>CM046788.1:35389807-35989807 GCA_025617405.1 Perca schrenkii
AACAGACGTGACATGTCAACGTCCCGGGCAACTTTACTCCACCCAGCAGGCTTTCTATTTCTATCTGTATAAGAGAGGTCAGAGAGAATCGGACATTCAGACGCTTATCACTCGCTCTAGTCTCTCCGCCATTTTTGTGAGTCGCTTCCGAGCTTTTCAACGTTGTAGTACACGTGATTCAGGTACTCATCAACTTAGCTAGCTAGTTGATTCACAACACTACATAACGGGTTGTCACCCTGCGTGTGTTTCGCGCTGGATGACGGTGGTGCTGAGCGGTGCAGAGGAGAAGTAGAAGAAGAGAAGAGGATCATACCATTTGCTGAGCGGGGATGTTTTCATTTTCATCCTTAACACATACTTTTTAAACCACAAACTACGGAGTATGTTTTGGACATTATTTAACCTTGTCAAAGACGAACAAAAATGTTAGAATAACAACATTTCTTACTCCAAGTTTTAGGGGTGCTGAGCTCCTTTTTAGGGGTGCTTCAGCACCCTTAAAAAAGGGCTAGCCTCGCCCTTGGGTTTATGTAAGGAGATAACATAAGCACAGGCTAATTATTGCTAACTAACATGCTAGTTAACATTAGCCTGGATGCCAGCTGAACTTAGCCCCGCCCACAAAATTTTAGGTCGGGAAGTTCCATAGACAGTATATAATGGACCAACAGACCCGTTGCTCTGGACGGAGACATAGACAGTATATAATGGACCAATAGATCCCCGTTGCTCTGGACGGAGACCAGTGAAGGCTATTAGAAGCACTTTTCCGGTGATCGCTTGCTTTACTGCGCAGCCTCCAACTGACAGAGACAACGTAAATGTGACGTGAGCAACGTGTCTGAAAGCTGTAAGTCTTCTAGTAGCTGTGCCAAGAGAAATCTCAGTAATTACGAATCTCGCAGATACCGATGGATCACGAGAAGCAACTTTTGGTAAGTATTATGATTAATTATTTGGTCATTTTGCATAGTATTTATTTAATTTAAAATATAACGCTAGCTGAGGCATCGGTAAAGATAACATGCTTGCTTGCACATGTTGTGTAAAGTTAATTTTAGACAAGCAACTTTTTGTTAAGTATTATGATTAATTGTTTGGTCATTTTGCATAGCTTTTTATTTATTTTAAAATATAACGCCAGTATGTCAGATTAAGTTATATATCATTTAAGCTAGCTGAGGCATTAAAGATAACATGCTTGCTTGCACATGTTGTATACATAGACAGTATATGGGTTGTATAACGTTAATTTTGGCCGAATAAAACCACAAAATGGCGTCAACTGTTATCTAGCTACATCGCAAAAGAAAATGGGACGAATCAGTCATATAAAAAAGTTAATCAGTAAATTGCTTTGGACAAAAGTGTCTGCTTTGGCCTGTTGAATAACAGATAGGTAATAGATGGGCAATAATCATGTCACCAATAACATATATAACTGAGGGTTGCCCTTTTCATTTTTCTTTCCACATAGGTTTAAATACTAACATTAAGCTGTTAGCCTACACCATGCCTAACAGTCAATTGTAGGTGCCCAAAGGAAGTATTACACAAGTTGATTTGAATTGTATAACTAGAAAACAGATTGGGTCCAAATATAATCCCTTTCAGCTACTGAATTAGCAAACATGCCGTCTCTGAAGAAACAGGACCCTAGGATATATTTC
Organism: Perca schrenkii; assembly: GCA_025617405.1. Lineage (NCBI taxonomy): Eukaryota > Metazoa > Chordata > Actinopteri > Perciformes > Percidae > Perca > Perca schrenkii. The sequence continues at coordinate 35,391,481 of CM046788.1, forward strand.
AGAACTGTATGAGATTGTGCTAAAATAAGATGTCACCTGTTAGTTGTAATGTTATTATTTAGTCATACCAAAGCTAACGTGCTCTGTACTGTGCCTTTTATTTTTCTAGGACCGTCCCCATCCTCCACCTCGGGGACAGCAATAGCCATGAAGCCTAAAGTACAAGTCGAAATAGGTAACCCACCTGACACACTGCAAATCAATACATGGTATGACTTCACACTATAATTAAGGTTTAACAGTAAGCAGTAGCAAAGAATGATAAGCCCTCAAACCTTGTGTAATACCTATATTGTCATATTATTATTTCAGTGAACAGATAAGAGCAATTCATTTGTGATTTATTGTATATCTGCATAGACATTTTTCTGTTTTGTTTATGGCTGGGGTGGACTTTCGATGGCACTGACTCCTTCCTTTCTTCAACCGGTCCCTTAGAAGAAGAGAAGCCCTGGATATCCTGCTGATTCCCACACACACACCCTTTCTCCCCTCCGTGCCATTGATGTATCACCCTAGCCATCCACCCCATGGCTCTTTTCTTCCCCACGACGAATGTAGCTAGCTTGAGAGGAGATTGTGGGTCAGCTGCCTTGTTCCCCCTTCCGTCAAGAGGCATGGCCATTCATCCCTGCTCTGGCACAGCTGATGCACAGCTGATGCACATTCCATGATTCACACCTGCAGTATGTATACCCGGGCTGTTCACCTCTTCAGCGCCAGATCGTTACATACTCCTACGTGGTAACTTGGTGCAGTATCCCTTCACATATTTCTAGAAACTCTCGTGATTTAGTATTTTCTCTGTCTAACTTCAGTTCCTCTGTGCAGATCCCGCTGTTACCTGCTTCCTACCTGCCGTGCTCTGCCGTGCTGCCTGCCTCACGCCACTCAGACACAACCACCTGCTTCTCCTGGATTCTACTCAGAACTTCTTCTGATCTGCCACTGCCTGGTTCCCTCAAGCTGCAGTCCATTCCCAGAAGACTACAAGCTCAGCCTTGATTGTTCATCTCCTCTGAGTATTTATGCCTAATAAATACTTGAACTGTTTATCTGTGTCCTGAGTGGTATCTCTGTGTTCTGGGTTGTATATACAGCCTTAACAGAGATAGGGAGTTTTTTATTTATTATTATTACTTTTTTATATAATGTTTTTATTTGTGTTTTACTATTTCAACTTTTAATAAAGCAATATTATTAACCAAATGATTCAATATTTATTATTGAAACACACAGTAGACACTTCAAGTAGACATGCTTTGACAGAAATGTCATGTAGTTTTATTACTTATGTGGTAGAACTTTATAATGATATATATTCAAAGTCAGTGAATATTGATAAGGGAGGTGTCAAGACACCTTTAGATTAGATTTGATTATATTTCTCTTCAATGTCATTGTGCCGAGTACAAGTACAGAGACAATTCAATGCAGTTAATGTCAAACCAAAAGTGCAAAAAAAGTACAGTATAGACAGGTAGAGTAGTATAAACAGTATATGGCATAGTGCAGTGTAGACAGTAGTATACAGTTAACCAAGTGGTATGGTTTACAGTAAGGCTATGTGCAGTGTATTAAAAGTAGCATTATAAGAGCAGAACACATGGATATGCAGTGTGAACAATATAGACAGATATGTACAGTATGTATAGATATGTGCAGTGTGTAACAGTAACATTGTATGGGTGGTGTGTGGGGGGAGGTGGCACACGGATCTGTAAATAAATAAAGGAATAACGTTAACCGCAATTGGCTTTAAGACGTTTTTTTTTCTCCATTGGCTGTATAATTTCCCCATCTCCTGTGTAGCTATACCTCCTAACCCTCATTATTTAACAACATATACATTTCTTAAAATATCATAGCCTACTTGTTCGTGGATAAATGTTACTTCATATGAATTCATTTGCTACTATCGAAGTATGAGTAATTCCAATCCATCAAAACGTTGCTGAAAAGTGAAATATATATAATAATGCTGAAATATTTTGTTCCGATACTTTTCATAAACTCTCTCTGGGCTTCACCTTCTCACTTGACTGCATGCCTCCACGCCCACCCGATTGCCTGCGAGCTTGGCTTCTTGGCTTCTCCCTTCTTATACCGTCTATGGCTTCTCCTGGCAGTACAGTAATTTTTCGACTATGCGACAGTAAGTCGCGTGGTTATGACACAATCGTTAGCCTATTTTCACAAAAACATCTGCTACGGAATCATAACGTGAGGTACAAGGTAATGGAGCCTTTTATACATTTTCGTGTTTCTGTAGAAATAAACAACGGACAAATAGAGTCTTTAAACGCTTCAGATGTAAAGTTATTCGCTGTCAAGTGACGTAAAAACAAAATGGCGGTCAGCGGAATGCTAACGGGAGGTGATCGCTTTGTAGCAACGAAGCGATCCCATGGGAGGTTCGAGCTCTGAAGCGAAGCTTACCCCCTTGGACGGAGACCAGTGAAGGATATTAGAAGCACTTTTCCGGTGATCACTTGCTTTACTGCGCAGCCTCCAACTGACAGAGACAACGTGAATGTGACGTGAGTAACGTGTCTGAAAGTTGTAAGTCTTCTAGTAGCTGTGCCAAGAGAAATCTCAATCATTACGAATCTCACAGAGACCGTGATGATGACCGAGAAGCAACTTTTGGTAAGTATTATGATTAATTATTTGGTCATTTTGCACAGTATTTATTTAATTTAAAATATAACGCCAGTACGCCAGATTAAGTTAATGCATAAACTAGCTGAGGCATTGGTAAAGATAACATGCTTTCTTGCACATGTTTTATAACGTTAATTTTAGACAAGCAACTTTTGTTAAGTATTATGATTAATTATTGCATAGCATTTATTTATTTTGAAATATAACGCCAGTACGACAGATTAAGTTATATATCATTTAAGCTAGCTGAGGCATCGGTAAAGATAACATGCTTGCTTGCACATGTTGTATACATAGACAGTATATGGGTTGTATAACGTTAATTTTGGCGGAATATAACCACAAAATGGCGTCAACTGTTATCTAGCTACATCGCAAAAGAAAATGGACGAATCAGTCATATAAAAAAGTGGTAACACTTTATAATAACTACACATAATTCATCATTTATTAAGCATTAGTTAACTATTAGTTAAAGGTTTGTTCATTATTACTTATTAATTGTTCATACATAGTTCATCATGGGTAAAGTATTAGTTCACACAATTATAAATGGTTTGTTCATAGTAAATAAGCCTATTAGTTATTGTTTTTTTTCATCATTGTTAATTAATTGTTCTTACATAATTCATCATCAGTAAAGCATTTATTCACATAGTTATAAATGGTTTGTTCATAGTAAATAAGCCTATCTTGAAAAATATGTTTGTAAGTACATGATTTATACTTAACAAATAATGAAACAACCATTTGGAAATGAAATAATTTTCCCATTATAAACCAGTTACTAACTATTGCTAAATGCTTTGTTCATCATTTGTAAAGCACTGCTCCTATGTTAATTCTCATGAATGAAGCATTTGTATACACACTCATAAATGGTTTGTTCATAGTAAATAAGGCTCTTGGAAGTTATGTTCATAAATAGAAGTTTGACACTTTTAAGTATTGCAAAAACCATTAGTAAATTAAATAATTTTCCCTTTATAAACTATCTACAAACTAGTAGTAATTTGTAAAGCATAGTTCCTACATTCATTCTAATCAGTAAAGCATTTGTAAAAGCTGTTAGTAAATGGTTGGTCCATAGTAAGTAAGCCCATGTAAAATGTTTATCAGTATAGTTTTTAATAATTCCTACATGATGCATTAACCATTTGTAAATTAAGTAATTTTACCATTATCAACTAGGTACTCAGGAACGTAAACGGTTGTTTATAACTAGGAAGTTAATGATTAACAGACTATCTAGACCTACATTTGTTCATGTCTTAAAGAAAATGTTATGATTTAGAAAAAGGCCTAAACTAATAGCTTGGGTGTTAACCAGGGGCGCCGTATAGGGGGGAAAAGTTAGGACAATTCCAAGGGCCCATGACTGACAGGGGCCCCAAAAAATAGGTAAAAACTAATATAAAATTATTAAACCATCATCATTCAGTATGTGTATTTCAAATATAATAGTAAAATTGACGATCTCTTTGTTTTTACTTGTTTTTGGCAGTAAAAGTTAAATATCCCCAGTGACCAAAAAGTAAACATCCATATTGACCGACCACCCCCCTGTATCTGCATGAAATGGTTTGGTCCTGCCTTAGCGCACTCAGCGACGGTGTTTAGTTGCAGTCAGTAGATGCGCCAGAACTACAGTGACCACAATGTTGCCAAGTAACGTTATATCAAAATCTAGTTTTCAAAAAAGGAAAGAGAGGAAATAGAGAGAGAGGAAAGACAAAGGAAGAAAGGTGGGTAGTAGTCTGTGAGTGGTATTAACCTGTTGGCTTAATGTCCATAGTGAAATAAGCTACAGACTAGTGCTAGCCTACATTTAATCACCATTTAATCAGTGCAGGGAAACGTTTAGCAAGATATTCATATTAAATCATTGTCCCTGCCCCTTTTAGCAGACTTAACAACAGATGAGTCAGCAACACCCCAGTCTCCCCCTAACTGTGCCCCTCCCTGTCCTAGTGAAGAAGGTGAGCAACGTTGTGTCAAATGACATGCCAGTTAGCATCATTGTAGGGAGTCTGTGGGGATTTCTCTGTCTCTCTTGCTCTTTTTACCATTACAAGAAAAGAAAACGAAATATTTGTTAATGACAAAAATTCAAACACATTAATAACAATTATTTTATCACATGATCATTATGAAATAAAATAAAAAAATAAAATAAAAAACCTACTGTCTGTACTGGATGCTGGACAGTTGGAAACAGTGAGTAGCTTACCTGAGCCTGCATGTAAGATACAGACAATATTAAAATAATCCAGTTTAATACGTTCATTTAGATTCGAATTATGGAATGACATCTATAGATACAGACTTTATTATTCCCATCATGAAGGGCAATTTATTTGAAAAGCTTGCACACACAAACACAAAAAAATCGATCGTATCTAATAGACAACAGTCTCCGAGACAACAGTCTCCGTCGGTAGGATTAACAGATAAAATGGCTTCTCCTAAAGCTAAAACCCCGTTCGCAGTGGTGGAAGCCCGGTGCTCGGTGTAAGACTCAATTTCTCCATTTCTTTGCACAAAACTCTCCAGAAAGTGCCATTTAACGGTTTATTTTTCTATTTTTTTCCCCCGGACCCCCCTAGGGAGAGTCCCTCCACATAACTAATTCCAATTTAACCCCTACTTGCATGCATGTACAAATCACCATCCGTAAATATTTTGCTAGTACTAGTATTGAACTACAAACAGCAAGACAGTTGCAAGTCTTTAATTAGAGTTCTGTAAAGCTTTTGATGGGACAGTTAGGTCCTAGAGATGTGGTGACAAAAGCTGCGCAGAGGGGGCCCAATTGGATTTTTTGTCATGGGGCCCAAAATTCCTGGCGGCGCCCCTGGTGTTAACACATCTGTTACAAATACTTACCAATAATGTAATCCATGATTAACTCATGAGTTACTACTGGTTAGTTAAGTATACTGTGTGAGCCCATCTAAAGTGAGTACTTTCTATGCTTTACAAACCATTTATAAATGAGTTCCAAAGACTAACAGAACCTGGACACACACATGTATTGCTCTATTTGGACATGCCTTCAGAAATATGCCTATGGATAGTTAGTGTTAATACATCTTTAACAAGCACTTACCAACACATCAATCCATGATTAACTCATGAGTTACTACTGGTTAGTTAAGTATACTGTGTGAGCCCATTTAAAGTGAGCACTTTCTATGCTTTACAAAGCATTTATAAATGAGTTCCGAAGGCTAGCAGATACAACAAAGACACAAGTAAAAAAAGTATTTGTAACCCTTATTACGATGTCGCAAGAATGTATATTTATGAAATAGCTCGTAGTAGTGTTATGTAGTTGATATCAAGGTGAATTTGGACCAGAACCAGAAGAAAACTAGATTGTTAAGATCCAGAGAATTGAACATCAATAAAGAGACTAGAAAAACAGGATAAAGTTTGAGAAGTGTCTTAATATACACAGAAACATGGTATACACATATACAGATAAAACACAGGTATGAAAAATAACAACTAAAATAATAAAGTGCGCTCATAAAATAAACCCTTTTCAGTTCTATGAGCTCAATTGTTCTTTGATGACAAGAGTTCAGAGATGTTCAACGTTGGGGCCCATATGAGTTTGGTTTCTGTTTGTCCTACCACCATGAAGAAGGAATCCAGTGCAATCTGTATAAGTTCTGAGTCTCGATCCTGTAGCTCGCCACCCAGCCCACTGAACTGGGAATCTCTAACCCCTGGAAGACTCTGGGATCTGAAGAATCAATGTGATTCAATATCCCTCTCTGGACCGGACCTCCTGTGCGTAGCGCTTCTCAAATCTCCACCTCCTCCACCTGTAGATAAGGCCAAATCAGTTCTCTCAATTACTATTCAGTAATAAAATCAACTGCTTAGGCTACAATGAAAATAAAATGAGGTGATATTTCATAACCCATATTTGAAATATCTAAATCTCTATTCAGTTGTACAACCGTTCTTAAATTTCTTCTCTTACGTATCAAAAGTATATAAATCCCTTTCAGGTATCAAAAGTACATTTATATTATTTTGTAACCTTTATACCAAAAAATACATTTCTAATTCAAGTTTTATGGAACCTACCTTAGTAACATTAACACTATTCTTAATATAATTGCATAAATTGCATGTAAACATCTCTCAAATTGTATTATTTTCCCATAACTTAAGCTACAGTGTTGTAATTTAGAGGCATTAAGACATGCGTGCTTATTTATCCCTCCCTGCACAGGTAACCGTAGAAAGAATGCACTAAATATTAGCCTCTTTGAGTTACTTCTCCATAAACTCCAGTTAAACAATTAAACACACAACTTGTACTAACATTCATTCAACAGATACCCGCAGCTAGCAATAGTGTTGAAAAGCAACATTACTTTCCATAACCAATAGATAGAATCATTAGCCTTTTCACAGGCAATACGCAGTACTCCGCTAGCCTTTTGTGGCTAATTACCCTATTAGCATATGAATACAGCATCTTAGCTAACCCGTTAGCTTTGCACTATTAGCAATAGACAGTATTAGCACCGTTCTCTTAATACAACCATGATTAGCACCGATTAGCATGGATGCTAGCGAACTCAAGGCATAGCTAGTGTTAAGGAATGACTCACCATTTTAATGGAATTCACTGCCTTTAACTCCGTGACGACAGTGGATTCAGGCACAGCTCTCTTTCGTTCTATTCACAACAAAGCATAGCCAGTATTAGATAGGATTTAATTCAATAAATGTCGTTCTTTTTTCTCTTATTGAGTGAATAACAACAGGCTTATACGACGTCACGTTCCGATGAGCTCAACAAACAAGCCTAGTTGATAGCTGATTGGTCAACTCACAGACCCAAGTTCACCCATTGGCTTATTTACAAGCCCATCAAAGTTAACAATAATGACAACCCTTTATTATTTTATTTTATTTTGAGACATTCGTTTTGTTTTCCAAGTTATTAAAATATGGTCAAAAATAGTTGTAAAAGATATGGGTGAAAATAGTGGAAAATGATTTAACTTTCACTTAGCTTTGATGGGCTTGTAAATAAGCCAATGGGTGAACTCGGGTCCGTGAGCTGACCAATCAGCTATCAACTAGGCTACGTCAGATCTCTAGATTTACGTCTCCTCACGTCCCTTTTGGCGCTACATCGGAACGTAGGCAGCCGTTTTCACCATGGTTTTCACTCGGTAAGAGAAAAAAAACGACATTTATTGAATTAAATCCTATCTAATACTGGCTATGCTTTGTTGTGAATAGAACGAAAGAGAGCTGTGCCTGAATCCACTGTCGTCACGGAGTTAAAGGCAGTGAATTCCATTAAAATGGTGAGTCATTCCTTAACACTAGCTATGCCTTGAGTTCGCTAGCATCCATGCTAATCGGTGCTAATCATGGTTGTATTAAGAGAACGGTGCTAATACTGTCTATTGCTAATAGTGCAAAGCTAACGGGTTAGCTAAGATGCTGTATTCATATGCTAATAGGGTAATTAGCCACAAAAGGCTAGCGGAGTACTGCGTATTGCCTGTGAAAAGGCTAATGATTCTATTTATTGGTTATGGAAAGTAATGTTGCTTTTCAACACTATTGCTAGCTGCGGGTATCTGTTGAATGAATGTTAGTACAAGTTGTGTGTTTAATTGTTTAACTGGAGTTTATGGAGAAGTAACTCAAAGAGGCTAATATTTAGTGCATTCTTTCTACTGTTACCTGTGCAGGGAGGGATAAATAAGCATGCATGTCTTAATGCCTCTAAATTACAACACTGTAGCTTAAGTTATGGGAAAATTGTGATGGTTGGAGTCCGGCTGGCTGTGAGTTTCTGTTTTTCTTTTCCCTCATGTTTTGCTGTCAGTTTGTGTTGTCTCTGTTTCTCTGTGTTCCCCCCTCCCTTCCTGCCTGTGCCAGCCAGCTGATTGCGCACACCTGCTCGCCTCCTCACTACCACTCTTCCCGCCATACACACCTGCCGGCCATCAACTCCAATCAAACCCAGTATATAAACCCCGGATTGACTCACCACCTTCGCTTGATCGTTGCTTCTGCCTACCTGGTGACACACGTCTCAAGCTCCTGCAATTTCTTTTGACTGTTTTCCTGCTTGTGCTTTTGTAATCCGTTTTCTGTCTTTCTGTTTCAGTCATTACCCTCCTCGTCACTCTGCCTCCAGTCAGCTGGCTCCTCCATCCAGTCCTCCCCTCACGGTTTCCTGCACCAGCCTGCCTCAGCCCTCGCCTCTCCGCGCTCCAGTACCTCCCCGTCGAGTTCTCAGACCCGGTCTCCCCGTGCCTCTGTTCCTGGTTCCGGCCCCGTGCCTGTACTCGCCCCTCTGGCATCCACCTCCCCACTTCCCCACTCTCATATCCATTTCTCCCAATAAAGTGATTTGTGCTGAGCTCTGCATTTGGGTCCGTTCTGTCCGAACTGTAACAGAACGATCAAGCCATCATGGACCCAGCAGACCCACAATCCCCCTCTGACTCTCCCAACCCCCCGCCCCAGGATTTGTTGTTCGCCGTGTCCGCCCAGGGTGCGTTGCTCGGTCAGCATTCCTCGGCCATTCAGGCCATGGCCGAGGCCATTCGCACACTGACCGAAGAGGTCCGGCGTCTGAGTGCCCAGTCTCCTTACTCCGACATGTCCAACCCTCCCAGTAATGTCTCTCAGCCCGTTTCCGCATCTCGCACTCCCGCTCGCGATCCGGTCGCGCCCTCCGTCGCTTCTCCGCCTCTCGAGTCCCCAGTTTCCCTCCCTGAGAAATTCTCCGGCGTACTGGGAACCTGCGAGGGGTTTCTCGTGCAGTGCGACCTGGTATTTCGGAGGCAGTCAATAACCTACAGCTCTGACGAGGCCAAGGTGTGTTGCGTCGCCGGGTTGCTCCGCGACCGCGCCCTGGAGTGGTACACCTCTGTGAGCAAGGGGCAGCCTCGCCTCCTCTCCTCATACTCCTCCTTTGTGGAGGAGATGAGGAGGGTGTTTGATCATCCTGTGCAAGGGAGGGCGAAGGCTTCCCGGCTCCTGACGCTCCGGCAGGGGGTTCGCAGCGTCGCGGAGTACTCCGTTGACTTCCGCATTCTGGCCGCCGGATCGGGCTGGAACAGTCCGGCTCTCCGTTGCGCGTTCCTGGATGGCCTTAGTGAGCGGATTAAGGACCACTTGGCTGCCAGGGACGAGCCACGGAGTCTCGATGGGCTCTTTGAAGCGGCCATCGATTTAGACAATCTGCTCCGGGAGAGGGATAGAGAACGCGGGTCCCGCGGCTCCTCCTCTTCCCGGTCCTGCCTTCCGCCACCACGGGTCCCTGCTCCCCTGCCTTCCCAGTCGCGCTCGGCGGCACCCCCGGCTCCTCCCTCTCCTCCTCCACCCGAACCCATGCAATTAGGCCGCGCACACCTCACCCCGGAGGAGCGGGAACGCCGCCATTATCTGTCCACCTGCCTGGTTCGCCCAAAAGAGTCGGCTCGCCAGTAGCTTTGGGAGCTCTGGCGAGCCGACGTTCTCCCAATTCTCGCCTCCTGCTGGACGTTTCCCTATCATGGCAGGAGGGATCGCTCCCTCTGGGGGCGTTGGTTGATTCCGGTGCCGACGAAAATCTTTTAGACGTTGAGGTCGCTCGACAGCTCGCCATCCCCCCAAATACCCCTCGACACTCCACTCCATGCCACCGGCCTTAGTGGTCAGCCCCTCACCACAGTTACTCACTGCACTCCCCAGCTCCGCCTCCTCACCTCGGGTAATCACCATGAGTCAATCTCGTTTCACCTTGTCACCTCCCCCGTCAACCCTATCGTTCTTGGTCTCCCCTGGCTCATTCAGCACAACCCCCAACGTAGACTGGGCGCGGGGGAAGATCAGGAATTGGAGCCCCCCATTGCCATGCTTCTTGCCTATTGTCCGCTCGAGCCCCCCCGGTAAGTCCCACTCAAATTCACCCTCCTCCCGTTCCTCCTGATTTAACCCTCGTTCCCTCAGAGTACCATGACCTTGCCACCGTGTTCAGTAAAGAGCAGGCCCTATCCTTACCCCCCCCCCACCGCCCTTATGACTGCTCCATCTCCCTCCTCCCGGACGCCCCGCTCCCGTCTAGCCATCTGTTTAATCTGTCTCGTCCGGAGAGAGAGGCTATGGAGCAGTATATTAAAGATTCCCTGGCTGCTGGCATCATTCGCCCTTCATCGTCCCCCTCTAGGCGCTGGCTTTTTCTTTGTCTCCAAGAAAGACAAATACCCTCCGTCCCTGTATCGACTACCGGGGGCTCAACTCCATCACGGTCAAAAACAAATACCCTCTTCCCCTTATGGACTCTGTTTTTGAGTCCCTCTCCCGGTCTGCAATTTTCACAAAGTTAGATCTTCGCAATGCTTATCATCTAGTGCGGATCCGGGAGGGGGACGAATGGAAAACGGCATTTAACACCCCACTAGGGCACTATGAGTATTTGGTGTTGCCATTCGGCCTCACCAATGGCCCCGCCGTTTTCCAAGCCCTCATTAACGACGTCCTTCGTGACTTTTTGCACCGGTTCGTGTTTGTTTATTTAGACGATATCCTGATCTTCTCCCCCGACCCAGTCCAACACATTGAGCATGTCCACCTGGTTCTGCAGCGGCTTCTGGAGAATCGTCTTTTTGTGAAAGCCGAAAAATGTGAATTCCACGTCCCATCCGTACAGTTCCTCGGTTTTGTCATCGAGCGTGGGCAGCTTCGCGCTGACCCGGCCAAAATCCAGGCTGTTGTGGAGTGGCCCACTCCCACTTCTATCAAACAGCTGCAGCGCTTTTTGGGCTTTGCCAACTTCTATCGCCGCTTTATCCGTAATTACAGTTCTCTGGTCGCTCCCCTCACTCGTCTCACCTCCCCCCTCTGTGCCCTTCGTCTGGTCCCCCAGAAGCCGCTGCAGCTTTCTCCCTCCTGAAAACAAAGTTCACCTCCGCCCCCCATCCTTACCAACCCTGACCCCTCCCTTCAATTCGTGGTGGAGGTGGATGCCTCAGATGTGGGCGTCGGCGCCACCTTGTCCCAGCGCTCCCCCGCTGACCACAAGCTCCACCCTTGCGCCTTCTTCTCCCGCCGCCTGACCCCCACTGAGCGTAACTACTGCGTGGGAGACCGGGAACTATTGGCAGTGAAGCTGGCCCTGGAGGAATGGAGGCATTGGCTGGAGGGCTCTGAACACCCCTTCCTGGTTTGGACGGACCACAAAAACCTGTCATACATCCAGAGTGCCCAAAGACTCAACTCCCGCCAGGCTAGGTGGGCCCTGTTCTTCAACCGGTTCAACTTTACCCTGTCTTACCGTCCTGGATCCCGCAACACCAAGCCAGACGCCCTGTCCCGCCTCCATTCTACTGACGACCCGGTTAACCAACCTGATACCATTTTGCCCCGTTCCTGCCTGGTCGCGTCCCTGGTTTGGGACGTGGAGTCCGCCGTCCGCCGGGCCCAGTCCACGGACCCTGACCCTGGTACCGGTCCCCCTAACCGCCTCTACGTCCCCCCCAGCGTCCGCTCCCAGGTCCTCCAGTGGGCGCACGCCTCAAAGTTCAGCTGCCACCCAGGAATGGCCCGGACCCTGTTCCTGCTCAGACAGCGGTTTTGGTGGCCCCCCATGGAAAAGGACTGCCGGGACTTTGTGGCAGCCTGTGAGGTGTGCGCCCGTGCCAAGGCATCCCATCAGCTGCCCGCCGGTCTGCTCCGCCCCCTCCCGGTCCCCGGTCGGCCCTGGTCCCACATCGCCCTGGACTTTGTCACCGGACTGCCCAACTCCAACGGCAATACGGTCATCCTCACCATCGTGGATCGGTTCTCAAAATCCGTCCACTTCATCCCCCTGTCCAAGTTACCTACTTCCTTGGAAACGGCTCGTCTCCTTGTCCACCATGTCTTCAGGCTCCATGGCATTCCTCAGGACATTGTCTCCGACCGGGGTCCCCAGTTTTCTTCCCAAGTGTGGAAATCCTTCTGCCAAGCCCTCGGTGCCACCGCCAGCCTGTCATCCGGCTATCATCCCCAGACCAACGGGCAAACCGAGTGGGCCAACCAGGACCTGGGGGCGGCCCTCCGGTGTGTGGCCTACCGCAATCCCTCCTCGTGGAGTTCCTACCTCCCCTGGGTCGAGTACGCCACAACTCTCTCATCAGCGCTGCCACTGGGGTGTCTCCGTTTATGTGCGCCATGGGGTTCCAGCCTCCTCTGTTCCCGTCCTTGGAGGAGGAAGTAACGGTTCCGTCGGTCCAGACCCATCTCCGACGGTGTCGTCGAGTGTGGAGGGAGGCTAGGGCTGCTCTCCACCGTACAGCCGCCCGGAACAAACTCCTGGCAGACCGCCATCGCATCCCCGCTCCCTCCTACCAGCCGGGCCAGAGGGTGTGGCTCTCCTCCCGGGATCTTCCCCTTCCGTCCACCTCCAAGAAACTCGCCCCCCGGTTCGTGGGTCCCTATGCCATTGAGTCGGTTGTGAACCCCACCGCTGTCAGGCTGACACTCCCATCGCACATGAAAATCCACCCAGTTTTCCATGTCTCCCAAATCAAACCGGTCTCCACAAGCCCTCTATCCGTCCCAGTGGCAGCGCCTCCTCCTCCACGCATCATCGACGGCCACCCGGCCTACACAGTGCGACGCCTCCTGGATGTGCGACGTAGAGGTCGGGGTTATCGGTACCTGGTGGACTGGGCCGGGTATGGTCCCGAAGAGCGGTCGTGGATTCCCGCCAGCCTGATACTTGACAGAACCCTGCTGGACAACTTCTACAGGGCCCACCCGGACAAGCCTGGCGGTCCGCCTGGGGGCGTCCGTTGAGGAGGGGGTACTGTGATGGTTGGAGTCCGGCTGGCTGTGAGTTTCTGTTTTTCTTTTCCCTCATGTTTTGCTGTCAGTTTGTGTTGTCTCTGTTTCTCTGTGTTCCCCCCTCCCTTCCTGCCTGTGCCAGCCAGCTGATTGCGCACACCTGCTCGCCTCCTCACTACCACTCTTCCCGCCATACACACCTGCCGGCCATCAACTCCAATCAAACCCAGTATATAAACCCCGGATTGACTCACCACCTTCGCTTGATAGTTGCTTCTGCCTACCTGGTGACACACGTCTCAAGCTCCTGCAATTTCTTTTGACTGTTTTCCTGCTTGTGCTTTTGTAATCCGTTTTCTGTCTTTCTGTTTCAGTCACTACCCTCCTCGTCACTCTGCCTCCAGTCAGCTGGCTCCTCCATCCAGTCCTCCCCTCACGGTTTCCTGCACCAGCCTGCCTCAGCCCTCGCCTCTCCGCGCTCCAGTACCTCCCCGTCGAGTTCTCAGACCCGGTCTCCCCGTGCCTCTGTTCCTGGTTCCGGCCCCGTGCCTGTACTCGCCCCTCTGGCATCCACCTCCCCACTTCCCCACTCTCATACCCATTTCTCCCAATAAAGTGATTTGTGCTGAGCTCTGCGTTTGGGTCCGTTCTGTCCGAACCGTAACAAAAATAATACAATTTGAGAGATGTTTACATGCAATTTATGCAATTATATTAAGAATAGAGTTAATGTTACTAAGGTAGGTTCCATAAATCTTGAATTAGAAATGTATTTTTGGTATAAAGGTTACAAAATAATATAAATGTACTTTTGATACCTGAAAGGGATTTATATACTTTTGATACGTAAGAGAAGAAATTTAAGAACGGTTGTACAACTGAATAGAGATTTAGATATTTCAAATATGGGTTATGAAATATCACCTCATTTTATTTTCATTGTAGCCTAAGCAGTTGATTTTATTACTGAATAGTAATTGAGAGAACTGATTTGGCCTTATCTACAGGTGGAGGAGGTGGAGATTTGAGAAGCGCTACGCACAGGAGGTCCGGTCCAGAGAGGGATATTGAATCACATTGATTCTTCAGATCCCAGAGTCTTCCAGGGGTTAGAGATTCCCAGTTCAGTGGGCTGGGTGGTGAGCTACAGGATCAAGACTCAGAACTTACACTGCATGAAAAGTGGGATTTCCGTCCCCGTAAATGCCTGTAATGCCCGGAAATCCCCCTAATTTTCGGCAGTTATCGACAATTTCACAACGTCACGTTCGTCTGTGCCACATATTGTCGGAAACGAACCATGACGTATGTGAAGAGCCCCCGCGGAGGTGTTAATGGATCTAATTAGAATATGAATAGGCACCTGGCCAGAGAACGTCTGGCCTGGCTGGAATTTCCTCACTCACTATTGGATGAAACCACTACTTTTAAACAAGAAAAATCTCTCGTGATTGGTTGACAGGTCTGTCACGGGTTAGGCTATTGGTCAACCTGGGCCATCATTATTATAATAATAAAAATTTATATATATATATTTATGTATTATATATATATATATATATATTTATTTATGTATACCGGTATATATATTTATTTCATATATGCTATGTTGTATATTCATGTCATTATTATCATAGTTAAAATGATTTGCCAGGAACGTGCTGTTTATTCAAAGATAGAGCTTTATTGACACAAAACACAGACAGAAAAAAACTGTGTACAAAGCATCGGAGACACACAGCACACACAACAAATATCCCTCGCTCACGAGAAGCAGCACCGTCCACACCTAACTCGCGGCTGCCTCGGAGCGGTAGGTAACCGGCAGCATTCTGTCCGAATTCGGTCCATTTAGCAGACGTTTGTGGTGCGTTGTTCTGGATGTCTATGTGGCGCACTTCCAAATGCCCACCTCACCCGCAGGCAGCACACTCTGTATCGCTTCCAGCAGCTGTAAAATCAATCAATATAAGACAGACAATCAGTACTGCGCAATGCACTGCGTATGGACACAACACACCTATGAATGCACCTGAAAAATATTCACATTAACCAAACGGATCTAATCTTACCCTCTTTTCTTCTCGACCGACTCCGAGCTGGACTCTTCACAGCTTCTGCCCGCGATGCCACACCTGGTTGTTTCTAGCTGTTCCTAGGTGCTGTCTCGTAATATGTCTTACAGGCAGCTGGAAAACAATTAAATGAGAGTGGTATGTATAAAAAACCTAAGTCACAGTCAAATTAAACACTGAAAATGAAAAAGTAAAAATTACTTACACACAATGGCGTCATTATCAGCGTCATGTAAATCTGGACTTGCAGACAGCTCCGAGCAAATATAGGTCACAGCCTCGTTATGAGGCGAGGTTAGTTAAAAAAAAAACTATGGTTAAGATCGGTTTCTATTAACGTATATCTATGTCCTTTTACAGAAGAATTAATGGAAGCATATTCTTTAAATCTTACCCTTGCTCCGGTTCGTAGCGCCTGCTACAGTTTGTCTCCAAGTTGTGAATACGGCGGACTGCTTTCTAAAAAATTATGAGATAAAAAAAATATACTTTTATAAAGCAACTCACCCGCTCAGCTCTGTAATGAATGACGCTGAAAACAGCCACAGCTCTGTGCTGCTCGCGTTTAAACGTGGTGGGGTTTAAAACATTACTGACAAGTCTAAGTATCCTGTTTAACATCCAAAGACAGTCACTGTACGATCAAGAGTTAATAAACAGTACAGACTAGCTCGCCGTTTCATTAATAATCATATACTTACGTTGTCTTTTCCTTTTCTGTGAGCGCATCTCTGGAGCCCCGGAGGTGATATGGAGGAGAAGAGAAAAACGCTCCAAACGTCTCGAACAACTCCTGTGTGTTTCCAAGTGAAATTTGACAGAGTGTACAGACAACTCTTTTACCATTTGGCCTGAAATATTCCCATATTTCGGAAGTTTTTGCTCTAACTCTCGGACTCATCTCCCATGTCCCGCCGATTTTTTTCAAATGGAAGCGGTGAGGGCGGGGGTAGGGGGCGGGGCAGTATGATAGCGAGAGACCGTGGAGCAGATTAACCAGCAGGGCGTGAACAGCGCACACACTGGTGTGGAGGTGAATTACAGTGAGTTATAATGGATTACTGGGAAAGTTTAATAATAGGACAATTGAAGTCTAGATTATGAGGCCATTTCAGCAGAGCTAACAGCTTCATATGCCATGGACATGTGAATATGGTGCTGAATTTGCCAGTATTTTAAGAAGACAAATGGTTGGGACCTTGTCATGCAATGACAAACCTGATATTCTTTATGTGAAGCACAGTGTTTTGGTGTCAGCAGAAAGACTTCTCTTAGAAAACTGTACAGTGGAGCCTCTGTCTCCATTCCACCAGACAATGTTGGATGAGCAAGACCAAAGACTGTAGTCATGTCACTATGTACAGTGGTTGAGCTCTAGGAGACTGTGAATGAATCATGGAATGCACATTTTACCTTTGTGGCAAAGCCTGTAAAACTAATTGTTGAAATAAATTATTTTGTGTAAAATTTTTACATAACATTGGCCATTGCTAATGACATACAAAGTAATTCATCTAGCAAACTTTCATTAAATAAATCAATTCAAGCTAAAATTGAAGAGTCTACAATTAGGCTATACTGAGTCTGATCTATTTAAGATTTTCTTAAAATTAAGTTAATACCTTTTAGAAAAATGTCACCTGGGGTAAAACTGCTACCCTGATTTGCATTTGTATAGCTCACAGCATTTTCATTTACATGTGAAAGCCTCCCCTAGAATTAGAGGGAGGGGGGGTCATGGGGGAACAACTGCCAAGCAAGGCCCACGTCAATTTCCGACAATTTACGGCAGTTTTCGGTGTTGCCTGTAAATTGCCGTATACAGCCGTAAACCTGAAGGTCCACGACAATCTACAGTGCCGAATACTGATGAAAATCCCACTTTTCATGCAGTGTTATACAGATTGCACTGGATTCCTTCTTCATGGTGGTAGGACAAACAGAAACCAAACTCATATGGGCCCCAACGTTGAACATCTCTGAACTCTTGTCATCAAAGAACAATTGAGCTCATAGAACTGAAAAGGGTTTATTTTATGAGCGCACTTTATTATTTTAGTTGTTATTTTTCATACCTGTGTTTTATCTGTATATGTGTATACCATGTTTCTGTGTATATTAATACACTTCTCAAACTTTATCCTGTTTTTCTAGTCTCTTTATTGATGTTCAATTCTCTGGCTCTTAACAATCTAGTTTTCTTCTGGTTCTGGTCCAAATTCACATTGACATCAACTACATAACACTACTACGAGCTATTTCATAAATGTACATTCTTGCAACATCGTAATAAGGGTTACAAATACTTTTTTTAGTTCTGTCTCTGTTGTATCTGCTAGCCTTTGGAACTCTAACTAACTATCCATAGGCATATTTCTGAAGGCATGTCAAAATAGAATACATGTGTGTCCAGGTTCTGTTAGCCTTTGGAACTCATTTATAAATGGTTTGTAAATTATAGCAAGTCCTCATTTTAGATGGGCTCACACAGTATACTTAACTAACCAGTAGTAACTCATGAGTTAATCATGGATTGATGTGTTGGTAAGTGCTTGTTAAAGATGTATTAACACTAACTATCCATAGGCATATTTCTGAAGGCATGTCCAAATAGAGCAATACATGTGTGTGTCCAGGTTCTGTTAGTCTTTGGAACTCATTTATAAATGGTTTGTAAAGCATAGAAAGTACTCACTTTAGATGGGCTCACACAGTATACTTAACTAACCAGTAGTAACTCAAGAGTTAATCATGGATTACATTATTGGTAAGTATTTGTAACAGATGTGTTAACACCCAAGCTATTAGTTTAGGCCTTTTTCTAAATCATAACATTTTATTTAAGACATGAACAAATGTAGGTCTAGATAGTCTGTTAATCATTAACTTCCTAGTTATAAACAACCGTTTACGTTCCTGAGTACCTAGTTGATAATGGTAAAATTACTTAATTTACAAATGGTTAATGCATCATGTAGGAATTATTAAAAAAATATACTGATAAACATTTTACATGGGCTTACTTACTATGGACCAACCATTTACTAACAGCTTTTACAAATGCTTTACTGATTAGAATGAATGTAGGAACTATGCTTTACAAATTATAAACAAATAAATTACTACTAGTTTGTAGATAGTTTATAAAGGGAAAATTATTTAATTTACTAATGGTTTTTGCAATACTTAGAAAGTGTCAAACTTCTATTTATGAACATAACTTCCAAGAGCCTTATTTACTATGAACAAACCAGTTATGAGTGTGTATACAAATGCTTCATTCATGAGAATTAACATAGGAGCAGTGCTTTACAAATGATGAACAAAGCATTTAGCAATAGTTAGTAACTGGTTTATAATGGGAAAATTATTTCATTTCCAAATGGTTGTTTCATTATGTGTTAAGTATAAATCATGTACTTACAAACATATTTTTCAAGATAGGCTTATTTACTATGAACAAACCATTTATAACTATGTGAATAAATGCTTTACTGATGATGAATTATGTAAGAACAATTAATTAATAATGATGAAAAAAAAACATTAACTAATAGGCTTATTTACTATGAACAAACCATTTATAATTGTGTGAACTAATACTTTACCCATGATGAACTATGTATGAACAATTAATAAGTAATAATGAACAAACCATTAACTAATAGTTAACTAATGCTTAATAAATGATGAATTATGTGTAGTTATTATAAAGTGTTACCAAAAAAGTTAATCAGTAAATCACTTTGGACAAAAGTGTCTGCTTTGGCCTGTTGAATAACAGATAGGTAATCGATGGACAATAATGTCACCAATAACATATAACTGAGGGTTGCCCTTTTCATTTTTCTTTCCACATAGGTTTAAATACTAACATTAAGCTGTTAGCCTACACCATGCCTAACAATCAATTGTAGGTGCCCAAAGGAAGTATTACACAAGTTGTTTTGAATTGTATAACTAAAAAAACAGATTGGGTCCAAATATAATCCCTGTCAGCTACTGAATTAGCAAACAATGCCGTCTCTGAAGAAACAGGACCCTAGGATATATTTCGGAACTGTATGAGATTGTGCTAAAATAAGATGTCACCTGTTGGTTGTAATGTTGTTATTTAGTCATACCAAAGCTAACATGCTCTGTACTGTGCCTTTTTATTTTTCTAGGACCCGTCCCGATCCTCCACTTCGGGGACAGCAGCAGAGACAATGACCATGAAGCCTAAAGTTCAAGTCCAAATAGGTAACCCAACTGACACACTGCAAATCAATACATGGCATGACTTCACACTATAATTAAGGTTGAACAGTAAGCGGTAGCAAAGAATGCAAAGCCCTCAAACGTTGTGTAATACCTATATTGTCATATTATTATTTCAATGAACAGATAAGCAATTCATTTGTGATTTATTGTATATCTGCATAGACTTTTTCTGTTTTGCTTATGGCCTGAGACAAGTTACTTGTGTGTGTTAACATATGTGTACTGACACTTTCACATAAAAAAAACACTTTTATGATTGTGATTACTGTATGGTATTAACAGGTCCAGTGATTTGGATCATGGGCAGCAGCTACATTCGTCGTGGCGTTTCCCTCAGATGATCATTGTGCTGTCTGACATCACCCAGAGACGTCGGTGGAGATCGGGCCATCCGGGGAAAATTGACAAGTCCCATAAATGGGTGAACAGTGTCATGACTACCTTTGTCTTGGGAATGCAGGGGGGTATCGTGCATCACCCTCAAATTGAATTTGACAAGTCTGAACTGTTTCTAGGGATGAAGTTCATTTATCCACTAGGGGTAATAATATTTTTTTAAATAATTTAGCTGAAGGCTTAAGAGTCTTAATCCAGTAGGGATGATACTGGATTAAATCTCTCAACATGTTTTTAATATGAAACAGTTAAAGAATGTTACATTCTTTTGGGGTTGTGTATGTGCATTTTGTCTTTACATTATCACTTGGGTAGACATAACACTGTTCAATTGTCACTGCTCTTTTATTTATTATTATTACTTTTTTATATGTTTTTATTTGTGTTTTACTATTTCAACTTTTAATAAAGCAATATTATTAACCAAATGATTCAATATTTATTTTTGAAACACACAGTAGACACTTCAAGTAGACATTCTTTGACAGAAATGTCATCTGGTTTTATTACTTATGTGGTAGAACTTTATAATGATATATATTCAAAGTCAGTGGCCTACACAGTGAATATTGATAAGGGAGGTGTCAAGACACCTTTAGATTAGATTTGATTATATTTCTCTTCAATGTCATTGTGCAGAGTACAAGTACAGAGACAATTCAATGCAGTTTCAAGTGCAAAAAAAGTACAGTATAGACAGGTAGTGTAGTATAAACAGTATATGGCATAGTGCAGTGTAGACAGTAGTATACAGTTAACCAAGTGGTATGGTTTACAGTAAGGCTATGTGCAGTGTAGTAACAGTAGCATTATAAGAGCAGAACACATGGATACGTATTTTTTCTCCATTGCCTGTATAATTTCCCCATCCCCTGTGTAGCTATACCTCTTAACCCTCATTATTTAACAACATATACATTTCTTAAAATATCATAGCCTACTTAATTGTTCGTGGATAAATGTTACTTCATATGAATTAATTGCTACATATCGAAGTATGAGTAATTCCAATCCATCAAAACGTTTCAGCAATATTATATATAATAAAGCTGAAATATTTTGTTCCGATGCTTTTCATAAACTCTCTATGGGCTTCACCTTCTCACTTGACTGCATGCCTCCACGCCAAGGGGGTAAGCTTTGCTTCAGAACGCGAACCTTCGATGGCGCCATTTTGTTGCTACAAAGAGATCACCTCTTGTTAGCATTCCACTGACCGCCATTTTGTTTTTACGTCACTTGACTGCGAATAACTTTACATCTGAAGCGTTTAAAGACTCTATTTGTCCGTTGTTTAGTTCTAAAGAAACAAGACAATGTATAAAAGGCTCCATTACCTTGTACCTCACGTTATGGCTCCGTAGCAGACGCTTTAGTAAAAATACGCTAACGATTGTGTCATAACCAAGGGACTTACTGTCGCACAGTAGAGGAATTACCGTATAGTACAGGAGAAGCTCGCAGGCAGTTTCGACTTACATTAGCTGTTTAGGTTTAATTACAAATGTTAGCTAGCATGTTAGTTAGCAATAATTACCCTGTGCTTATGTTATCTCCTTACATATACCTACACTCTCCGTCTATGTAAGATTGGGAATGATTGAGATTTCTCTTGGCACAGCTACCAGAACACTTACAACTTTCAGACACGTTCCTCACGTCACATTTACGTTGTCTCTGTCAGTTGGAGGCTGCGCAGTAAGGGAAGAGATCACCGGAAAAGTGCTTCTAATAGCCTTCACTGGTCTCCGTCCAGAGCAACGGGATCTATTGGTCCATTATATATATGTCAATGCTCCACGCCCACCCGATTGGCTGCGAGCTTGGCTTCTTGGCTTCTCCCTTCTTATATACTGTCTATGGCTTCTCCTGGCAGTACGGTAATTTTTCGACTATGCAACAGTAAGTCGCGTGGTTATGACACAGTCGTTAGCCTATTTTCACAAAAACATCTGCTACGGAATCATAACGTGAGGTACAAGGTAATGGAGCCTTTTATACATTTTCGTGTTTCTGTTGAAATAAACAATGGACAAAATAGAGTCTTTAAACGCTTCAGATGTAAAGTTATTCGCTGTCAAGTGACGTAAAAACAAAATGGCGGTCAGCGGAATGCTAACGCTATCGCTTTGTAGCAACGAAGCGATCCCATGGGAGGTTCGAGTTCTGAAGCGAAGCTTACCCCCTTGGGAAGTTCGGTCTGGAGTCGCTCTGTTGAGAAGTAATTATTGCCCGAACAGGATCTGTTCAGACCAATCAGATTGTCGGACAGATGATCAACAGTAACAGAATCAATCACATCACCAAAGAACGCTTGGGTTGAATTTGTTGAGATGTGTAGATTCCACCATCGTGTCTGTTACAGAAGATATCGACAGCGCATTCATTTTAAAATCCTCAGCAGAGGAGCCTCAACAACTGCCCGAAAGCAAGAAAGAGACTGAAGAGAGAAAGCGTTATATGGTGGAGAGAGATAGAGAGAGACTGAAGAGAGAGAGAGCATTATATGATAGAGAGAGATACAGAAAGACTGAAGAGAGAGAGCGTTATGGTGGAGAGACCTAGAGAGTGAGTGAAGAGAGGGACCGCCGGCGCTAGAACAAAGCCGTGAATCAGAGAAATAAAACATGTTTTCACGATCCATCTCTAGAAATGCAACTGTAGTGAGCATGTCACTATCACTATCGTTATCCACATTTATATTTACAAGAAACAAATGATATATCCAGCTTCAAAAAAGTCTAAAAGTCGGAAGTTAGAACGAATGCACGCATTGCATTGTGCAAAGATAGGTTGCTATGGAGACGATACACAGTGTTGAGTTCCGTTGCTCTGATTGGGTTGGAGGTCTATCCAATGAATGAAGAGGCATTTTTTTTCCTGGTTCGGTTGGAACACGCCCCATAATCACAGAGCGGTTTCAGACTCACATTCTGACTAGAATCTGAGTAGGACCACGTCAGGCTAAGTTAACATTAGTAATTAAACCTAAACAGCTAATGTAAGTCGAAACTGCCTGAAAGCTTCTCCTGTACTATACGGTAATTCCTCTACTGTGTGACAGTAAGGCACTTAGTTATGACACAATCGTTAGCCAATTTTTACAAAAACGTGTGCTACGGAGCCATAACGTGAGGTACAAGGTAATGGAGCATTTTATACATTGTCGTGTTTCTTTAGAAATAAACAATGGACAAATAGAGTCTTTAAACACTTCAGATGTAAAGTTTTTCACAGTCAAGTGACGTAAAAAAAAAATTGCGGTCAGTGGGATGCTAACAAGAGGTGATACCTTTGTGGCAACAAAATGGCGCCATCGGAGGTTCGAGTTCTGAAGTGAAGCTTACCCCCTTGGGTCTAGGTATCTCATTTCCTGATTGATTCTACCACCACCACTCCAGTTGAGGCGCTAATGAGCTAGATTACTACACACACAATAGCAGAAGAATACCAGCTACACACAACGGCACGAATGAAATAAAAGAAAAAAAACAGGAGTGAGTCGGTTCATTGACGTATGGCACTCGAGTCTCCCGGTTCAGTGACACGAATCGGGTTAACTCTCTTTGGTCAGTTTGTCAACACTACAACAAACATATATATATATATTAGGGATGAGCGAGTACAGCATTATCTGTATATGTTAACCATATGAATTATCTGTATCTGTACTCTGACTGGAATGGGCGGGGCTTTAACCGGTATGTTATTTTAAGCATGGTGTCGGTACACGATCCGTTCTGCATGCACAATCTGTTCTGCACATGCGCAAGATAATACTGTTTTACCAAGGATACGACCTGCACGATCTGTTCCATGCTAGCCTATGGCTAGCCTCCACCGGGAAGCTAACGTTAGTTTAGCTAACAGCTAATTGACTAACCGCTAGCTGACAGCTAGATTCAGTCTAAAATAACGTTAAGTCAAACTTAATGAGAGAAGCAGGCTACAGCTAAATTAAGACTTTACAGTAACAATAAAGACAAATATTGAATGATTGTATTTTAAATGAGCACAAGTAAAGTAGAACTGACGTAACAGCTGTTATATATGTTAACGTTTATTTTCAAGTTTTATTTTGAGGGTCTTTTAAAGTTATTACATGCTGTCTCAGCTAGCGGTTAGCCGAATTAGCTGTTAGCTAAACTAACGTTAGCTTGGCTGTCGACCGGAAGCGTGGAACAGATCGTGCAGTGTCGTAAATCCTCGTACAACAGCGCATGAGCGAACATTTTGCGCATGTGCAGAACGGATTGCGCATGCACGGAACGGATCATGCAGGCAGAACGGATCGTGTACCGACACATGCAATTTATATGAGTTGATCGTTTTATACCACTACTTCCTTTATTTTTTTTAATGAAATACAGCAAGAAAGTGTCAGACACTCAGTGCGTGAAGTAAAAAAAACTGGTTAGAGCCAGCTGACGGTTTAAAAAAGAAAAAAAATCTTCAACAGGCAGAGACGCAACGCAAGTCGCATTCTACCAAGCACCACGTCTGAACAAACCCCACACTTACCAGAACTCTACTGGTTAATGAGTAAGTACTACAAACCGAAATAAAAAACAAACCTGAAGCTGAAGAAACCCTAAACGTTAACGGAAAAGACCCGCAAACCTGAGTGACTGAGGGAGAGACAGAAGCTAAGTTTCCATCCACTTGTCAATCGAATTATCTGAAGTTCGGTAAAAAAAGTCATGCAAATAAAACTGCTGAAAGTGTGTTTCCATCCAACAGCTTTAAAGCGAATAAAAACCTCTGCGTAATGACGTCACATGCTGTTTTGCGATTAAATTGGTATATCGAATTGATTTGAGACATTTAAGGTGTTTCCATTCATTTTTGCACTGAATCGCACAAGATTCAAGTGAACTTTTGCGAACAAAGTTTTGCTAGACAGAAGTAGTTGTTGTTGTTGTTAATATTAGAAGCCAAGCTATTTATAGATCGGAGCTTATAAGCTCCGATGGGCCTTTGGCTGAGGATCTGATCAAGCTCATCAAAAAGGTGGAACTTGCCTTATATTTTCCCTCCGGCACCGCTGCGAGACAACTCTCTTTTTTGAGCAATGTATCGCTGTTTGAGCGCCTTCCATTTACTCCGCAGGACGTCCCACGGCTTGTAAAAAAGCTTAACGTGGTTTAATATCTAAACAACGATCAATCATCACCAGATGTATCATGGTTATCTTGTCATGAACACTTAAGCCTGTCAAATAAACTAAATGGAAATACAACGATTATAGAAGTTATCTCACATTAATGTGTCAGATAATGTCCATAATATTTGGACATTGGGTTAGATTTGACCGTTTTAAGTGGTTATGATGAGCAATATAGAAGAGGATTTTTTTGGTGATGATTTTTTTTTCACATTAGGATAAAGCCAATGAGAACCGTGGAGAGTCAACCCCCAGCCGCTCCGCTGCCCTGAAGCAGAAACGCTTTATGTCAGATAACGTCCATAAAAATTGGACATTGGGTTAGATTATTTGACAGTTTTCCGTGGTTATAATGGGTAATATGAGAGAGAAATTTGGTGATGATTGATCATTGTTTAAACCACGTTAAGCTTTTTCCTCGCCATACGGCCACTGATGAAGAAAACTTGACGTGAGATAACTTCTATAATTGTTGGATTTCGATTTAGTTTTTTTGACAGGCTTAAGTGTATGACCATGATAAATCTGGTGATTGATCGTTGTTTAGATACATTAAACCACGTTAAGCTTTTTCACGTTAAGCGTTTTAGAATGTCCCTGTCGTAACCTTTGTTGGTCATTTCCTTTTTTTGTTTTGCAAACAGAGCGGAAATACTGGGTGGAAATGAAATGAAACTTCTTCTTCTTCGTTGTATTGCGGGTTGCAACCATAAAATGACCGAAAACTTAATCGCAATTCATTATTTATTCGGCCAATAACGTTTCCATCAGCGTTTATTGCATAACCCGTATATCGATCAAGAAAAATCCGATGAGACCGAACGTATTTTCTTTGAGTCGATATTCATGAAATTCAATCGGATTTTACTGTTTCCATAAGGCATTTTTCATTCGATATCACTTAATTCGGATAAAAACGGGTCGATGGAAACATAGCTAGAGAGAGAGAGAGCTGTTCTCTTCTCAGTGTTCTGTGTGTGAGTGAGCAGAGCGGGACACAGCAACACAATAAATCTGTATGTGTGTAGGGGAGGGGCGCTGTGACTAGCCTATCACAGAACGCAGACACAGTCAGCTACCCTATGAGGATTTTTTTCAATCCGAGCACAGATATTGACTCGTATTACTCGTATAATATTCGTACTCGGCAAAAGTGCTTTATCCCTACCGGATACTCGTTTTAGCAGAGTATCCGGCTCAACTCTAAAATATATATATATGTATATATATATATGTATATATATATATATATATATATGTATATATATGGGTGTGAAATGTATATATGTATATATATATGTGTGTGTGTGTATATATATATATATATATATATATATATATATATATATATATATATATATATATATATATATATATATGTATATATGTGGGTGTGAAATGTTACCTTAATTAAGATCATTAAAATAGACCTTGTAGTTGCAGAGATATACTCCATTCCTTTTGGATATATCTTTTGGAGTAGAGGCCTGAGCCAAAGGCCTAGGGCTTAAGAGGTTAAAGGTGCAATATGTAATACTGACGGCTAGTGTTTAAAATAGTTACTGCAAGCCGGCTCAACTGCAACCAAGAAAATGATAGCTCAACGCTGGCCCACTCGCTTTGTATAAAACAGTGGTTGGCGTATTTTCTAGAAATAGTTACAAGAACTAGAGAGTGACTAGGCAAGGTGTGACAGGTTTGTAGTTCTCTGTCCTGTATGTCTGCATGTAAAAAAAAAACAATAAAAAGTTGATCTAAAAAAATGTATCAAAAATAGTTACAGTACAAATTCAAAATACTGGAGAGTTGTCTCCCCCACCCCCTCCTCCCCAGACTCAAAGTTCACAGAGGTTGCCAGGCGGAGACCAGAGCATCCAACAATGTTGCTAGACGCTTGTCTCACATAGCCTGGCATTACTTCACAGCACAGCGGAGTAGCTAACGTTAGATGGTAGCTATATTGATAGTCAGTCATAAAAGCCTATGCTCACGCGGAACTCTGTACCCAACTGACGTACACACTTTTTTCGGCTTAGAATTACAGTAGGATCAGCTAAAAACTCCACAACCTCGCCGTTCTCTCCACACTGCAGACAAACACTTCCTCAGCTTAAAATTACTACAGCAACCGCTAAAAATACCAATACCATGTCGTCCTTTTCCTCCCGACTGAAATACACACTTTATTGGCTTAGAATTACGTCAATAATAGCTAAACACACTGCAAACTCATGGATCTCTCTGCCCAATTTACAGCCCCTCCTCTCTTGGCTTAAAATAACTCACCGTTGTCGGCTATGGCTGCTGAACAGGCTAAAGGTAAACAGTCGTGGCCCGCTTGCCTGGTCCTCCGGTAACGTTAGCAGTTAGCAAGGTCAGCATGGGGGGATTACTTTACTAGTTACATGCTGGCAGTCCAACATGCCGCCACTCTGGCACACTTCTATTCAGACATGCCGCTATTCCCGACATGCTGCTATTCCACTAGTGGTGGGATGTTTGAAAACAATGGAAGTGCCGCCACTCCGACAGTTAGACGTCAATGTCGGAGTGGGGGAATGTAGGAATGGATGGCGGAACCCCACTTTACTGGCTGTGTCTCAATTGTTTTTGCGAGTAACCAACTCGGGTACTGTAGCTATATAATAAACTGGTTAATGTTAGTGCTTCTTACTAAAACCTCTACAACTCGTTTTTCCAGGATGTGTGGATGATCTTGAGGTGAGGGGACTGACAAGGCTGAAGGTATAGTGGTCCACCGTTCTATCAATAAGGCTAAACTAGAAGTTAACACTAATAAAGAAAATAAAATAAGAAACAGACTGCTGAAGAAGAGAAAAAGGCGAGGCTGAGACATGTGGCAAAACAGCGAAAGCGGGCCATGGAGACACTAGCTATGTTTCCATCGACCCGTTTTTATCCAAATTAAGTGATATCGAATGAAAAATGCCTTATGGAAACAGTAAAATCCGATTGAATTTCATGAATATCGACTCAAAGAAAATATGTTCGGTCTCATCGGATTTTCTCTTGATATACGGCTTATGCGATAAACGCTGATGGAAACGTTATTTGCCGAATAAAAAATGAATTGCGATTAAGTTTTAGGTCATTTTATGTTTGCAACCCGCAATAAAACAAAGTAGAGTTTCAGTTCATTTCCGCCCAGTATTTCCGCTCTGTTTGCAAAACAAAAACAAGATGTAAGTGGACAAATGAGGAGACAAGATACTTTTTTAATTTAATTTACCAGAAAAATATAACAGCTATTTTAGATAGCAAAAATCTAAGAAACGCCATCATTTATCAGGAGCTCGCGAAGGAAATGACCCACAAAGGTTACGACAGGGACATTCTAAAACGCTTAACGTGAAAAAGCTTAACGTGGTTTAATGTATCTAAACAACGATCAATCGTGACCAGATTTATCATGGTCATATCTTGTCATGAACACTTATTAAGCCAGTCAAAAAAACTAAATCGAAATCCAATGATTATAGAAGTCATCTCACGTTAATGTTTTCTTCATCAGTGGCTGTATGGCGAGGAAAAAGCTTAACGTGGTTTAACCCTTGTGGATTGTTCAAATTCACTACCCTTTCTTTATGTTGGTGGCTGAAAACAGCCACTACTTTTAAACTGTTGTAAAAATGTATCAGATAAATATTTTTTTCAATTTTTTTTGCATATATCTATTAATCAACTTCAGTCCTGATCAAAAAATCTGTATTTTAACTCTTTGATTGCCAATTTCATAAATGATGTCACAGATTTTGGGAAAAAAACACACAATATGACTGATTTTCAATATAAAATGTGATTGTGCACTGGATTTTGTTTTACCTTTTTATCACAGTCTTGGACATGTCAAAGATGAGAAACAACTTTGGTTTTGATGCATTGTTAGTTTTTGTGCAGGATCAGATTTTAACTTTTTCTGCCTAATTTACTGTTCGTGGCTGAAAACAGCCACTACTTTAAACTGCTGTAAAAATGTATCAGATAAATATATTTTTCAAATATTTTTGCATACATCTATTAATCAACCTCAGTCCTGATCAAACCTACTAAATTTTCTAAAAAACATCTGGATTTTAACTCTTTAATTGCCAATTTCATAAATGATGTCACAGATTTGGGAAAAAAAAACACACAAAATGACTGATTTTCAATATAAAATGTGATTGTGGACTGGATTTTTTTTTACCTTTTATCACAGTCTTGGACATGTCAAAGATGAGAAACAACATTGGTTTTGATGCATTGTTAGTTTTTGTGCAGGATTAGATTTTAACTTTTTCTCCCTCATTTACTGCTCGTGGCTGTTTTTGCCCCATTGACTGCCATTATAACCACATTTTTTGAATGCAAAGCCATGACACCATATAATCATGCATTTTTGATTGTTGGTGGTTTTCCCTGTTGGGAAGAGGTAAAATGTGTAATTTTTACTGTTGATTACCAGTTGGCACCATTAACCATTTAGACTTGACATGTCTAAAACGCTTAGATCTGTGAACATGGAGCTTAACGTGAGTTTAATGTATACTAAAGTGCGTGAGAGCGAGTGCGAACTCACCTTGATGACCCGAGATCAAAATATGCACTCGCGCTCAGTACTACATTTTGTCTAATGCAAGTACTGTATTTAATGCATCAGCTGCCTAAAAAGACGTGAAATGCAGACTAAATCAATGATTATAGAAGTTGATCTCAACGCTTGCATGTAAGTCTGCTGGTCATTTAGATGGCTGTAAAATGAGCAGCAGGCAACATGAGAAAGGGCTTGACTTGCAGTGAAGTTTTCAGATGCGACTCTGCAGCCTGATTCCTCCAGTGAGTTGGAGAGCACGTCTGATCGAGGGGCAAGCTTATCCTCTCTATGGCAAGCTGGTCTCTGCAGCTTGTCATCAAAACGCAGAGCTCTGCTGATTTCATGGAATCTTGAGAGGGACATGGTGGCTCTAAAAATCACACGACCACTGCGATCATCCCACAGGCAACGTGTGGACTCCCCTCTGGACCTGTAGACGCCGGCCAAAATCAGTAGCCCCATGTAGGCATGGAGATCTGTGGAGTCCATCCCGGTCCAGTTTCTCATTGTGCGGCGCCCATGGAGGTTGGTCATGCTGACAATGAGGTCAATCATCTCCTCTGTAAAAAACAGATTGAACACAGAATCAATGTTCTGGACCCTTGCAATGGCATAGTGCGTCGGCCCTGGAGTCACGACTCTGGCTGGCTGAAGAAAGGGAGTTGTCTCCGCGTTGGTAGAAAACCACACTTCGCCGTTACTTCCAATCCACCCAGATCCAGGATCCTCCGAATCCTCCTCGCCTTCAGTGGAAGCTAGAGAGGATGATGAGGGTGGCACATCCAAATCAGGATCGGACTCACCTGAGTCTGTGGTGTCAGAGGGAGACAACAATGCATCACGATCGGACTCTCCTGAGTCTGTGGTTTCAGAGGGAGACGACGATGCATCACGATCGGACTCTCCTGAGTCTGTGGTGTCAGAGGGAGACGACGATGCATCAGGATCGGACTCTCCTGAGTTTGTGGTGTCAGAGGGAGACGACGATACATCAGGATCGGACTCTCCTGAGTCTGTGGTGTCAGAGGGAGACGACGATACATCATGATCGGACTCGCCTGAGTTTGTGGTGTCAGAGGGAAACGACGATACATCAGGATCGGACTCTCCTGAGTCTGTGGTGTCAGAGGGAGACAACGATACATCAGGATCGGACTCTCCTGAGTCTGTGGTTTCAGAGGGAGACAACGATACATCAGGATCAGACTCTCCTGAGTCTGTGGTTTCAGACAACGATACATCAGGATCGGACTCTCCTGAGTCTGTGGTTTCAGACAACGATACATCAGGATCGGACTCTCCTGAGTCTGTGGTTTCAGACAACGATACATCAGGATCGGACTCTCTTGAGTCTGTGATTTCAGACAACGATACATCAGGATCGGACTCTCCTGAGTCTGTGGTTTCAGAGGGAGACGACGATACATCAGGATCGGACTCTCCTGAGTCTGTGGTTTCAGACAACGATACGACGATACATCAGGATCGGACTCTCCTGAGTCTGTGGTGTCAGAGGGAGACGACGATACATCATGATCGGACTCGCCTGAGTTTGTGGTGTCAGAGGGAAACGACGATACATCAGGATCGGACTCTCCTGAGTCTGTGGTGTCAGAGGGAGACAACGATACATCAGGATCGGACTCTCCTGAGTCTGTGGTTTCAGAGGGAGACAACGATACATCAGGATCAGACTCTCCTGAGTCTGTGGTTTCAGACAACGATACATCAGGATCGGACTCTCCTGAGTCTGTGGTTTCAGACAACGATACATCAGGATCGGACTCTCCTGAGTCTGTGGTTTCAGACAACGATACATCAGGATCGGACTCTCTTGAGTCTGTGATTTCAGACAACGATACATCAGGATCGGACTCTCCTGAGTCTGTGGTTTCAGAGGGAGACGACGATACATCAGGATCGGACTCTCCTGAGTCTGTGGTTTCAGACAACGATACGACGATACATCAGGATCGGACTCTCCTGAGTCTGTGGTGTCAGAGGGAGATGACGATACATCCTCCAGCTCGCTGGAAGAATCAGGCTGCATAATCACATCTAAAACTTCACTACGAGTCAAGCCCTTTCTCATGTTGCTTGCTGCTCTTTTCACCATCAAATGACCAGCAGGCTTACATGCAAGTGTTGAAATCCACTCGCTTTGTTTTTGTTTAGTCTGCATTTCTCACCATCAAAAGGCAGCAGATGCATAAATACACTTACTTGTTTTAGTTTACTCAATGTAGTACTGAGAGCTGAGGTGCATGTTTTGATTTTCTCAGGTCACATCAAGGTGAGTTCCCACACTCTCTCTCACACACACAGACACACACTCACACACACTTTAATATGCTATTATACTCCATATAACTCCATGTACAATCCAGAATCTAAGCTTTTTTTTTGCACAGGCCTATCTAAATGGTTAATGGTGCCAACTGGTAATCAACAGTAAAAAATTACACATTTTACCTCTTCCCAACAGGGAAAACCACCAACAATCAAAAAATGCATGATTATATGGTGTCATGGCTTTGCATTCAAAAAAATGTGGTTATAATGGCAGTCAATGGGGCAAAAACAGCCACGAGCAGTAAATGAGGGAGAAAAAGTTAAAATCTAATCCTGCACAAAAACTAACAATGCATCAAAACCAATGTTGTTTCTCATCTTTGACATGTCCAAGACTGTAATAAAAGGTAAAAAAAAATCCAGTCCACAATCACATTTTATATTGAAAATCAGTCATTTTGTGTGTTTTTTTTCCCAAATCTGTGACATCATTTATGAAATTGGCAATTAAAGAGTTAAAATCCAGATGTTTTTTAGAAAATTTAGTAGGTTTGATCAGGACTGAGGTTGATTAATAGATGTGTGCAAAAAATATTTGAAAAAAAATATTTATCTGATACATTTTTACAGCAGTTTAAAGTAGTGGCTGTTTTCAGCCACGAACAGTAAATTAGGCAGAAAAAGTTAAAATCTGATCCTGCACAAAAACTAACAATGCATCAAAACCAATGTTGTTTCTCATCTTTGACATGTCCAAGACTGTGATAAAAGGTAAAACAAAATCCAGTGCACAATCACATTTTATATTGAAAATCAGTCACATTGTGTGTTTTTTTTTCCCAAATCTGTGACATCATTTATGAAATTGGCAATTAAAGAGTTAAAATCCAGATTTCTTTTTTGAAAATTTAGTAGTTTTGATCAGGACTGAAGTTGATTAATAGATATATGCAAAAAAAATTGAAAAAAATATTTATCTGATACATTTTTACAACAGTTTAAAAGTAGTGGCTGTTTTCAGCCCCCAACATAACGAAAGGGTAGTGAATTTGAACAATCCACAAGGGTTAAATAACTCAACACATTAAAATTACACACATTATAAGATTAACTGGAACCTGTGGTAAGAGATTGCTGGCGTAACAAGCTCACTGACCGCGCTCTCACTCACACACACCTGGCATTAGGATGAGGGGAACTGCAGGCCCTGGAGCTCTGTCAGAGCACCGGCGTTTAGTAATCCATTAGCCCACAAAGCAGTGAATTCGCGCGGGTATGACGTGCTGTGGGTTGCCAGCCGTAACGGAGCTCAATCGAGCTCACAGCAGGCCGGGGTCTGTGAAGGAAGGAAGGCCGGGCGGCGAGGCAGTAACCCAGGCAGCACTGGCTGCTGAAGTCCGACACACAGTCGGACAAAATTTGCAATTAGACATACATTTTTGTAAAACGGCCCATATTTCAGCTTTACATAGTTGATTTATCGCATAAAAAAGTTTCAGAAGTGAATTTTGTAATGGAACAGCAGAGATCTGCGTGACCTAGATTCAGAAGACTACCTGATCTCAGGTCAGTTGTGTAGCCCATGTAAATGTTGGGGCGTGACCGTTCTCTTAATACACCAACGGCTGTGACAAAGGTTCCGGATTTTGAGATGCTTACGTAAGCAACTAGCTTTGTTGAGATTCGCCCGTTTTCAGTGGTAGTTTCAAAATATGAGATTTTCATAGTAAAGGGGTGTCAATGGGATTTTGAGCTCATATGTATGTCCTATTTACCCACTGAACTGTCGTTATTCAACTATGACAGGGTAAAATCGGTTTTGCATTCTATCACCCCTTTAACAGGAGGAAACCTTGAACAGAACCTGTATAGGTACCAGATGTGCTCGGCCTGTCAGATCGGCTCAGGGTCCTGCGTTTTACAGGTGACATATCACTATTAACACAGTAATTGTACAGCGATGGCATTGTGAAATACTTTATCCACACTGCTTTGACAAGAGTCTCAGCATATTTTTTATTAATGCTATATTGCTCATTTACACAAACATCTTCTTTCCCTCCTGTAATGGGGTAGAACATGTATGTGTGTCTATCTGCGTTTTAAATATTTGGTTAGTTATATGTCTGTAGACAGAGGTGTTCTCTTACACGTTTGACATAGAACAGCAGGTATGCTGTTTGCTGCCGCTGGTGACAGACAGACGTGCCGGTTGTCTCACTGACATCCTTGTCATTGTATGTCAGCCAGTTGTCATGTCCTGTGGTTTCTGGTACCTGAGGTCGCAGATGTAATGTTAATAGTATATCTGAAGAGGCCGTTGATTCTTAAGTGTTAAAATTTGACTCATTTTCAACACGTGTGGCTGTTAAGAGCCACAACACACTTGTCAGCGTAAGCTGAGGAACCCAAATGGCTGACGATGCTCATCAGAGAGTAGCAAGACTGTGTCTAGAAAAGAACACGGTTACCAACAATAAGTTACACATGCAGACACATTTCATTTGACTACAGGAACTGTATATTTGATAGGCTGATTTCTATGTTTTATATAAAAAAAAATCACTTTATATGCAGAAAAAAATATATAATATCTAATTATAATAAGTCATATAAAGCTGTTAGGCTGGGTTTCCACAGGCAGCGTTTTGTTGTGTCACCACAACATGATGCTGACAGTGTACACATTTTGCAGACAATGAGTTGTTGGTGTTGATATATGTTTTCTCTCGGTTTATATCTGGCTTAACACAACTCTTTGGTAAGTTTTCTACTCCAGTCACACACTTTGCCGTTTAGTTTGCATAACGTTATATTACTAGCAACAAGGTAGTTGTCATTGCCACAATGCT
Organism: Perca schrenkii; assembly: GCA_025617405.1. Lineage (NCBI taxonomy): Eukaryota > Metazoa > Chordata > Actinopteri > Perciformes > Percidae > Perca > Perca schrenkii. The sequence continues at coordinate 35,426,587 of CM046788.1, forward strand.
ACTACTACTAAAACAAATATGAAAACTCAACAGGTATACCAACTGCCCGGACAACATTTTGGCTAGCTGTTAGCATCCCTGTAGTCATACAAAGGCATGTCATAAATTGGGCTATAGTAAAACCCCAATCTTTTTATGTGCACGTATAGCATGTGTGTATACACGGCAGAATATATTCGCGAGTCTGCCCTCTCATTGGCTACCGCTCTGCAAAACTTGACTCCGAGTAAACTTTGGGAGAGCGGTGAACATCCGGGCACTTTCGCCGCCGTCAGCGGAATTCGCTCATACTGCTGTTCTCTTAGGGAATGAATTGAATCACACCGCTCTGCTGTTATTTCAGCTGCCTATGGAAACCCAGCGTTAAGACCGTAAAAGTTGCCCTTTTATTACTGAACATATTTACCTGTTCACTGGCGCTGGACTCCGCATTCAGCAACAGCTGCCTTGACAGAATGATGGGGCTGTTCATCTTCTCCAGCTGTAAGCTTTGGGTGTAATTTAATCTCTTCAACTGGATGATCAGTGCACTGTTGACAGGAAAGAGGGTCAGATCAAAGATTGACAGAGGAAGACAGATGGAGGTGAAACGGCTTAGCCTGAAACCTGACTGAATTCGCTAGATGACATCACTCATTTTGGCAGCGGCAAGAATGACCCCCGCTGCGACGAGTTTTCAGCCCCACACTCGCACCGATACTCCAGCTGAATCTCCTAGCAGGGAACCGGAGGAAGAAGTGGGTTTTAGTTTGAATCTTTTCATGGATGATAACAAAATCTCGTTGACAAACATGTTCACACAAATTCACATTCAGTGGAGCATGAGGATGAGTGTTGGTGGATTGACCTCAGGAACAGCGCCATGCTTTGATGCAACCATGGGCTTAGCAGCCAACGGTAGAACTGCAACGTCTGGCAATCCGCTGGCCCAGAGACTTTACATGACGCAAGAAACGTCTATATTTCAGGGAATAATTTGGTGGTACATCAACGTACCAGTCCGAACACTTAAATGGTCCTTGTTCAAACCATCAAGTTTTAAAAATGTTTAAATGCATTATTAGATAGAATTATTTAACTAGTCATGATGAACACACATCATGAATGCGAGCAGACCCACAGGACTGCCCCCACGCTGCCCTGCACTGCAGGCTCATATGAAGGTTCTCCTGAGTTCCTGTAGCTGTAATAATGGATATATTTCTGTAATTTATCATATGTATTAACTTATAATACATCCGAGCATTGTATGCTGTAAAGCCTGTAACGTGGATGTAACGTATAAACGTCTCTGTTCCCAAACTGCCAGCTGTCGGCTAGTAGCTAACAATAGCGGGAGCTAGTAGCACGACATAATTATTACATCTCCTTGGTTCTCTTAATACATCCATCATTTATGGCTGTAATTTATCATGTGTATTAACTTATAATACATCCGAGCATTGTATGGTGTAAAGCCTGTAACGTGGATGTAACGTATAAGCGTCTCTGCTCCCAAAGCATACATCCATCGTTTATTTATATAAGAATTAAATGATGAGAAACAACGAAAACACAATGTTTAACGTTAGTGAATATTTTAGACGATGACTGGTGAGTTCTATACCTATAATTTTTTCTATATCCACAAGAAACAAGCTCATTCACACGCTGCATTGCTACGAAACTCTAACAAACTGTCACTAGTGCGTATGTACATTGTGATGTCATGGGCCAGTCAACGTGAAAGATCCAGGTGTTTTTTTAGCGCCATGACTGCATCATGCGCTACAAAGCAGCTCTCACTGGAATAAACAGGACTTTGTGTCGAACGCTGTATCCAGTTCTCTTAAATCATCCATGGGTTGAAATCACACTGAACTCTTAGAAAATGAGCAGATGTGCCACTTACTTTGAAGTACTCCTGGTGCACTGTTCCTCCAGGCACCAGGTCCAGGGACAAGTTAATGTATTCCTCCTCTCTTGTAGATTTTATACCACATCTGCAGATAAAAAGGGCCAATTCAAATTGAAATACAGCCATAGATATTACACATTCTGATTAAGAGGTTTTCTACCACAACCGTACATGGAAAAAAAAAATCATGCACATTGTCCACATGGGGAATCTCTACACTAGGCCCTATGTATAAACCAGTCTGCGGCTGTGTATTCATACCTATTGCAGGTCCTGGTGCTCGACATCTGGAACGTGATGTTAGCATCAACAGGGCAGGTGTAACTGAAGCCCTTTTTGAATGCTTCGGCCTGCAGGTCGCCGGACACACACCTCAGCTGATTCAGCACACAGCCGAGGACCTCATGGGCGTCCTGTCCTGCACACAAACCCCTCAGGAACAAGAGGTTCAGAAGGTGGACATTTTTACAAAAAGTGTAAAAGTAGTTATCTGAATATCAGTGTGTGTGCGTGTGTGTGTGAATAAAAAGCGTACTAACGTTCTGTCTATTGTCCTCAAACTCTGAGTTAAAGTTAGCAACAGTCCTTTTAAAGGCAGTCAGCGCCTGTCTTTTCACTGCCTTGCTGGTAGTGAACCTGAAGAGTCCCACTTCCACAAACACTCATGAGCAAATAATAAACAAAGAGCAAAAGATACCTTTGTTTTTGTTTTGGTTGGTATGTTGACCTGCAAGGTCAGTGGAGAAACCTCTCTTTGGTGTGTGTGTGATATGGCTGACTTTTGGCTACTACTTTTAACAATGTGTCTTATAACAACAGTAAAGAGCGTGTTTAAAGACGCGCTCCAGACCGGCAGGATTTACAAACAAAGTTGGATTATTCACGATCTTGTGCCCAAACAATTTGTGAAAACTACACAAAGTTCTCGACCACTGTAAGAACGCTGGACCAGGACGAGTGAATTATATTTAAGAATCAGGAAAGAGCATTCAGAAAAACCCTGGATACGAAACACCTTGAGGATAAACCTCTTCTTCCTCTTCTCAGGAGAAACGCCGACAAAATGGATCAGACTCATCCGCATTTTTTATGTAAAAAAATGTTAAGTAAAGAGTTTACTTCAAGAACGGAACTTTAACAATAATCCGGCAAAATGGAAGGCAGTTTGGATTACCTTTTCTGAAGTTCACAACCCGTGTACTGAAGAAAATGCCACGAATCAACAGAAACCTCTCTGAGGCTCAGACCCCGGATTCCCTCGCTGGCTGGATTGAGGCAGAGCTGCGCTTTTTGCGGGACGTCGTTCAGCCAGCACTAGGGGCACCACGGAGTGGAACCTATCAACAAAAGCAGGTGGGCAAAGACAAACTGGCATATTTATGGCAGAGTAGAAAATCTAGAGCGATCCAAATTATTCTTAGCAACAGTACATACCCAAATGCAATTCAATCAGGAGAGACTTGTTTGCAGATATGCAAAAGGTTTTAATATACCACAGCATATAGTGTACAATGTATTGGAGATTGGACTCCATCGTTATTAATACATTTAATATATTAATAAGTTAATGTAGGGGTAGTGAACCAAGATGTAAACCCCCGATGGAATCCAGACAGAATACCTCAGCATTTCTAAAATGCACTTAGTTCGCAGTTGGGCGATAGAAATTGAGATTCAAGCAGCAGCAGATTGTTTAGCAGTAAATATATTCACATATTGTAATGGTCGCTGTCTTGAATATAGTTGCAAGAATAGGCAGTTGTCAAATCAGGGAGTGTATTTGGAAAATTGCAATGGTAACCATTATGAGACAGTTGTTTGTGTTAAACACCCTCAAAATCAGAGTTGTTATGGTTATTGCAAAGTAGTGACACCTTGTTCTAGGGTGTACAATTTTCGGCCGCAAATCTTTTACTCTCTGCACTGCTGTATCGGCAAGACGCTTCACTCTTCACATGTGTGCCTTTCCCGTGTGCTTTCCTTACTGAAGTTCCAAGTCACACTCTTGAAACCAAGAGAAAAGGTACAGTACTCAAGAGGTAAAAGTTCTTTCGGTTCCTGTACTGTTACAGGCCCATCACTTAAGATGTGGAGGGAGGAAGGCAGTGTTTCACATTTTGTCATGGCATCTCTCACAACAGGTTCTAAATGTGCCCACACAGCACATTTGTCATGGCGAAGACAGCTAGAGATGGTGGCATAGGTGTGAGTGGCCTGTTTCCGGCTGCCACCAAAGTGAAACGGCTGGATCTCGCGATTTAGTTTGCAACCATAATTTTCCGAGAAAACTCCCATGTGATGATGTTATTATCTAATGGGTCCTCAAACTCCACCTCATTGTAGCAACACTTAGTACATAAGCGGTACATACACTTCTGGTTGGTTGGGTCACAAACAATGGCTTCCAGGAGCTCAGAAATGCTGTTAGTCAACAGAATGCCTTTCTGACAGAGCCTGTCAACAATCATTTTAAAGTTGTCATGGTCAAAGCAGCTACAGGTGTGTTGGTCGGACTCTTTCACTTGAGCAACATAAAAGGGCAGTATCTGAGGAACTGTCGATAGGAGACTGCATGGTGTTTCAGGGTGGTTGTATTGTATTGTTGGAGTGGAGGTCTTTCAGAGATTGAAGAAGTACTCTCCTTTGGTGTTTTATTTTATTTTTTGTAACTGTGTCTTTCATACCCGACAGCATGCGTCTACTTTCATCTCTACAGAGAAAGCTGACTACCCTCTCCTTTTTCTCCTCTGCAATTTTCTTTTTGTCTCTCTTCTTGTTTCTCACACTTACTTCCTTTCCTTTCTTCGCTTTGAGCTTATCAACTTTCCCTTAGCTTTTTTTTGCCTTCATTCTTTCACTCTAAAGTTCCTTCCTTATTTTGATGAGCTCAAACCTTAGCTTTTCCCTTTCCTTCCTCTTGTCTCTCTAAACTTGGCTGGTTGGAGTGTACCTTTGCCTTCTTTTAGCCAGGTAATTTGCCCTTGCAGCAGCGTCCGCATTAACACAAACTCTGTGACGAGCCACTTTTTCTTTACTTGTAAGAGGCGTCTATTAGGAGAAGAAGAGAGAGTTTGTTGTTTGCATACACAGGTTTCCCACCCACATATTGCTTGCTTACCTGAATTTAATAGATTTTTACAGAGCCCTGGAGGTGACATGGAAGGAAAAAAAAAAAAAAAAAAACGTACTGGGGACAAACACTGACTTTACTTTTGCAAGATCTCCGTTTCATTTGCGAGATCTCGAGTTTCATTTGCGAGATCTCGCAAATCTAACAAACAATACGGCAAACCTTAGCAGCTAGCTAGTAGCGCTAGCTACTAAGGTTAGCCTGCAGTGATTGACAGCAGTCAACGACAGTGTTCATAATAAAACTTCACATTGGCATGTATTAATTAGTAATGCTTATCAAAATAAACAATGGATGTTTTTAGACAACCAAGGAGATGTAATCATGATGTCGTGCTACTAGATAGAGAGGAGTGCTAGAGAGCCAAGATGGCGGCGATGTCGGTGGGTGTGCGTTTTTTCGCTCTGTCAGGTAACGTCGAGGGTTTGAGTTTAACTAACCGATGGAACTTTAAATATTACTAGAAGGCAACACAGATAAGTGACAACTTATACATATTGAGCCAAGTCGGACCAGAATGGCCAAAAGGAAAAGCAAAAAGACTTTGAGACTGGAGAAAGCTGACGACGCTAACATTACTCCAAACATCCTACACGTGGATGAAGCTAGCAACAACCCTACTGAGATGCGGGATGTGGATGAAACTAGCGGACAAGAAAAGGATGGTGACCGGTTTGAGGCAAGTCCAGACGCACAAGTTGAATTTGAGGCCCTTGCAACTCCACTGCCAGATACTCCGTTAAAACCTCCAACAAAAAAGGTAAAACGTGACAACAGAGAGACTGCAGATATTTTAGAAGCCATCCTTGTGTTATCTGGGAAACATGATGAGACTTTTCGGAAAATATCTGCTATAGAACTGAGTCAACTTCGAGACAGATGGAAAAGCTAACTTCGACCGTTCAGCAGCTTACTTTGGATGTTAAACAACAGAAACACACACTGGAAGGCGTGAAAAAAAGAGATCAATTTATTGCAAGCAGAAAATAAAACTCTGAAGGCAAACATCGCTGACTGCCAGAGTTACAGTCGAAGATGGTCCCTGAAGATTCATGGCGTGAAGGAGGAAGATGGAGAAAATATCCAACGCGGTCTCACGGCAGTTCGTGTAAATGTCCACGTTATTCGTAATCTATTGATATGTGTTCACAGAGACGTTTTTCTTGTTTTTTACATGTAAATGCCACGTTATTTTCTCGGGGAAAGGACGCCGGGAGGCGGCCGAAAAGGTCGCTGGGGACGCCCCACAATGACGGGATGGCGGAGGTTGGGTTTAAGAAAAAACTTACGGGGAAAGGGTGCCATAAACGCCGGCGAAATACATTACTTTAGATTTTCGTGATGTCCGCCACGTGAAAACCGACAAAAACGTCTCCGTGAACACGTATCAATAGATTCAAATAACGTCACATTCACACGAACTTCCATGAGACCGGGCTGAAATATCAGGAGCAGAATTATCGAGATCCTGGGTAAAGTGGCTCCTAATGTTCGTGACAGCCTGAAGGATGGGGTCGACATCGTCCATTGCATCAGGCAGCGACGACAAGACGGCTCAAGTAGATCAACCATCATCCTTTTTGCAATGCAATGTTTTCGTGATGCTGTCTGGAAGGAGGCTAAAGGCTAAAAGTTTCTTCTGGACAACAACTTAAGGCTCACCGAAGCACTGTCCCCTGAAGAGAAAATAGCCAGAGAGAAGCTGTGGCCCTTGGTGAAGAAAGCAAGAGAAGACGGGAAGAAAGCTTCTTTTCGCTGCCTTTTTGTCTTCATAAACGGAAAGAAGATTGATTGTTGTGATTGAGGTAACATAGAATGTCTATGCAGACGTATAGTAAGTCTCATCTAATACTGAGAATGATCATTCAAGCTGTTTGATACTTAGGCTACTAAAAAATATATTTTACTGCAAGTATGCTACTAAGTTTGCACCTTATCGTCTCAGTGAAGGTAGCCCAATTCACACCTTATTGACTTAGTTAATTGTGGAGCCAAGCCAAATCTTTTCTTTGTGCTCCCTTTTTGTTGTTGTTGTTTATCATCAAGAGAATTTTGATGTAGTTGTCATAGAAGCTACATTCATGGACACAAGAAAAGGGAACTTTAGCCCTATTTTCTGTTGGGACCTTGATATTTTCTTTTTTTTCTAAAATGCTATTTTTCTCTTTTCAGGCAAAAACAAACAACAATCACTTGATTAGTCCAACCTAAGGTGTTATACTTTTGGATAGTTGGTTGTTGTTGTCTTATTATACAGATATATGAGTTTGACCCAAGAACTTTTTTCTTTTTTTACCGCTTCTACTATGCTACCCCTCATTTTCTACTTTAATTGTTTAATTTAGGTGGACATCTACCAAATCTCTGTTAGCATATTTAGAAATAAAATCCATGGTCCTTTACTTGACTGGCTATGTCTATAATAATACTTATCTTTAAGGTGAAAGCAAATTGTGATGGCTATAACACCGCCTTCTCTGTCTCTATCTGTTATGCCAAGTTAAATGGTTGTTAATGTCCACCTCCTTTTTGGTAGATTTTCCTAGCAAGTTTTTTGGTGCTCAAGTGATTTACAGGTATTCTTTTTTCCATAAAAGTTTTTGTATGGATTTTATGTTTAATTCTCTAAATGTTATGTCTTTAAATGTCAGAGGTATATTACGAAGAGGAAAGCAATCTTTCTTTTGTGCAAGAGAACTGAGGCTGATTTTATTTTACTTCAGGAAACACATTCTTGTGAATCAGATGCCAAATTCTGGAATAGTCAATGGGGTAATTTAGCTCATTTGTGCCATGGTACTAATCATTCAGCAGGGTTTTAATTGTATTACATACATTTAAAGGGGACATTCTTGAAACGGTCTCTTCTCAAAATGGTAGATGGATTGCTATCTTTATTGTTTGTAATATATATGGGTTTAATTCCCTCGCTTCTAACAAGCTCTTATTTAATGAAATAGCATCCAAACTGAAAGATCTGAACAATAAGTACCAGGGTTCTTTTAGAATTCTTTGTGGAGACTTTAATGAATGTCCTGATGACGAGTTGGATAGAGACTCCCCCTAGGCTTAGTCAATCTTCACAGAGCAATAACATTGTCATTTCTATGCTCCAACCTTTCCTTGACTGATGCATGGCGTTTTTTCAATCCCAATACCAAAGACTTCACTTGGTACAACAGAAGACTTACTTTAAAATCAAGAATTTATATTTTTTGGATTTCATCATCCATCCTTCAATTTGTGAAAGAAGTTAATCATCTTTACGCCCCATTAACTGACCATAAACAAATTATTTTGAAATGAAGTGCTACTCAGGACACCATAGGTTTTCGAGGGTATTGGAAATTTAACAACTCTCTTTTGAAGGATGATTCCTTTAATGACTCTATCAAAAAACTAGCAGAAGAACTCCTCAATGACGACCTAAACGACAACTACAGGATAAAATGGGAATTCTTTAAATACAAAGCCAGATGTGTTGCGGTTAAAAGACTGACAAATACTGACAAAAGTAAACATTAATTTGGAAGAACTTGAAATAAGGAAAATCCAGCTACAGCTGGACCAAATTTATTTAGACTTGGCAAAAGGAGCTTTCATTAGGTCAAGAGCCAAATAGCTTGAACAAGGGGAAAAGAACACCACTTACTATTTTGCTCTTGAGAAAAGAAATTTTAAAAGAAAATCTTTATCTGCCCTTAATATTGACGGAGTTCCTTCTAAAGATCCAAAGCTAATTTCTAATTTTGTCACCAAATTTTATAGGAATTTATATGAATCACAATTTAATGCTAGTGAATTTCTTGAATAATGTTCAAGCTACCATCCCTTCAATTGATGAGGAATTTAAATCACTATGTGAATCTGACCTGTCAGTCAATGAACTTAAAGAAGGAATCGACGGCCTATCTGTTGAATTTTATATACACTTTTGGGAACACCTTCTTAACTCTTTATTATGTGTGTACAAAGAATGCATCAGTCACGGGGAGATGACAGCTACAATCAGGGGCGTAGCACCAGACCCTGGGCCCTATGCATAGGCAGTCCTGATGGGCCCCTCATGTTCCTCAATGCATTTATCTGGCCATAGTCCTGGATCCTATGGCAAAAACTGGTCTGCACTGCTCTGCCTACTTTCCAGTTCCTCATTTCCACAGTGTGCTCAGAGCAACACTCATGCTCCCTGCTGTCTTCACTCCCATTATCCTCAATCAGATGTTCTCTATCATCTTTCTCTATGTAGGATACATCTGATTTTAACCTCTTATCCTAATTGTAACCTAATATAATAAAACACACTAAGATGTTAGTGTTACTTAACACCTTTCAGTCAAAATGGCTAAACATGGTTTGCTTTAATTTTGATATAAGCTTCCCTTGTTTCAAATCCTAAAAAGGAGGCTGAGGGGTCTTCTGCTACTCCACTCCCTGCTGTGATAGTTTCTGAAACTGAGGGCCATGTTTCACAATGTTAACATCTGCTTCTACTAAATCTGACATAACTATAATGTTGACATAATATGTACAGTACAGGCCAAAAGTTTGGACACACCTTCTCATTCAGTGTGTTTCTTTATTTTCATGACTATTTACATTGTAGATTATCACTGAAGGCATCAAAACTATGAATTAACACATGGAATTATGTACTTAACAAAAAAGTGTGAAATAACTGAAAACATGTCTAACTCTGCAAACCCTTGGTGTTCTCTCAATGACCTTCATGAGGTAGTCACCTGAAATGGTTTTCACTTCATAGGTGTGCTTTGTCAGGGTTAATTAGTGGAATTTTCCCCCTTATTAATAAAAAAAGCAAAGGGTGGCTACTTTAAAGAATCTTCCCAGAATCTTCCCAGGCACCAAAATACTGTGCATACAAAAATGTGCTATATAAATAAAACTTATATTACCTTACCTTACACCACAATAGTTAGCCTACACAGTAAGAAAGTACTTGTACCTAAATAAAATAAGAGGCTAGTTGTGGTTATTTCTTTTAACTGGTTTTTATTTCTGTTAACTGGATCATTGGCTTCCCTGTTACCAGGTACTGACAGGAGGCGCGGCGAGAACGCTGATCCATTGCATCCCAAAAATGTTGGAACAGAACTGTGAAGAAATCCTTAAGGATGAACAAAGGGGAACTGATTTTAAGAACTATTACACTATTTACAATTTTAAGTTCTGCTCAATATGTGGGTGCATATGAGCTCTGTAAAATGCCTCCAAAATCCCCAAATTAGGCAACGAGGAGTCGTCACAGGAGATTGGCAATATCATACACTGCTTAGGTATCCAAATTGTGAAGTGGCATGTGGTCTTCCCAGTAATGTGCAGCTGCCCCTGCACTTGGTGCCAATACCTGTGATTCCTCTTCAGGTGGTAGGTGCCACTTTCCTGGTGAAGGTAAAAGCTTTTGTCTTTCAACGCCTCTTCAAAGGTGAGGTCCCTCCATCTGTCCATCGGACACTTCACCTCGATGATGCCCGTCTCTCCAACGAGACCATCGGGGGTGGCACCAAGGATCCCAGAGTTGACCAACCATAAATCAGGCGGGTGCCTTCCTCAAACGCTGCCCTCTTTTTCGTTGACTATGCCCCACTGCACAGCCAAAACTCCAGAAAGGTCCTGGTTCCCACAGATCCTGTTGATGAGGGAAGGGGTAGCACGTTTTGTAGACAGCACACTTATAAAGTTGCTGGCTGTCAGTCGATCTTTCCGCAGGGCATGCCAGAGGTGGTTATCTTTCTGGCCCACTGTTGCTGTCTGGATGGCCATTATCTAGTCCAAAGACAACCTCAAGCCAGCAAGGACAGCATCACTGCCCAGGTGTTTGTGGGTGGCTATGATGCTGTGACTGCAGAGCTGAACAAGCGATCCCTGTTGAGTTTCTGGCTCAGGAGTGAGCAGCCAGGAAACTCCCGTAAAATGACCCTGGAATTGATCCAGCAACCACTTGCGGTCCTCCGGGGTTACTGAGCGCAGACTGATCTCATGAATTGGCGTATGTATGAAACGCCAATTTGTATTCCGTTTTGCCGTGTTGTGAAGATGCATAATCGCATTTTTGCGTGTATATCAACGCAAATCGGCCGCCATTGGCCTACATTGCGAGTGAATTTCCGCCGTAGCGAGTAGTATAAAAGAACGGGGGACTGGGTAAGGAGGTAGGTTGGGGTGGCAGATGGGTAAAACACAGGACTTTCATCTGGGAGAGCCGGGTTCGCGCCCCGCATGTGGGGATTTTTCGGCCGTTTTTTGCAGTTTTTTTTAAATTTTTTTTGTTTTTAATAAGCCTTACCCAATGTTTCTTTCCTAAACCCAACCATTTGTTGTTGTCGTAAGCGTGTTTTAGTCGTTATTTTCCGTGATTTTGTACTAAAGCCTTTCCCTGTGTTCTTTTCCTAAACTCCACCATTTTTTTTTCTTGCCGGGCGTGACGTTGTTCTCGCGATAGTACGTCGCGTTCTCGCGATAGCGCGTAACGTGGCGAGGCCACGTGGTGGGTCTGTTTACATCAGCTGTTTCCAGTGTGTATCATACATGTGGATAGTTGAAAATGGCGTAAAATAACACGGCATTTGGCTTTCTGAAAGTGGCGTATATATTTACGCAAAGTCATGATGCCATGTTGCTGAGCGAGTCAGTGGCTTGTAACTCCGTGCAGGGAAAAGTTCCTCCACTGCCTTGACGGTGTCTGATGGAACACAGGGCTTTTTCCATCTGCACTCCACTTCCGTGGAGCTCAGGTTGTGAACAGCCCAGATCATCATCATCATAGCAGCAGCGTGGCTGCATTTATACTCTCCACGAGGACACTCGCAGGAGGTAGAGGTGACATTGGCCGAGTCATCAGTGGAAACCTGAAGAGTAAGAGAAAGACCTTTTGATTTCACAAATTTGTGACAACTTCATTTATAGGTTTAATGAGTCAATGTGATGGTTCTAAATAAACTGAAATGATGCAACACACTTTACAATGTTATTCATCTTTCTTTTTGCGTGTAGCTGGTGAATGTCAGATGATTGTATAGTCATGCCAGCTTCTGTAGCTTTTGATTTCAAATCTTTATCTGCTGTAGCCATCAGTACCACTGCCAATCTCAAAACAAGCACTCGACCATACCTGACAATAAGAGTAATTGGTTTTCTCCTAAAACTAGCGACGGGGCAGTTGGGATTGTCAGGCTCAGCGAAGATGCACCCCCTGTAATCGCCTTTACATGGATTTTTTTTTCTTTGGCATCCTTTTGGTTCTTGGTCTTAGTGTTGTGAGCGAGAGAAATGTACTCAATGTCATTCTCGCGTTTTAAATTAAAAGAGTCACTTTTCAAGTCTCAATGTCCCTCTCTGCCTCGTCTTGCCAGATGCAGCTGGACGTCGAACCACACTATTCGACCAGTCCGCTCGCTGTGTTCGGAGACAGCAACTCTGAACACCTGAGAAGCCCCAAATCTGTGGCTGTTATGGGGGGTGGTGCTGGCTTATGTCTTTCCCGTTTTTTTTGGGGCGCACGCTCTTACTGGGTGAGCTAGAGGTCGCCCCGTCTTTGAAGAGGTTTTTGATGACCGATTTAAATACCCTGATTTATATGTGGCGCTAGACCTGTGTGGCCAGACCTAATCGCAATGTAACTTGCAATCGAGTATGTTTTTCCGTTGCCGTTCCTAACGGATGCTTGAAATGATCGCAGCATCTGATTCAGGTTATTATATACTTTTGGGACTAACCAGCCTTTAAACACTGCCTGAGCCCATGCCGTAGTCCGTTTGGAGTTTACTTCGTGCCTGTCTTATTCAATTTTGTCAATTTCTCTGTCATACAGCTCTTTGTGTCTTTTACCCTCTCTTGCATCTTCTGCGTTGTTTTTTGGTTCTCTTTTCCGTTTCTTTACTGGGGACAAATCAGCCATTAATGATTCAAATGTTTTCGTTCCCTCCAAAAATATTGAAATTAATATTAGAGTCTTCCATGTTCTGACGTTTTTTGCCACAGCTGATAAATTATCTGGACTTCTTTCAGCGGATTGATAGCTGTCCTGTCTGTCCAGAGTGAACAGAACTGCCTCCATGGCAAAGCTCTGCTATGCATGGCAACGGTGTGTTATACTCATTGACATATATAAAATGGACCAACAGATCCCGTGTCTCTGGACGGAGACCAGTTAAGTCTATTAGAAGCACTTTTCCAGTGATGGCTGAGGGTTACTGAGCAGCCTCCAACTGAGCTCGAAGAAGTAGATGTGATGTGAGCAACCTGTCTGAAAGTTGGAAGTCTTCTGGTAGCTGTGCCAAGAGAAATCTCAATCATTCCCAATCTTACAGAGACGGAGAGCATAGGTATATGTAAGGAGATAACATAGGCACAGGCGAATTATTGCTAACTAAAATGTCAGTTAAAATTAATAATTAAACTTAAACAGCTAATGTAAGTCGAAACTGTCTGCGAGCTTCTCCTGTACTGTACAGTAATTCCTCTACTATGCGACAATAAGTCGCTTGGTTATGACACAATCGTTTTTACAAAAACGTCTGCTACGGAGCCATAACGTGAGATACAAGGTAATGGAGCCTTTTATACAGTGTCGTGTTTCTTTAGAAATAAACAATGGACAAAGAGTCTTTAACAGTCCCTCCAGAAAAACGTGATTATGCGTTCGCATAATTCAATGCATAATCAGCCAAAGTCCGCATATTTATGCGGGGGCCGCATTTTTTCAAATACGCCGCACTTTTGCTGCATAAATTGTCAATTTCCACGCAAAATATGTGGGGCTTGCATGATTTCATAATCCCCGCATTTTCGTTGCAAAAAGTCCCATATATCTTAACAGAAAGTTGAAAAAATTTACATTTACTTCACACAAGAGCAGCCATTTTCTCCCTGTTACCATGGGAACGTTATGAAGTGACGTAATTACGCGACGTGAATATCAGGGCATGAAATTAACACCCGCCCACCCGCCAAATGCGGGTGAATTTTGCAGTTGGCGGGTAACACTGTCAATCTACCTGCCACTTTGGCAGGTAGCCAATGAGAATTGAGTGATTCAGATGCGTAACTTTCGGTAAGCAGGGTACCCCGTTGCTTACGGGCCTGATCCAATCAGGTGCCCGCATCACTGGAAGACATTGATTGACAGCCGGGGCTCCCTATTGCATTTTCAGAGTGAGAACAGGTAAAATTAATTTCTTTGTTTCTGTTATGAAGACAAGACGTGTCCGTGACTCGAACATCTCACATTACCAACAAAACGTACAGCGAAAGACCGTGCAAAACATTTCTGAAGGAACTGTAAGGTGATGGGAACGGTTCAGGTGGAGACTTTGCAAGCTTGTACGCAGTGGGCAGCCTCAAGTGGTCCATTAGAACCTGGAACTTTATTGTATTGTTCAGAGAGGTGAGCATGGATATCTAGCAGGTTCTCCAATGCCATGTTAAGCAGAACAAAGTCACTTTCCCTTCCACTCTCAAAATAAGGCAGTCTTGGCTTGGAGATGCCAAAAGCAGTTGCTACTAACAGCTCCATGATACTGGCTCCCTCTGTTGCCCTTTCAGTGGGCTTAAACAAGGAAAGAGGTCCGGGTATTTCAGGAACTGGATCTGAGGGTCTTTGACTCTTGGCAGGACGAGGTGCGGTCCGCACTAAATGGAGGAACGAAGGAGGTGAGGGAGTTGCCTGCTCTGGCCTGGATGTCTGAACCGCTTGGTGGCTCCCTTGGACAGGATGGAGAGTCTCAGACTGACTCACAGCATTGATAGGCAGAGGTAAGGCTTGAAACAAAGAAGTGGTTGGCTGCTTCACTGGAACGAGGTCGGAAACAGATGTGTGAGGAACAACAGAGAGAGCTTGTTGCTCTGAAAACAGATCAACAGGTCCACCTGAATCAAAAACTCTGGAGTTCATTGATGAGGGGGCCAGCTCTTGAGGTGGCAGAGCAGGTTGAGGTTCTGTGGTCACTTCTCCGGTGAATGAGGTTATTAGCTGAGCCTCTTTCAATTCACGTTGAACTCTCTGCAGCCATCGCTGTAGAGTCAGAGATCAGGACATCCTCTCCCTGCTCCGTCAAAGCTGCTTGTGCTTGCCTGTCCAGTTCTTGAGCCTGGTCATCTAGCGCTTGTTCCTCCTGGATCTGACTTTGGATCTCTTGCAGTTCTCCAAGTTTCCTCCTCTCCTCAATCATGGTTGCTTGTAGAGGGGTGAGTACCACCTGGTGGCTCTTGCGCGAGCTCTGGGAACTTCCACTGCCATAAGTGTAAGTATAGGAGGAGGCCTTCTTTGACCTTGGTAATGACTCATGCTTCTCCCTCCTGCCTCTAGATTTGTTAGGTCTCCCTTCTCCCTGTGAGGGTGGAGCTGGTTGTGGAGCTAAATGCTCCTCCACCGATCTGTGCTGGACATAAGTTGGGTGATTTCTTCTTCCTCCACTTCTCCCTCCTCGGCTCCTGTCTCCTCTTCCTTGTCCACGTCTCCATCCCCGACTGCTGTCATGTTAGGAGATGGTTTGGCTGCTTGGCTGTGATGAAGGAGGCTTTTGGGCTTACTAGAGGCTTTCCCATCAGGAGCCGGGACGCCATAGCGGTCAGGTGGGTGCCTTTCTCGTCTGGATATGGTGCTACGGGGTTTATCTGGGAGAGCCCTCTCCAACTCCAACTCTTTTTCATCTTTTCCATCCATACCAATATTGTAATAAATTAACACATACTTCAAACAAACACAAATGCACAGGCTTTTCAGATAATACAACAAACAGTATATCCACATTGCTTATGGCACATGTCTGGCAAGCAAAGGAATTTAGTCAGCCGTGCACATGTTAGTATAGCAAAGTGACAGTAACTCTTGACATAAAACACAGTCAAAATGATAAATTGACTCACGTTAACTCATGAAGACTCACACAGGATGCATCGGAGTGCTGGCAGAGAGTGCAAAGAATGAGCCAAAGGGTTCACAATCAGTTTATAGGCAACAGGTGAGATGGGCGTGGTCAGGTGGCAGATAGCGAAGGTATCCTTAAAAGAGTGAAATGGAGTGGAAAGGGAATGGAATGGCAAGAGTCTTTTCAATTTCAGACCGTCCTGCCAACATAGTATACATTGTAACATCAATGTACGCTGTAACGATTTTTCACTCTTAAGTCTCTAGAAGTTGCTGCTGTTTCAATCTTGTCAGCTGTCTGCAGCGGGCGGGGCTGTTGCTCCGTTTGCCCCGCGACTGACGCACACACACACACAATCACACACGGTGGATGCAGGAATAAAACGCAGATGAGACCTACAGGATGACCTAAATTGAGGACAGCTACTTTATTGTAAGTGCAATGATAAGTTAAAGTCCAATAAGTACTTAATTAAACCGTATGAATGTGAGTCCCAGACCAGGATAGGAAATTAGCTAACAATGTAAAGATCAACAAGCCACTGACACATATGTTCATATTTGATTTATTCAATAAATTATTATTTTGTGTCTTAAATCCACCAGCCGTTTTCATATTATACCAACATCATCATCCTGAGCCTTTTTGGTAAGGTTCCTAGAAAATCTCATTAATTAACAGTACTAATTATTATTCTCCCCAAAACAAGTTTCCTTTTTATTTATTTTTTTTTATTTTTAAGAACTATACAAAAAAAGTACTTTTTTGCAACAAATCATGTGTTATGGTCCACATTCACCAGTGTTTTGTTGTTGTGGTGCTACTCCTGATTTTGTCAGTCATCTCATCTCATATATGCAGTGGCATAAAAGGTCCCACGAAATCAGGCATTTTGGGCTGCAACAATCTCAAAAAAAGGCCATGAAATCCTGGAGGGACTGCCCTTGTGTGTTTTTGTTGTTGTTGTGGTGTGTGTAGGCTACTCCAGATTTTGTCAGTCATCTCATCTCTTATATGCTGTGTCTCTCTCATGGTAGCCTACTTGTGGACATTGCGCCGTCATCACGTGCAGAAGGGGCCCGCCTTGATAATCCTGCAAAGGGGCCCGGTGTTGGCTCGTTACGCCACTGACACAAAGAGACAATTGGAAAAACATTGAGGCTGATGTAGCCTTTGTGAATTTGAAATTAATTTTGCTACTTAAACAGTCATCAGAACCAGTGGCGGTTTTACACGGAGGAAATATCCCTGGCCACCCCTGTGGAAATGAGGAAGGGACATAGCGTCATTTTTCACCCCAGCAAATAAAAAAAGTGAGAGAAATAAATCAAGGTTTTGAGAGAGTTGAGGAGCAGGAAAAGGGAGAGCCAGCATGTGATGAAAGTGAGGGATCTGACACAGAGAGGGAAATTCCAGAGGGTGAGAAGCATGAAGAAGAGGGTGAGGAGGAAGAAAACATACCGGGACAGAGAGAGGAACAGCCAGAGGGACAGCAAGTGGATCCATGTGGATTAAGTAATGCACCAACAGGTTTGTGATGAAGAAGGTTCTTACTATTTGAAAAGTAGTGCAATTACAATTTCATTTTTAAGTAAATACTTGGCCTACATTTTGAAATACATGCAGATATACACTACCGGTCAATGTTTTTAGTTTTTTATTGAAATTTTAGCAGTTCAAGTCCAATGAATAGCTTGAAATGGTACAAAGGTAAGTGGTTAACTGCCTGAGGTTAAAAAAAGGAAGGTTACCCAAAACTGAAAAATAATGTACATTTCAGTATTTTACAAAAAAGCCTTTTTCAGGGAACAAGAAATGGGTAAAGAATGTAAAGCTGTTCTGCAGCAATGGAGGTTGATCAAGCTTTGAAAGTTGGTGCTACCAATTCCCACAGGTGTTCCAACTTGTCTGGATTACTTACAACCCCCTCTGTTTGTATAAAAGTATTGGTGGAACACACTGTGGTACCATACCCTCATGAGCATTATTTGAACAGTATTGTACTGCAGAAAGTAGTGTGTTGCTATAAAAATGGCGGGAAAAAGGCAATTATTAATGGAAGAGAGACAGACCTTAAGAATCACTTAAGAGTTTTGGTCTTTCCTACAGAGAAATTGTGAAGAAAGTCAAGGTGTCAGTGAGAACAGTATTCTTCACCCTCAAAAGGCACTTAGAAACTGGTGGAAACTCTGACAGGAAGCGGTCTGGCAGACTGGGATTATAAGGTCAATCATGCATTATCAGAGGTATAAGAACTGTAATAAAGTATCATATTGTAATTTGTGTGATGTGTGAGCAATAATAGATCTGCGGTAGTGCTTGCAGCAGCATATGGAGAAGTTGGAAAGTATAACGCACGCTCTTGACTGACTGATGCACCCAAAACAGGAAACAGATGTACAAGACAAACCAGATAGATTCTTAGAATTGGAACGAAGGGTAAGAATAACTAAAGTGTTGTTATTCCGATTACACCCAGGCAAGAGATAGTAGCAACTAATCAGAAACTAGACATGAGCTGTATAGGAGATAGACATGCATCCGCTGTGTAAAGGGTGTCGCATGAGTCATGAGACGGATATGTCATTGTATTGATGTGTATGTGAATTGAGCCTAATAAAAGCTGGCCGAAAGAGGAAGGAGGCAGACCACACTTTGCCAGGGTAGACTGAGGAGTCTACAGGGAAGTGCTGCTCTCCTTCTATAGAAGCCATTTGAGTGTATTTGGACTCTGTGTGTTTATTGCATATTTACAGGTGGGGGGCTGAGGTGATCTGAATTCGGGGTGCACCTTTGAAGCACAACAAGACCCAAAGCCACAACAGAATCAGAAGACAAGTTTCTGAGAGTCAACAGCTTGCGTGATAGGCAGCTCACAGGACAACATCTTCAAGCTCAGCTTAATAGTGGTCGTAATAAGCAAGTCTCAGTTTCAACTGTAAAGAGAAGACTTCGAGCTGCAGGTTTGATAGGTCGAGTTGCAACAACAAAGCCATTGCTAAGATGTCAGAATAAGAAAAAGAGGCTTTCCTGGGCCAAGAAACACTGCCAATGGACTACTGTAGACTGGAAGAAGGTGCTATGGACTGATGAATCAAAATTTGAAATCTTTGGTTCATCACGCAGGATTTTTGTACGCCGTCGAGTAGGCGAAAGGATTGTTCCTCAGTGTGTGACACCAACTGTCAAACATGGAGGAGGAAGCATGATGGTATAGGGGCTGTTTTGCTGGATCCAGGGTCGGTGATTTGTACAGAGTGAAAGGCACCCTGAACCAAAACGGCTACCACAGCATTTTGCAGCGCCATGCAGTACCCTCTGGTATGCGCCTAGTTGGTCAGGGGTTCATCTTACAGCAAGATAATGACCCAAAACATAAGTCCAAGCTATGCCAGAACTACCTTAGGAAAAAAGAACAAGATGGTAAGCTTAAAAACATGGAGTGGCCAGCACAGTCACCAGACTTAAACCCCATTGAGCTGGTTTGGGATGAACTGGACAGAAAAGTGAAAGCAAAGCAACCTACAAGTGCCACACATTTATGGGAACTTCTGCAACATAGTTGGGAAGAACTTTCTGAAGAATATTTGATTTCCATTGTAGAAAGAATGCCACGAGTGTGTTCAGCTGTTATATCTGCCAAAGGGGGCTACTTTGATGAGTCAAAAATTTAGAATACATTTTGGTTTATAAATTGATTCAATGATTTCTTTTTTAACCTACATTGTTCATTTGTTCTATTCTTTCATTTCAGAGTACAATAAGACATTGAACTGCATGAATATCAATAAAAACCTGGAAAAATTGGGGTGTTATAAAACTTTTGACCGGTAGTGTACATGCATAAGTAAATAAATGTTGTAGTTGTGCCCTATGTTTACTGTACATCTTTCAACAGATATCAACAAGTCCAAGTATGACGTTCCAGTACAGCCAAACTTGAATATATTCCCAACCACATTGATGGGGGACAGAAGACGGAGCTTCTGGCCAAACTGGTATACTACTCATCCATGGCTTGAGTATTCTGTCATGATGGACTCTACACATTTCTATGCATGTAGACATTTTAGCACACCAAATGCCCCAGACAGTTTTTGTTTCAACATCTGGTTTTAGAAACTGGAAAAAAACAACTGAGAGATGCAGGGTTTTCAGTACATGCAAAGTCTGAACGACACAAGTGTGCAAATGATAGCCTTGTTGATAGCAACAAGGCCCTGCCCTGCGTTCTGCTCTGCCTCCGCCCCTCGAGTGCCAGATGTTCACATTTTCACAAAGTGTTTGCAAGTGAGACCAAATAATGGATATCACTGAAACCATCATCAGTTGATGTGTAATACATGTCCGTTTAAGCATTATCCACACAAATACGACACATACTGTATAAACGGAAAAAAAATAAAACGAAAAAAAAAACACACTAGAGATCTAGCTGGGATTGGAACCTTGGATGTCATGGACAAAAAAATTGACAGACTAGCTTCTACATCATCTATACCACTACACTACACACCGCTGAAAGGATGTTGTGATTTCTGTTGTGGGCGGCTGTGGCTCAGTTGTAGAGCGGTTGCCTGCCAATCGGAAGGTTGGTGGTTTGATCCTTGGCCCTGCAGTCCCATGTTGAAGTGTCCTTGGGCAAGACACTGAACCCCCGAGTTGCCCCCGATGCTGCGCATCGGAGTGTAAATGTGTGTGAATGATTATCTGATGAGCAGGTGGCACCTTGTACGGCAGCCTCGGCCACAGTGTATGAATGTGTGTGAATGGTGAATGGTACCCTGTACAATGTTAAAGCGCTTTGAGTAGTCGTTAAGACTAGAAAAGCGCTATATAAGAACAGTCCATTTACATTTCTATCTACATATTGGACTTTTAGTCTAAATTAACACAGATTAACATAGGAGAGAAATATACGCCCATGTTAACTGGCTATATCACAATTTAACATGTGCAAATGCAAGCCTCCAAACAGTAAAGTAGGTTCATCTTTGCCTCACATACCGAAACCTAACTGATGTACAACAAACAGGCATGACCCCACTTAGATATCACCAGTTAGTCTGTCAATTTTTTTGTCCATGACATCCACGGTTCCTAGTGCGTTTTTTTTTCCGTTTTATTTTTTTCCGTTTATACAGTATGTGTCGTATTTGTGGGGATAATGCTTAAACGGACATGTATTACACATCAACTGATGATGGTTTCAGTGATATCCATTATTTGGTCTCACTTGCAAACACTTTGTGAAAATGTGAACCTCTGGCACTTGAGGGGCAGAGGCAGAGCAGAACGCAGGGCAGGGCCTTGTTGAATATTCACCGATTTCATGCAAATATCACCAGTTAACAGGATCACCAGCTAAACTGGCACACCGGCAAAATACAAAACTTCCTCGGTCGGCAGTCATCATGAAGCGGAATTATGCTTCAGGAAGCCAGAAAAAGAAGAAGAGAAAGGAAGAGGAGGATAAGAAAAAAACAAGATAGTGGTAAGTGATAAATTACACTGGATAAAATAGCTCTACTTGTCTTGGTGTAATTTTGCAGCAGGTAGGCTAGCAAAAATATGTCTATGTTATCTAACGTTACCTGTAACCTGCCTGATGGCAAATGCTGCTTGTGACGAACAGTTAGTGCAACTTTTTTTTCGAACGGACGGAATATGGTTACATACTACTGTAATATGTTACAGAATCACTGTTTATCGTATTTAATGACATGACATTGCTATAGCTTTGTAATAGCTTTTGATGAAAGTGGCATAACGTTAGCATGCTATACTAACTATTCCACCGTGATAATCTATTTACCAAATGGGGGTTAGGAAAACCACACAATAAATTCCGTGCATCAAACATTAGCTTGATGTTTTTAAGCATTAGTAACCCTTAACAAAGTGTTAGGAATATCTGGTCCATCTATCTATGTAATGTTTATCGATGTTTTAAAAATGGTTTCTTAAAGGTTTACAAAAAATGTTTAATCCTTACCCTATACCTAATATATTATATGATAGATATGTGTGTTACAATAAACTGTTAATTTACAGCACTACTAATAATTAGTAAACATTTAATTATAATTTCATTGTTTAACACTAAAAAGATTGTTTGCTTACATTTAAATGACAATTAACTAAAGATTAATTAACTATCAATTTACCATCTATTAATGATTGTTATTATAAAGTGTTACCATCTTTTCTTTCTCCCTCAAGGTGCTTTGCTTAAATTTCTCAGCCCTCAGGCTCTTCCTAAGGATACCCCCACTGATGAAGGTAGAGTGAATTTCTCTCACTGAGCTGAGCTGTTAATAGTGTCCTCTTTCAATATGCTAACAGTGAAATGGTAAAACGTACTTCACGGGTAATTTCAGATTTTTTTTTTCAATTATTTTTCCAGCTACACCATCAACTTCATCCTCAACATCAACAGATGCATCACTTCTCAGTGCTGATGTTTCCTCTATAGCACAAGGTACCACCACCACAAGCTCTATAATTATAGCTGATATCCTGCACAGCCCAGAGTTTAAACTGATAAGTGTGTGCGGTCATATTGTTAGAAAAAAAAACTATTGAATTCCCACCAAACTGTAAATACCAGTCACTTTTGCCCATGGACATTTCAGAATTTTTAATATACAGTAGTGTCAAATTTCTAGGTGTCAGACACTGAGTGATGCATTCTGTACCTCGACAGATGGATTATATTAATAAAAACATTATATGATTTTATTTATGCACAGTATAACAAGTTTGATAAACTTTGCCTCAATTTTTTTATCCGCGTTACCACGGAGACCACACCGGCACCGCCATAGATATAGAACAAAGACCCGCCCTACTCTGCATCTGATTGGCTAGAACTTGTTTCATTGGTAGGTGGAAGTTCGAGGATTGGTTAAATCCACCGCATCTAAACAAATCCCATGTGGACTTTAATTTATTTATTTTTCTAAAATAGTCATACGCCAGAAATCGGGCACCAGGCCCGGGTACTTAACCCCCCAAACATTTTCTCATCGAATCTGCACGATTCACGTGGGTGACCTATTTTGTTTTCAAAACGGCGAATTTTGCCGAAAGGTGAGTGATTTTCATGTCTAACATAAGTACATATTTTTATGATACTTTTCTTATTTAGGTGATATTTTTAATGGTATATTGCTGGTAACAGAAAATGTTTAGAGTTTGGAATCAGTACTGAGTTTGTCCACTATAACTATCTGTATGAACCTTGTTTAATTGACTAACCCTAATGTAGCAATATTTTTGAATCAATGATGACATAGATCAGAGCAGTGTGTTTAAATGCTCCTTTCTTACAGAGGCTCAGAACAACCGAGAAGGGGACCCCCCCCCATTTTTAATAAAATACAAAAACCTAACTTGGTTTAGTCTCCTACTGTCTTATTTGTTTCACTTACTAAACTTTCAAAACTTTACTCCTGCTACAAAAGAAACTTCCACTACAGAGTAACATACATTACAATTTCTGAGTAACTTGCACAACACTGTATATAACAAGTTGGTTTATTTACAAACTCTGCAACAACTACAATGTAAGGAGAACAAACACGCACCGGCTCAGCATCAGTTGTCGAGCAACGCTAAGTCTTTGCCCCCCCTGCCCCACCAAAACTTTGTCTTGTGACCCCGTAGTCCCACAGCAGCTCTTCGCCGACACTAATGTCTTGCAAAGCCACGAAGATTACGGCTTCCTTTGGGCCGTCCGGATAGCATAGCGTTACTTTCTTAGCTCGAGCGTTGGGGTTGCTCCGAGAATGATTGAGCCGCCTGCCAAAAGTGTCCATGCCAGGGTGACAGGCGCAGGGGGATGCTGTGGCGTCAATGCAGAGTCTGGCGCCTCCCTCCGCCCTGAAAAAAGAAGAGGTACCCGACTGCTGACGTCTGTTCCCCTCGGCTGCCGAGATGACTTCACCGTGGTAATCGCACAGGACCTGAAGGTGTTGAAATGGCATGGTGGCGACCACTCCTGTATGGGGGGACAGCGTCAGATTGCAGGTCGAGCCTCGGCGTATTAACGTCACTATAGTAGGGCCGCTCCCTCTTAGTCGATTAGTCGACTAATCAGTCGTTTTGGTCTTAGTCAACTTAGATTTCTTTAGTCATGTTTTATGCTTTTTTCATGCTGAATGACTTACACAAGAATTAAGGGTTGACATTTTACCTAATAGATATCACCGTGAAACCTACTTTGATTACTTTCATCAAGGCAATTATTTGTTGTGTTACACGTTTTCTGAAATGTTGTGTTTAAATGTTCAAAGGAGGCATTATCTTATTCAATATATGCATCATTTTGCATGACTCTTTGCGGAGAAACTCAGATTTACAGATCTGTCGATGAAATCAACTAGACTATAGTCCATTACTTTTGTATGCGATTGTTTTTGGCCCAAAAAATTAAAACGTCAAAAAAGGTCAGTGCTCTCCTAAACTCCATGTCATTAAAAGCTACAAATCAAGCCAGATATCCTAGTATAATTATAGACTCTGATCCACATCTTAAAAGTCATTACTAAATCTGCCTAGTACCAACTAAAAAAAATATCGCTAGAGCTAAGGGTTTTTGGTCTAAAGAACACCCAGAAAAACTTATTGCATGCAAACATTTTTTTTGTAAATTTGATTATTGTAATGGTGTCTTTACAGGTCTAAATTAAAACAAAATCAATCAGGCTAGCTATCAGAATAAATGTTATTATTGGTCTTTAAGCACTAAAAGGGTCATGGACCAAACCAGATGCTGGATTTGTTGGTTCCCTATCATGCATCCACACCCCTCAGATCATCTGGTACAGGTCTGTCGTGTGAAGATGCATTTAGGTATTATGCTCCTCACCTGTGGACTGAAATCCCTAAAAACCTGCTCAAACAGTTCAGTGCTTTATTGTTCAATGCAGCTTTCTGCAATTTGATCCATTATTTATTCTTGACCTTAAACTTACTGGCTTAATGATTTGAAATGTCTATTTTACTATTGATTTTAATAGCTTTTTTGTTATTATGTTTCCATATTTAAACTAGGATTCTCTTGTTGTAACTGGGTTTTGTTACATGGACATAGAGTACTTTTATTGTTCATGTTTACACTGTTTTCCATACTTTTGTAAAGCACTTTGAGTTGCCTTGTGTACGACTTGTGCTATACAAACAAACTAGCCTTGCCTTGCTTTTTATCAGACCGATGGTTTCACGTTGTCTTATTCCCGGGTGAAAAAGACAACGGACGTGCACTCACCTAGGCCTTTTCCTTCGCCAAAGTCTTTGAAAGCCAGGCCTTTCCACCGCTGGTCTTTGACATAGCAGAGGAGGGCCTCTTCGTCCCGGGACGCCGATTGGGGTGGCATCCACGCCTTCATGATACCCTCGGCGGTCGGCCTGTTGCTTCCCCACGTCTCCTTAGCTAGCAGCCTCTGCACTGTGGCCTTTCTGTACGACATTATGGGAGAATAAGCAAAAAATTTGTAAGCAAAAGGATTTAAAGCAAAGGAAAAGTCCCAAAGGGAGTTGATGGTTAAGCTTACGCAGAATGTACACCTTCCACAGCCGGAGCTGAGCCTCGCGCCACTTGATGTAGTAGCCCTTGTGCTGAGTGAAGCCCGCCTCTGAACACTGACAACTTGACGGCGGCTCAGCATGCACCGTGACCGGAAACGCGCTACGAAAGGCGTCCCAGTGCCTGACTCTGGAGCCTGCCTGGATCTGTGGCATCGCGCTGCAGAGAAGGAGCCAGAGATGAGTGCGTGACAGAATGCGTACGACTTTTGGTGAACCATTACTCCCTCCACAGGATGCTCCGCTCACGACCACAGTTACACACAGGCACGTTCTGAGCTTGTGCTCCCCTCTCCCCTCTCCTCCCCCCCCTCAGCTACTAACCACCCCAGCCGGGTGACATTTTCTGAGCGCCTACCTGCTGGCCGGCTGTGAGCCCGACGCAGATGCGCAGGCTGCCTGAATGGGTGTCGGTGCTACTGCCTCCATCTCCCCAGGTTCCTGCGCCGAGTACCTGCAGTGCCAAACGTTGGTTATTAAGCCGGTTTGTATTTTTATGTAATTTATTTATGAAATGCAAGCAGCTATGAGTGGGAGTTATGAAATTAGTGTGCTTTCAAATTTGTTTACATCATTTCTGTTTTCCAGACATTGTCAATAAATGTAGTGTTAATAACAACAACGATAAACCATCTATACAATTTGCAACACTAGTCACTCACTTTTCCCTCAAGCGCATCAAATCGGACCAGAGGTTGATCGCAGGACCCCCGTCGGTGCTCAGGAAGAACCTGCCTTGGTCCGATTTGCCAGGGGCCTGGTTCTGTAGGGAGATAGACCTTGCATGGGAAAAGTAGCAGAAAGATCTGAGAACACAAATGGGTGAGGGTTAGAGAAGGATTCCGTTCACCGCTCACGACTACGAACACAAAAAAACCCCCAAAAGAGCGCACCCACAGAACGGATGACTTACACTTTCCTCTCCTTTGCTGAGAATGACCTCACGACCTGCTGCTCCAGGACCAGCAAACTGTATGATGGCACCTTCACCATCCAGTTTGCGGTCAAGCCATTCGCGTACCTTAACCATTAATGAAATGTTTGAGCTTACAGTTACACACACACTTAATCAATAGTTTATATTTATATGGCAGGAAGTATATGTTCATTAACTCAGAAACACGGCAACCAGGCAGTATTACCTGAAACTCTGCCACAGCACTGGCAGGCAGACGATGCCGCAGCATCAGCATGGCCTGGCAATAGCGTCTGAATGATGTGATGTCAGAGCTGGGTGGGGTTTGGCCTGCTGACATCATCGCTTGAAGGCACTCAATGTCTGCCCTTGCTGCTTCCAGGACATAATTATTTTTAAACCTAAAGTCATTCACGTGAGTGACACAAAAACACAGTTTATGAAATGGTCCACTCCAATTCCAGTGCTTTTGGAAGCCTTGCTACCTTGGCCGTACCGCATGCAAGGTAACGCTACAGAGAGCAGCTTAGTACTCGTTCTTATTCGCTATTCGTGCTTATGGAGGCCTACTGTTTGTTAATGTAACTGCAATCTTTGCATGCATGAGTCAGGCATGTGCTAAGCAGTCTGATGATCATACCTCAGTGTCGGCTTCGTGTCCTGGTACCCGGCAGGCGTGTCCGTCACGAAGCAACTCAGCTGCATGCGTTGGCACAAGGCAAGGCAGGATGCACTATCTTTGCAAAACTCCTCAAGCTCAGAGAAGCTCCAAACTCTGCCCTGTCGGTCAAAGATGTCTTGGGTCTCTTTGGCTCGGCGGGTCTCGTTCGCCAGTTCATACGGAGAACAGCCTTTCCGGCACACATTGCCTATGTGGCTGGCTATGGATTCCTGGGGAGTTTTGCAGATCAAGCAATGCACAACCCTTCTCTTCATTTTGGCTCGCTTGCGCTCTGAAAACAGACAGACAAGATTTGAGCACACGTGGATCCTGCAAACCCAAACATTCCACTCTGTCCAGCCCTTTAAATGGACCAAATCATGTCATATTGCTGCTTTTACTGAGTTTAATAATTATAATAATATAAAGCAGCGGCGGATCTACAACATTTTTCATGGGATGGCAAAGGGGTAGCGAGAGATCTTGGCAGGGTGGCAGGGGAAGACGGTACATGGGAACCCCCATATGTAAACGCACTGCTATGCCCTGTTGTTTTTGGAGCAAAAGAGGAACGATTAAAAGTCAGCGCTTCAAAACACAATGTTAAAAACGAAAGACAGAGCCAGATATCTTGGTGTAGTCATGGACTACATTTCAACAGCCATATTAAGACAATTACAAAGTCAGCCTATTATAACCTTAATATATCAAGGGTTAAAGGACTCCTGTCTCAGCAGGATTTGTAAAAACTTGTCCATGCTTTTATTTTCAGTAGACTCGACTACTGTAACAGTGTCTTTATAGGTCTCCCTAAAAAAAAAAAAAAATCAAATCAGACAGCTGCTGCTGATTCAGAACGCTGCTGCTCGAGTCCTCACTAAGACCAAGAAAGTTCACTCTAGTTCTGAAGTCTTTACACTGGCTTCCTGTGCCTCAAAGAATTGATTTCAAAATACTTTTGCTGGTTTATAAAATCACTAAATGGTTTAGGGCCAAAACTAGGGGTGGGACGATAGGGACAAAAAATAATAGATATTTTTTCAGATTTTGACGATAACGATAATTAGACGATATCCTTTAAAAATGTGTTTTTAAAAGTCCAGGTTACTTAATCACTGATGATAATAATGGGCACAATGTTGAATGAAAACAGTTCTTATTTATTTTCTCTAAAATTTAAGTATTCAAGTAAAAACAATTCAAAGACAAAATACTAATTGAACTAGTGTAGGAACATTGAAGTCTGTTCAGTTGTTCACCACTGCTGTAATGTAAATTGTGCAGCATACAAGCCAGATGAAATCATAACTGTAAACAAAGGGCTCTGTTCTGTAACATATGGCACACAACCATGTCCTTATTGGAAGCAGTCCTGGAGCTGGGACAGGGCCGTGTCAGGTCAGGTTCTGATAGTCCTTCTACTTGGCTGTATAGTCCTTCTGTCCGGGACTTATGCTGGGATCAGTAGTTGGATGTGACCTGACTGGCCCAGGTGAGGGAGAGGAGCAGTTCTGTATACTTTCTTGATGTTAGAGTATACATGGTCTAGTGTGTTCTTCCCTCTAGTAGCACAATCTACATGCTGGAAAAACAGCTGGGGAGTACGGACTTTGAGGAAACCTTGTTAAAGTCCCCTGTATCCCCTCCAGGTGATCGCGCTGCAGATCGTGCTGTTTTCGTAGTAAGTAAAATGGCCTGTATATAACCGACAGGGCTCCAGGTCAGGAGAGGTAGTAGCCAATCGCGCGCCGCCATCTTTGTTGACATGAGTGAATGTGTAGCATTCCAATCGGTTCCAATGTGTGTTTTCAAGTGTTTTTTTTCTTAAAGTAATTTAAATACTCCATTATGTCAATTTGCACATCTACACTATGAACCCCCCAGACCTCTCATCTGGGACAGGTCTGCTTGCTGTCCCCAGAGTCAGAACTAAACAGGGGGAAGCAGCGCTCAGTTTTTATGCCCCACATATCTGGAACAAACTCCCAGAAGCAGGTCTGCATCAACTCGGTTTCATTCAAATCAAGGCCGAAGACCTTTCTTTTTGATGTTGCCTTTCTTAAAATACTTAATTAATTTCTTATACTGCACTGGAAATTTTATTCTTGTATTTTATCTTTTTTTTTTAAGCACGTCCCTGTTGCTGAAAAGGGCTATACAACTGAAGCTGCCTTGCCTTGCCTCTCAGGTGTCTCTGAAATGCTGAATTACACTTAAAGTCTTCCCCACATGTGTCACAAATGAAAGACTTTATTACCTTTTTAGTGTTAGGGTGACTCTCTGACACGTTAGTGTTGTTTACGTCGTTACTGTGACTTCTGGTCTTGAGTCGTCTCTTCTTTGGTTCTGGCTCTGCACTTCTAATTGATCCCGAGTCTCCACGCTTGCCTCCTTTCTGTTCTTGGCTCTCAGCTTCATGAGAGTTGTGAGAGAGGAGCTGGTGGTCACTGTTTGCTTCTGATACCACAGAGGTTATAATTGGCATGTTGGCTACAGACACTCTCTCTGCAATTAGAGTGTCATCACCAGGATTGAAGTTCAGAGTCTGACCTTCACTGTGGTCACTTTCCTCATAAGTAAGAGTCAACATAAAGGTATCGGCCCCATGCTTCAGTACAAGCTGCTCTCCCTCCTGACTGGTGCACAGGTCCTCCTGTTCCTCTTTAATCTGTGGAGGCTCTGGCTCCTCTTGGTCCAGACTGGAGCTCCTCTCCTGAATACAGAGCTGCTGGTCAGAGAGAACCTCCTCCTCCTTACAGACATGTTGCTGTGGGAGCTCTGCAGGGACAGAGAACACAAGAAATATGACACTACTGTTACTGTAGAGGAGACCAGAAGACCTTTTCTCAAGTTCCTGTAAAAAAACAAGACAAAAAGACAATGCTGAAGACAATTTTTCAGCAGGGGGCGACTCCACTGGCTCCAAAAAGAAGTCCGTTTTATAGAAGTCTATGAGAAAATGACCCAACTTCTCATTTGATTTATTACCTCAGTAAACACAAAGAGTTTATGGGCTCAATCACTAGTTCTAGGTCCTCTTCAATACAGCAGCATGATGTTAATTTAGTAAATGATGGTCCCATTTATCTAAGAATAGATGATAAAGCAGAGGATGCTTTAGGACCTGACAATCAGGACAGAGGGTTATATTATATCATGTAAAGTTAAAAATTCAAAATCGGATTTGTTTAAATGGACTTTTCCAACACAGGACAGGGATAAACTAAATAGTCCAGGTGATATGTTCCCTTTTTCATAAAAGCATTGAATTTGTACACTTGGAGCCCTGAATATTTTTGGAAAAAAACACCTCATTTTCATTTTGTGTCTGAAACCTTTTCCATGTTTTGCAAGAATAAAGCTTCTCACCTGTGTGGACACTCAGGTGTCTCTGTAATGCTGAATTATACTTATGGCCCTATTCTATCGATCTAAGTGCACTGCGTGAAGCGCGTAGCACAGGTGCGTTTAGGGCATGCCCAAATCCACTTTATCTAGTTTGACGGCGAAAAAAATGGCCCGTGTGCTGGGCGCATAGTTCAAAAGGGTTTGTACTTAGTGTCTTCATTAATTCATAGGTGTGTTTTGGGCATAACATGCAATAAACCAGAGGGTCATCTCCCATTCCCTTTTAAAGCCAGGCGCGTTTGGACCTTGGAGCATGGCAATGACGGCGGATTTGCACCTCAATGTTTTTATTTGTAATCTTTTACATGTTTGTGTGCTCCTGTGCGTCCTTGTGTGTGTAACAAGCATAGTGCGCGCGTGCTGTGTATGAGCTAGGCGCATTTTTACCAATTAGCTGTTATAATAACAATGAAATGCTGCGTAATTGACTTTAGACCAGGTTTTTGTTGGTCAATGGCGCGATCACTTCCCGCCGGCTCAAGATAGCAATACTTCAAGAAAGCACCTGAACACACCTCCCTGTAAGACCAGCACGCCCATGGGCGCAAAGATGGGCGCAGGTGCATTTGCCATTTAAGCGACGTGGGCGCTGGACAGGAAATTGACAACTGCATCGGTCTTAAATAGAGGTGTTGAAATTAATCCAATAATCGATGCATCGGGATGAAGACATGGACGATGCTGCACCCATGCAGTGGCCCACCATAATCGCTTATAACATAATGACGTCTCTCGGTAATTTTTCGGCCCGGGCATAAACATTCAAATGAAAAATAACATTCTCAGTAGCCTAACCCGTCACACACACACAGTCAGACACACAAACAAATACAGACACACACACACGCGCTAAACGGCAGACAAGAGGACAGTGGAGAGAATCGCAAATCGAGAAGAGGAAAGAAAACACTGAGAAACATCGAGAGACGCTAGAATAGTTAGCTTGGATAAGATCTAAGTGGAATAACGAAGCTGAAGAGGTGTAGCTACACTACGACACTTTTCCTGTCTAACAGCAGTGGTTTAGAACAAACTGTGTGCTAGTGTCCCTGGCTAAAGTTGGAGCTAAGTTGCTGATTTTGGACCGGAGAGGACGACGGCATGTTTCGCTGCTGAAGAGGACTTTGCCGTAGCTGGTGACTGGTTTTGGTTTTCGTGTTTGAGCTGTGTTTCTTGGACTAACGGCTAACTATAAGTTGGATTTCTGTGCGTTTGCTTCACTGAAGATAACGTCCTGTCGGACGTTTTTTCCTCTTGCCGCGCTCGTGCGTGTATGGTAACACAGTGGTTTAATAGAGCTTAAGTATGTTTTACATTGAAACTGCTGTAAGGAGGAATCATTTTGTGTAGCTGGAGTGTTTTAAGTGGAAACTGATATAGAAACGGTAAAGGGGTAGTTTTTATTGGAGTTAGCATATTTGAAGGGTGTGATTTGTACCTTTTTTGTTAAAGAGTTGTCTGGGGTCAGTTATTCCAATACAGCACAATATGGTTGCTGGTTAAAAGTAGGGTGGTATATGACTAATCCAAAATAGGTAGGCTAAACCTTCGTGGTAGCTACCATAAAGAAATGAACCCAAACACCTCATCATTCCAGTCTAAAGTTACGTATTGCACCTTGGGAATTGCACCTGACAACGCAAGTTTGTCAAGTCAAATGGCTTTAATAGAAAAATGTTTTGACGCATCGTGATATCGAATCGAAGACATGATAATCTAATCGGGAGATCAGTGAAGATTCACACCTCTAGTCTTAAACTAGCAAAGACACTCACGTCAGGCTTTGATAGCAAGATAGGGCCCTTAAAAGTCTTCCCCACATTTGTCATATATTAAAGACCTGTTTGAGTGTTAGGGTGACTCTCTGACACGTTAGTGTTGTTTATGTCGTTACTGTGACTTCTGGTCTTGAGTCGTCTCTTCTTTGGTTCTGGCTCTGCACTTCTAGTTGATCCCGAGTCTCCACGCTTGCCTCCTTTCTGATCTTGGCTCTCAGCTTCATGAGAGTTGTGAGAGAGGAGCTGGTGGTCACTGTTTGCTTCTGATACCACAGAGGTTATAATTGGCATGTTGGCTACAGACTCACTCTCTGCTGCACTTAGAGTGTCATCATCAGGATTGAAGTTCAGAGTCTGACCTTCACTGTGGTCACTTTCCTCATAAGTAAGAGTCAACATAAAGGTATCGGTCTCCTGCTTCAGTACAAGCTGCTCTCCCTCCTGACTGGTGCACAGGTCCTCCTGTTCCTCTTTAATCTGTGGAGGCTCTGGCTCCTCTTGGTCCAGATTGGAGTTCCTCCGCTGA
Source organism: Perca schrenkii (assembly GCA_025617405.1). NCBI lineage: Eukaryota > Metazoa > Chordata > Actinopteri > Perciformes > Percidae > Perca > Perca schrenkii. The sequence continues at coordinate 35,459,380 of CM046788.1, forward strand.
ATACAGAGCTGCTGGTCAGAGAGAACCTCCTCCTCCTTACAGACATGTTGCTGTGGGAGCGCTGCAGGGACAGAGAACACAGGAAATATGACACTACTGTTACTGTAGAGGAGACCAGACTTTTTCTTAAGTTCCTGTAAAAAGATAAGACAAAATGACAAAGCGAGTTAAAGCTCAGCCTCTCAAATTTCCAGCAGGGGCGACTCCACTGGCTCCAAAAAGAAGTCTGTTTTATAGAAGTCTATGAGAAAATGACCCCACTTCTCATTTCATTTATTACCTCAATAAACACAAAGAGTTTATGGGCTCAATCACTAGTTCTAGGTCCTCTTCAATACAGCAGCATGATGTTAATTTAGTAAATGATGGTCCCATCTAGCTAAGAATAGACAATAAAGCAGAGGATGCTTTAGGGCCTGGACAATTTTTATATGCTTGTAAATTCTAGCATTTATAACATAACACATTTTTCTGTACAGTTTTTTAAGTGGCAATATTGAAGCAGACACACCATTCTGTCTGGTTAGTTCTTTTAGTAACAGAATATAAAATATGCACCTTTCTATATAGTTTATTCATTGTAATTTGAACACTGTTACCAATACCCTGACTTCCAGTAATGTGTTGTACTGTCATTTGCACTTAGCATCTCCATGTTTTTCTAAATGTATTTGTATTATTTTATTATGTTAAAGTATGTTTATACTATTCATTTTAGTTGTATGTCGTGCATCTTTGGCAGAAACATTTCCCTCAGAATGAATTAAGTTCTATCTTGTAATATTTTAACTTTTCTAACAATCTTCCAGCCACTGCAGCTTAGATAGAAAGTCTGTGCTTACTTTTAAATGATGATAATGCTTAATAATGTCTTATTTTAGCACAGTGCAACAATTTTATGTTTACAACATTAAAACAGGGCAAAAGTTTGGGGATTCTCTGCTCGGAAACCACGTCCAAGTAGTCACAAAAAACGGTGCCATGTCATTTCTCCGACGCTCCATTGTTCCGACCTCTCAATAACCCTAAAAATTTCCTTTGGTCCTACAGCCCACTAGTACCCCCTAATAGTACAGCCTAACCCCAACCAATCGGGCTGCTTTGTAATTTCCACCAGCGGGACGTCGGACTAGTGGGCTGTAGGACCAAAGGGAATTTTTCGGGTTATTGAGAGGTCGGAACAATAGCCTCTTTCCGACCAAGTAGTAACAGGAACGTAGTTATAGGAACAGTCCACTTCTAAACAGTTCTAACTACTCTCCCCCAAAACCGTTTTTTTCCATTTGCATTTGCACATAACAAAAGGTCAGTTCCTATGGCCACTTGGCCAGTGCATATGCAAATGTTAAAAAACAGTTTTGGGGGAAGAGTAGTTAGTAGAACTGTTTAGGAGTGGACTGTTCCTATAACTACGTTCCTGTAACTACTTGGTCGGAAAGAGGGAAAAGACCCTGCCCTGAAGTACGAGCTGAAAGAGTCACAGGAACTGCAGCCAGAGGAACTTAATAATCCCCAATTTGGTCCAGAAAAAAAGGGTTCTAGGAACGTTATGTTCTAGGAACTGCAAAAATCCCTCCGGTCGGAAAAGGACTTAATGGAGCGTCGGAGAAATGGGCAGTCCCCTCACAAAAGTAGTTACTTTATATTAAAAAAGTCTTAGCTATAGGCCAAATCTTCCACAGGCCACATCTTTGCAAAAATCACAGAAAAACCTGTAGGCTAAAGTGAATGTACGTCATGTCGTATCCATTAATGTACCCAGGTCGAACAGCAGCTTCATCTTTGTTGAAGTAATCACTAAGAAACAGCATGTTGCGGTTTTAATTCTGCTTGTGACTCACTTGTTGCTAGGAAAATAACCCATCTACAGTAAATACCATTTTGCAAATCCCCACTATCACATCGCTGAGCCCACCTAGGTCATCCTTTGTGTACAAAAGCCTCGCTTCTGCTGTTTGTTTTTTTACAACTTAAACCCAGTGAAATACTGTTAATAAATGGCCATGACTGTAGCTAGCTAATGTTACACACGAAGACGTGTCCTAAACAGACAGTAACGTTACAAAACGGAGAACCACGTAGCTCTTTCAGACCAGGAAGTGAGCTGTACCAATGCAATTAGTATGAAAGCTGAATGAATATAGATGTTTTTGTTCTGAATACTAAATAGTGCAAAAACAAAGTATCTCCATATGGAGTTCACATACAAATGTAAGCAGCGAACACGAGCACTAAGAAATAGAGTCAATAATATTCGGCTCATGTCAGTGTAGAAGTTTAATTTGGATTTAGTTTGTTCACAATTAGTTATTTAAGAAATGTCAACAGTGAACTGGTGGGTTTCAACTGTGTCGGTCATGTTAGCAAACTCGCTGACAGCTGCAGAACAGCAACAACAACAACTGTAAAGTGAGCTTACCTGGACTCTTGAGATTATATTTATTCAGTAACACTTTACAATAAGGGTACATTAATAAGCATTAGTTAATGCATTAATAAGCATTAACTAACCGTCATTAAGGGTTGAATAAATTGTCTAATAAACATTTATTAACAATGCTCATGTTAACTAAGGTATTAATTGATGCATCATTTACCATTAGTTGATGCATTAACTAACTGTTAATCACAGTTAACTAAGGTGTTTATTTTACCATTAGTAAATGCAGTAATAAGCCTTCACTAATTATTAAAAACAGTTAATTAAGGTGTCTATTATATCATTAGTAAATGGAATAATAAGCCTTGAATAACTGTTAATAACAGTTAACTGAGGTGTCTATTTAACCATTAGTTAATGCAGTAACAAGCCTTGACCAACTGTTAATAACAGTTAACTAAGGTGTATTTTTTAACATTAGGTAATGTACTAAAAAGCCTGAACTGGAAATAAAAGCTAACTAAAGTGTCTAAGTAAAGCCTTAGTTGATGTTGATGAAGGTATTTCCTAATATTACTAGGTGGTTGATGAAGATGTTTGATAGCATGTTTGTCTTGAGGTTCACGGCCAAGCCATGTCATTATGAGAAAACTTTTTTTTATTGTTTATTTACGGGTCATGGTTTTTCACATACCTTTGTCCACTATATTTGGCCATCCTCCAACATATGACTTACTTTTGGTAGAGGGTGAGATCAGGGAAAATACTCCATAGTGTCCATGCAGAGGTTTGCTTCTTCCTTGGTCTTCATATAGACATTAACCTTGTGCATGCTATATAAGCATTACTTAACCTTAAATGGTCACTTAATTAATGTGTAACAATACTGAATAAGCCTTAATTAACCATCAATAAACAGTTATTAATGCTCTTTGGTAGACTTATTGTAAAGTAGAGAACATATGCACCTTTATTAATACTTAATTAATGTGTAACAATGCTGAACAAGCCTCACTAACCATCAATAAACAGTTATTAATCCTCTTTGGTAGACTTATTGTAAAGTAGAGAACATATGCACCTTAACTAACACTTAATTAATGTGTAACAATACTGAATAAGCCTTACCTAACCATCAATAAAGAGTTATTAATGCTCTTTGGTAGACTTATTGTAAAGTAGAGGACATATGCACCTTAACTAATACTTAATTAATGTGTAACAATACTGAATAAGCCTTTCCTAACCATCAATAAACAGTTATTAATGCTCTTTGGTAGACTTATTGTAAAGTGGAGAACATATGCACCTTTATTAATACTTAATTAATGTGTAACAATGCTGAACAAGCCTTTCCTAACCATCAATTAACAGTTATTAATGCTCTTTAGTAGACTTATTGTAAAGTGGAGAACATATGCACCTTTATTAATACTTAATTAATGTGTAGCAATACTGAATAATTCAATTCAATTCAATTCAATTTTATTTATAGTATCAAATCATAACATTATCTCGAGACACTTTACAGATAGAGTAGGTCTAGACCACACTCTATAATTTACAAAGCAACCAACAATTCCAACAATTACAGTAATTCCCTCAAGAGCAAGCAGTGCGACAGTGGCGAGGAAAAACTCCCTCTTGGGAAGAAACCTCGGACAGACCCAGGCTCTTGGTAGGCGGTGTCTGACGGGCCGGTTGGGGGTGCGATAATAGTCACATTAATAATGGAACAGTGACTGGATGTAGCGGGAAGCTGCAGGGTTCAGCAGGAAGCTGCAGGGTTCAGCAGGACGCAGCAGGGCACCGTTGAGCTCAGCAAGGAGTGCAGCAGGACCACGGCGACAGCTGGAACCAGGATCTTGGTGCCAACGTTCTCCAAGGAAATACGCTGGGGGAAAAAACATAAGGACTCCGAGGAAACTCCCGAGAAGCTAGGATTAGTAACTAGCATTTCCGGGACAGGATACACGCAAATAGTAATAGTAATAGTAATAGAAATGGAGAGGAGAGAGCAGCTCAGTGTGTCAAAGGAAGGAAGTCCCCCGGCAGTCTAGAACTATAACAGCGTAACTATAACAGCATAACTAAGAGAGACAGGTCATAAGGAGAGGTAGCTTTTTCGGGCTTAGAACTCTCCCCCTGCCGGATCGGGCTTGGCTGGCCTGCCTCCCTCTACTTTGTTATGTTTTATTAATCTAAAAATTATGAAGAGAAGCAGTTGGGCCAGTTAGGTGAACACTGCAACTCCTCACTCCCTAACTATAAGCTTTATCAAATAGAAGAGTTTTAAGTTCATTCTTGAAAGCGATTACAGTTTCTGCCCCCCAAACCCAGATCGGGAGCTGGTTCCATAGGAGAGGAGCCTGATAACTGAAGTCTCTGGCTCCCATTCTACTTTTAGAGACTCTAGGTACCACCAGTAACTCTGCATTCTGGGAGCGCAGTGCTCTAGTGGGACAATAGGGTATTAGGAGCTCTTCTAGATATGATGGTGCTAGACCATTTAGAGCTTTGTAGGTCAAGAGAAGGATTTCAAACTCAATCCTGTATTTTACAGGAAGCCAGTGCAGAGAAGCTAATACAGGAGAGATATGATCTCTTTTCTTAGTTCTTGTGAGAACACGCGCTGCAGCATTCTGGATCAGCTGGAGAGTCTTAAGGGATTTATTTGAGCAACCTGACAGTAGGGAATTACAATAGTCCAGCCTAGACGTAACAAATGCATGAACTAATTTTTCAGCGTCGTTTTGAGACAGGATATTCCTAATTTTGGCAATGTTACGAAGATGAAAAAATGCTGTTCTTGAGGTTTGTTTTAGATTGGCATTAAAGGATATATCCTGATCAAAAATAACTCCTAAATTTCTGACAGTAGTGCTGGAGGCCAGGGCAATACCATCCAGAGTAGCTATGTCTTTAGATAATGAGGTTCTGAGGTGTTTAGGTCCCAGTACAATAACTTCAGTTTTGTTAGGGTTTAACATCAGAAAATTATATGTCATCCAGGATTTTATATCTTTAATGCACGCTTGAAATGTAGCTAGCTGACTGGTTTCGTCTGGCTTGATTGACAAGTATAATTGGGTGTCATCTGCATAACAGTGAAAGTTAATTGAGTGTTTCCTAATAATATTGCCTAGAGGAAGCATATATAGGGAGAAAAGAATTGGTCCAAGCACTGAGCCTTGAGGAACCCCATGGCTAACTTTAACGTACTTGGAGGATTTATCATTAACATTAACAAATTGAGATCGATCAGAGAAATAAAACTTAAACCAGCTTAGTGCGATTCCTTTAATGCCAACCAAGTGTTCCAATCTCTGTAACAGGATTGAATGGTCAATAGTGTCAAATGCAGCACTAAGATCTAGTAAAACAAGAATGGAGACAAGTCCTTTGTCTGCAGCAGTTAAAAGGTCGTTAGTAATTTTCACCAGTGCCGTCTCTGTGCTATGATGCTTTCTGAATCCTGATTGAAAGTCATCAAATAAACTATTGCTATGTAGAAAATCACATAACTGATTAGCAACCACCTTCTCAAGGATCTTGGATAGAAAGGGAAGGTTAGATATAGGTCTATAGTTTGCTAAGACCTCAGGATCTAGGGTGGGTTTTTTTCAGAAGAGGTTTTATCACAGCTACTTTAAATGACTGCGGTACATAACCTGTTAATAAGGACATATTGATCATATCTAGTAATGAAGTGTTTACCACGGGTAACGCTTCTTTGAGTAATCTCGTTGGGATGGGGTCTAAGAGACAGGTAGATGGTTTAGCTGAGGATATCTTTAACATTAATTGTTGAAGGTCTATAGGATAAAAGCAGTCTAAGTATATGTTGGGACTAGTCGTTATTTCTAGCAACTCTGCGTTTAAAGGTAAACCGTTAAAAGCCTTACCTAACCATTAATAAACATTTTCTAAATTTATAAATGCTCTTTGGTAGACTTATTGTAAAGTAGAGAACATATGCACCTTAACTAACACTTAAGTAATGTATAACAATACTGAATAAGCCTTAATAAACCATCACTTAACATTTACTAATGCTCTTTGGTAGACTTATTGTAAAGTTGAGAACATATACACCTTAACTAACACTTAATTAATGTGTAACAATACTGAATAAGCATTAATAAACCATCAATAAACAGTTATTAATGCTCTTTGGTAGACTTATTGTAAAGTAGAGGACATATGCACCTTAACTAATACTTAATTAATGTGTAACAATGCTGAACAAGCCTTACCTAACCATCAATAAACAGTTATTAATGCTCTTTGGTAGACTTATTGTAAAGTAGAGAACATATGCACCTTAACTAACACTTAATTAATGTATAACAATACTGAATAAGCCTTAATAAACCATCACTTAACATTTACTAATGCTCTTTGGTAGACTTATTGTAAAGTTGAGAACATATACACCTTAACTAACACTTAATTAATGTGTAACAATACTGAATAAGCATTAATAAACCATCAATAAACAGTTATTAATGCTCTTTGGTAGACTTATTGTAAAGTAGAGGACATATGCACCTTAACTAATACTTAATTAATGTGTAACAATGCTGAACAAGCCTTACCTAACCATCAATAAACAGTTATTAATGCTCTTTGGTAGACTTATTGTAAAGTAGAGAACATATGCACCTTAACTAACACTTAATTAATGTATAACAATACTGAATAAGCCTTAATAAACCATCACTTAACATTTATTAATGCTCTTTGGTAGACTTATTGTAAAGTTGAGAACATATACACCTTAACTAACACTTAATTAATGTGTAAAAATACTGAATAAGCATTAATAAGCCATCAATAAACAGTTATTAATGCTCTTTGGTAGACTTATTGTAAAGTAGAGGACATATGCACCTTAACTAATACTTAATTAATGTGTAACAATGCTGAACATGCCATACCTAACCATCAATAAACAGTTATTAATGCTCTTTGGTAGACTTATTGTAAAGTAGAGAACATATGCACCTTAACTAACACTTAATTAATGTATAACAATACTGAATAAGCCTTAATAAACCATCACTTAACATTTATTAATGCTCTTTGGTAGACTTATTGTAAAGTTGAGAACATATACACCTTAACTAACACTTAATTAATGTGTAAAAATACTGAATAAGCATTAATAAGCCATCAATAAACAGTTATTAATGCTCTTTGGTAGACTTATTGTAAAGTAGAGGACATATGCACCTTAACATATTAATTAATACTTAATTAATATGTAACAATGCTGAACATGCCTTACCTAACCATCAATAAACAGTTATTAATGCTCTTTGGTATACTTATTGTAAAGTAGAGAACATATGCACCTTAACTAACACTTAATTAATGTGTAACAATACTGAATAAGCCTTTCCTAACCATCAATAAACAGTTATTAATGCTCTTTGGTAGACTTATTGTAAAGTGGAGAACATATGCACCTTTATTAATACTTAATTAATGTGTAACAATGCTGAACAAGCCTTACCTAACCATCAATTAACAGTTATTAATGCTCTTTGGTAGACTTATTGTAAAGTGGAGAACATATGCACCTTTACTCATACTTAATTAATGTATAACAATACTGAATAAGCCTTAATAAACCATAACTAAACATTTATTAATGCTCTTTGGTAGACTTATTGTAAAGTAGAGAACATATGCACCTTAAGTAACACTTAATTAATGTGTAACAATACCGAATAAGCCTTCATAAACCATCAATAAACAGTTATTAATGCTCTTTGGTAGACTTATTGTAAAGTAGAGAACATATGCACCTTAACTAAGACTTAATCAATGTATAACAATACTGAATGAGCCTTAATAAACCATAATTAAACAGTTATGCATGCTCTTTGAGACTTATTCTAGAGTTAAGAACATATGCACCTTAACTTACATTTGATAAATGCATAACAGTGCTGAATAAACATTACTAAACAATGATTTACAGTTTATTAGTACTCTTTGACTTAAACATTAATACAGCTTTTAAACATTAATGAAATATTGTCAATGTGAAATAAAATCTTCATGACAACCTTCTGTTATGCACACATATGCCAAAATGTAAACAAGGTTTTCATTTGATTCAGAGTTTGACTGAGTCAGTTCTCATCTTTCTTTCCACTGAAGACTCAGCACTATAACAGTTTGAGTCCTGTATGGAGATTACACTGGATATTTCCCCACTCTCGTCATCTTCACTGTCATGTCTCCTGGATAGTTGTCCTCTCTTGAAACCTAACAAACCAAGTGGGAAGACAATTTCTTTTAAATGCATGCAAAAGCTACGTATGCAAGGATTGATCTTTAACTATATCACCGTCAAATCTTTACACATATTGTACACTCAAATGACAACAAAACTTGATAGGCCAGCCTTAATGGCACACACTACCTAGTGAGTGGTGAGCTACCTTGACGATCATGATTATCCATTATCTAGATTGTGTCCAGAATATTAATGCATTGATGCATCGGACAGCCAGCAATCACAGCATTTGCATGTTTGTTTATATAAATCACAGTATATTATGAACCATAAATAATCATTATCATAGTGTAGCCTCCCCGGCTGAGGGATGGTCTGACTCTCTTTAACTAATGATTCACCAAGACTTAATTTTTCCTTTGCAGTTTCAAACATGCCTTGAACACATGGCATCTAACCACTGTAAGAATTGAGAAAACCACGAAAACTAAATACTTTTAGTTTAAATGTATCCATCTTTTTTATTTTAACCCCTTTTACACATATATTATTCTAAATTACCCTTTGAGTGCTTACATTGAGTGTTACTTCCCATTCCTATTCACTTGTTTTTAAGAAATCAACCTTAATTATAATGAAATATTCAATTAAATATAAAATGGTTCTCCTTTGAACCTTCTATCACATCCAGTATACTGTAGTAATTGCATTTCTATCTCTGAAGTTACACCTTTTTTAGGCTCATTAGCCTGGTAATATTAACTGCAGGCTAATGTTGACATGCTAGCTTTACTTACTCATCTCCAAGTCCGTAAAACTCTTTAACAGCATATCATAAAGTGACTCAAAATACAAACAATATTATAGGAAACAATGACCAACCTTATCCCATTATCAACCAGGTACTAAACAAGTTAAACATAAAACGTTTTGCTTGTCTGAGCTGCACACTTTGCCCGCTTGTGGGTACAAATACATACTTCCGGTTTCGATCTTTTCAAAATAAAAACGCTAACGCTGGAAACTGCTATAGATTATTAAATGAGTGAAACAACCTAATATGTGGGTCACTTAGAGCTAGCTTGGCTGTTATGTTAGTTCTTACATAAGTTAATTGCAGAAACTTCTGCCAGAGAACATTGTCATTTTGGTTAACTAAAGCTAGCTAACTTGCTAGCTAGCGCTTTTATTTTGAAAAGACCGAAACCGGAAGTATTATAAGCGGGCTGAGGCCATGGGCAACATGTGCTGCTGATACTCTGCAAAAGAAAGCATGGTGTATGCTTATCTCGTTTATCATCTGGCTGATAAAGGAACAAGGTTTGTCAGTGTTTACTCTTATATCGTTTGTATTGTCAGTCACTTTATGATATACCGTTTAAGAGTTTTACGGACTTGGAGACGAGTATGTGCAAGTAAAGCTAGCATGTCAACATATTTTTAGCCTGCAGTTAATTACCAGGCTAATGAGCCTGTTTAGCTACATGAAACGGTGTAGCTAACTTGAGAGATAGAAATGCAATTACTACGGTATATTGGATGTGAAAAAAGTTCAAAGGAGAATAATTTTAATATTGTACTAGGCTTTTTATTTAGGTTGATTTCTGCATAGAAAGTGAATAAATCATCCAACCATGAAGACCATCTTTCAGCCGGGGAGGCTACACTATGACAATGATTATTTATGGTGCATAATATACTGTAATTTATATAAACAAACATGTGAATGCTGTGATTGCTGGCTGTCAGATCCATCAATGAATTAATATTCTGGACACTATCTAGATAATGAATAATCATGATCGTCAAGGCAGCTCACCACTCACTAGGTAGAGTGTGTACCATTAAGGCTGCCCTATCATGTTTTGTTGTCATTTGTACAATATGTGTAAAGATTTGATGTTGATAGTGAACAATCAATTCTTGCGTCCGTAGCTTTTGCATGCATTTAAAAGAAATTAATATATCCCATTTGGTTTGTTAAGTTTCAAGAGAGGAAAACTATCCAGAAGACATGACAGTGAAGATGACGAGAGCGCGGCAATTTCCAGTGTAATCTCCATACAGGATTTAAACTGTTATAGCTCTGAGTCTCAGTGGAAAGAAATATTAGAACTGACTCAGAATCAAATGAAAACCGTGTTTACATTTTGAATATGTGTGTGCATAACAGAAGGTTGTTGTGATTTGATTTCACATTGACAATGTTTCACTAATGTTTAAAAGCTGTGTGGACGTTAAGTCAAAGAGTATTAATAAACTATGAATCATTGTTTAGTAATGCTTATTCAGCACTCTTATGCATTTATCAAGTGTAAGTTAAGCTGCATATGTTTTTAACTTTACAATAAGTCTATCAAAGAGCATTCATAACTGTTTAGTTATGGTTTAGTTAGGCTTGTTCAGTATTGTTATACATTAATTAAGTGATATTTAAGGTGTATATATTCTCTTCTTTACAATAAGTCTACCAAAGAGCATTACTAACTGTTTAGTTATGGTTTAGTCAGGCTTGTTCAGTATTGTTAAATACTAAATTAAGTGTTAGTTAAGGTGCATATGCTCTCAACTTTACAATAAGTCTACCAAAGAGCATTTATAACTGTTTAGTGATGGTTTAGTAAGGCTTATTCAGTATTGTTACACATTAATTAAGTGTTAGTTAAGGTGCATATGTTCTTTACTTTACAATAAGTCTACCAAAGAGCATTAATAACTGTTAATTGATGGTTTATTAAGGCTTATTCAGTATTGTTACACATTAATTAAGTGTTAGTTAAGGTGCATATGTTCTCTACAATAAGTCTACAAAAGAGCATTAATAACTGTTGATTGATGGTTTATTAAGGCTTATTCAGTATTGTTACACATTAGTTAAGTGGTAGTTAAGGTGCATATGTTCTCTACTTTACAATAAGTCTACCAAAGAGCATTTATAAATGTTTATTAATGGTTAGGTAAGGCTTATTCAGTATTTTTACACATTAATTAAGTATTAGTTAAGGTGCATATGTTCTCTACTTTACAATAAGTCTACCAAAGAGCATTAATAACTGTTAATTGATGGTTTATTAAGGCTTATTCAGTATTGTTACACATTAATTAAGTGTTAGTTAAGGTGTATATGTTCTCTACTTTACAATAAGTCTACCAAAGAGCATTAATAACTGTTTATTGATGGTTTATTAAGGCTTATTCAGTATTGTTACACATTAATTAAGTGTTAGTTAAGGTGCATATGTTCTCTACTTTACAATAAGTCTACCAAAGAGCATTAATAACTGTTTATTGATGGTTAGGTAAGGCTTGTTCAGCATTGTTACACATTAATTAAGTATTAGTTAAGGTGCATATGTCCTCTACTTTACAATAAGTCTACTAAAGAGCATTAATAACTGTTTATTGATGGTTTATTAAGGCTTATTCAGTATTGTTACACATGAATTAAGTGTTAGTTAAGGTGCATATGTTCTCTACTTTACAATAAGTCTACCAAAGAGCATTAATAACTGTTTATTGATGGTTAGGTAAGGCTTGTTCAGCATTGTTACACATTAATTAAGTATTAGTTAAGGTGCATATGTCCTCTACTTTACAATAAGTCTACCAAAGAGCATTAATAACTGTTTATTGATGGTTTATTAATGCTTATTCAGTATTGTTACACATTAATTAAGTGTTAGTTAAGGTGTATATGTTCTCAACTTTACAATAAGTCTACCAAAGAGCATTAATAAATGTTAAGTGATGGTTTATTAAGGCTTATTCAGTATTGTTATACATTAATTAAGTGTTAGTTAAGGTGCATATGTTCTCTACTTTACAATAAGTCTACCAAAGAGCATTTATAAATGTTTATTAATGGTTAGGTAAGGCTTATTCAGTATTGTTACACATTAATTAAGTATTAGTTAAGGTGCATATGTTCTCTACTTTACAATAAGTCTACCAAAGAGCATTTATAAATGTTTATTAATGGTTAGGTAAGGCTTATTCAGTATTGTTACACATTAATTAAGTGTTAGTTAAGGTGTATATGTTCTCAACTTTACAATAAGTCTACCAAAGAGCATTAGTAAATGTTAAGTGATGGTTTATTAAGGCTTATTCAGTATTGTTATACATTAGTTAAGTGTTAGTTAAGGTGCATACAGTGCCGGCCCGAGCCTTTTGGGGGCCCTAAGCAGAATTTGATTGGGGGGCCCACTCTCCCACCACGCGGAGTCACCTGTGCTTGACGATTATTGACACAAATGTCACGCTATAATGTTACATTATAAATGAATACAGTGAGGTTATGTATTAATACAGTGAGGTTTATGAACTACTGTCCCCCCGGGGCACAGATGCATAAGGACCCTCCCCCCCTATTCTATTTGTGCAAAAGTGGATGCAAACGGCAAGGGGGGTCTGGGGGTGCTCCCCCAGAAAATTTTGAATTTGGTAGATGTGATTTCCTGTATTCTGGTGCATTTTGGGGATGGTCAGCTAGAGAAGGGCAATACCTAAATTTGTTCAGATTCATAGCCTTTTGCTTTTTGATTTATTAAGGTAGTGACTTCACCCAACTACTTGGGCTTCAGGGCCAAACAATACTGACATACTCTGTGTTAGTAGGAAGTAGGGCTGGGCGATATGGCCTCAAAAAAATCCCTGATTTTTTCACAAAGAATCTGATTCATGATTTAAATCGATCCCCCCCCACACACACACACACACTTAAAATTAATCTGCAGATGACAAATGACAAGATCTCACACACACACACGGGGCATGTATACCATTATGATTATTTATGCCAATTTTATGTAAATATTGGTTTGAGTGTTTTCCCTATCATTGTATTGGGTGGGCGCCCTCTGTGAAAGAGTGAAAAAATTATATTATGCTATATATTAAACAAACCTGTGAAACGAAATTTTCCACAATAGAAACATGATTTAAATGAGAAAACGTACTGTTCTAGCTATAAAAATGGCAGAATCACCCACAGTGCAAGATATTTCAAAAACCGCTTCATACATGCTTCAACGTGACGGCAATTAGTGGTTAACAGATATTCACCAAGACGAATAGCCCAGCAACAATCTATCTAAAATAACACCTTTTGGGAGTACCATTCATGATATATAGTAAAATATTGAAGTTGTGGGAAGTTTATATGGCTTAAACTGTATGTTTCATCCGTCCCCCTATGCTGTTTCATGCGTACCGACCAGGAGGGACGCATGAAACATTACGCACGCCCCACTTCTGCTGTAATAATTCCTGGACGGTTTTGTTCAAAGCTGAAAATGCAAATGTATTTGACAGAAGACAGGTGTAGGTTGCTAGTGACAAAATATGAGCTTTCAGTGCGATACGATCGCTTTGTAAATTATGTTTAATTAACAACCAGTAAACGGATGCGTGAGATAAAGCTGTTTTCACACATACAGGTAATTTACTTCTCTTTCCTCAGTAAAAGTTCAATTCATTTTAACTTTAGTCGCGCAACCTTGCTCCTGTTTTCACCTGTTGCTGAGTAACGTGCATTAACATGACATGGTCTCATGAGTGTAGCTTACCTGTAGCAAGCTGGTAGCAAGCTCCTTCGTAGTAACTAGCGGTAAAAACAAACGTCGAAGAGGAGCTCCGTGCTACAGCGGCGATTGCTAGTTGTTTTAAGCCGCTACAGACCTCCGTCACAGCTCGTTCGTATCAGCTAGTAGCTAGTAGATGTGTTGAGCCGCATCAGAGTTCTTCAACACCGGGTCCGGTGTTTCGGTTTAACTGGTTTTTGAATTAACTGGTGATAGATGAGGTGTGGGCGTGGCCTTTCAGGACCCATTCCCGACTAACCAGGAAATAAACTATTTTTCATTCATTTGTCGGTGTCTTGTGAAACTTGACGATAGAAACGAGTTGCTGAGCATTAATTCTGGTCCCGACAGACATTCATGCAAACACAAGCCGTTGTCGCTGCGAAATATCATCCGTTGTCTGGCGACTGTGTCTCAATCTTCTGCAAGCCACGGAGACACCCAGATCGACTTGTGAATTCACATTAGTAAACACTTCACCATTAAAACAACACTGTATCTAAAATTTAAGCAAACTGGGATATGATATATTGTAGAAAAAATATGTCTTAAGTAAGTAATTAGCTGGGAAAGTTTCATGTTAATCTGTTATTTATTTTTACCCTATCACATAATGTCATGCAAAATGTGTGGGAATTTGTAATCTTTAAAGGCTCAGAAAACTCAACTGCAGTAGCACTTACACATACATGTCCGTTTAAGGATTATCCACACAAATACGACACATACTGTATGAACGAAAAAATAAAAATAAAACGAAAAAACGCTGGGATTCGAAACTTTGGATGTCATGGACAAAAAAACTAACACAGTAACTTACACATCATCCTACCACTACACTACACACCGCTAAAATGGATTTGTGATTTATATCTATATAGTGGACTCTTAGTCTAAATTAACACAGGTTAACATATGAGAGAAATATACGCCCATGTTAACTGGTGATATCACAATTTAACATGGGCAAATGCAAACCTAGAAACTGTAAAGTAGGTTCATATTTGCCTCACATACCGAAAACTAACTGATGTACAACACACTGCCAGGACCCCACTTAACACTATATTCCGTTTTGGGGGTAAAAATGAAACACGTCAGTCATGACTGACGTTTCATTTTTGCGTCAACAATAGTTGTGTTTTTATGTCTGTGTCGACCCAGAATCGCGCTTTTTGTCTTATGGTAGCCTATAGCCTCCACTATTGTTATGACCATGGCCATTGTAGGCTATTGTAGCAAAGTGCTGATCCTTGTTTTCTCTCTGGCGACTTAGTGTTATCTTAGTCTCGGTTAAGTTATGAAGTGAGTTGCAGCAAAAGTCTAGTGATTTGATGTGAAGAACATATGAAACTTTTTTTTTCTCAGAGTTGGACTTTTATTTATCCCACACATAATTTGTTGGCCTACTTTGACAACACACAATGGTCATGGTATATGATTACAAATCTAGGCTACTCGAGAGAGTTTGATATCATTCAGATTCCTAATATGGGTCATATGAAATTAAACACAACTATAATCAGTTGACTTGCGGCCCAGGTTGAAGAGACTGTGCTGAGATGGACCTACACATTACAATGATAAATGATCACGTTTGCGCATGACTGACGTGTTTCATTTTTACCCCCAAAACGGAATAAAGTGTTAATGAGTACAGGCATAATGGATATTAAAAAATGTGGTTGTGAAGAGGCTGTAGCTTAACATAACACATCTACGTAGCCTACAGAAATATAATTAAATGTCTATTTTAAATGCCTATGTAGGCCTATCACAAGTTAATCTGAGCGGATCACATTTTGCCACAGCTGACCGCTGTCTCCACGCTGCGTTCAGCTGGGTGTAAACACCTCAAATGTAGTTTATGTTTTACTTACCGGCGGTATTGAAATATTAACCGATCTCAATACACTTAATCCATGTTGTACTGTTATTGAATTAAGTTGTGATGCCGCTGCAAGAACGAAGACTGACAACGTAGGTGGCTGTGTCGATGCCTGTTCACAATTGGCTACTGCAAACGTCAGTGTGTTTTCCAAAACTTTTCCGTTATCAGTGTTATATTTGTAGCCTATCATTCCGTTATTAATCTGACTTCAAGTTGATTTGAGATGATTTCATACAGGGATAAGTGAAACATACTTTCTGAGGTGTTTGCACGTAATATTTGTGGCGATAGCAACGACTGATGCCAGATTAATTTGTGACACAACTTCTATCCCGTTGATTGTGTTTTATATTGAATTCTACGGACGTGCATCAATCTCATCACCATGGTAGTCTAAACTATTACTCATTCATCATATTTGGACAGGACTCAGGACGGTCAAACTCCCATTTTATAGCGATTAGGAAATTAGGCGCAGGTGTGGAAAGGTGAAATATCAGGTTTGTGCTGGTGTCTTTGTTGTTAGCTTGTTTGTTATCTATAATAGGCCTACCCTACCTATAGGCTGGACACCGTTTTATAACTAACTAAAGCGTGAATGTCACTAGATAATCTACAAAATCGTGTCCGTGCAAAGGTTTACAGTCAGAGACCGTGGTAGAGACACACGTTACACTCGCCAGACAACGAGTGATATTTTCGTAACATAAACGACTAATTTGTTCATGTATATCTGTCGGGTCCAAAACTACTGTCCCAGCAACCCGTTCATACCGTAATGTTTTCAAATGAATGTGAAAAAGAGGCGAATTCATCAGAATTGTTTACTGCAGCGGTGCAGCCCTGCCTGCAACACATATCACCAGTTAATTCAAAAACCAGTTAAACCGGAACACCGGTGCTCCATGGTGCTCCGTTAGGTAGGCGGTGTTTCAGTAATCCAAAAATAGGTGACTTTGAGCCGGGTACAGAGCACAATGAGACGCCGGTCATTTTGGCGGATATTGCGGTTAAGTAAGTAATGAAACGAGTAGTTAAGAAAATAACTAATGTTAGCCACTGTCGCTGCCGTGTCGCTGTCAGATATGTCAATGGTCGCTGCCATGTTGTTTGTGTATCACTATGGCAAACGCGCGGGGGGAGGGCTGGGCCCATTCGGAACTACGGGACCCCAGATGGGACCGTCGGCGGAAAAACAACACCCGGTTGGGGGCCCCCTAGTGGCCAGGGGGCCCCAAGCAGCCGCTTAGTTCGCTTATGCCTCGGGCCGGCTCTGGGCTGCTAAATACTTCAAGAGCAGGCAGTGGGTCCACCGTGCAGCTTGATAGCTGGACATATAGATAGAGAAGTACCCCACTATATACTGTACCATACCACATACATCAGCATTACTTTCACACATATTAAGTGAGAAATCCCATTAAATACGACAATCTCAGTCTCCAGGCTTTAACCCTACATGTCACATAACCTTAAATTATTCTTGTAAGGGTGAGGTTTGGGTTTAGCACTTGCCTCCATCTTGTCAGCTGAAGTATAAATTTGTTCATAGTAAAGCCTGAGCTGAACTGACTGGCAACTCAAAGTGCCACAGCAGACACCACATATGGTCCAGAGTCCTCTACATACCCTTCTAATACTTGAGCAATAAATCCTGTGGAAATGATTATCTGTTATCTTTAAAGCTTTAGTGTGTAACTTTTTTATATTAAGTAACATTCGTTACATTCAAGCCATTGCCAAATAAATTGATACAAAGCTAATTAGGACTATCAGCTCAAAAAAACTCTCTCCGTATTTCTCAGTATGGCTATGTTAAGAAAACTGTGTCGTCCGGTGACTTCCGCAGAAAATCAAGCAAAAGATAATTACCTCTTCGGAAGAGTCCATCATGTTTTTTTAATCCTCCGTGTCCTTCTTGGCTACTACCAACTGTGTGGAGGAGGGGGGGGTGGTGCGATATCACGGAAGGCTTGCATCATGTGGATGCAGCGATGGGGCAGACATAAACTACGCTTTAAATGACCGCATACTAACTGACATTCCCCAAATCGTTTTCTATACAAATACCAGGGGTTGGCCATCACAATGTTGATTGATAGGTTTCAAAACAATGAAAGTTGTTCAGCCCAACTGCTTCAAAGTGATTAATTGCTTCAGAAAGCAGTTTCCTGCATCACGTTGTCAGGGAGGTTACAGGATCCTGCAGCCACTTGGCAACACATAATGTCTCTATATGGCTCCACTGGCCTCTATATACATTATACATACTGTAGACTATATGCTGTGGTTGATTGATCGGATGCAGCTGGGTCAGCAGGGGACTGGACCAGCTGGTCTCCAAAGAAGGTAAAGAAACAGGGGGAAACTAGAGGGCAGAAAAGATATGACAGAAAATTTCAGGTGACACATTACAATACTTTTTATTTCATTCAGTACGCCTCACATTTAGATGAAATCCCGTTACAATTTAATACAGACAAAATAGAAACTGTTGACATTCTTTCCTGTTGGGTCTTTCAGATGTAAATATTTTAAGCTTTGAGCAACACAAATTCAATTCCATTCACTTCCACTGTATTTTGGTAAAGGCTGAAATCTCAGAGGGATATTGCAAAACCTTGGTAATTAAGGCCCTGTTTTCACAAATACGCTCGCGGGTGAAAACAACAAAATATTTGATCAGATGTGCCTCTGGTTTAGACGGCGATGGCGTTTTTGGGAATTACAAACGCAAAAAAGTGAACCCCCCATAACGCTTGTCTAAACGCGGAATAAAAAGTGAGAACGCAACGCCGCCTTTGCGTTTTCTCTTCAGATCGTTTCCATTTAAAAGTAGCCTAAAACCCAAACTTATGATTTCTTAATCATGGCTGCATGCAACAACAATAGGTAATTGAGAAAAGTTTGGTTTGTAATTTGGGTCACCAAACCCCACCTCATATATCGCAATCAACTCCCTCGCACCTCGCAGTTCAAAGTACGTATTACAGCTAAGGTAGCCTTCACGCTTCAAAAAGCCGGTCTCTTGCTCTTTTCAATATCCTTTTTCTTTTTCTGGGTGAAGTAGAAGACTCCTGTTCCTGAAATTTGGATTTTGAATACGTGTGGTCCTCCACGATTCCTTCTTCAAACTTGCCGGGGCCGGGAAGCTACGATACCCGTTAGCAGCATTAGCAGCGTCTGTGAGTTTATCATGTGACAGTAGCAGTATGTCCGTCCCTTACCGGCTAACGTATTTCAAAATGGCGCATGAATGTGGAACGTCTACCCAGTTCATGCGAATGCAAATGTAAAATTTCAAGCCAAAAGGAATACTTGGAATTGATGGTGGAGGTAAATATTCATGAAAAAGGACAAGTTTGTGAACGGGCAACACAGATTTTGATAATGAACTAACTAAACACGTTACACACTGGACCTTTAAGTAATGTGGGAGGAAAATAATTATTTTATAGTTATGTTTCTTCAGTTTTCCTTTCCAACTTTTTATTTTTTGTTTAAAGACAATACATAATTATTATTATAAAAAAGAATAATTATTAATGAATTATACATGTTACACACTGGACCTTTTAAGAATTCTAAATTTTAAACAAATGAGAACTTCTTTTTGAGATGTTATGTAATGACATGTGGTCACACTTCTATTTAACCTGTTAAGAAGTAAGGGTGGCAAACTGTTCTCTTTTTCCTCTTCCCTGCATCCTGACAAGAAAACATTCCCTCATTAAAATAGACATTAAAAGACACACAAACATACCCACGCATGCAATGTGGCACACATACACACACGCATCGTACATCACACTTGTACGCCAAACTTCCTCCATTTTTCCTCCTCCCCTTTTGCCATATATGCAGTTTGCAACATAAGCCTCGGGCCACACTTCACATTTGGCTCTCCTCTTCATTTCAAAATGCATAGATTTCTGCAGACCAACGCCTCGAAGAGCAAAAATATGCAGAGGCTCTCAGTATCTCCCCCTGTCACGTTGATGGGCAATAATTTTCCATCCACATTACATAACTCAGATAAACCTCTTAAAAATGCTATGCCTCTCAGTGTGAAAATTTGCTAATCCTAGTGGATGCCTCGACAGCAGGCGTTAGCCGGTTTAATTTTCAATAACAGTTAATACATTAACATTTTGCCAGTGGTGGGCGCTTTTATCTTAAGTGTCTGAGAGTGCCGCATTTTAGCGCAGTTCATCTGCTGCCCTTGGCTTCAACAGTTGACACGAGCACAGGGGTAGCTGCCATTTTAACACACTGCAAAGGGAGCCCTCTCTGATCTCTCCCTTTTTCCATTTTTCTCTGCACATATAATAAACTCCAGACACAATCTCAGCTCTCTCTTTTTCTTTCTTCATGACATAGCCTATTTATCTCTTCATTCTACAGATTTGATACGGCTGTCTCTTGCCATTAATATCACATTAAAGCAATGTTGCAGAAATATATGGAGGAGAGGAAATACACACACGTGTGCACACACTGCAGCATACACACCCACGAATGCCCAAAGACAACATGGATACATTCAGTAAAGTACGATTGTTAATACTTTTGCTTTAAAAGTGGGAGTTTGAATGTATGTAATGTCTTTCTTTCCCCCACTTTCTTACACACACACACGCACACGCACGCACACGCACACACACACACATATTGATCCCACTACAGTAAAAAGCCAATTATTCTGTTCTATAAAAGGAAGCATGATAACATACACTGTCTGTCTCTCCCTGTCTCACTCACACATGCATGCTTCAGTAAAAATAGACTGGAGCTTGATGAATCTGCTCGCTGTAGTGAAGGTGAATCCTCTCTGTTATTAATGGTGAAAGCTATTGTTGCCCTGTTGGTGGAGGGACGGAGGTGGGGTCTCGCCAATGATAAACGTACCTGGCAAGGGCAAAGCAATTGTTTAACTGATGTAAAGTAATGTTAGAGGCGCCCTCATACAGCGTCACTGTGATGTTGTTATCTAAACGATGAGGTAGAAAGAGGGAGAGAGGAATGAAGACAAGGAGGGAGTAGTGAGGGTGTAACATTTATCTTTGTTCACTTCGTCTTCAGACTGATTAAAGAGACGCTCGGTTTCACCCAATTAACTACTGTGCGGTGTTTTCTGTAAACACAACAGAAATGTATGCATTTTTCAGTCCGAGCCTGGCCCGCGTCCGACAGAGCAGTAACCGAACCCAGCCTGAGCCCGACAGGCATTAAAGGTCCCATGGCATGAAAATTTCACTTTCTGAGGCTTTTTAACAATAATATGCGTTCCCCCAGCCTGTCTATGGTCCCAGAGTGGCTAGAAATGGCGATAGGTGTAAACCGAGCCCTGGGTACCCTGCTCTGCCTTTGAGAAAATGAAAGCTCAGATGGGCCGATCTGGAATCTTCTCCTTATGAGGTCATAAGGAGCAAGGTTACCTCCCCTTTCTCTGCTTTGCCCACCCAGAGAATTTGGCCCACCCATGAGAGAGAGACATCATGGCTTTCAAATGAGCAAAGTGGCAGTTGGTCAAGGCCACACCCCCACCCTCCACCTTGCCCCCCCCCTCTCCCCTCCTCAATAGCTACAGACACAGAAATGGCACATCCTAAGGAAAGCTCATTGTGGGACTGGCTCTAGTGGCTGTAATTCTGCATCAAGGCTGAATTTGGGGAAAGAGACTTCAGATACAGTATTAGGGGACCACTAAGGTCTATATAAAAGCATCCAAAAAGCAGCATGTCATAGGACCTTTAAGATATTCATGTCCGAGCCCGACACAGTTAAAATCTTGTTTTTTTGTCATACTTTGTGTGGAAAGCCCGCTTTTTTTAAGCAACTGTAAGGCATTCGGAAATGTCAACAGATGAGCGCATCAGCGCACACGGGGCAACAAGCACACGTTAACACGTAAAATGTTCAATGCCTTATCGCGCTGATGTGACCGAGCCTGACCCGAACCCGAACATCATTTCTAAATATCTGTCTGAAACCCTGCCCGGCCCAATGGGCTCGGTTCAGGTAGCCATCCTCTAATACACGCCAAAACCTCAAAGAGAGATACTGAATGTTGATGGAGAGGTGTAAAGTGTTGGAGGTCTTGGCTCTTAATTATGTATGCAGAGAAGATGAGAGTGGCTGACGCAGTGGTACGTAGGGGCTGTGACATGAAGGCCGGTATTGGCTATGATGTAGTCTATATCCACGACATTCTACTTGTGTTGTAATTTTAAACTCCAGTGGATTTCTGAGGACTATGGTTAACTGCTCCTCAGATGTCTGCAGGGTAAATCCAGACAGCTAGCTAGACTATCTGTCCAATCTGAGTTTTATGTTGCATGACTCAAACACCCTTTAAAACGTACACGTTCCACCAAAACAAGTTCCTTCCCGAGGCTATTTTGCAGCAGCACCGTGGCTCTGTTGGGAGATTGTGATTGGTTTAAAGAAATGCCAATAAACCAGAGCATGTTTTTCTCCCAACCCGGGAGTGCTGTGTGGACTAGCCAGACCTTCCTCCACAGCGCTGCGGAGCGAATGCGATACTAGCAAGAGAGAAGATCATGTCAGACTACTGCTCTGCTAACTGAAGCCAATATCAAATCTGATTATCAAATCCTTTTAAATCCCTCATCGTATCTCTTATTTTACTACCTGCACTGTTCGGCCCACGGGGCTGTAGTCCTGTTAGCAAAAGTTACATGAATATAAACATGTAATAGTGGAATCAATAAATTAAACCATGGGTTTTCAACCTGCAAGGCCACGGGGGCTGTGGGAGAGTTTAAGCAGGGGCACGGAGGGCATTCATTCATTCAACCTAAATTTATACTTGAGAGATCATTGAGGGGTGGCCCCCACTAACAATGACATTGAGTCCAACAGGTGCATGCCAGTGTTCTAAAAAAAGGAAGTTAGTTATTGTAGTTTGGCCGCATATTTGGCTTGCTTATCAATGCAGCTGGAGCAGCTGCAGTGCCTGTGACTCACAGCTAATGGAGGCAATTACGGCACTTGGCGGAGTTTACATCAAAAATCACACTCCTCCTGTGTGCGATAACTCATCTACATCTAAACACACTGACACGAAACACATATTTTTAGATTCAGTGTGACTCACACTTTCTGAGAATGTTATTATTATTATATCTGATGTCCATTGAGAATAAACGTTCATAAATCTGTTAAGATATCGTCGAAAAAAGACAACTCCTTAAACCTCCAGGATTTACCTGTGAATCATCACATTGTTACATTTTTCTTACCTATCAAAATATTCCAGTGATAGTTGTCTGTGTGGGCACACTGCAATACGTTTTCACCTATAAAAGTGGCCAAAGGTAACAGACCACAGTTCTACATACAGTAGAATATTCTGGTGAAATGTTTTAAACAGAAAAGTAATCTAGAGAATCTTCATCTACCTCTAGATGAAGATTCTGTATTTTTAGTTAGTCACGCACTCCAGCACTGGCAGGTAAGTAATGAAGAACAAAATTCAAGATGCCTTGTGTGTGTCTGGGAATACACACACACACCAGTGACTGTAAAATACACACACACACACACTCACACACAGACATTCTGCCAGTAGATGGAGGAAACAGATGCTACCCAAGCAGAGCACAGTTGGAGATTTCTTTCCCAGGTCCAAATGTCAAACTGTAACACGCACACACACACACACACACACACACACACACACAATGACACCTGCAATAAAATTGAACAGATAAAAAACGGATCACTCATCCAGTATAACTACTCAGCCTTCTACAGTATATGGTGTTTACACCCAAACACAAAAGCAAAAAAAAAAAACAACACAGCTGGTGTCTATGTGCATGCAGACACACTTTTGTGTTCTTAATTGCTTAATTGCAGCACTAAACTTATATGAGAAGCAGCGGAGCAGAGAAGGAAAATCAGATAGGTGATTAAAGCAGCAGAGCATTATTGCTGAGAAACAGCAGAAATGCCATTTGAAAAAAAACACCTTTTTATCCTGTCAACTATTTAGTTGTGCACTTCTAGACTGTGATGCTGGGGGAATGGTAATTGATGCTGAATTTGAAGCTTTTATGGAGGCTACAATGAGTAAATTACCTGCATTTGCTGTTCTTCTTTTGACTTCCATATTATCCTTTTAAAACTCAACACAATGATTTGAAAAACACAGAAGAAAAACAATATTTTAGCGGCCACTGCAGTGCCAAGCAGTGGTGTAGTCTACGTGATATGCAGGTATAAGCCATATACCCACTAAGAAAGGTCAAGAATTTCCATATACCCACTTACAAAAGCACAAGGATACGTAACGTTTTTGTCATAGATTTATCCCGTCTGTGTTGCGAGTCACCAAGGAACAACAGCACAGTTGCTTGGCGGTCATGCAAACGTGAAATTAACTAATGTGATTCACTAAAGTAGATCTGAAACGAAAGCCAACTTAAACTACACTCTCATTATTTTTCGTAAGCCTGCCCCTGAAGCTACTGCAGCTTCGGGTGACACTGCAGCAGACGGTTACGTTACAGAAACTACAGGAAATAAGCCAGATGAGGCTGATGCTATACGCGGTAACGTTACAAACAATTTATGGGGTTGTCGCTCTGGGACACAGGCAACAATGATACTGGGTGGAAGAAATCACAGTGTACTCACTACAAAAATCTAGACTACACCACTGGTGCCAAAATATTGTTGGTTTTGTACTCTCAGAACCCTCCAGTGAGAATATACAAAAACTGATTTATTGCTTAAGAAAAACAGCACCTCAGGTGAAACTGTGCAGGTGAGACAGCAGCTCAGTCAGAGGCCAGCGAGGTGTCACCCAGTTGTGGTTTGGCTCCTGCAGCTCTGAGATTACGGTTCCATTTGTTAATTTTTTTTTTATTGAATCTAGCAATCATAACAAAAAATAATTTGGGAATGTATTGTGTTTAGAAACCTAATGAAAATTCAACACTCTTCCTGCACTTACATCAATGCCACATCAGCCATGGATTTCTCAGGCTCTTGTTGCAGTGTTTAGCTATTAGCACCTAGACCTGCTTTTTAATCCAAAATGTCTCACTGTCTACGATACGGGACCAGTAAAGGCATTTAAATGGCAAAACACAGATGGCTTTTATCGTGAAGCATGCCACAGGAAACGCAAACGTGTCATTTTTAAAAATCCCAATCTTTATTTATTTTCTTTTATTCCACAAAAAAAGTCAGAAGGTCAACAGAACAAATACATGACAGACCTCACCACAAATCAGGTCTAACCATCAATTAACAAGCAAACATCAAAAGATAAAATAAAAATAGAAAAAGAAAAGGGAGAGAGAGAGAGAGAGAGAGAGAGAGAGAGAGAAAGCTAATAAATCAATCAATAAATAATTAAACTGGCAATAAAAGTAAAGTGCTTCCCTCCTCATTCACAAATCAATGTTCTTATGAACCCAATGATCTTTTAGAGTAATTATAGTGATGGAAAAAAAGGGCATTTTAATTGAAATCATTGTTTTTATTGTTTTAAATCATCGTGCCCTTTTTTTTTTCGTTTCAATTCCAACCCCTCCTTCCGGAGCAGTTTTTTTTTTTTTTTTAACTTCACACTGTGATTACAGGACAGCTCATGGCCCCGTGACTCATTTTGTGCCCTCGCTCCTGTCACATACACTGCCCTCCCAGGTGCTGACACAAGACAGAGCCCACACAGCTGACACTGACATATGGTCTCCTGTGAGGAAACATGAAAAAAGTATGTGTCTCTACAGCAGGTGGAACAGACATCACAGTCCTTCGCTTCCTAGGACTTAATCTGTCCGTCCTTTCAGCTACTTAACTGTGACATGTGCACTGCAGGGGCTTGTGGCGTGCATCATGTACAGTGGTGGACGAAGTCTTCAGATCATAGACTGTTAATATTAATGGACAGTGCATCCGGTTCGGCGAAGTGCTGCAAATGTGGAAGCGCCTTAAATCTGCATTCTACCTGAATTCCAGCAGGGGGCGACACATGCGGTTGCAAAAGGAGGTCGGTTTCTGTAGAAGTCTATGAAAAAGTGATCCACTTCTCATTTGATTTATTACCTCAGTAAACATTTTCATAATGAGTTTATGGTCTCAATCGCTAGTTTTATGTCTTCTGCAACACAGAATGGTGTTCATGTTTTGAATTATGGTCTCGTTGATTTTAAAATCATCAATAAAGCGCGGGGGGTTTAGGGCGTGGCTATGATGTGATTGCCAGTGAAAGTGTGTAACGTAACGTAGAGTGTAAGCAGCTCCTCACTCCTCCCTCTCGTCTAAAATCGTCACATCCGCCACCAGGATGGCTGCGCCCGTAGCGGCAAACTCGACGACAGATAGCAGATCTCCACAAACCAATGGGTGACATCACACATGCTCTGTCCATTAATATACAGTCTATGCTTCAGATCTTTTACTTCAGTAAAAGTACTAATACCACAATGTAAAAACTCCTGCATTGGGCGCCCATATTTAGAGGTTAACTCCTCGACGCAGCGGACCTGGGTTCGACTCCGACCTGCGGACCTTTGCTGCATGTCATTCCCCCTCTCTCTCCCCTTTCATGTCTTCATCTGTCACCTGTTACTTAAAGGTGCTCTAAGCGATGTCACACGTTTTTTAGGCTACGGGTTAGGGGGTTGGGGGGGGTAAGTGCGCGGAAGTACGGAAGGGAGGGAGAGGGGACGGGATGAGGAAGAGGGAGGGGCGAGCTAGTCTCTGTTTTGTTTGAAAATACTTTGAACGTCAACAAGAAGTGCCGTCACCCAACATCGCTTAGAGCACCTTTAAGTAAAAGTATATATCCAAACAGTTCTGTCAGTCAACTAAGTCGTCTAATCATTTCAGCCGGATTTGTAGGCCATTATTATTGTCGGGTAGTTTCATTTGTGATAAAACATTGTATCTTATAAACTACATGTGTTTTGTGTGCAAAATTTTAATTTGTTAAGTAATTACCCAGCCAGCAATGACATGTGGGGCCCAGATGGGTTAAGTAGGGGTTCCATGGTATCTGTGTGTGCATGGGCTTTGGCTGGGTGAAATCAGCGGGTCCCATGTAGGTTTTGTAGTATGAGTCCCACATAGGAAGCCCATATGAGCTGATTACATGGGCACCCATGAGGGACAGGCATGGGCCAATTGGGCATGGGTTTGAACTGAGAACATATATATGGGTCCTGCATAGCATATTTATGGGCCAAGTGGGCATGGGTTTGATCTGGGAACACATATATGGGTCTTGAATGGCATATTTATGGGCCGAGTGGGCATGGGTTTGAACTGGGAACACATATATGGGTCCTGCATAGAATTTTTATGGGCCAAGTGGCCATGGGTTTGAACTGGGAAAACAAAAATGGGTCCTGCATGGCATTTTTATGTGCCGAGTGGGCATGGGTTTGATCTGGGAACACATATATGGGTCTTGCATGACATATTTATGTGCCGAGTGGGCATGGGTTTGATCTGGGAACATATATATGGGTCCTGCATGGCATATTTATGGTCCAAGTGGGCATGGGTTTGAACTGGGAACACATATATGGGTCCTGCATGGCATTTTTATGGGCCAAGTGGGCCATGGGTTTGAACTGGGAACACATATATGGGTCCTGCATGGCACATTTATGGGCCGAAAGTGGGCATGGATCCTGCATAGAAGTTTTATGGTCCAAGTGGGCATGGGTTTGAACTGGGAACACATATATCGGTCCTGCATGGAATTTTTATGGGCCGAGTGGCCATGGGTTTGAACTGGGAACGCATATATGGACTGTAAATGGACTGTTCTTATATAGCGCTTTTCTAGTCTCAACGACTACTCAGAGCACTTTAACATTGTACAGGAACCATTCACCATTCACACACATTCATACACTGTGGCCGAGGCTGCCGTACATAATCATCAGATAATCATTCACACACATTTACACTCCGATGCGCAGCATCGGGGGCAACTCGGGGTTCAGTGTCTTGCCCAAGGACACTTCGACATGGGACTGCAGGGCCAAGGATCGAACCACCAACCTTCCGATTGGCAGGCAACCGCTCTACCACTGAGCCACAGCCGCCCGGTGGTCCTGCATAGAATATATGGGTCCTGCATAGAATATGTATGGGCCAAGTGGGCATGGGTTTGAACTGGGAACACATATATGGGTCCTGCATAGCACATTTATGGGCCGAGTGGGCATGGGTTTGAACTGGGAACGCATATATGGGTCCTGCATATAATTTTTATGGGCCAAGTGTCCATGGGTTTGAACTGGGAACACATATATGGGTCCTGCATGGCCCATTTATGGGCCGAGTGGGCATGGGTTTGAACTGGGAATGCATATATGGATCCTGCATAGAAGTTTTATGGTCCAAGTGGGCATGGGTTTGAACTGGGAACACATACATGGGTCCTGCGTGGCATTTTTATGTGCCGAGTGGGCATGGGTTTGATCTGGGAACACATATATGGGTCTTGCATGACATATTTATGTGCTGAGTGGGCATGGGTTTGATCTGGGAACACATTTATGGGTCTTGCATGACATATTTATGTGCCGAGTGGGCATGGGTTTAATCTTGGAACACATATATGGGTCTTGCATGACATATTTATGTGCCGAGTGGGCATGGGTTTAATCTGGGAACACATATATGGGTCCTGCATGGCAGAGGCGCAAAGTAACTATGTAGGCCTACTTAGTTATGTAATTACTTACTGTACAATTTTTAGTAACTTGTAGTACTCTACATTTAGGCTAATCAAGCATGTTGAGATTTAGAAATTGTAACTCAATACATTTCAAGTCACGCTAGTAACCAAAGAACAAACATTGCATGAATGTAGATCTTTTGCTAAAACAATCCATCAGTCAGGTCGAAGTTTACACTGTGTTGAATTATGCTGATTAGTGGACTCTCAGAAAGGTTGCAGGCCTACCGTAACACTTCAAATAATAGCCTAGTCCCAGATGCCTGTCCCTTGGGGCAGAAACACATATTTAGACAAATAACTATGCTCAATATTATCGGCCGATATTGGCTTTAAAATTCAATATCGGTAAATATCGGTATTGGTTTTTGAAATGGTTTAAAATGACTAAAGTATGTCATTTTATACCTTATTGGAAAGCTTGTTTCCTCTCAATGCGAATGCAGAAAAAATTTGGGCGTAGGTTTTTGGCCAACCAGCATACACACAGGGTTTGTAGAGTAAATAAATTCTTGAGCAGGGCAGATCTAAGCCCCAATGAGTGGAATGAGTTGAATTTTTGTTCTTGTGTGGCTATTTGTTTTCAGTTTACCTCAGTCAAAGAAATGTTCAGTTGGCATCTTCTCTCGAAGGGGTGGTAAGCACCGCACCCCAGTTAGCCTACCGGTTGCTGGCCTTCAAACCATTCAAATCCCAGTTTCAAGGGAGTCATGAGAACAGTGGGCAGTAAGCCTATAAACGATCATATGTTTCGGTATCTGTATTAGCATCAATATCGGTATCGGAAATTAAGCATTGGACAATATTGGTATATCGGATATGGTACAAAATCAATGTCAAGCATCCCTACAAATAACCCCATACGGTTATCCACATCCCATAGATGCCTGTCCCAATGGTCTATTTGATCAAATAAAACTCCGGGGATCCTATTCAAAGTTTTACGGTACTTCATTTTTGAAGATGACGCTCAAATAGCTCACAGACAGCTAGTCCCTTTATGGACATGAATATGATGCATTTATTACCTCTTAGGAAATTGTAATTCAATATTTGTTAGAAAAGGACTTGCAGGAGGCCTCATCATCAATCTGTCTTCCACTTCTCTGTTGTTAGATGTCCTTGGACCAAGGAGTAGCATGTGTTTCTATCAAGGTGTAGCTCATACACCAACAATGACTGATGTTTTTGGCTGTAAAAGGTACAGTATATCTGTTTGAGAAAAAATGAGGGAAAAACACTTGTTTTTGTATCTAATCAATTATTAATGATTAATAGATTGTTGGCATTTTAACTTTTGGTAATGGAAACACACCTCCAGCCCTTATCTGGAGAAGTGACGGTGGTTAAAAGTAACTAATACTCTGAGTAGTACAAATTGTACTTTTACTTGAGTATTTCTCTAATACCAGTACTTTTACTTGTAACAGAGTAATATTTTTAGCAATGTAACAGCGCTTGTACTTGAGTGCAGCTTTTCAGTACTCTTTCCGCCTGTTATGCACACAACACCTAATTGAGGCTCATTCAGAATGAAGCCAGCGGAGCAGTTAGCGTTTGTTAATTCTCTCAATTTACGAATTTTACTGTATTTAATTGTTATTTGGTCAGGCAGTTCTTAGGACATCTATAAGGGGCCTGTATGCAAAGGCCTTGTTTCGCCTCAAAGACGTTAGCAGTCCATTCGGAAAGCACTGCTTTGCTAGCTGTGACTTAAAGGAGAAACTTCTATCAGACATTCACAAATTGGTAAGTTGAAATATATCATTTTTGCCAGAAAAATAACACTGCAGATTGTACAGTGGTCTGTATTTTTGGTTTGTGCTGTTTCATCTGATGTAGAATCTAACCAAAAAGGAAAAAACAGCGGGAGAGGTTGGACAATAATTAATATATCACGATAGACGGAGCTCTGAAGCAGACCTGTGCGTCACTTAGTGTTCGCTCTCTCTGGATAAAGACGAGCAGCAGCACAGACACTAGGGGCATCGGACCGGGGGGTAAAACCAATACTGATTACCAGGGGCCCAAGGGAGAGAGGGCCCTTGAAAAGGTTTGGAATATATTTTATTTTTACCTGGATATTTTTATTTCCTAATACTATTTTATAATGCATATCATGATGAAGTGTAAAGTTAGTGTATTGGCAGAATAACTTGGTTGATTGACTGACTATTTTGTATACAGAAATGTCTCACCCCCCCCCCTTTGCTAATGTGCCAAATGGTTTATTCCACCTGCATGCATTTCGTTAGCCAGTTCAGTTGAGCGTCTGGTGGAGCGCAAACTTCTGCTGTAGAAATGTCTTTTTCTCAAGAAAGCCAAATCATGCTACCAAAAAGAAAGGAAAGACAGTAGGAGAGAGAAAACAGAATGAGGGATGAGGGAAACAATTGGTAACTGACTTCTTTTCAAAGAAAGGTGAGCACTAACTAGAAAACAAAATCCATGGTGCTTGTCAGGGACCAAGCAGTTAGGCATGAGGAGTTGCAAGGAGATTTCAAAAAAGGTTTTTATTTTACCCACCAAAAATTCTGACAACAAATAAAGATAAAGTTTAGGCCCTTAAAAGTGGTCAAATAAACAAAATGAACTTAAGCTCTGAACATAACAAACTCAAAAAATACAACTGACCTCCTATACAAGAAACAAGGGGACTTATATACTGGGTGATCAGACCAGGTTTGACACCTAGGGGAGACTAACAATAACACTAATATGTAAATTACAAATAACAAAAGAAAACAACTAAACACTTACTCCAAAAGAAATGTAATCTTAATTAACATTAACTGAATAAATGTACTAAAGACAATACAAATCAAAACTCAAATATCTTGAGGACAAATAAAGCTAACTCCCCCTGACATAACAAGTAGTGGTAGAGTCAATATAGCCACCACCCCTATAAAGCTGCTGTAGTTCCAGACGCCACCCCTTTGTCCCTGCAGCCTGCTTGCCTCACTCCAGGGTGTGGAATCCTTAAAAACTGGTAAGCTCAAAGAAAACAGTTATATTAGAAAAACCAATCCAAAACTAATAAAGTATATATGTAAACCAAATCCAGTGCCCTGTAAGTTATTTAAAACTAAATAAATGTTTACAACAAACAATTATAATGTGTCTGAAAAGATATAGAAACCAATCTTAAGGAAAACTGCATGAACTAAGATAAATGTGAGTGTATGAGGTTACCGCCTTTAAGATGGCTGTATGGCCACGGCTGTGGCCATCACAGTGCTAAACTGCTTGAATATCTCCGTGACTGTTAGCGCTAAAAAAATGGACTGAGACAACCCATTGGAAGAGCAGAACATGCACTTGTTGGAGCAAAAAAGAACCTTGCTAAATTGACTTATGCTCCTTTGTTTTTAGGTGCACTGAAGAGTAATGCAATGACTCAAAATGTGAACCGCAAAGAAGTGGAAATGGCGCTGTTGAAGTGGTTTACCGGTGCACGTGAGCGTGGAGGGGAGAGGGCTGCAAGGGCCCAAAGAGAAAAAGGAGCGTCCACCACGCAGACGCCATGAGTGTATTTTGTATTAATGTATTTTTTGGAGAGGTGTTTTTTTTTTCTTCAGATTTAAAAAAAAAACATAGTTTTGATTTATTTACCTGTATGTTGTGACATTTAAATAGTTTTTTAAAGATTGTTTGTTGTTCGATGTAACAATTTTGTATTAATGTATTTTTTGGAGAGGTGTTTTTTTTCAGAGATTTTTTAAAAATATATTTTTGATTTGTTTACCGGTATGTTGTGACATTTAAATTGTTTTTTAAAGATCATTTTTGTTGTTCAATTAAACAATTCTTGCAGTTCAGAGTGTCAAGTGTCTTTTATTTATCTTGACTTATATTCATTCTTCATTTTTCTTAGATTGCTTCCTTAAACCATTTGGCATGGTTAGGCTTAGATAGGCCTTGCATGAATTGCCCAGTTAGGACCAACATAAGATCCTTACAGAGCCCACTTTAAGCCCATAGGGGCATTCACGGTTAAATCCTTGTGCAAGCACACTTTAAACCCCTTTAGTCAGGTGTGGCCCAAATGGGTCTGACATGAATTACCCAGTTAAGACCCACATAAGACTCTTACAGATCCCACTTAAAACCCATCTTGGCATCCACGGCTGGCCCCCATGTGGATCCCGGGTGCAAGCCCATTTTAAATGCCCTTTAGGCAGGTGGGGCCCAAATGGGTCTGACATGAATTTCCAGGTTAAGATCCCACATAACACCCTTATAGGTCCCTTTTAAAGCCCATCTGGGCATCCACGGCTGGATCCTGGGTGCAAACCCACTTTAAACCCCTTTGGGCAGGTGGGGCCCAAATCGATCTGACATGAATTACCCAGTTAAGACCCACATAAGACCCTTACAGGTCCCACTTAAAACCCATCTGGGCATCCACGGCTGGCCCCCGTGTGGATCCCGGGTGCAAGCCTATTTTAAACGCCCTTTAGGCAGGTGGGGCCCAAATGGGTGTGACATGAAATACCCAGTTAAGACCCACATAAGACCCTTACAGGTCCCACTTAAAACCCATCTCTGCATCCACGGCTGGCCCCCGTGTGGATCCTGGGAGCAAGCCCATTTTAAACGCCCTTTAGGCAAGTGGGGCCCAAATGGGTCTGTCATGAATTGCCCGGTGAGGGGATCAAATCAAAAAGTATTTGGATTCTGATTCTGATAAATCACAATAAGCCATAGTAAAACACAAAAGCATGAATACAAAGTAGTACAGTAAACAAGGTGGCTAAATTAATGCCGGACTATAAAAGCTGCGTCTTTGGCACCTTTTTAAAGATTTCGACAGATGCGGTCACTCTTGAAAACATGTTGCAAAGCATTTCACAGTGTAGCGATTTTTTTCAAAAGCTCTATCACCTTTAAGGCGCTGACACACCAACACGATTATCAGCCGGACAGTCTGGCGAGGTCGGTGACTCGAGTCTGTTCGGTGTGTTCTGTGCCGTCGTCAGTCGGAGGAACCGTCGGCTTTAATTGGGGCCAGTTTGACTTGTTGAATCGGCCAGTGGGCAGTCGGAGTCAATGACCGACCTGATTGGTGGAGTGCTAGCCCTTGACTAGCAAATCACTGCACTTATGTTAAAACACTTACCGGAAACGACGAGCGGGATGAGCACGATGATGGTGACGAAAAATCTGACGAAAAATCTGACGAAAAATCTGACGAAAAATCTGACAAAAATCTTTCAAACTGACCTTTGTCGATCAAAAAAAAAAGGTTCAGCAACTGCATGGCCTGTTTCTCGCTTAAAGGTATAGTGGAGGATTTTCCCGAATTTTAGAAAAGAACCGCCCTCTGTACTTTTTGAAAAAATGCACATGCGCGACACTCTGCCTGCTCCCGAGAGGGAACACCTATTAAACATGTGCACGAGAGTGCACTGTTTACAAGTTGCTGTCGGCATGAGTCATACAAGCCTACTTTCCAGAGAGATGTTTACCGTGTGTGCGCGGTGCGTGACGTGTGCCAGGGCTAGCATCGCTAATCATAGCTTACATCAATTTTTACTAACAGTGATTTTAAATGGATTTCTCCAAATAGCATGCCAAACTTTACCTGTGGAGTAGAAACTTCATGAATGAGGCATCAGTGGGAAGCCCAACCTGTGCTTTTAGCGCACACCAGCGTGTAAAATATTCTCCCAAAAGCTTCAATGCTTCAATGAATGGCTGAAACCGTAGCTCAAGCTCACCACACATATACACCTGAAAGCTAGGGACGTGCACGTACGACGGCCTTACGTAAACATAGCACCAGAATGATTGACAACTAGGAGGACCAATAGTCTTGATGATCCACCCGGAAAAAGAAAATCCTCCACTATACCTTTAAAATGTTTTCAGAAACACATTTGGGTGAACTATTTTCGTAAAATCCAAGATCGTATTCCGTATTTGAAATTCTGGAGAAGCCAGACCCACGTGACACATTTGTCATTTCCGGTTTTC
Organism: Perca schrenkii; assembly: GCA_025617405.1. Taxonomy (NCBI): domain Eukaryota; kingdom Metazoa; phylum Chordata; class Actinopteri; order Perciformes; family Percidae; genus Perca; species Perca schrenkii. The sequence goes on from CM046788.1 coordinate 35,494,195, forward strand.
ATTTTTTAAGCGACAATACAGATTAGCGCCACCTGCTGTTATGGAGACGTATTACATCTCGCGCACGAACGTACGCTCAAGTCGGCGTCGTTTCGGTGTGTTCCGAGGCACTTTTTGGACTGACTGGAGCCGAATGATCAGTGCGACTGCCTTTTCGGCCAATGGTCGGCCGTCGGGTTGGTGTGTCAGAGCCTTTAGTTTTTAGCGTAATACGGGGAACAGCTCAGTACAGAAGAAGCTTCTGGCCTAGATACTCATGCAAACAAGGCTGGATAAATAGTCCCCTGTGATCTATCTCCACCATCCCGATCACCACGCAGGTACACAACCATTAGCGTGTTTGCAAACGCCTCTAAAAATAGAAGCCATGCATTATTTCAACATGAAACACGGCTTAAGCATGTAATCCGTGTGTCATGCCCTACTGCATGCACTTCATCATAATGAAATGATCAATGATACAAAGCGGGAGATGGTGTTTGCAAAGAGGAAAACATGTCAACAAAAGGGGGGGGGGTATCATACAACACAGAAGACTATGAACAAGGGGTGAGGAGGGTGGTATACTGATGTCAAATTCTTCCTTTAAGGATGTGAATAATTTCCTGGTGTCCCACATGGATGCTCGCATCTGCTGTTGCTGTTGCGGAGGAGATGAATATGGATCTGTGCACACTGCACTCACTGTCGTTTATCAAGTGAGGCGAGGGAGGGAGAGTTTGGGATTGTTGCATCTTTGTCTGTATTCTCCCATCTGACTTGCTGAATTCAATCTCTCATAGAAGACAAAGGAATAAGTGGCCTTGCCTTCACTTTACGTAGTGAAAACCATATTTTCTATTTTTTTACTGGAGGGAATTGTGACTGTGAAAACAGTATTGGACAACAAATTCAATGATAGTGATTACAGGTCAGAAAACAAGGATATTACATAAAACAAGAGTAATGCCAAAAGGTATTAAAGAAATGTATCAGTACAGTAACAAGGTAACTGGATTCACAAAAGTGTGGCCATAACTGTCAAATGTGTGACATTGTACTTCATGCCAGGGAGAAACAACAGCCCCCATAGGAAGTCCAACACAGTAAATAGTAAGTATAGTAAACATACACACAAATTCAACAACAGTCAAATTTAATGTTGCATTAGTGACACATTAGCTACAGAAAGCTAGTGGCTAGCTTGGTTAGCAGGAAGCTGATAATAGAATCAAACTTAATTCTACTAAACCACAAATCAATTACATAACTGTAGCTGTAGTATTAGATATGGTTCTAACAAGGGCATTTGGGGAGTATATCGAATATTCATATCAACACTTGCTTGATCACAAATCTGACTAAATAGTGGATATAATAATGTCAGTTAATTAGTAGTCTCCCCGCTTTGCCAGACCATCCTCCAAAGCGCGCTGAAGGAGGGTCTGGCTACTCCACATAGCACTCGAGGATGGGAGGAAAACGTGCTCTGGTTTAATGGCATTTCTTTAAACCAATCAGAATAGTCATGGGCGGCGCTAAACTCTGCACAGAAAATACATGCATCCGGCGGAATTTCCTGCGGCACCGGAGCAATTCCCGGAAGTGGAAGGTCAAGGATATAGACTAGTTAAGTAGCAACTGCTAACCCCATTGAACTCTGCCAGTAGGGGTTGCTACTACAGTAGCAACAGAGTGTTGAACTGAAACCAACCTGCTGGAGGCAGAACACCTCTAACATACACTCACCTAAAGGATTATTAGGAACACCTGTAAGATTTCTCATTAATACAATTATCTAATCAACCAATCACACGGCAGCTGCTTCAATGCATTCAGGGGTGTCGTCCAGGTCTAGACAATCTCCTGAACTCCAAACTGAATGTCAGAATGGGAAAGAAAGGAGATCTAAGCAACTTTGAGCGTGGCATGGTTGTTGGTGCCAGATGGGCTGGTTTGAGTATTTCACAATCTGCTGTTACTGGGATTTTCATGCACAACCGTTTCTAGGGTTTACAAAGAGTGGTCTGAATAAGGACAAACATCCGGTAACACTTTACAATAAGGTACACAAAAAAATAGGTAGTAAATGATTAGTTGCTGTTTTTGAAAGGGAAGTTACCCTTTTTCAGAAGGGTAACGAGTGATTAGTTACCCTTTTTGAAAAGGGTAGTTACCTACATTGAGCGCACGCTCTTACTTTGTGAGCTAGAGGCCGCCACTTGGCAGATGCTTTTGACCAAAGTGACTTGAAAAAAAGATCTGAAAAGATGGGTTTTTATCCTGCAGCAGAAGATGGACTCTGGTGTCCTGACTTCAAAATTAAAGATATATTATTTGACTTCGTTTATTTATCTTTTGACCACTTGGGGGCAGTAAAAAAAACAAGCTCAAAACACAACATCGGCATGTGTCGAGCTGAGTGTTATACTGCTGAGTTTAAAAGCACTCGCTAACAAATTCAAGTGATTTGAAAGCGGGATTTTTTTTTGCTCTTGGTCCACCCATGCTAACTATGCTATTTGCAGTACTTTAAGTTAAAAGGTGCGCAAGGCATATTGTGTAAGTCTCTCTTTTATCAGGTAAATCATTGGCAAAGTTTCTCTGTCTTGCTTATTTGTCGTGTCTAATTCTCCTGTCTAACTTGAGGCGCGGTGTTTAATTGGGTTAGCATGAAAGCTGACTTTTGAATCAATTTCGAGCTTAGAGAAGATGACAGGGGACTTGTTTTCTTTCCCTTTCTCCTCCCTCAAACTCTGACATATCAGTGTTCAATCTCTCACACACACACTCACACACACACACACACACACACACACACACATCTTGAATCAACGTGTGCGAGTTGTGTCGAGGCTCTGTGCACCGCAGGGTGAAGCGAATCTGCTGAATGGAGGAGGAGAGGTGAAAGGAGGGGATGTACGACAGTGACCTCCCTCTGGCTCCGGCCCTCCTCCTCCGTCTCAGTCATCTCTCCATTGTCTGTCTGAGGATTTATCCACCTGATTACCCAGCGGGTATCCCAGCTGCTCATCTCCATCCCAGCCCTGCTACGTTCAGCATAAACAGCTTAGGGGTTCATCCCTTGACCCACAGGGTATTGCAGCATTAGCTGCTTATAATGTCAGGGATCCTGGAGTTTTAAACTGGTCAAGATTTTACTTTTACCCCCAGGAGCAGCTGTGTGTGTTTGGCCCTAAGCAATTAAGCCACTTACTTCTAACCTGTTTTAATGAAGACTGATCAATTCAAATCACAACTTAAAAAAACGTCTGTTTAGTTTAACATCCCCAACATATCTTCAGTGGTGGAATGTAACTAAGTACATTTACTCAAGTACTGTTTGAGGTACTTGTACTTTACTTGAGTTTATTCTTTTCATGCCACTTACTACTTCTACTCCGCTACAATATTGTAGTTTTTACTCCACTACATTGATATCAATTGAGTCGTTCCTTCGCTCTGAAATGACGATATGTACACAGTCTTGTACCTTGTAACTTTTTTGGGATTTTCTGTTCATTTCTTTACTCAAAATGATACGTTGTATGCTTATGAGTCACGTACTGTCTGGTTAGCCTAAGGCATGGTCTAAAACTCTTTATATACGGATTTGTCCAGACGTCAATGTGAGAAATGAATGGGAAATTTATTTCCGGAACCCAAGGTCTCTCGGAGGAGGGGCGGGACTGTTGAGCTCTATTGTTGTGATGTATTAAACATTTGTGTTTAGTCTTTTGGCAACTTAGTTGTGCCGTAGTACCTGAACGCTAAGAATGCTGGGATACCTGTTGTATGGCAAACACGTTGTTGCTATGCTAATCTGTCTCACGGGCATTATTTATAAGAAGACATCACAATTGTGTAAATATTTCTAGATGGAAAGCAAGCTAGTTACATTTAAAAGCAGTTTTTGTATGTCACTTATCCACTCTTGGCTAAACTACCCAGCAGCGTGTGTGTATCCAACAGCTGAATTTCTATGAAGGTAAACAGAGGGAATCCACAACATCTCAATTAGACAAAATGGTGCTGTACAGCCCCAATTTGTGATTTTGCCTGCTAATACGGGTGTGTTGTTACATAAAGTATGAAGTGCAGATTTAAATGGAAGCAGGGAGGCAGGCACCATGCTCTTGCTGAAGAGTCGTCCCGCAGACAAAGAGGAGACGAGACCCCTAGAGGAGACAGAGCCCAGAGTTAATGATCTTTCTGTATGCAAAGGCCACGGTTCAAAAGGCACTGGGATGATAAGAAGTGGCAAAACCCCATTAACTCCATGACAGAGTCTGCCACGAGTAATACGCTCTCTTCCACTTTCTTCCTCTTTTCTCTGGGTCTGTCTTTTCTCCCCATTTCCTACTCCATCCTCACTCTGGTTCTCTAGCTTCCTGCCTCTCTCCTCCTTTCTTTCTCTCTTTTACTTAAGATGTGTCTGCATCTCAATCTCTCTCTTTATATCATCAAATCTCTCATTGTCTGTCTTTCTTTTATGTCCTCGTATGCCTACCATACACTAGAAGACTTTGAACAGACTTTTAACAGACTTTGAAAAGACTAAAGTCCAACACCACCTCACATCTAAAGACAATCATCTCACATCTATTAAATTATTTAAAGGACTTGAGGATGGGGAATGACCAGGGATTTTGGCAAAAGTGGCATTATGTAGTAGCCTGACAAGCCAGACCCACATCAAGATGTAGGGTCTGGGAACTTACCATTGACAGGGCTCAATGTGAGGGGCGGGATAAACAGTTGTCTTTCAAATTCCCTCTGCACGCTATAGGATAGAGCTACAACCAGGCAGAGCAACGAAGAACGTAGCGGAACTAGTTGATAGATTAAACTTTTGCCGTACCCGGTCGGCAAAACTCTGAACACGTCTTCCTTTTTTAAAGGTCCCATGGCATGAAAATTTCACTTTATTTATGCATTCCCCCAGCCTGCCTATGGTCCCCCAGTGGCTAGAAATGGCGATAGGTGTAAACCGAGCCCTGGGTATCCTGCTCTGCCTTTGAGAAAATGAAAGCTCAGATGGGCCAATCAGGAATCTTCTCCTTATGAGGTCATAAGGAGCAAGGTTACCTCCCCTTTCTCTGCTTTGCCCACCCAGAAAATTTGGCCCACCCATGAGAGAGAGAGAGAGAGACATCATGGCTTTCAAACAAGCAAAGTGGCACTTGGTCAAGGCCACACCTCCACCCTCCACCTTGCCCCCCCTCCTCCTCAATAGCTACAGGCACATCCTAAGGAAAGCTCATTGTGGGTCTGGCTCTAGTGGCTGTAATTCTGCACTAAGGCTGAATTTCGGGAAAGAGTCTTTAGATACAGTATTAGGGGACCACTAAGGTCTATATAAAAGCATCCAAAGAGCACCATGTCATGGGACCTTTAAGAATGATTTCAGTGTCGTTCTTTGTTCTTTTCTCAAAGAGAAGCTTAACTCCAAGTCTTCCAGAAGACCACTGTTCCCAGCAGCAGCAGCCATAAGCCCGCCCACTGACTCTATACACGATGTGATTGGCCTGACAAGAGTTTGGTTTTTCCAGCTCGCAAGTCAACTGAGAGTGCCTGGGCCCCCCTGGCTGCAAATTAAATTTGCTGCTGCTAGGGTGCGTCTAGATATCTAGGCTAACTATGTAGCACAACTTTGGCTGGAGTTGCTGGACTGTAAACTTCCTCGAACAAAGAAAGAGCAGGACAGAGCCGTGATTCTGTAAACGCTGATATACTGGCACCTTGACTTCTATGCATTGATGTTCTTCTAATGTAATCTGTAACCCCACATAATGATATAATAAAAAAAAAGACATAAAATAGCAGCACTGTATTTTTTCTCAAAGTAATACATGAAGCAAACTTAAATACCTAATTGCCATCACATTTTCTACATTGTATTGCATCATTCTGCAGTGGTTTAAAGGCGCCTGAAGGAATTAGTGCCACCAGTTGTTCATCTGGATGCATCCAACTCTTAATAATCACACAGTAGTGAATGGAGGAACACATTAATTCACATTTTCTTTGGTTGAAATTTGCGCTACATATGGATGACAATTGACAGGAAACTTGTAATAATTATTGGCAGCAAGACCTTCACAGCTGTACTTGTGTGGAATCCCAATACTAAAAAAGGCTGTAAATAGTTTGCGTGGTACTGGGTTGCACCATGTTGTAAGGTATTATGCTCTGCTTGTATATCCAGCAAGTATGCATGTGTTTTAAAGATGGCCAGGTCAGCGTAACCACAGGTTTTTCAAAGCCTGTTTGATGTAGTTTTATTAATGTTTTTGCACCTTGATGTCTGTTAATACAGTTTCTGCCTGATGGTGCGAGCTCCTGATTTCTCCCAGTTTGTATTCAAGTCAGTTGGCTTTCCGGACCACCGCGCCAATGTCTGTTTTTTTTCTTCCTTTTTATCTTGAGGCTTGACGTCAGAACTAAACTATCCGTTCAAGTGAAAGGTCTTCAAACATTTAGCACGCAGTTCAGAGGATTGATTTAAACTTGTTGGGCAGCTTCTGCAGCCTAATTTATGGCTATATATCACAGATTACACTGAGAGTTCAGACTCAAAGGCAGGGCCACAGACAGGGCATGCTATGTCAGAAGCACCCAGCAAGACACATACTAATGGCCTGGACTTGCTGCCATTTAGTCCCTGTCATACCCAGCGAGCTTCAAAATGCCACCAACTGCGTGCATATAAATCATCAGAGAGGGAGACAGAGAAGGGATACAGTGGCCATATTTAGCTCCAAATTGTTGCTACAAATAAGGGGGAATATACAACCATGTATTGTGCGTCCCGAACTTTTCTGTTATTTTTATCTTAAAGATAATTTTTTGGGCATTTTAGGCTTTAATGTGATAGGACAGCTGAAGAAATGAAAGGGGGGATGACATGCAGCAAATCGCCACAGGTCGGTGTTGAACCCGGATCCACTGTGTCAAGGGGCAAACCTCTATATATGGGCACCCACTCTACCAACTGAGCTATCTGGGCGCCCACTTCTCTGTTATTTTACTGTAATTGTGCTGTAAAGAGTGTAACTGTGTCGCCCTTCGGCTTCTGGCATGAGCAGACTCCAGGTTCAATATGACACTGAGTAAAGAAAATAAGACAGAGAAAGGAGAGTAGGAAAGACAAGTCAATACAGGAAAGTGACAGGAAGACAATAAAAAAATAAGAGTGAGAGAATTTGATTTGTTTGGTTGTGTGCTATCTTCATTTATATGTCTTTTAAAATCTCTTGACTGATGCTATTACACAACACATCCAGAGTGAGTAAAAGGGATGAGATGCTGTCTCTCATACTCTTATCTCTAAACAAACACAGACTTTAACCCCAATCAAATTGGGTTTCACCAACCCACAGCTTGAAAGCTGTTAGTATCCAGCATCACAATTGTCAGAGAGAGAAAAGGCAAAGTTTGGGAGCGGTGTGGGAGAGTATAGACAAACCACTGTCTGCTGAATTGGTGTTGACAAATTAGCTCGGTAACGGGACATTGGCCTTTTGCTATCACAAGGGAAATCTTGTACGGGTGAAATGGCATCAAACCCTACTTTGCTCGCCGACTGTCAAATCAGCCTAACTGCCATCTGTCTCACTTAGGAAATCGCATTGGGTTAGTGAATGTTCAAGCACGAGGGAAGTATACTTCAAAGAGAGAATGTCTTTGTTACATTTCCACAGAATATCATTTCCTTGGAATGGGATGACTGTTGAGCTGCTGAGTATTATTAGTGTTAGTGATATCAGGCTGAAGGGGCACCTCCTTCCCACCAGCCTGTGTAGCTTACAGTCGTGTTCATGTTGCTGAAAGGAGGGGAGTGATATTTGGTTAAAAGGCAGATATAGGCTACAAAAGTACAGCACTGCAACCACACCTGCATCACACTGAACTACGCCTAATATTTAGAACAGGCAGAAAAGTGGTGAACTGTTGCCACCTAGTGACCAAACATGGAGCTACAACAAGCGGCAGACTGTCAGGGATGCAGTTGTAAATCTACCCTGATGATTTTTAACATTTGTCTCTACTTTATACTTCCATTCCAAAGGGGGGTGGTTGAGATCTTCACTTTTGAGCAAAATTGAAAACACTTACTTTTCTGCATTCTGCAGATTTTTTCCTGCAACAACTTGTGCCTTATCTGCATCAATTTGTGGTGCAAATGCACTGGCCAGTTTTGATTATCGGGAGGGTTGTAACCACCCCATCCCTCCATATGTGATTGCTGAACATCTCAATCTACAACTACTGATATGCTGCTGTAACAGCATCGCTTCTTTTGGAAAAGACTTTCCAAAGGATTGTGGAACCTGGCTGCAGGGAGTAGCTTCTATCCAGACACAAGAGCATAAGTGAGTTCCGTCACTGATGTTGGGTGACAAGGCCTGGCTCTGTGTTTTTAGTTCATTCCAAAGGTGTTGGGTGGGGTATAAGGTCAAGTTCTTCCACATCAAACTGGAAAAAAAACATTTCATTACGGACCTGGCTTTGTATATATTTATGTTGAAACAGCAAAGGGTTCACCAAACTGTTGCCACAAAGTTGGATCCACACTATTGTCTGGACAATAAATAGGCTACAGGACTTATCTTAATTGAAACCTAAACCATGAAATCCATGAGAATCAAGTATGAGATGTATGGGCCAGCCAATATCATAATTACCAGTAACATAAAGTAATTTACTGGGGAAGTGCAATGTTAAGACACTTGTACTTAACTTGTAGTAAAATGCATTATATGCAGTGTAGTTTATATTATAGTAAATAAGCCATCTGGACATAATTACCCAACGTTTTCATTTCACATTGTGACCCAAAGGCATGTGTTTCTATTATTGCTGAATGTGCTTAATGATCATCAGAGACTGGAGTTCTCTCATTTTTATAATTAGGCTACACTCTACAGCAGACTGACTCACACGATGTTAAATTGTGGCTGCACTGTGGTGCATTTGCATAGCCTATAATCTTCACAATCAACCCTGTTATCTTGACTTCCTTCATGGTGTGTCGTTATTTTTTATGAAAAAAAAAAATATATATATAAAAACTAGAATCGAAATGAACCCAAAATAAAATCATAAACTATTCATAAACTTCGAGGATACATGAGAAAAAATTGTATAATCTGCAGATATCAAAGGTGACATTTGCATGCACACTTGACGCCGGAGCGATTTGTGTAGTGACCTAACCTCTAACCATGCGGAAAGGCACGTTTGAACAACCTCAATAAAAAAAAAAAAAGAAGAAAAAAAGTTTGAACAACCATTGCATTTCACTTCCTAGTGTAGGGTTACATTCCCGTTGACACACACGCCTCTCCTCCGCACAGGCAGACCGGGCGGGTTGCGGTGATTTGGCTTCAGAGTTCAGCCCAGCAGCACGCGCCTCTCAGGCTACCTGAAGGGTGTCATCACTGACTTTTATATATATGTATAGGGCCGCAGTAGAAGAGAGAAAAAAAAGAGAATGGACGTTTCCGTGAAAACTTTTTTTTAAGAGGCTTTGATTTGATTTTTCTTCGGTCGGAGGCACACCTCCGCCTATGCTGAGTGCGCAGACCTGTGAGGACTTGCCCGCAGCCCGTTAGCTAGGACTCAGGTGGGGGAGTCGAGTCCGAGGAGACCCACCTTTTAGCTGCTGTTTGTGGCTCGACAGCGCCCTCCTCCCTCTCTCCCTCTTTCTCTCTCCCTCGCTTTCTCTCTCTCTAAAAGCGGAGGATTCTGAAAACCGAAATGTCGTCAAATGAGAGAGCAACGCGGGCATTGAGGGAGATCCTTCAAAACCCTGAAAATGACGCTTGCGCAGATTGCGGCGCCCCAGGTAAGATACAATAAATATCACGCCACATAGCCTATCTTGAATTGCTGGAATGTAACGTGCAGGATGTGCCTAGCATTTACCTGTGCCAACACGGTAGTAAAGGTTGACTAATCATTTAAAGTAGGCTTCATGCTACTTTTAACACAACACTGAACGTGTCAAACGCTTTCTTTTGTGCCCTTAGTTTCTGACCTTTAATGTGTGGCAGGGTGAGTTAGGAGTTTAGAGAGCTTTCCTGGATATGGATAGCCTACTTGCAGGTATAGCAGCCAGCACAGGTGAAGCCTTTTAGTATTTTGTGTTGGAGGCTGCAAGAGAAGAATCTTCAAGTCTTCAATGAACAAGTCTCGGCATGCAGAGTGAAGGGCTCTTAAACACCCTCTCTTGCTTTTAGCCAAAATAAAAGGTCCTCTTGGAGATCCTTTAGCTCTCCTAATTAAGTCCGTACACTGGCCTCCTTAATTGTAGGTAGCTTATAGGAGGTATAGCTACTGCCCTACAAAGGGGATTTGAGTTTAAAAGGGTTTAAAGGGTTTAGGCTGGCCACAAACTGTGTTAAATTTATTGTAGGCCCCAAACCTCAATGTTTACACATTTTAAGTCAGATTATTTGACCCAAAGAAATCACTTTCATAACCTATAAAAACTTAATAAAGATCAGAATCGGAATAGGATTTATTGCCACAATAAGTTAGACTTTTGTGGAATTTGCCTTGGTGAATGGTGCATACATAAATAAACAAACAAACAAACAAACATATTAAACATTAATATGAAATAAACAATGAATACAGAAACACACACACACATATATATATATATATATATAGGGGTGGTACGGTTCATGAAAAAACACCCGAACCGCTCGGTTCGTTAGTCTCGGTTCGGAGCGTGTGTGTACCGCACGGTTCGTCAGTACACTGTTAATGGTCACTAACCTCTTACTGCCGTAGTGCCCACTTTATACACCTGTGTTAAAACACTTACTGGAAATGACGAGCGGGATGGGCGTGACAAACGCAACCCATGGCAGCTGATTGGACGATCGCGTCACATGGGTCTGGCTGGTCCCAAATTTTAAAAGAGACTGTCATGGCGGCTCGTTCAGAATACGATCTCATATTGTACTAAAATAGTTCACCGAAACGTGTTTCTGAAAACATTTTAAGCGAGAAATAGGCCATGCAGTTGCTGAATCTGTCTTCATTTCAGATCGACAAAGGTCAGTTTAAAAGATTTTCGTCAGATTTGGAGAGACACCGAGCCGACCGCTCCTCAAGTGGAGTGGGGTGCCGCTGCAGGTCACGTCACGTCACCTGCAGAAATGTCAGGTGGGAGAGAGGCTGCCCGGAGCTGGAGGACGCGCCAGCATCGTTTATAGTCTGGTGTGTGGGAACATTTTGGATTTCACGTTACCTATGATGAAATAAAACAATATAGAACTGCCACTGTGTGCACGTTTTGTGCAACATGCATTCAATATGCTAATTTTAGCTATATGCTGAAGTATATTCTGGAGTGATAAAGAAAAAATAAGAACCGTACTGAACCGAAAACCGTGACCCTAAAACCGTGATACGAACCGAACCGTGGGTTTTGTGAACCGTACCACCCCTAATATATATATATATATATATATATATATATTCATACACACACAAAACAACTTACAACTGTTGCATAAGAAAGAAAAAAAAGAGGCTGAATGGGTTAAAAGATACTGCATGCTGCCTTTGGTTAATTGTACTATACTTACCGAAAATGTAATCATTTCTTCTGACTGTGCCTTTGGGTCTCAGGATTTGTGGTAGTAATGTTTCACTATTTGTTAGCATTTATTAGGTTAACAAATTGTTTGGACTAATTAATCTAAATAAATAAAATAAATAATCATTAGTTTCAGCCTTAATATTTAGCCATACAAAACATGCAGGCTACGTCTTGACTCCCCGGACTTTATAGCTTTGATCGATTAACAAGTTAAATATTTGCAACCCCATCGCTCTTAGCCCCTCCATCTTTCATCTTTCAATCCATTTTTTTTTTATCTCTGTCACTCCATACCCACCACACCACCTCTTATCTCTTATCCAATCCCCGTACTGCATTTGCTCTCTCCGTCTTCCTCTCTGCAGATCCTGGATGGGGCTCCTGCTCCCTGGGGGTGTTCATCTGCTTGGCCTGCTCTGGGATCCACCGCAACATCCCCTCGATCAGCAAGGTCAAATCCCTGAGTCTTTCCCACTGGGAGGACCACGAGGTGCAGGTGAGACAGCAGCAACCCCCCCCCCATGTAAGGTTAAGCTTACATAAGCGTAGCAACATTTCTAAAACGTAGCAATGTAAATGTAGCCTGAGGGCCCCAAAAGATGCTAGAATGAATGGTTGTGGATGCAGGGAGGAGCCCATATAGAGAATGCCTTTCTACAGGGCCCATAATTTTGACAACAGACAAAGACAACACAGAGACTAAATACACAAGGTAAGGAGGGTGAAACAAGGGACAGGTGACATGAGGGCTCAGGAACAGGTGAAACACATCAGGGTGGGGCAGACAATCACAAAGGCGGGAAAACACAAGGCAGGAAGTAAAACAAGACAAGAAAACAGACTACAAAATAAAACAGGAAACTGAAACATACACAACCATGACACATAGTCCTCATAAATCCACCGAAGCTTAAAATTACAAGACAAAGGAAGCGGAAGGTAACGGACATCTGGCCTAAATGAGTGAAATCCGGCAGATTTTCCGGCGGCAACGGAGAAATCCCGGAAGTGAACGTCAAGGATATAGACTAGTTCAATCCATACCCAAACTGTAGCCTACATTTACATGACATTCTTTGTTTTATGGGGGTTACTTTATGCTTGACTGGCCATATCCCAGCATTAACTGTTCTATGCAGAGAAATAAAAAAATAAAAAAATGTTTTCCAAATCTGTAGATACTGTATCATATGTCCTCCCTTATAAAAGTGATTTATTTGCCAAATTTAGCAAAAATATGGTACCACTTAAAGTTCCCATTATTCATCTATTTTTATTTTTTCAAAAAGAATATTTATATATGCACATCAATTATTTCAAATGTTAGGACATCACATTCTTGCCCAGGGCATTCCTGACACTGTACAGGGGATTCACATAAACCAGATGAATAATGTTACTACTTTTCACATTGTTATCTAAAATATGTGCAGCATTTGTCATCTCAGCTCTCTGATTTACTAGTTTATTTCACCAATGGAGATTTTATTCCTGTTGAATTTGTTTACCGGTTGAGCAGATAAAAAAAAAAGTGTAAATGTAAAAGTGTCAGGTAATGTGCCAAGGTGTCATCCGTCCTTAAAATAGTCTCATTTTGTGTGTGTGTGTTTTGTTAGTTCATGGCGGAGAACGGTAACGAGATGATGAAGAGGAAATATGAGGCCGCTGTTCCGGTTTACTACTACAAACCAACCCATAAAGACGGCCAGTGAGTAACCATAGCAACACACATACACACATACAAGCATGCAACGCTTTATACCTTATCTGTTTGAAACACAGTAGTTTTTTGTATGTTACACTATACTTGCATGTGTTTACCTGTGTGTGTGTGTGTGTGTGTGTTTGTGTGTGATCATGGGTGTCCATGGATGGAGGTTTCCTGGTTTTGTTTGTGCATGTGCATCTCTGTGTGTTTGCATGCAGAAATGAGCTATTCTTTTTAGAGAACTTAAATCCTTACATAAACCCTGTAGTTTATCTTTAAATGTTCTGACATTACTTTATTTCTGTTAAAAGCCCATCTTTTGAATTTGTTACCAACAAGGAGCAAGATTCCAGGTCGGCCCATCTGAGCTTTCATTTTCTCAAAGGCAGAGCAGGATACCCAGGGCTCGGTTTACACCTATCACCATTTCTAGCCACTGGGGGACCATAGGCAGGCTGGGGGAACGCTTATTAATGTTAAAAAACCTCATAAAGTGACATTTTCATGCCATGGGAACTTTTAAATAATTGCTTACTGCATCTAAAAAAAGTTTTGTGTTGGATTTTGTAACATTACAAAATATTACTTTTGACTTAAAGATTTCCATTTTCACTATACGGCTCCAAATATCGGTTATCGGTTTTATTAACTACTAATAATCAGTATCAGTATCGGCCGTGAAAAAACAGTATCTGTCTATCCCTAATTCTTTGCAATCCTTCAATCAACACATTACATTTAAAAGGTCTTTTATGACCTTTTTTATTCATGAAACTATAACAACAAAGTCAACTTATCGATTAGTTGATTTAATCAACAGACAGTTTCTCCACAAAGAATGCCCCCCCCCCGCTCAGTCTAAATTATTTAAGATCAAAGGAAGAAGAAGCATTTATATATCCTTTCACACACTTTTCTTTGCCCTTATGTCACTTATCAATCCTGATCTTTACTGATTTTATAGTTTTCCACTTCAAGTAGACCTTGCTTATATACAAGATTTGAAAAGCATCCTCTCTAAATTGATGGTTTGACAGGGAAGCTGACTTACAATGTCATGTTCTCATTTACCTTTTGAAGGTGGTGTTTTTGAAATAATACCTGCAAGGTTGCAGGGCTGAAAGCTCTTTCCTTCTCCCACTCTGAGCAAGTAGTGCCTTTTTTAGAAACCATTCAGCTCCCCTTTGAAATGTCTCCGTGTGAAATATTCAGCCCCTGTGACAGCACTCTACAGGAGCACCTTTTGGCAGCGATTCACATGTTCGTGGATACGTCTCTATTTTTGAATTTTCTGCTTTTCTACCATCTAGGTTTGCCCCAGCTTGATCAAGTTGTAGAGGCTTTGTATGTTAGGGCTGCCCTCTCTTAGGACTAATCGGTTGTTTTGGTCTTAGTTGACTAAGATTTCTTCAGTCGATTTGGCATTTTGTTTATGCTTTTTTTTATGCTAATTGACTTGTTTCCAAGAAACATATCAGCACATGTTCGGTAAACACAATAATTAAAGTAGTGCTTTTGTATGACTCTTTGTGGAGAAACTCTGTCTGTAGATTAAGTCAACTAATCGATTAGTTGACTTTGTTGTTATAAATAGTTTAATGAATAAAAAAGGTAATAAAAGACCTTTTTAAATGTCTTGTGTTGATTGAAGAATTAGGGATCGACCGATACTGGCCTTTCAAGGCCGATACTGATACTGATTATTAGTAGTTAATAAAATTATTTAAAGGTCATATGGCATGAAAAATTCAATTTGAGTTTTTTTAACATTAATATGAATTTATTAGGGGACCACTAAGGTCTAAGCATCCAAAGAGCACCATGTCATGGGACCTTTAATGAATTAGAAACTTTCAACATAATACCCAGTAAAAGATAGTCAGATAGTGTTGTGGGAGGGACAACCGGGCCGATAATCAGTCTATCCCTACAAAGAATGTTTACGGCATTCAACTCATCATCTTTATTAGTAGTAATTATGGGTGACGGTAGAGTGTGTGATGCATTTTATTTGCATCAGTAAATTTCTTATCTATCAATTCAGTCAGCAATTTTACACCGCACAGAAATATGATTAATAAAGTGAATACACAGCAAGACAAGAGAGAAGAACAAGAGGTTGTGTGTGTGTGTGTGTGTGTGTGTGTATGTGTGCGCATGTGTGTGTGTGTGTGCGTGTGAGTGCGTGTGTGTGTGTGCGTGTGTGCAAACCACAATCTTTAATCAGCCGAGGATATTAAAAATGTTCTCCTCTCCACTGTGAAATAACTATTCTAGACAAAGAAAATTGCCTTGTTCTCTGCCTGAACACAAACACTAACCATTTCTCATTAACAGTCAGTTCCTCCCCCCTTATGCTTTTTCTCCTGGTCTCTAAAATGTATGTCCATCCTCTTCTATGTTTTAAATGTTTTTTAATATGTTTTGTTGTTGTCTAATGCCTTCCTGCAGCTCTGTCTGGTCTTTGCAATTACATTTTACAATGAAAATGGGAATTGATTTTGTAATATTACCACTAAATGACTTTTGGCATTCAGCGTTTGAACTTTAGTGTCAGTGTTTGCAACTGGTAAGGGCATGATACTACATGACATCATCACTAATAGCTAGAGGTGTGACGAGATCTCGTCCCCACGAGATATCTTGCGATATTAAACGTGACGAGATTTCTCGTCGAGGTAAAAAGTGTCTCGCAATATCAGTACACAAGTGCAGAGCAGCAGCCTTGAAATTAGCATAGAAAATCCCCCGGCCGTTGTCCAAAGTTGACTCTGAGTTTACTTTTGCAGAGCGATATCGGGAGAAAAAAACGCCTGTAAACCCAGCGTTAGAACGTTAGAGATTACCACTGCTCTCCCTCTCTTGGCCGAGACACACGTCTACAGCGTGCAGTTTACTGTGGCGCTGTCTTGCGCAGACCACACTCTTTCTCTGTTAAAAGGAGGTGGGAAGTGGACAGCAAAAGCTAACTTTACTTTTAATGATATTAAACAAAGAGAAATGTCTTAGTCCTATAATGGTCATAAATCAATATTATATATAGTTATAGTTATATAGTTATATATAGAGTTGCCTTCTTCCTTGTTTACTGCCTCAATGAATGAAATGCATAGGAGGAGAAAAGAGTATCTGTCTTCACAAAAAACATCTGTTGAGTGTTTGATGGTAATTTATTTGTGCTTTAGAACGTAATCAATGTGAAACAATAGCAAAATAAGCTTTATTTGTCTCTGTCTACTGTACAATGACAAATTCACGTACAAAACATTTGGTCTCAACTGTTGCCAGAAAACGCTTAGTTATGTTGTAACCTTGGTTCTCTGAGTGAAGAGACTATCTCTCCACCATCCATATGGAATAAGTAAAAGTGTAACTGTTCGTTATACAGGAGAGAAGCCAGTCATTTGAGTTTGTGGCAAAACCTTTCAGCGTTGGTTTTCATTTTGTGACTTTCGATTGAATAAAGGACCATTTCTTCATTGAAGTTTTCTGTAAAATAGTGTTGAAATCTCGTCTTGATCTCGTGAACCCAATTTCGTGTCTCGTCACACCCCAACTAACAACTGCTATTAGAGTAGCTGTCAATTCATCCACAAACAGTTGACAATGTAATTATGTTATTACATACACTTATAACTACATCAAAGTAGGAGCTTCCTCCGGTAGCTAGCACGTCCAGAGCTTAAGTACAACCCATATGATCCTTATAAATTTGTAAAAACTTTAGATCACAGAAAGCAGGTTGTGTTTCACAGCTGCTGAGAGAGAAGACCACTGATGGGTACCAAATTCATATCTTTTTAGGCACCGTATCGAGTATCGAAAAAAATACCTCCTCATTCATTACCTAAGGAGTAAATCTCATCAGAGCCAGCAAGCCAATAAGCATGCTGCATGCTTTTACCAAGACCTAATAATTCTTGTGATTGGCTGTCTAACTTTACAAGTCGTACAGGCAGGCAAGAAAAAGTCTACGTTACGAGACGGGGCTCACCTAGTAGGAGCTGAAAAAAAAATAAAAAGATTTGTGCCATATGTGTAATGGATTTTTTGTTTTATAAAATTAGCATTGAAAACATGTATAATTTAGGATCCTGTATCGAAGTCCCGGTATTGGTACCGGTACGATACCCAGCCTTACTACTGATGTTCAAGTCATATTTGAATAGTACACATTTTTAATTACATATCCATATTGTGAGAATAAAGTCAAAGCCAACCAACACCTTTTATTTTAAAAGCATTTCTGAAACGTTTATTGTCGACTGTCTCTTTGCTGCAGAGATGCATTCTCTTGGGCCGCCTCCCGATTACCTGTAGGCACACTCTGACTGTCTCGTCGTGTGTTACTGCTGCTGCACCGGGCAGCTCCCAGACAGGAATGTTTGGAATTGTATTGAATTGTATCAATGTGAAGCAGCCGGGAGTTTTTGGAAAAAGAGCAAACCTTTTCATGTGGCATAAATGATACACAAGCGGCCACAGCCACGTTTAACCCACTTGTTGGCAATGTCTTTGCCTGACGGAAAAATGTAGTGCGTGTGTTGAATGGAAGGAGTAGCTCACCACTGTATCTGTAAATATTTGCCTGATGATAGCTCAAATCTCCACGCCCTTCCCTCACACACACAAACGCATTTAAACACGCATGTAGCACCTTCTTTGATCATTTGTAATAAAGACTGGTGCGGAGGAAGGTGGGTGAGAGAGAGATTTCTTCTCTGGTAAACACAAGAATTAAGGGTTGACATTTTACCTAAGAGATATCACCGTGAAACCTACTTTGATTACTTTCATTAAGGCAATTTTTTGTTGTATTACTCGTTTTCTGAAATGTTGTGTTTAAATATGCAAAGGAGGCGTTATCTTATTCAATATATGCATCATTTTGCATGACTCTTTGCAGAGAAACTCATATTTACAGATCTGTCGTTTAAATCAACTAATCGATTAGTCAATACAATTGAATGAGTGTTAGTCGACTAAGAATTTCTTCAATCGAACACAGGCCTACATTTATGTCATTTATCAGATCAGACTCCGTCCCCACCCAAACCCCTGCCGCCAAAATCTCACTCTGAACTCTGTTCAAAACTTGAGAGCCCTGTGGTTCACTGTATGAAAAGAGCTAAATCAGCTGGATTCAACTCTGGATTTGCATTGGCCTCAGACAGAGAAAGTCCGTCTGCTATTAGAGTCAAATTAGGATCAAACGCATAGACAGGAGGATAAAGAAGTGAATTGTCGACAAAGAATAGGATTTCGTCACATAGTTTTTTTAATCCTGACCCAAGTTTGCAATAAGGGTTTTAAATAAACTAGTTTCTATGTTTTATTTCTACTAAAACCTGTGTGAGGTATCAGGTTAACCCAGGCAAGACATAAGACCTGAGCGTTTTTTTCAAAATTGAATTCATGGTAGAAATTAAGTAGACTTATAGTTAAGTGTCTTTTAAAGAAACACATTTGCAGAAAAAAAATTAAATGGCGATACATTTTGGGCGCTTGGTATGACTTAAATTATTATTTTTTACAAAGGTTCTTGACATAGTAGCTGTATTTTTCTCAGCTTCTGGTGCAGGTTTGTTAGCTTTGCTAGCTAGCTAGTTGAACAGCTTATAGCAAACATGATTGAAAAGTTGTTATATTTTAGGCTTTTTCCTTACTAAATATATTTTCAAGCATACATTTCTGAATTGTGTGATTTTAAAGTGTCACAATTCAAATACCCACACTTACTAGTATGTTTGCTGTTAGCTTACCAACTGGGCTAGCTGGCAAGACTCTAGCTAACTTGATAATAATCAGCAAAGTGCTAAATTGTAAACACACATTTCAGTCTCTATACCTATGCACATTAAATGAGGATTATGCTTGACATTCTATACACTTCATACTCATTTTACACATTTATAAAATGTGTAAAAAGCATTAGACTTTTACTGAAATAGGTAGTAAATTTGTTTTAGAAAATGTAAGCAAATGTACTGACCTACTTGAGCAGAATAGCCCTTCCCAGTCTTGTTTCTTTTTATGTGTCAACCTTCACTATGCAGCCCAGCCTTGTTCTCATTTACCACAACGTTTGCATGATGTCTTTTAGTCTATCAGCTGGTACTATTTTACAAGCTAGCTCTATTGACATTTCATCCGTTTGTGTTTGTGTGTTCAGGACGTTGAGGGAGCAGTGGATTCGAGCAAAGTACGAGAGGAAGGAGTTCTCTGAGCCGGGGAAGAGCTTTATATATGAGGAAGGTGAGTGTGTGCGCACACACATGCATGCACGCACGCACAAAAAAGGCATTCATGCTAATGAATTATAGAGCTCAACAGTGACCGTCCACTTTTTTTAACGGCTCTGGTTCCAGAGCTGTTTTTCCCCATTCAGTATCTCCATTGATGTTTCATTAAATGTGTATATAAAACATTTTAAGTCTGGAACCAAGCCAACCAGCTCCGAGAAGAATCGTGACCATGAAACACAATATCTGTAAAGGCAAATTATGTGTCAAACCAATCTGAATTAAGTATTATGGTGCTGCAGAGGCATCCCATCCTACAAATTGTATCTTACAGACTAAAGAAAAAATCTTTGTTTGGAACAGATCCTCTCAAAAACCATATTATAATCATTTACATTTTAATTTTTTTAAATGAAAATCAGAATAATGATACCAAAATGATAATTCTTCCAATATTGTGAATCAAATTGCAATATCGGTTAAAATAATCGCAATTAGATATTTTCCTCATATCGTGCAGCCCTATTTCATATGGACTTCTAATTTCTACAGGAGCAGAAACTTTGGTTCACAACCTCAGAGCTTGTGGTCAGGCTACCTTGGATGGATTAGATGGCTAATAATCAAAATCCTTATGGAGGAAATGAATGGGATTTTTACTTCATGAACCACACTGTTGAGCGCTATTGTTGGTTTCCCGCAGGAACTAAAGACGGCATGTTGATGAAGAAGGGGCGGGACAACGGGCAGTTCCTCAGCAGGCGATTCGTCCTCTCTGAGAGGGAGGGGACTCTGAAGTATTTCACCAAATTTGACGTAAGCAGCAGCTTTTTAATTAGACTTTTAGGTGCCACATGCAGCTAAACACACACCTTGCCTACACAAAAAAACATGCCTCTAAGACACCAGTGACCTACTGTAATTACACAGCGTTCTAATTAGTTTGTTTGAACGCTTCCAGCATATGTGCGACACCCACAAACACACACACCCGCAACCATAACACAAATACCCTAATTAGAGAGCACTTTAAAGACATCAAATGTTCTGTAGACAACACCCCGCATTACGTGCTGCAGTATTTTTACACACATACACACAGTTTATAACACACTTTATAATCATACATACCTACCAAAAGCCTACAAAGAGTATCTGTACCTGCTCCCTCTGCTGTGTGTGAGCGTGCTCAGACAAGCTTAACCAGCATCCTGTCCTCTCTGTCAGTGTGGCTGATTCACTGAGCTGTACACCACCCAAACTCATTCTGGCTGGAAGCAGTGGGAGTTCTTGGGGGATAACTGGGAGCTGCGAATAATATTCTTAAATACTAGAAAAAAGTCTTTCCCTCTCATTTTTGTAAATGCATTTCCAGTGTGTTTGTCTTGGCATACAAATGTCCTTTTTATTGTGACCCCCCCTCCCCCCTGTTCTCCATGACTGTTTTTTCCTGTGAAATATTTAACTTTGTATTCTCCTGGTGGCACTGCTATAGCAAACAACAAAACAAAACCTCCTCATAGAGTCACAGCTGTACGTGGAAAAAAAAAGAATGGAAAATGTCGCTCCTTTGCTTCAGCTTTTTAATGCCAGTGAGCTGGTTGGGTTTCAGAAGAGCCTTGAGGTGTGTGAAATATTCAGACTCAAGTAACAGTCTGCTGGCTTCTTAGCAAATTTGTCTCACTTTCTCTTGTTGTTGTTTTTTTTAACGCTGTGAGAATCCATACACCCAAAGAGAAAAGTGTAAACTCTAATCAGTTGTCAAATAGCTTGTGAAAAAGTCATGGCTGTGTCAGTTTTCTGTTGAGGTCAAGGGCACACAGACAGAT
This sequence comes from Perca schrenkii, assembly GCA_025617405.1. Taxonomy (NCBI): domain Eukaryota; kingdom Metazoa; phylum Chordata; class Actinopteri; order Perciformes; family Percidae; genus Perca; species Perca schrenkii. The sequence continues at coordinate 35,515,573 of CM046788.1, forward strand.
TCTGTTCCCATTGAAATTCAAGTCAGGACAGATTAAAGCACAGCTACCACAAACAGGTTTGCTGGGATTAGTGTCGGTCTCAGACATGATGGTTTTCAGCGATGCAGACTGATACGTAGATAATAGCTCTAGATATTATTTTCATGCTTAGAAAGAGCAGAAAATACTAGAGATGTTCTGGTACCATTTTTTTCCTTCCCGATTTCGATTCCAATACCTGATCTTGCGTATAAGATATCAAGGTAAAACAACAACAATATTAAAAAACATGAACAACAAAAATCTCACATCTGTGTCGTTCCAACTTTTTAAAATGCCATCAGACAACTTATTAGACTTGGATTTATCCTAAATTTCCTGAAGAGAGGACGCATCTGCAGTCACAGTATGTGGGCTTCATATTGTTGACCCTTGGCATTTCTAATACACACAAACACTCCTCCTCTCCTCCCTCTCTCCTGCAGGCTAAGGAGCCCAAAGCAGTGATCAAGGTGGACACCATCAACGCAACCTTCCAGCCTGAGAAGATAGGAAACCCCAACGGCCTGCAGATCACCTACCTCAAAGACTACAGCACCCGCAACATCTTCATCTACCACGAAAACGGAAAGGTCTGCATAGCTGTTGTGTGTGTGTGTGTGTGTTTTGTGTGGATCATATAACAGAACCTAAAAAGACATACCGTTTCCTATTTCCAGTGATGCAGGACTGTTAAAGGTCCCATGGCATGAAAATTTCACTTTATGAGTTTGTTTTTAACATTAATATGAGTTCCCTCAGCCTGCCTATGGTCCCCCAGTGGCAAGAAATGGTGATAGTTGTAAACCGAGCCCTGGGTATCCTGCTCTGCCGTTGAGAAAATGAAAGCTCAGATGGGCCGATCTGGAATTTTTCCCATTTTGAGGTCATAAGGAGCAAGGTTACCTCCCCTTTCTCTGCTTTGCCCGCCCAGAGAATTTGGCCCACCCACGAGAGAGAGACATCATGGCTTTCAAACAAGCAAAGTGGCAGTTGGTCAAGGCCACACCCCCACCCTCCACCTTGCCCCCCCTCTCTCCTCCTCAATAGCTACAGACACAGAAATGGCACATCCTAATGAAAGCTCATTGTGGGACTGGCTCTAGTGGCTGTAATTCTGCACCAAGGCTGAATTTCGGGAAGGAGACTTACTTACAGTATTAGGGGACCACTAAGGTCTATATAAAAGCATCCAAAGAGCACCATGTCATGGGACCTTTAACATTTTACAGACTTTCCTTACCACTTTATTTTCCTAACCGTTAACTGACTTAAATTGCAGCATAAGTTGCCACTCGCATATTTTGTATTTTTATCATCCATCACATTAAGGGGGCAGACATGTGTTGAAACTATCTGGTTTGTGTTGTTGTGGGCAACTCTCCAAACATTTGCAAACCATCTTTACCATCTTTTGGGTGGCTGATGGAATCCATTAGCTGATAACATTCAAGATTCACATTAATCATTCTGTGTCGTTCATGAATACACATGGAAATATGTGGAAAAGTTCAGTGTTCTAGTCAGGTTGAGGAGTTATTTGTCTAACATCTGAGACAAACTTTTACTTGACTAAAAGTAAAAAGATGCTCATTTAAAATAAAAAACACAAACTTGTTGCTACCCATCCGGCCCATCAGTGACTGCAGTAGTTTCTAGGGCGCGATTTCTTTCTTTTTTTTTTTTTTTACCCAGTAACCGGTGTGACATAAAATGTACCGAAGTACAATACTGCAAACAAAAGTAATAGTAAAAGTACAGATTTTAATTTAAAAAAGTAGAAGTACATAAAAAAAAAAACTACTCAATTACAGTAACGGGAGTAATTTCAATCCGTTACTTTCCAGCTCTGGCAAAGGTCATATATTTATATAGGTATATATATATATATATATATATATATATATATATAAACAAAGTAGTTGTTTGGTAGTAGTATTTGTGATGATTGTGATTATCAGTCATGTGTCAGAGCTGCATTATCTTTCTAAATGATGGAGGGGAACAACAGTAATCCCAGGAAGAACTCTCCTGTCTCACCCTCTTTCTGTCTTCATCAGGAGATCGTAGACTGGTTTAATTCGATCCGTGCAGTTCAGCTTCACTATTTAAAGGTGGCCTTTCCCGGGGCTTCAGATGCTGAGGTGAGCACACACAAACTCACTTCCTCACAGATCCTGCAAGTCTTTAAAAAAATGATACCTACTGTTGATGATTGCTGAGGGTAAAAGGATAATAGCGCTGGTTTGATGTATGTGCCAGTGAGATACTAGCATTGATGTGGTTAGAACCCCCATTACTGTGTTAATGCACATGTTGGCGAGCACTTCTTACGAAAGGGATATTCAGCACTGGTTATTCTTTATCCCTTCGCTTTGCTTGTTGTTTTTCAGCTGGTTCCCAAACTTACCCGCAACTTTCTGAAGGAAGGATACATGGAAAAGACAGGTCCCAGGGCAAGTAACAAACACACACACACACACACACTTTAAACCTGTATTTGAAAATACTGTATGTACACTCTTCTTTTGCTTCTTAGCTATATTTTTCCTCTTCGTTTCCTTGTGTGTTTCTCCCAGTGCCGCAGTTGACTCTTACAATTTCAACATCAAGTACACAAATTTATATTTTCATAAATCCATAAATGTAGATCTTGGTGTAATAGAATCACCTCTGGGATGTCAGAATTAGCTTAAAAATACAATAGACAGCAATAGGACAACACTATATTACGTTCAAAAGTCTTTATGAAAATATATATCTAGGATTGAAATCACAGTCTTCAAATCTTCAATTTATATAAATACATAAGATATCACTCAACAGGGTAACCAATGATATTAACCATTAGAATCAGTCCAAATGGAATTTAATTCCAGGGGTCTGGAGGTACAAAAGTAGTCCAAGCCTATTTGTCAATTAAGTCAATATCAAACCGTTTTCACATGGGACAAATACCTGCAGGTGTTCTAGGATTTGTAGTAATTAGGGAGTCAAGCTGTAATGACATGGAAATGTCCAAGTGTATGTTGTTTTAAAGTAAAGATGATGATGATAATATTAATAATAATAATAATAAACTTTCATTTCTATAGCACTTTTCTTAACAAGGTAACAAAGTGCTTTCAAAATAAAGAAAAAAAAACAGCAGATAAAAATCAAGAACAATAAAGAAATGGTTATTTCAACAATGATTTAGCTTTACAGTACAATGTGAATTAAACATATACAAGTGTGTATGGGCCAGCGGTGATAGTCATTTGGGAATGGGGCTGAATTGATTTTTCTATGATAGGCCGCTGTCCAGTTGCTATTAAACCATGTATATATGATATGCATTAAAAAAAAAAAAAGTCAGAGCAGAAATTTCTAGTATTGACAACACATTAACAGATCACCTGTTAAAATGCAGTAAATCCCATTCATCATCAAGACTACTTTTCTTATTTTTAACAATGTAAACCAGGCTTAGTTCCGAATTGAGTTTCAGACTAAGTTTCTATTTAACTAGTTGGATACAGTTCCATCCTCCTGGGATTCCAGCCGAATGGGAGATGGATGGATGGATGGATGGATGGATGGATTTTATTATTTCCAAACTGGGAAATGACTCTGTTACAGCAGCAAGTTACAAGGACATACACACATACTCACCCACACACTTACAGAAAATACAAGAAATATACTAGAAATACAAACAGTACGATAACAAATAAGATATCAAAATACCAGAACAACTACTGAAAAAAATATACTTAGAGGAATGAAAATAATGTACATGTATTTACAAGTGTAGGATAAAATGTGCAACTACATACATAGTATAACAAAATAAAATGTAGCCCAGCTGTCAGTGCGGCTGCTTTCCACTGCTGCCTGACAGGCTGCCTGACAGCTGATAGGACTTACCTGCCTGCCTCACTGTCTGTCTGTCTGAGAGGGAATAAAAGGCTTCTATCTGAGGATCAAATTCTCAAACCCTCAAATGCACACATAAATACAAACATATGTTGGGATTAAGCAAAAAAACAACACAAAGAGTCATCTGTGAATATGCATGCGGTCGTGCACAGTTGCACAGACTCTTTTATATTAGCATATGTGAACACATGCAGGTGCTTTCCCACATCGGATTCCGACCGAAGCACCTGCACAGGCAACACCAAGCAACCTGATACTCAGCAGCCCATCTGGTTCTCTCTTCAGACAGACACAGACTCCCAGTTTCATCTCCGTCTGTCAGGCTGAGAGATGAAAAGACTCGCAAACTTGCTGCTTTGGGCTGGTTTGCTAAATGAATGCCATAATTAATTTCCCTCACACACGTATGAGACATATTTGTGGAAGGAGTCACTAGTCGAATTGAGAAGGGAACAGTCTGTTGTTCGGGCATAATGAGAAAATCACACACTTTTATGAAGCCAATTTGGCAGCAGTCGGGGAACATGATCATCATTATTTGAAGCTCGACTCTGAAAAGAGCGTTAGCTGCTTGTGCACTTCTGTAAACACTCAGAAGGTGCTGCGTATTCTTTCGATAAATCATTGCTTTCGGTGTGGATTTGGATCGGCTGCACCGATGAAAACACCGGGACACCATGAAGGCAAGAGACGGGAGTTTCCATTTTCAATATTTTAGTATTGTTGGTGAAACAAAAATGCCCTTTTTGACTTTAACTTTTAGTGCTGGAACAATTAGTCTCCATCGTCCACCTCTACAAAATATTCAACAACAGTTTACATGATTGGTTTGGCTTTTTTGAGAAGTTATAGGCTGAATTATGAATTGAAAATATAATTGACAATTATTAGTTTCAGCCCCAGTCACTTTAATAACAGGCAGTCTTTTTTTTTTTTTTTTTTAAAAGATTATTTTTTTGGGGCATTTTAGGCCTTTAATTGACAGGACAGCTGAAGACGTGAAAGGGGAGAGAGAGGGGGGAATGACATGCAGCAAAGGGCCGCAGGTCGGAATCAAACCCGGGCCCGCTGCGTCGAGGAGCAATCCTCCATACATGGGCACCCGCTCTACCAACTGAGCTATCTGGGTGCCCAATAACAGGCAGTCTTAAAGACAGTAATCAGGAAACTGATGCCTGAATTCGTAATAAAAAAAAATCATAATCACAATTATTTTGGTCAATATTGAAATCACGATTATTTTACACGATTTGTCATTGACTTTTGGAAGGATGTTGCAATTCTTGAATAAAAAACAACTGTGGAACAGTTAAACAAATTACCAGTGAAAACACCTTAACCCTCCAAATTTGACCCATTTTCAAAAGGTTTCTATATATACAGTACAGGCCAAAAGTTTGGACACACCTTCTCATTCAATGTGTTTCTTTATTTTCATGACTATTTACATTGTAGATTCTCACTGAAGGCATCAAAACTATGAATGAACACATATGGAATTATCTAGTTAACAAAAAAGTGTGAAATAACTGAAAACATGTCTTATATTTTAGATTATTCAAAGTAGCCACCCTTTGCTTTTTTTGGTAACTCTGCAAACCCTTGGTGTTCTCTCAATGAGCTTCATGAGGTAGTCACCTGAAATGGTTTTACCTTCACAGGTGTGCTTTGTCAGGGTTAATTAGTGGAATTTTTGTCCCTTATTAATAAAAAAAGCAAAGGGTGGCTACTTTACAGAATCTAAAATATAAGACATGTTTTCAGTTATTTCACACTTTTTTGTTAAGTACATAATTCCATATGTGTTCATTCATAGTTTTGATGACTTCCGTGGGAATCTACAATGTAAATAGTCATGAAAATAAAAAGGAAACGCATTGAATGAGAAAGTGTGTCCAAACTTTTGGCCTGTACTGTATATATATATATATATATATACATATATGTGTATATATATATACACACACACACTTGTATTCATGTATTTCCCCGAATGATTTGTACATGCGACCCAAAGACTTTTGCTAAATAAGTTTGTGGTGTCTTGTAATCCCATGTGGGATGGGCTAAATGTTTGGCATGACAGAAATAAAATTAAACAAAAAAAGAAATCAAAACCTATATCACAAATTTGGGTTTCTTTCAACCAAATTGTCAAAAAGAAAATAACGTGGATGGTTCCATACAACGCTCTTCACAAGTAAAGTAAATTAGCAGTTCACCACTTTCATTTGAAGAAAAGAGTTGATAAAATAATGTTGGAAATAAAGCTTCAAAAACATCGGGGAAAAGTGACAAACGTGTCAAAAAAGATGACCAAAACATGGGAAAAAGTTTTAATTTAAAATGTTGAAGTTGCACAGTCGACGGGAAGACAACACAAGGGTTAAACTGTGAAATTAACCTTAATGCCTTTTCCGTTTGAACTTTTTTTTGAAAAAACTGTCAATTTAAGAGCAGAATATGAGCCACTTTTAATTAAAAAAAACCAGACGGACGTCACCTTTGGTACAACAATGCTGCTTTGTGTTTACAGTTGCCCTCCCTATCTCCTTCTCTCTCTCTCTCTCTCTCTCTCTCTCTCTCTCTCTCTCTCTCTCTCTCTCTCTCTGTGTTTCTCTGTCTCACTCACCTCATGTCTGACTTTCTCAACTGGTTTGTCTCTACAGCACACAGAAGGCTTCAAGAAACGCTGGTTCACTCTCGACCAGAGGCGACTCATGTACTTCAAAGACCCACTGGTATGGCATCTTTTCACACGCCTACTACACACATCAGAAAACACTTCCGTATAGGCATCCGACTACGGCTCCTTTTGTTGATCACAACCTACCAGCAACAGTGACTACGTTTAACTAGGCCTGTCAATAGATAAGTCAATAAATCAATTAATCGCACGCTAAAAAAAATAAGCTCGATCTTTCTCTCTCTGTCTCTCTCTCTCTCTCTACCTGGAGGACCACTCTCGGCTCCTTAGCGTAACGAGGAGTGAACCCTCTTTTTCAGTCGCATGGTCTTAGTGTGGGCGGGACTCCAGGCGGAGAGAGAGAGAGAGACAGAAAACGCTGTCTATCGCACAAACACTCGAGGAATGCTGCAAACGTTTGACAGCCAGCAGGCTATGAATTACCTGGGAGAACATACTGTACGTGTCACAAACGGCAAACAACAGCGTGAAACATGACATACTAAGACATATTGTGTATATTTAAAATGTCTTCCAGTTCCAGTGTTAAATATTCTTTAGAAATAAATGTGTATTGATCTTTGAAAAGGTGTACCTGCATTATTATGCCATTATCATTATATTACATGAAAATGGTCTCTCAATGACAATATTATCGTTTATCGCAATAATTTCTGGGACAATTTATCGTCCAGCAAAATTTGTTATCGTGACAGGCCTACGTTTAACATGCATATAATATTCCCGGTTTTTGCCCTTATTCCCAAAAAGACGATATTTCGACTAAGCTGTTTACATGGCTAATGAAAGTGAATATTCCACTAATATTCTGGTTTACATGTAGCTGTTTACCAGCGGTGGCAGACTTGTTGGACCGTGTGAACACAGCGTCCCTCTTTCTTTCCCTCAACCAGATTCTTGAAAAGGTCGGTGTAGCGATGTGTGCGCACGTCCGAAAACCTGTTGACATCCAAGTCTTTGATAATGTTTTAAAGTAGCTGTGAAATCCTTCTTATGGCCTTGCAAACTGTTGGCTGGTTGGTTTGTGTACAGCAACCATAGCAACAGACCGGACCATAAGCCGTAAACAGGCAAGTGGCCATAAACTGCGTTTAAAAACCCTGATTGAGACGCATATTCCCAATGCGCTGTATACATGTCTAAAGAATGCCTCTTTATTTGGAAAATGCTATATTCGGAAGAAGGCCGTATTCAGATTATCCAACAGGAATATGCTGTTTACATGACCTTTTTTGGAAAGTACTGTCATTGTCATATTCAGAATAACAGTGGAATATTGGTGTGCATGTAAACGTTTCTCAGTGCCTTGATGGTACTTTTGTGCTCTAAAAAGATAAATGAACCCTATGAACAGTGGGAGGAGGAGGTTTTCTTTTTTTCTATCAAGCAAATTAGATTTAGTAGACAGTGTTGGGGATATGAAGCCATGACTCAGTGGGAAGAGGGTGATAACAGGTACTTTCATTCATACGTAATGTTATTATACGTGGCATTGATTGCCACGACCTCGCAGTGTGGATTGCCTCAAAGTGAAGCGGAATGCTAAACCTGCAGAGTAGCGTTATCCTGTGAAGCTACACTGGACACTTCTGCAGACAACTCTACGTGTAAACTACTTAATTTATCTGATATCCGTGCTTGAAAGGCAGAGACGTTGTAAAAGTGAGATTCTGAGTCATTGCGATAAAAACAACTCCACTCTTAATCATTCAGAGACTTGCCGTGCGAGGCGCTGGCTCAGATTGCCCAAGACTTGTCTTAATGCACATCAGATAACCAAGCTAGATTAGCTCAGCATTCTTGCTGATGCAATAGTTCAATGGAGAGGTGCAATGATTATAGGTGACCGAAATGTCCGACTTACCCCTGAGAGTGTTGGACAAGAATAACTGGTAGATAAAAGCAAGAGGAAGTCTAGTGGAGTTGAGTGCAGGCTGGGAATATGTGGAGGAAGCTCAAAGCAAGTGCAATTTGATCACTTGGATAATGACTCAGTTATGCTTATTTGATCTTGTCTATACAATGGTGCACTGTTTATGGAAGTGTTCACACTCGGCTTACAACAAAGTAAGTTAGATTTATTCTAGATTATTAGGTATTGTCACCTTTCAGTTACAGTAGAACAGTGAAATAACTCACCTGTATCTTTTTGACATATTGGTGCATCTTATAGGATATAATGCAACAGTTCCTTGTGCAGTAAGTGCTGAAGTTTATGTTCTATGACGGGATGTTGACAAAGAAAAAGAGCGTACAGAATTGAATACCCACGTTAAAAAGCTTTCTGGAGATTATCTCACTGTGATTTTGACATGGAGACCCCCTATAAATTCCCAGAATGTATCAGCACGTTGTCACATCTGATTTGCTCAAAAGCTAGTCTGTATTCACAACGTTCCACTCCCGGGATTGCCCCGGTGCCGCCGGAAATTCCGCCGGATGTCCTTTTCAGCTGGATGTCCATTGCCTTCAGCTTTCTTTGTGTTGGCATTTTAAACTCCGGTGGATTTCTGAGGACTATGGTTAACTGCTCCTCAGATCTCTGCAGGGTAAATCCAGACAGCTAGCTAGACTATCTGTCCAATCAGAGTTTTCTGTTGCATGACTAAAACAACCTTTGAACGTACACATGTTCCACCAAAACAAGTCCGTGGCCTCGTCCGGCGCTTAGCTCCGCCCATGACGACTGAAACAGAGCACGTTCTTCTCCCATCCTGGAATGCTGTGTGGACTAGCCAGACCCTCCTCCGCAGCGCTGTGAAGGACAGTGTGGCAATGGGAGACTACTCAAAAGCTGATGGAAGTTGAGCATTAGCAATGGATCTAGTGGATACATCAGTTTTATTGTTAACTTAGCCAGCTCTCACCGATAAGCAAAGAAACTCAAAACAGACACAGCTGAGCTTTTAATCAATGAACCAAGAAAATAACCGGTAGATTTATCAGTGATTCAAATAATCTTTAGTTGCAGCCCTGAATGTCTAAATGTCATGGCATTCCATCTAACAATTGAAGAGACACAAAGTCAGAGGATCACCACAGCCTATAGGATTCATCCTATTGTTACCATCAATGTGTGTACAAAATTTGATGGCAATCCATCCAGTGGTTGTTGAGATATTTCACTCTGGATCGACCAACTGGCCGACAGACCGATATTGCCATCCCAAGAGCTAGCATGGCTAAAAACAGCTGCTTGGGTGCTGAGAGTAGCACTAAACTTAAGAGAAAAGCAAGTACCCTAAATTCAGAAGTTTTCAGTTGCCCTATGTTTCTTTGTTTGTAGGACGCCTTTGCCAAAGGTGAAGTGTTTTTGGGGAACAGGGACTACGGTTACAGCGCCTCCCCCGGCTTGCCCGCTGGCACCCACTGCAACGGCGCCTGGCAACACGGTATCACCATAGAAACTCCTGATCGCGGCTTCCTGTTTACTTGCGAGTCAGAGAGTGAGCAGAAGGATTGGCTGAAACACTTCAATGCGGTCATAAGTGCTGTGATGTCCCCTCAGGAGTACACAAGTAAGAATCCAAATGTTTTTTTTTATTTTTATTTTTTTTTATATAAAGCTTCACTTTTAAAAAAACATCAAAAGAAATGGTGGAGGGTACGTTAAGTGTACTATACTGATGTGGTGGCTCTGAGAGGCTGTAATGCTCTGTGTAAATAAATCCTTACTGTTAGATGGATATCCCTTACTTCTGGATCCTTACTGTTTGTGGTGAAGTAAATGTACATAAAACAGGTAGTGTATGCCATGCTAACTCACTCTCGTTGACAATGCTAGCATACTGATGCAGAGAAGATAACATAACATAACATTTTCTTGTTTCGCATGTTAGCCTGCTAATATTAGCTAATTACCACAATGTTATCTAAGGCTGATGGGCAGACAATATTTTGGCTGTTAACTCATTTAAAGGTGCTGTAGGTAGGATTGTGAAGATCCAGGACTTAGCCAAAAAATTTTAACAACTTCTCAGTCCCTCCCCCCGTTTCTGCTTAAAGCCCAAACAGTCTCCTAAGCCCCTCCCCCGACAAGGGAGAGCTGTGCACGATAGAGCGCGTGTGAAGAGGGGGGAAGTGGAGGAAACCTATCAGCCTATGCAGCTCGTGTGCAGGGGAGGGGGAGGGGAGGACGCTTTGAAATGCGTGAGCAGTGATTGACACGCAGTTAGACCCCCTCCCCCCTGACCCTGATTGGTGCATCTGAACAGGGAGCGGTGGATTTTTGCAAATCGCACTTCAGGCTGTAGGTGGTGCCAGAGGAGCCAGATTTCTTTTTTTTAAATACCTGCTTCATGTAGTTCTACTGGAACATAGGGTCAGTTTCAGCAAATATGACAGAAAGTTAGTTTTATAAGTCTTACCTACTGCATCTTTAATGCTGTGAATGTAAAATATTAACTTTAGCCAAATAAAGTTAGCAGTACTTTGTTAGCATCATTTTCCTAGCCTTATTGCGCTTTTCCATTACATGGTACCTACTCGCCTCGCCTCGACTCTACTCGCCTTTTTTGGTTTTCCATTACGAAAAAAAGTCCCTGGTACCTGCTAACAGGTACTTTTTTTAGTACCTGCTCAGTCGAGGTTCCAAGCGAGCTGAGGCGAGCCGAGAAGGTGACGTGAAACCCTGCAGGCTACAGATTGGTCGGAAAGAATCGTCACTGATCACCGCATTGCCAGCGACAGACGGCATTTTTAAATAGTTTAGCCAGCGGTGGATTTTGCTGCCGGATGCTCCACGCAGAGCTTTCTCCGTAGCATACAAGTGGCCTGATGTTTATACTTGTGCGCTGGTGTGTGTGTTGAGTCGCCGTGTGTGTGTGTGTAGCTGGTGAGCGAGGGAGAAGTGAGAGAGTGCCGGCGATCGCTGTGTGTGTGTGGGGAGCTGGTGAGCGAGGGAGAAGTGAGAGAGTGCCGGCGATCGCTGTGTGTGTGTGGGGAGCTGGTGAGCGAGGGAGAAGTGAGAGAGTGACGGCGATTAGCTCCACAGCGAGTAGTGACTCTAGAGTCATAGTGAGAGAAACAAAGTGTCTCCCCTGTTCTGTCTGACCACGGTGGGAAATCTGGAGCAGGAAAAGTTCACTATCTTGTTGATTTCATGTTGTTTACGGAGAAGGAGAACCAGGAAATGAGTCGGGGGAAATGCAACGCTACCAAGCCACGCCCACGGCAGTCACTATGACGACCAACCACGCTGAGGCGATACTAAAATCTGCAATGGAAAAGGGACGCACAGTGCGCCGAGTCGAGGCGAGGCGAGTAGAGTCGAGGCGAGTAGGTACCATGTAATGGAAAAACGCCATTAGATTGGTTTCTTACTTTTGCGTGCACACCAGAAAAAAAAATCAGGCAACTCTAGAACTGTGCCACTAGTGCAGACACATACCTCAACTTCCAGCTATAAAATAAATCCACTTGATTATTTTATTTTTGCATCTCGCAGAAATTGTCAGAGAGCATTGCAATTTCGAAAAATGTTTCATGTACTGCAATAAAAGTCTACATTTATGCAATTATACGAATGACAAGAATGGAATGTTAAAAGGGCAAATAACTTCATATTCATTAATACCAAGGCTCTTTTGTAGTAGCCATACACAATGATTTGTCTGAATGGGTAACAGAGCACTTTTTCTAACTTGGAACTTTGATTTGTATTCAAGTGGAAGCCTTGTTCAGGCACAGGCATTGATGGACCAGAGGCCAGCGGGACCATCTCCTCTCATCCCATCACCAATTTGTCACAGGATGACCCACCATCAGTCCTGCCACTGAGCACCAGCATTTGGCCTTCATCACTAATATGGTCAGACTGGAGCTTGTTCCAAGTTCCAATGGTGCTCTTTGTTAATGGGGTTAGAAATGCAAACCAAGAGAACCTAGGCATATTCATTATTAAATGAAAAACAATCAGTAAGATTTTGTATTTGATTAGTTTTATTTTTTTTTGCACTTTGTTAACCAAACAGTCTGGGCAGTGCTATAACATCATTCTTTGGGGATTTTATGTAACACGTTTGAAATTCTTCTTTCCTTGGCTTGTGCAGACATGTCCTCTGTTTCCCAATGCTAACTAAATATAGGCATGTAAAATGCATTACTTTCTATGTGCCACTGGATTGTTTTTTTGTATCATGGTACAGTAAATAATATTGGAATTTCTAGGTTTATTAGAAATTCAATGCAAAATTTAAGAAAAATACATTTTAAGGCAAGAAGTGCCTGGATCTTCTTGTATTCCATATTTTATACCAAGTGTGATGTAATGATTGACTAATAAGGTACAGGGACTCAAATGGGTCAGACAGGTACCGACCATCAACTGGACATAAAACACTTATATCTTTGAGGGATTCTGAATTATTTTTGAGTTATCTCTCTGTTTTGTTTTAGTTTATTCAATGTTCACGCAATGGTGGTTCATTGGTGGTTTTATGTAAACTTTGTAACTACTCTTATGACTTTATATTCAGAAAGTAATGAAGTCCAGTTTATGAGCTACATCTGCATTGGCAACTGGACTGTTTCAGTCCAAAAGGTCAAAGAGAGATTTTTAAATTTTTGTTTCAAGCAAAGCAATATCTCCAGACACACTACGTGGACAGTTTGCATCATGAATTAAACGTGACTTTTATGATTTTGTATTTCCTAGACTTCTAAGACTAGGCAAATGTTGGTTTTCTAAGAGTTTTTGAGACATGTCAGTACTTCTGTAAAGGATGTACTTGAAAGACAAAAACTGAGATTTGCTAATGCATTGGGATAGAAAAGAAGGAGGCACTGTAAGCCATTACATGGTCTAACAGCGCCTCTCTGTGGCATACAGTACATATACAGTACTTTGTTAAAACAAATAATTGCAAAGTCATTTCCCCCCCAAAGAAGTTAGTAAAAAATGTACACATTATAGTGTTGTTTTATATTCATTTTCTATTTTTGGTTAAAGAGGTACTTCAATTACGTATTGATTTGGTGTCTGTTTGGTATGTATATATACTTTAAGAAGCATTTATGTGCTTGAGCTTCGCTGACTGACATACCACATGAAAATATTGATGATTACTAATAAAAATATTTCCTCTGGAAGTTGTCAAGGAATCTCTGTACAGATCTGTCTACAAATTCAGTAATATTAGTAGTAGTAGTAGTAGTCTCACTGTATATTATCAATCTCCTCAAACTGAAGGTGAGTTATTCCAAAACTAAGTTCCGCCCTGAGCCCATTTAGTGCTCTTCTAGAAAAACTTTATTCTGTAAAAGAAATATGCCAGATTTCCTGCACCATCAACTTTGGCAAAAACGTAGATGCTTACCCCTTATAATTCACAGAGCAGAAAGCAGGTGTATAATGTTTTTTAAAAATTCTGAAGATAAGGATTTCAGCCAAAATTCAGAGATTATATCCCTAAAGAAAGCTGGAATTAATAAATGCACTCCTTACTCATGCATAGGTCTGATGTTTGGCTGTTGTATCTGAGAATGTTTGTGGTTGTGGACAATTGCCCCCGGCCATTGATTTCTGGGTGTCCAAAACTACAGAGCCAGCAGACCTGTGGGGCCTGAGAGGAATTCCTCATAAATCTATAGGCCCTTGCTAGTTTCTCACCCTGGTGAGAAAGAGGGAGGACACGGGAGGGGAGAGACGAGGGGGAGAGAGTGACCAGGAAACCTCCAAAGAACACAGACACAAAAGTCTTCTATCAAACCAGGGAGTCAAATGGATCCGAGGTCCATCTGCGATGCATCAAATAATTTTCGGAGGTACAGAGGAGCAGCAGTGAGGCACTAACACGGATTGCGTGGATAATGCAAATTATCTTTACTACTTAGGTGTCTTTATACCGGTAGAAATCTAGAAGGGAGACAAGATGAATTTTGACTGAATATAGTACAGCTGTGGATTCAACCCTACTTTATCCAATCAAGAAGAAAACAACCAAAACTGGATATGTACCATAGTCACACGAGTGGACACAGATTCCTTTTCTTTCATCAGAGACTTTGAACGCAGTTCGCCAAGTTGAAAGGCAGTGTCCTTACTCACCACGTGCCACCCCTGACTTTGGAAAAACATAGGACCATCGCTGTGTGGAGGACATTTTTTTTTGGTGGGGATAGGCAGTGCAAGTCGCAGGAAGCTCTTTAGTTACTGAAGCTGCTTGCCATGTCCGATGTGGTCTAATTACATCTTCTCTTTGGATTAACACAGGTGTCACCTAGTGCCCGTTCCTTGGATTTAGCTTCAACAGTTTACAGGTTTTAACAACATGTAATTTATGACAAGTAATGTTTGCTTTTCACCCGAATTGCGTGGGACATATTTTCAAAAATGACTTATCTTTACAATCAGCTGCCATCTTCACTCTGTGCTCCGCATCTCAGCAGGAAATACAAACTCTAAAACCTTTTTCCAATTGAATGCAGGAGCCAACCATCAGATAAATCGGTGTGTAAATTGGCCTGACCTCTTCCCTTTGATTGTGAACCTGCGATGAACTGCACTCCTAATGCCACCATCACTCCACAGCTGGGACTAGTCCTGAGTCCACGGCCTGGAGATGGAGGGTCCCAGGAGAGTGGTGGTGGTGGTGGTGGTGGTGGTGGAGGTAGTGGGGGCCTCTGGGTGACATTCCTGCTCGGTGCCACACTGATGATCATGTGCGCCATGGGTGTGGCGGGCAACACGTACACCCTCATCATTACCCGTTCAGCCGCCTTGCGCCGGACAGGCTCCATGTACGTTTACATCATCAATCTGGCTCTGGCAGACCTGCTCTACCTCTCCACCATCCCCTTTGTGGTCTGCACCTACTTCGCCCACGACTGGCTGTTTGGCGAGGCCGGCTGTCGCATCCTGCTGAGTATCGACCTCCTCACCATGCATGCCAGCGTCTTCATCTTGGTGGCCATGAGCCTGGAACGCTACCGTGCCGTCGCTCGGCCCTTCAGCGCCCACAGGTCCTCGTCCCGTAAACGAAAGCTAGCGGCAGGGATTATCTGGGGTTTGGCTTTCGTGCTAACGCTTCCCATGATGGTGATGATCCGGCTCAGGGAGGGTAAACCAACTGCAGCTGGTTTGGTTAAGAGCATATGCTTCCCTACCTGGACCCCTGAGGCCTTCAAGGCTTACATCACGGTCCTGTTTCTTACAAGTGTTTTAGTTCCTGGATTGGTAATCGTCGGGCTGTATATGGGGCTAGCCAGCCGCTACTGGGCAGTGCAGGCTAGTTTAGGAGGTAGCAGCTGGTCTGCCCGGAGGAGAGGACTCAAACAAAAAGTCGTGTCAATGATCTTTAGCATCGTAATGGCCTACTGGGCTTGTTTCTTGCCTTTCTGGGGATGGCAGCTAGCCAGACTGTTCTCTCCAGAGTCCCTCAAAGCTTTGTCTCCAGCTGCTCATAATTATGTCAATTTCTTTGTCACGTGTCTGACCTATGGGAACAGTTGCATCAATCCATTTCTTTACACTCTTCTTACCCGGAACTATAAAGATTACTTGGCTCAGAAAGGTCAGTCTGTGGGTTCAAGCAGGGCTGACCCCGGGTCAGCTGTAACTTTGCCACTGCAGGACCTTTAGTGGATGAATAAGTGATTACTGAGCATAGACACTCGAGTGAGAAAAGGTCAATAAGCCTGAGAGGGGACATTTCTAGTAATATTGTATGCTACAAAAACTGGAAAATGTCCTTTTTCTGAGACACTTTCTACAGACTTTGTAAATGCTGCAAACATATGCGGTGCGATGCCACACGTTGCCAGCTCTGTTGAGAAGTTTAACCGGCGCTGTTAAGGATTTGGAGAAATTACGCACAGCAGGTGGATGTTTGCTAACATGAAAGTCTGACTGCAAGTCTTCTGGTTGGAGGGCAAACAGCACACATGGCACAGTATTTGATTTGTGTTCTGTATTATATGATCTAACACTTATCCCCACATGTACAGTACAAATGCCTGTCTAACAATCTCCAATTCTGCTGTCTTGGCATTGATATTATTCTGACAAATACAGACTGGATAGGATCTTTAAGCTGCTGATAATTGGGTTTAAATGTGAGTTGTTTTCCAAAAGAAAAAAGATTACAAAAAAGTTAAATAATTTGAATTTTTATAGTAGTAGTTCTGAAAATATTTTTGCTTTAGTTTTTCCTTTACTCTCCTATTTGCCACCCACATTATGCACCCACATAAACACATACATGTAAAGGATATTTCATCTTCTTCCGTGGAATGTGATTGCATCGTGCCACATTCCTCATCCTCGAGCCACGGCTTCTTTGAGTCCTCCTGCAAATTGTCTCTGTAAGAATGTACCTCTCATGTCGTATGGTCCCTCTTTTTGCATTATGCTATTTTACCCTCTATTATTTCCTCTAGCCTTACAGTTAAGTCATTATTTGGCCACATTCATGATTCTTATTTAACTTACAGCTCAGTTTAACAAAATTCTGCTTTGTTCACATAGCCTACAATTTTTTTCAATGTGGCCAATGTCTAATACCAGTTTTAACATGTCACCCTTTTGTACAAACTTGTATTATAAAAGTAAATACCGCCACCGACGTCCAGATTTATGCAGAATAATACAATAATAAAATGGTGTTCACATGTATTAAAGTGCTCATGTTATGCTCATTTTCAGGTTCATAATTGTATTTAGAAGTTGTACCAGAATAGGTTTATGTGGTTTAATTTTCAAATTGCTGCAGCTCCTCTTTTCTCCCTGTGTGTTGAGCTCTCTGTTTTAGTTACAGAGTGAGGCACATGCGCAGCACCTAGGTAAGGACTACTAGCCAGTCAGTTATTATGGAACCCACACAACTTCTAGGCAAGGCCTGCCCTTCAATAGCATTCTCACACTACTATTGGCCAGGCGTCCATTATAACGTGTCAGTTGCAGAGTATGAGTGTGTGCCATGCTAGCAGCTAGGCGAGCATTATAACGTGCGTTACAAAGTGATGCACGTTTGTCACGGAAGTAAAGGCTGGACTACAACAGAGCTGTTTGGAGCAGTTTGTGAACAGTGTTTTCTGTTGGAGTTGATAAGTCCATTTGGGGTGGACGTTTTTTCACTTTGTAAACCTATAACGTGAACAAAAAAAGATATATAACACAATAAAGGAAAGGGGAAAAGCCAAAAAGCATAATATGAGCACTTTAAGTCATCACCTGTGGCCATCATGCAGCTTCAGTGGCTCTTATCTGGTTTTAACTGTTTTGATACCATTAAAGTTGGCAGCTTTTTTTAGTTGCTTTAAAACATGCACTGGTTTCATTATGTCATGTGTTGCATCTGTAAACAATTCAAATAATGTGATTTAAAACGTGTCCTTTCTGAACACCTTGGGGTGGCACTAGCTCAGTCTGTAGGGAGTTGGGTAGGGAGGTGCCAGTTCACCTCCTGGCCACTGCCAAGGTGCTCTTGGGGCATTGAACCCCCAACTGCTCGGAGCGCCTGTCCATCGACAGCTCTGACATCTCTCCATTAGTGCATGTATAGGTGAGCATGTGTGTGTATTTCAGGCCTACATGTGTGTGTAACAACAGCAGAGTGAAAACATTGTAATGTAAACATTTTCCCTTTGCAGGTTTAATAAAGTTTTAAATTATTATCATTTCACTAAAGGTGGCAACGACAAACCAGTGTGAATTTTGCAATTAATTTTTGTTGTTGCAAGTTTGCTATCAGGGTTCAAAATTAGCACCATCTATTGGCCAAATGCTGGTAAAATATTCAAGTGGCTGGTAAATTTGCTTCACTCACCAGCCAAAAAAAAACCAATGGTAATCTAGTGAGTGGCTGGTGAAATTTGAAAATTCGCTAGCCATTTGGCTGGTGGACGAAAAAGTCAAATAGTCAAACATATGACTGGTCCTTTTTTAAATGAACTGATTCAGATACAAGTGATGGCTGTGTTTCATGGATGCTGCATATAGAGTTGAATAACGTACATCAATTGTTGATTGGAGACTGTGTATGGTGTTTTGTGTTAGCGTGTGTTAGAGAGTGAGAGATAGGGACAGAGACACTTTTTTCCTTTTTTTCCCCACAGCATTTATTAACAAACTCATTGACTGATGAGATGTCAAACAGACACAGTGTGTGTAATGTGCTGTGGCTCCCTCTTTAGACCATGTTCTATTATTACAACATCAACACTCCCTGTTGGTGTACGGTACATCTCTAGTGTTATTTTTCCCATAAACCTCAGCACGAGAAAAGAAAAGATTAATTATCAGGTCTGGGCTCAGTCATGTAAAACAGACTTTTACAGTGAAAAACACAAAATGTGGACAGGTCAAGATTTAAGAAGAGTTCAACTTCTATTTGACCTTGACGCCGATGATCCTTGCATCACCGCTGACGTCAAAGTACTTGTACTTGACGTCTCCCAGTCGGTTGGGGAAGTTCAGCATGGAGCCGTCAGGAAGCCTGATGTAAAACTGCGAGCTGTTGAAGTTGATGTGAAACTGAGGAGCGAAGGACAAAGGTAGATAGAGGGAATTAAGTCATTTATCTTTCAGTGTCAAGTTTCAGTTCTGTTCATACAATAAAACAGTTAAGAGGACACAAAAGAAAGACTGAGATAGATAAGCAAGACTATCTTTCTCTCTGTCTAAACAAGGCTAAAACCATAAGAATGCAACTTAATACTTTAAAAACTGTGTCGACGTTGCTTTCGGAATTAGATGTTTGCCATTATAGGAGGTGCTGAATGTCATGTAAAAATAATTAAAGTCAGGTAAAACACTTTCTGGAGCAGAATTTATATCAGTAGCATTTCTGTTGATGGGTTATTTTTTTATTATCTAATACTGAGACATGATGATTGTGTGTACTTTCTCTTACTCTTGAATTAGACCGATAGGCCTAGGCATTTGCAAAAGCAAACTGGCTTAAAGTGAGACTATATAACTTCTGAGAGAATAATATAATTCTGTCTTGCTCTTAGAAATGAAAAGATGAAATGACATGCAATAAAACACACCTTATTTCAAAATACACAGGGGTTTTGCTGATACAACCTTTCTTGATCTGGCATGGATATCAGTAGCTTATGGTGACTAATGGACCTTTATCATAGCAGCAATTTTGCCTTGTCATAGTAGGAAACACCAGGTAGGCTAAATTGATAACATTAACAATGGCTACTAATGTATTCCAGCATGCACAATACCAGGGCCTCCCCGAAGTAGATAAGTAGTAGTTTTAAACACGTGGTTAACGTTGGGAATTGGTTTAGGAAAAGATCATGGTTTGGGTTCAAATAAGTATGTTTGTTAGGTTACTTTATGTAACTCCTCCGTGCACGGAATTTGAATAGAAAAACAGGCTATTTGTGATACGAGCCGGGACTACACTATCACATGAAAAAGGTCTATTTTAGCTAATATTAGCAAACGTTTAGATAGATATTGCTATTCTCTCTTCTTGTGCTCATGCTACTGTGACATGTTTGAGCGTTTACCATTTTATTGTAATTGTCACTTGTGGCAAAGGTTATGAAGTCTTTCTTTAAAGTTAAGGCTAAAGAGTGCACTGTATGGGTATTAAAGTCTCTACATCCTTTAGACTAAACCTTGTAAGCGTACGTAATGATTTTGCTGTTTGGTATGAGACTAAATAGAATTCTTAGATATTACAGACAATTTGCACACTTATCCTCAATCCCAACACACCTTGCATTCCTCCCCACGCACAAAGGGGAAGTTTCCATCACACTCCTCGGAGCCCCAGCATCCCCCGGACAAGGAATTGAAGACGATGGTGTTGGTGTCGAAACGGGGGTTGAAGTGCAATGCGATGTTCTCACTGTCATGACCGAAGTTGATGGCAAAGCTGCAATAAAAGCAGGAACGCAGAGTTCAAACGACGGCGTGCAGTGAAAAAAGGGAAGAAGTGGATATAACATGAACTGTATCAACTTCCTCCCGATTAAACATAACATGAATCCACACCACTGACAACTCGATCTCTTATGAGGGGAACTTACGAATTGCAGTCGTCCTTGGGCTTGACGCGGATCTTGAACTCCTGCCCCTCCTTGAATGTCATATCCTTGATTAACTGTAAAGAGAAATGACAAAGAGGAACATGGGAACTGATTTAGATGGATGGATGGATGGATGAGTCTTAATAAAAAAGACCTTTTCATACATTCAAATCTAACTTCACTGCATACAGAATAAACGTGGCTCTATTGAAGAAACAAGTGAATTTTAAATGAGAACATGTGCACATGTCGCCTTCTCTCATTTTAATCATTTGGATCAGACCACTAATTTGGGGAGAGAGGAGATATTTTACAAGAAGCAGGGGAAATTTGAACTATTGACGGCTCTGTTTTCACATTTAAAACCCCATTGTGTTATAGAAACTAGAGTGCAAAGACATACAGTGCACAGTCTATCAGTGCATCAGTTGACGATATTACATCTCTTTTTAATCTACGGGATGCAACAATGAGTTGGCATTTCACTTAAATATTTTAGAGACAAACAGAATGATTGTGTGTACAGTGTGCTGTGGGAGAATTGCTGATAATAGGTGTCCTTGTTTTAGCTGTTGATGATCAACCAGGGTGGAACATGTACACTCGGCTGTAAAAGTACTGAAACAGGAAGGTGCCGTATTTGTTCCTTGACATGTGATGGCTATAAAGACACAGTAAAACCATAAAGACGCCCACAGACCTTCTGCCTCAATATCTGATAAGTACCACTACCACACCTCTCTTAAAGGTGTGTGTGTGTGTGTGTGTGTGTGTGTGTGTGTGTGTGTGTATGTGTGTGTGTGTGTGTTTGTGTGTGTGTGTCCGTGTGCATGTGTGTGCGTCCGTGCGTGCCTGTTTGCGTATATGCTGGGCAATATCTGATACGACTTACAAATCAGGTTACATCACCTGATTTGATTGGAGTGTGTGTGTGTGTGTGTGTGTGTATGTGTGTGTGTGTGGGCATCACCTGATTTGAGTTACACATGAACTTTAACATCCTGGCCCCTATACACCTGTACCACACCTTTAGATAGCACTTACGATATAGTCTTTACATTCATGTTGTATCTCTTATCTCAGATCAATACTGGTTTATCATTGACTGCACAGGCAGGAGTTTTGGGGAATAATTAAGTCAAGGTACACATTATTAATAATGCCTGTGGAAATTTGAGTCATCCTAAGGATTAGGGAGCAGTGTGCAACCTCCTAGCACATTGCCATTCTTTTATTGCCAAGCCATTGGACATATTATACCTTGCAATACATGCATGTCTCATAGGGGTGGGAATCACCAGAGGCCTCACGATACGATCATCATCACGATACTTATGCCACGCTACAATATTATTGCGATTATTGCAACATTCTGCGATATATTGCAATTTATTCACTTTTTTCCAACTTCAAATTTTTCCCAATTTCAAATGATGTCCCTAAAAGGAAACTTTGTCAACATCTGTCTTTATCTTAAAAGATACATTTCTCTGTTTGCTCATCTCCCTTACATTGTATTGCTGCAAAATGGGATTGTCAAGCAGACATACTGACCAACACACATATAACAATTGAGCGATACTTGGCGCCTGTGTTTTGATACAGTATTGCCACGGTAAAAGAACGCAATATTATGCCGTATCGATTTTTTTCCCACCAGCCCTAATGTCTCACAGGGATCAAACAGGCTCAGGTCTTTACTGTGAGTAATCCATGAGGCACTTATTAGAGTGTGTGTTACATAGGTGAAGAGCACTTTCGGGGCAAAAATACATAGACATTTCAGATTTGTTGGTCAGCTTTGGTTTTGATCCGCACATCTTTGTCACACTGTAGAAGTGAGAAATATTTCCGTTTCCCTGGGGTGAATGTTAATGATTGACAAGATGTCAGTAAAAAACTATACCTGAAACAAATGACAAATGTGCTAATGCTACCAAACCCTTTCTCTCCTCTCTGTGGACAAGCCATCAGCACTTTTACAAAAATCTGGTTAAATCAGTGTTGACAACTCTCCAAAACCTCTTTAAAATGTACCACTTTGACCTTACTTTTATTCAACCTGTAAATATGAAATATTGGTTTAAAAAATGCAATAAGAAAACCAAACAGCAAGATATACAGCACCTCTCATTACACATTACATCAATTATTATTAAAGTCAGATCATAGGATATGGCTATAGAGTTTGGAGAGAATAGGAGAAACGTTCCTGTTCTGAGCTTTTAATGTCATAACTAAGATAAGGAATAACAAGATAAGGAATATTTGTCCACGTGGAGAATGAAGAAATATCCTATGGATGAAAACTTTCACACCACTTACCATCGTTGCTGTCTTCAGTGGGTTGTTCCTCCAGTGATAGAGCTCTGCAGGCAGGTGAGTGGTTTATATAACACTGGTGACGCTGGCGGCAGGAAGTGACAAACAAGGAAAGGGTTGTAAAAACATGACTAATCACACATATTTGCCCTTCAGTGGTACTACTTGCTGTTCAACTTTACAGGATGGTGGTAGTTTTGGATGGAAACTACATATTTATCCGCATTAGCATTGCACAATTACAATTAAGTTATATTGTACACATAATTCACATAGTGTGCTTGGTAGACTTTGAATTTTTTTTTTTAAATGGTCAGTCTTCTTAAGAAAAAGAATGAACTTGTTTACTTTCTGAGTTTGTCAATAATCTGCATATGGGGGTAACTGAGATTTTTGCACTGCCCATATGCAATAGATGTGTACTGATTTCTCAAAATTTGTGCTCTGGAATGTATTTTGTTGTTTAAACTCTTCACAGCTATGCCTTCCTTATGTAGGCTATATGTGACCTTTTTGATAGTGTCATTGTGAAATATTGCTGAGAACGGTTATTTATTAGTTTGCATTCCCTTTGCCATTCTTTTTTACTGTAACACAATAATATAAAAATATACGCAAATATAATGTCATAGCATCCAACATGTTAGAGGAAATATAGTAAATAAGTAAATACATGCAATGTTTATGTAGTAGAAAAACTATTAAAAATAAATTACAAACACAATATGTTTGGATGAGAATGTGGTTGAAATGTGTAAAAATCATACTTTGGGTTTTTAATAATACATTTTTCATAATCGCAAGGCATGCCAATATGTATATTGATATGCACATGAATGCTTTTTATAACGTACAACATCACATTATTTCGGCTTACAAACAAGCTGGAATGAACTGAAGAAAAAGGGGGTGGGGGAAAAACACACAATACATTTTTTTTGTAAAACCTTGACACATCAGCATACATTTCACTTGCTGTATAATGCATAAAGACTGGGACTTAAAAACTAAGGTAGGCTAGCCTACTATACGCATTTCCACTATTCATGATATGCTACGTTTTATTAATTTCATTAAGCTACAGATTGGCCTTTAACTTTTGCTTGGCAGAGAACAAATGAATGAATGAATTTAATTCGTTTACTTTTATTTGTTGGCCATACCTACATTTATTCAGGAAATTCTCATTTTCATATTATTATTTATTATTGTTATGTCATACTAAGTGCGTGTGTGTGCTTATGACTGAAAATAGGTCAGGATTTCACGGTTTCACGGAGCAGCACGCTTATGGTGTACTTCATCACATTGGGCGTGACTTTTAGTACTGTAGCCAATCCCCTGTCTCCATTCTATGATGGGCGTGGCATACATTCAGTGCCCAGAAGCCGAAGCTAACTCGGATAAACAACCAACTTAGCTTGTCAGCTAGTTAGCAACTTCTGGTACGTCTTCATTTCATAAGGGATTTCATTTAACGTGATTCGGTTTTGTTAACCCTTTAGATGTGTGCTTTTTTAAATTTAGTTGACTTTTAACGGCTACCATTTATTTTTATTGTAGTGTTAAATATTATAACAGAAAGTTCGATGTTTGGTTAGCATTAACGTTAGCTAGCTATCTGAATGTGATAATCAACATAGCTAGCTAGCTAGCTAACTTTCTGTCGTTGCTAATGGCTAAAGGTTAGCTAGTGGAGCCAAGCAAAGAACACAAGTTTGTTTATTTATTTTTTGCGGCATTTGCATTATTGCTCTTTCCAGACATGGCGTCGTTAACGGCGACAGAACCAGCGACATGCCCGGGTGCAATACCAGCAGCAGAATCCATAGTGCCCGCTTGCATGTTTGCACCGGACCAGGGATGTGCCGACGATCCATGCAGCGTAGAAGGCTTTGAGGACGGCGAGTGTCCAAACGGCGAGTCCGCGGATCATTTAGACTTGAGCAGCAAGGTAGGCCTCACTGTAAATATCACATAGTAACGTTACGTTTGAAGACGTTCCAGACAATCAGCTGCTTGTTTTGATTCGGTAAACGATTGCTGCGCAGTACGAAATCCGTGTTGCATGTAAGCTGCACACAGCGCATTTTGTGCTGGCTGTGCAAAACACCAGAAAGTGACACGTATGTTGCATTACGTACGTAACCCAGCTGGCAGGTTACCCAGCCATGGGCCATGTCTACTGTATATGCAACATTTTCATGTATTTGTTTATTGATAAAAGGAGCAGACTGAATTTACAAAACAAAACTCTGTTGACTGATTTGCAGAGCACATCGCCTTAAAACAAAATATATCTCACTTGTAGAAGTTGTGACTTCAAGACACTTACAAATAGACTACTTGTTTGACTGTGTGTTTGCTCTTATTTGACCTCTCCACGTCTTTTTCTCATTTTCTAGCTGGTCCTAGTGAGTCCAACAGGGCAACAGTATGATTCATTACTACGACATCTGAGGGAGCAGATAGATGAGGGCTGCGGAGAGACAATCTTTGTGGTTGGGATGGGCTCAGGTAAGGAGAACTTTTTGAGCACCTTAAGGATTGAGAGCATACACTAGGGTCCACCAAACACCACATCATTCAACAGAGTGTCAGCTACAACTGGATCCATCAAAGTATATGATTTGTTGTTATAAATAAATGAGCATGTAACAAATACCCGCTTTTGTTATCTTGAAAATTTTAAAAGGAAGCAGAAGGCAGTACAAATCCACATTACAAGTTTTGGTTTTAAGTGATTCTTGGTGGATCTTTTGTATGCTCTCTTGAGGAGTGTAGAGATTCAGAAAGTTATGTTCTGCAATGTACATCTGGAGCAATTAACTAACACATCTATGCATTTAAAAACATTTTTTACCTTTATTTATCCGGTTAAGTCGATTGAGAACAATTTCTCATCTGCAACGACGACCTGTTACATTCACACAGTTACTCATTCATACCAAGGGGGGGTAAGCCAGCCTCCACACAGGTGACCTCGTGGTCGCAAGCTCGCTTCCTTAACCCCTAGGCCACCACTGCCCCACTGCATGTAGATGTCCTCCATATAGTAGGAAATACATGTCAGTGTTTTCCCTAGGTTTGTGGAAGACTTTGGTGCACGTATTTGGCGGGGTGGGTTTAGGGGTTTCCCCCCTCATTTAAATGTTACATTTTTCTCAGAAAAAAATATGCAATTTCACATCATTTTAGACCTTTTATTATTACCATATATGTGTCTAGATAATAAATAGATAATGCTCAAAAAGCTTAAAGACAAATATGCTAAAGAAGTCCACTGGGGAGCAACTACAATCAGATCTGAGCAAGACATTTAGTTAGTTTTGATGCTTGCATCGATTTTACATTCATTCGGCTTAGGGCCTGTTTGCTTTCATGTACATATACAGTAGCTGTCGGTGCTTCTACAGTTACCATAATCGGATTGCATGTCTAAAAATATTGTAAAATAGGAAACCTTGTTAATGTCATTACTGAAAATGGTGACAAAATATATCGGACAAATATGCACTGAGATATATAAAATACAAGCTTACAGTTGACCTACATTCTCTGTATTTTATAAATTCAAATGTCCATAGATTTTCAGCACTAGGCTTATAGAGCACTATTGACAAGTCAAATAACTGAATGTTCTGTTCTTTAAAAAAAAAAAGAATTATGAGGGAGAGCTCCAGGGTTTTATTTGAGCTAATACCAGCTAGATTGTTTTGTCTAGAATCAAACTTCAAAATCAAGGGAAAACCAAGGAAGGTTTACTAGCATTATCCATTCGAAGCTGACCCTTGGAAATATGAATACAGCTTGCTGCTAAAACAAACACATTGTATTTACACTGACCAATTTCAGGCAATGTAAGATATTGTTTTGCACCTGTATAAGTAGTTGGGGAAAGTAGTTTTTAGTATATTTAGGAAAAAGCTAAGCCACTATTGTGAGCTATCACTTCTGTCAGCTGTGTGCCGGTGAGACCTCCCAGGGAACTAACCCCATTTGTTAGCCTCATAGTTTTCATTCTGGAACCCTTCAGCCCCACATACAACCACGAGGGCTTTTGTTGGCAACCAGGGTTATTTGTTTGCCTGTAAGAGCATCATGTGTGACCCACGCGGCCTGTCTGTGGGTCAAAGCGCATGTATGAAAGGGTGTCATTTTTTTCCCTAGTCAGCAAAGGGGCAGTCAATAGTTCAGCAGTCAATGTCTGTCTGACTGCCTAGCTGTCTGGCCCACTGACCTGACTGGTTTGTTGCTGTTTCTCCATCTGGAATAACTTTGTGTGTCCAGGGTGTTTGTGGTGTTTAGATTACATTTACATAAAAAAAAGATATATCCCTATGTAGTAACATATGACAGTCTGCTCTTCTTGGATTGCGACCGAAGCTAACTGGTTATGATGATCCAGTCATTTTGGCAGGTGGTGTTATTTCAGTTTATGAGGTTTCTCATTTCTACACCACACCCACTCTCACCTGTCCTATACACCACCTGTTTATTTACTCTTTGTGCTACAAAGTATGCATCCAACTTGGTATTTGTCCTCCTGGCCACCACCCTGTCATATAGGAAGCCACTGTACAAACATTACCACGGTGAGGCCTAACATTAGCCTTGACATTTGCCAAACATTCTTTCTCCAAGGCACTCTTGATACAAGCATACATTAAACAGTAGATCATTCTCTCAGCGTGACTCTCTTTTCTTCCTCCCTTGGTCCCTCTTTCACCCTCCTCCTTTATCTACCCCCTCCGCTTTCTCCTCTCTGCTAAGATGGGGGTGATTACGGTCTGGATGACAAAGACATGGAAGCGTCGGTCGCCACGGTGCGGTCGCTCTGTGAACAGATAGAGGCTGACCTGATCTTACTGAGGGAGCGGACAGACACTGGCGGAAAGATTCAGGACTACCTCATCCGCCGGCGTGTGGGCGAGCAGGATTTCCTGGAAGTCAGGTGAAAAAAAACTAAAATGAAGAGAGTCATTAGACGGACAATAAACAAAGTACGTGCTTAGTTCAATCATTTGCAGGCAGAGGGAGAATGTGCACAGACTAATATAACAACATATAGTTCTCTGTACGGATACTCGTAGTTCTCACTCTTCATATTCTCCTTTTTTTTAATCTTGTCTCCAGAGTGGCGGTGGTAGGGAATGTGGACGCGGGGAAGAGCACTCTGCTGGGGGTTTTGACCCATGGTGAGCTGGACAATGGCAGAGGCTTTGCTCGCCAGAAGCTCTTTAGACACAAACATGAAATGGAGAGTGGCAGGACCAGCAGTGTGGGCAATGATATCCTGGGTTTTGACCAGGAGGGACAGGTGAGCTTCTGCCAATGCTCAGGACTTACTGTGTCAGCAATGGATGGCCATGGCAAGTGCAAAATGAAGAAAGTGATAGCCCCTATCCTACGTCTCCTAGCTCCTAGCTAGATTTGAAAGATGTTGGGATTAAATACCATATATTTAAAAAAATAAATAAAAAATAAACTTGGAGAGAGGCCATGTTTTGACTGTAAAATCTTACTTATTGTTATTACTACTTAATAAGCTAGCTTTGTTGATTCCTCAAACTGTGATACAATTGTGAGATGCGATACCATTGCAAACAAAAGATGCATCATTAGACTGTGCACAACTGTTTGTCGCATGAGACCAACACATAGATGCACGTATAGCCTCTCGCATCATTCACAATTGCACAGTACAGACATGTTGATGGTTTGTTAAGGGGAAAGAGGGACTTTCTTTACGCTGACAATCCAGGCTAACGGACAGTTGTCAGATAGCATTTGTCTTGCGGGAAATATTCAGAAATTTGAAATCCAACAGCAGGAAACATGTTAATATAGATTTTCCATTCAGATTAGATACCAGTACAGTGAAAAAAAATTTACTTTTAAAAAGTTGTCTTAGGCACTCTGGATCAGAGATTTTTTTTCTCTCTTTTGGGGGTTTTATTCTACTCTTTAATTTCTTTGACACACTGTGTAGATCATCTTCTATTCTCTGTGTCTGCTCCTTTAGGTGGTGAACAAGCCAGACAGCCACGGCGGCAGCCTAGACTGGACCAAGATCTGTGAGAAATCCTCAAAAGTGATCACCTTTATCGACCTGGCTGGCCATGAGAAGTACCTCAAGACCACTGTGTTCGGCATGACGGGACACCTGCCTGATTTCTGCATGCTCATGGTGAGAGAGGGTTGAGGTGTGTGTGTGTGTGTGTGTGTGTGCGCATGCTTGTGTGTGTGTGTGTTAGGGCTGGACCCGAATATTCATTCGGTGGGTTGGTATTCGATTTGAAAATTTGACATTCGAATATTCGTTAATTTTTTTAATTTTATTTTGGTTTATTTATTTTCTGCATTTATCTCTCGTTCACACTCCAGTCCAGTTGGTGGCGGTAATGCACATTTAAATTGGTTTGCCAACCGCCAATAATGGTATGCATGCACTCTCGGCTGCGCAGATTATACCTGAATTGTTTTATTTTCGGTTATTTTGTAACAGTTGTGTACATGGCTGTATATTTTAAAGATTTAATGGTGTAAAGTTATAAAAACGCTCCTGAGTGGAAGTTTTATCGAGGTTACAGCGACGCCCACTCACAAAGTGTCCCGTTGACGGGACGGTGATCCTTGAGAGGTTAAAAGTTTATTAATTCTGAACGCGTTTGGCCTGTCTATTTATATTGCACCAAATACGCCACTGCACTCCCTTGTGAAGTCGTTTGGATGAAAGGTTCTCAAAATAATCAAAATGTGTGTGTGTGTCTGCGCCTTGTTGAATCCTTGGTCATTTCTTAATTTTCAATTTCTCAAATGTCCTAGGCAAGTGTTTCTCAAACTTTTTTTCAATATTGTACTCCTTTTGAATTTTTTTTTTTTTTAAGCGAAGGACCCCCTGACCAGCGCAAAACATTTTGATTAGAAAAAAAGTCTATATAAGGAGGTACAATACAGCGCTGGCAGTGACACATTCTAATGTTTTGAATCCATCCCTAAATTCATTCATTATTATAGTATAATTGTTTTAGGAATTATGCATGACATATTTTTAAATTACCCCTAGGGGTACACATACCCCCATTTGAGAAACGCTGTCCTGGGCAACCTAAAATTGACTTTTAAAGAAAATCCGGTAACACTTTACTTGAAGGTATCTACATAAGAGTGACATGACAGTGTCATGTGTTCATGACAGTGTCATGTCACTCTTATGTAGATACCTTGAACCCTTGACACATGAACCCTATCTCTAACCCTAACCATAACTTGTCATAACAAAAAGCCGAATGACACTTACTAAAAGAAGCGTTATGTCATACACGTTCATGACAGTGTGACGTCGCTCTCATGTAGATAACTAAGTAAAGTAAAGTGTAACCGAAAATCCTCTTCTCCGTCTCTCTTGTCTCAGGTCGGCAGTAACGCTGGCATCGTTGGCATGACCAAAGAGCATCTGGGTCTGGCTCTGGCCCTAAATGTGCCAGTGTTTGTAGTGGTTACTAAGATAGACATGTGTCCGGCCAACATCCTGCAAGGTAAAGAGACGTACCCATGTAATACATATTGAACTTCTATACCTATTCGTGTTAGAGCCCAAAAGAAGCTGTATATCTTTTTAATAACTCGCATCACACCACTGCAATGCTTCTGTCAAAGTAAGATACGTTACTGTTGAAGTTCCAAAGTGTTGAGACTGCGGTAAAAAGTCAGTTAGTATTAGTGGGATTCATTTCTTGCATGGTAAGTGCAGCACAATTTATGTTCCCACAGCAGTAATTACATCAGTACAACAACACAGCCACGCTATTTTAGTAATCCTTCTGTTGTTAAAAAACTGTGTACACTCATTCATTCTAAAAACTACTTGGCTCTGCTTTAATGATGTTAAGGTAGTGTGTATGAAACTCACCACATTAACGGTACATTAACAAAGCAAATGGGAGCAGGTAAGAAAACAGGGAGTCTTTTTTTAATTAAAATTAGATTAAATATGTAAAATAAGTTAGAAATAAAATGGTTATCTCTAATGAAGGCTTACTCTTTACTGCAGTTATTGTAGAGTATGTACTCCATCTGCTTGTGAAGCATTTTACTGTTCAGTATTTCTTTGTTGTCTGTTCAGTTCCCAGACGTTGTGACAGCTTTTGTGCGGTTTTGTCTATGTGTGTGTATATCTGCAGAGACGCTAAAATTATTGCAGAGGTTATTAAAGTCCCAAGGCTGCAGGAAAATCCCCGTGCTGGTCCAGAACAAGGACGATGTCATCGTCACAGCCTCCAACTTCAGCTCTGAGAGGTGAGGAGGGCGGAGGGATGATAGGAGATAAATGAAAAATCTGACTGACAGACAAGCAAACAGAAAGGCGGGAAGATGATGTGACAGAAAGCAACAAAGAAAATGCTTTGTGTAATTTTTATTTAAACAGGTAGTCAAAAACAAGATGGTTTAAGCTTACAACCACATACTTCTTTTGTATCAAGGAACAGCCATAGCAGGTATTTGTGATTCTGATTTGTGCCATTCTCTCAATTATTGACTTTGCTCATAGAAAATACAAAAACTGAAATGAAAAGAGCCTTGAAAAGGTGGGTCCTGTGACCGGGTTGGATCAGTGGTAGAGGAGGCACACATACTGACAGGTTTATGCCTCGACGCAGAGGTCCATGGTTCGAATCCGACCGGTGACTATTTCCTGCATGTCTCCCCCCCCCTCTCACCTTTCTCACCTAGCTGTCCTGTTTTTAATTAAAGTCAGAAAATAATTCAAATAAAACAGGTAGTCTCATTAGGATTAGGATTGATACCTGTGTACTAGAATAAACATAGTTTGGACTGACACAGAAA
The DNA here is from genome assembly GCA_025617405.1 of Perca schrenkii. NCBI lineage: Eukaryota > Metazoa > Chordata > Actinopteri > Perciformes > Percidae > Perca > Perca schrenkii. Next base: position 35,547,386 of record CM046788.1, read on the forward strand.
ATTCTCACACGCATGCACACCAGTTACATTAGTTTCACATTAAGAAAAGCAATTACAAGTGGAATTGAGAGTATAGTCTTTTAAAATCATCCAGTGAAATCTGAAATGAGAGATTCTGGTTTCAACGGGTTTTTTTTGCAGCTCATTCCATTTGTGAGGAGCAAATCAGCTCTTCCAAGTCATTATCATCAACATTCACACTTTCCTCTTCTTACACCCTCCCTCTCTGCAGGATGTGTCCAATTTTTCAAATCTCAAATGTGACGGGGGAGAACATGGATCTGCTGAAGATGTTCCTCAACCTCCTCTCTTCTCGGACCAACTTCAACAACGACGAGCCTGCTGAGTTCCAAATAGACGACACATACTCAGTACCGGTACAAAATAAAACACACACTCAGCTATATACTCCCCAAAATCGCTCAGACACTTTCTTTTTTTTTGGATCCTCACTTTTTCTTTTCAAAACATGAAAGGGGTTACCAACGTGGAGCAGCTAGACCAAACAAAATGTTTGGCAGTGCTCCAAATATTAAAGTCATGCCCTGAGGGGAGACAGCAGCAGTCTGAGAGTCTCTGCTGTTGCAGGTTACTACTGATGCAAAAGCCAATGTGTCTCTCAGCAGCGTTGTCATGTAAAAAATGCTTTTTGAGTGCCACTCATTGTTAAAAACCTGTATGTTAATGTGATTTGCAGTAAGAGGCAGTAGATTTATTTGCACAGCGAAGCGGTCACTGCTTTTAACAACAGAGCCAAATATAACAACAAGCAAATCCCGCTTTCATTTGACATTATTAACGGCTTAACAGCTTTCACTCAAGCAGCAGCTGGAGAAAAAAAACCTTTGACAAAGTGGTGAAAATAGACTACGTAGAGTACTACTTTCTGGATATTAAAAAACATTGTGCGTGCTGTGTGAAAATTCTTGATAAGGTGTGAAGTACCATAAGTTTAAAGGTATAGTGGAGGATTTTCCCGAATTTTAGAAAAGAACCGCCCTCTGTACTTTTTGAAAAAATGCACATGCGCAACCCTCTGCCTGCTCCCAAGAGGGAACGCCTATTAAACGTGTGCACGAGAGTGCACTGTTTACAAGTTGCTGTCGGCATGGCTCATACAAGCCTACTTTCCAAAAGAAGATTTGCACTTTTTCACAAATTGAGATGTTTACCGTGTGTGCGCGGTGCGTGACTTGTGCCAGGGCTAGCATCGCTAATCATAGCTTACATCAACTTTTACTAGCAGTGATTTTAAATGGATTTGTCCAAATAGCATGCCAAACTTTACCTGTGGAGTAAAAACTTCATGACTGAGGCATCAGTGGGAAGCCCAACCTGTGCTTTTAGCGCACGCCAGCGTGTGAAATATTCTCCCAAAAGCTTCAATGCTTCAATGAATGGCTGAAACCGTAGCTCAAGCTCACCACACATATACACCAGAAAGCTAGGGACGTGCACGTACGACGGCCTTACGTAAACATATCACCAGAATGATTGACAACTAGGAGAACCAATAGTCTTGATGATCCACCCGGAAAAAGAAAATCCTCCACTATGCCTTTAAGTGTTTACATTTACACTTTTAAAGGAATACGCCACCGTTTGTTCAAATAGCGTTATTCACCGTCTCCTCTATATTTATATAGGTGGGCAAACGCATTTTTGTCTCAGTGCATGCATTGTCTTAGTCCGGCAGCGCCGCAGCTAGCTTAGCTAAGCGTAGTCAATGGAATCCTTTGTTGCTGGTTAGCATGTTGTGAGTAAAAATGAGCCAACAATAAAACAACCTGATTACTTCTTATGGTTCTATTCGCGAGTACAAATAGCAATGCAGATTAAGACTAGACGATTTCCTAGGCAGATATTGACTTGGGACTATATTGGGTGGAAGTAGCCTACAGCCAAAGCACTGCTACATGGGCACAGAGATATCACGCAGCAACTCTGTGTTAGTACAGGTCTAATATGGGTCGATCTGTCCCGTAAAATAACCAGTTTACAGTAATCACTTACTCTGTGGACAGCTGTTTATTGGGTCCATTTGGCGTTTTTCCCCAGTCGCCTTTATCGCACCGGATAAAAAAGTCGAGGACAGCAGGATGGATCGTCGCCGAGAAATCCTCGGTAGCTGTGACACAACGTACTGCGGGCCCGCTCATCTTGATCTGACACGTTGAGCCTGGTCATCAACGGCAGTACCTTGTCCCACTCGCCACAGCACAGACGCTCTATATCAGTCGGCATAGGTTGGCATATTCCCCCACCACACGTCCTCGGGCTGTTGAGCGATCGCAACCTCCTCCTCCTGTTGGTCTGTTTCCAAAGCACGCAGCTCCTCTTCTGAATACTCTGGTTCGTAGAGGTATGGTTCTGGATCTTACACAAAATCTCTCTCACAAAATCCGCCATGTTCATCGCCATTCACTGTCTACTGTAGGAAAAATAGCCAGCTAATATTCACACCGGTATGTTGACGGAAGTTGGGGGGTTTCGGGTGCCGCGTGATCACTGCGCCCATGTAGCAGTGCTTCGGCTGTGCTTCCACCCAATATAGTCCCAGGTCAATATCTGCCAAGGAAATCGTCTAGTCTTAATCTGCGTTGCTATTTGTACTCGTGAAAACGCAGGCCACAAGAAGAAATTAGGTTGTTTTTTGTTGTTGTTGGCTCCCTTTTAATCGCGACATGCTAACCGGCAACAAAGGATTCCATGAGGACGCTAAACTAAGCTAGCGCCGGCGCTGCCGGACTAAGACTAAGACTGTCTCTACAGATGTATGTGATTGTTGATTGTCTCTTGGCAGGGGGTGGGCACAGTAGTTTCAGGAACTACGTTACGTGGAATGATACGCCTCAACGACACACTGCTCTTAGGCCCAGACCCGCTGGGCACCTTCATCCCCATAGCAGTCAAATCCATCCACCGCAAGAGGATGCCTGTCAAAGAGGTCCGCGGGGGACAGACGGCGTCCTTTGCGCTCAAAAAGGTTTGTGGGAGAACAATGTGCCGGAATAACCTGCAATACCTTATTGCAAAAAAAACCTAACACAAAGTTATAACTGTTCTAAAAGGATAACTGTTTTAAAACCTTTGGATATGATATGCATATGAATTAGTTTCCTAGCTTTATAAAAAGTTTTATAATGCATGCAAATCCTGCAACGTGTGGGTTTAGGTTGTGTTTTGTCTCTAATTCTAGTTTGGCTTCATCACTTCCCCAACTAATAGTGTGTGTGTGTGTGTGTGTGTGTGTGTGTGTGTGTGTGTGTGTGTGTGTGTGTGTGTGTGTGTGTGTGTGTGTGTGTGTGTGTGTGTGTGTGTGTGTGTGTGTGTGTGTGTGTGTGTGTGTGTGTGTCCCTGTCTGTCTGTCGTGTGTGTGTGTGTGTGTGTGTGTGTGTGTGTGTGTGTGTGTGTGTGTGTGTGTGTGTGTGTGTGTGTGTCAGATCAAACGTTCATATATAAGGAAAGGCATGGTGATGGTTTCCCCAAAGTTGATGCCACAGGCCACCTGGGAGTTTGAGGCGGAGATTTTGGTGCTGCATCACCCCACCACGATATCCCCAAGATACCAGGCCATGGGTTAGTTTCAACACACTTCAATCCCTTTCACACTGCCGTGCACCGGTTCACGGAACTTCTGTATGTCTTTGGTGTGCCCGATCTGCTCTTTAGTAGATTTTTGCATGCAGTTGCACTTGGATTTTATGAGGTCTCGCTTTATCCCAACACTACATGGTCACCCTGAAACATTCCTTCCAAGACTAACGGAGTCTCTCTCTCTCTCTCTCTCTCTCTCTCTCTCTCTCTCTCTCTCTCTCTCTCTCTCCGTCACACCAGTCCACTGTGGCAGCATCAGGCAGACCGCCACCATCCTGACCATGAACAAAGACTGTCTGCGGACAGGGGACAAGGCCACAGTCCATTTCCGCTTCATTAAAACTCCCGAGTACCTGCACTGTGACCACAAACTGGTGTTCAGGGAAGGACGCACCAAAGCTGTGGGCACCATCACCAAGGTACTGAAGCGTCAGCGTAGATGTGGGTATCTTGGCATTACAAGGCTGCGTTCAGACGAGCTGCGTCCGACGGTGCGGCCCAATGTCATGCTGCGGTGGCCAATCATGTAACCGGCGATCAGGGTTGTCGGTGTGTTTTGAGCTATGGTTCGAGGCGGTGTGACAATCCTGTACAGTAAACATGAAACATCACTGCCTTTATCGCTGCCACATGCAAGTTTTAAAATTCTATGATAAAGAAACAAAACACAAGCACCGAACTGCCCGGGAGCGTGTGTAATAGCTGAATGCCTCGCTCGTCTCTTTTCTTTCTCTCTTTCCCCGTGAAATAAAGCTGCCTTCAAGTGCAGTCGGAAATGTCGGGATCTTTAAATGATCTGACGGAAAACAGTAATTGAGAAATACAAAGTCTACTTGTGCTACGTTGGAGGGGTTGAATAACATAACAGGACGCCACACAAGTGGACCATTTCAGTGACGCTCCCACCGCCGCACCACCCTGCGGCAAATCACCTGATCGCTTTTTTTGGTCTGAGTGCAGCTTTAGTGAGTCGTCTACATGGCCAATCCCTGATTAATGCAGGTCACCTGACACCGGCTGTTCTTGTGGTTTCAGCTTCTCCAAGCAGTGAACACCCAGGCAGCGAAGGCCCAGCAGGCCAAGATGCAGGCCAGTAAGAAGACTTTTAAAGAGGGCACGGCAGCCAATGAAGAGGCTGGATCGACAGCACGACCGCCCAGTCCTAACACAGCACAGTTACCAGTGAGTCAACCCATGCTCAGTGAACCTTTTATAATGTGTAATGTTTTAAGGTAAACAGGGGGGACATTCCCTTGGTTATAACACGTTTTTTTGCATCCATTTTTGCGATTTAAAGTATGTGATGTAAACAGTTACATCCATGGGCAGAGTTGGCCTTATGCATCGGATCCATGCACCTAAAAAAATCCATTCTCAATACAGAACTAGTCAATCTTTTGTTTGTTGCATCATGACAATTATCCTTGATTCAGGGTTGTATCATTGATTACTAAAATATTTAGTTTGCTAAATGACTAAATGAAAAGTTCCCATGAAAAAGATTGATTTGATGAAGCTATATTTCTTCTCCTGATCCCCCCCCCCGACATAAGGCCAGTATTCTTTATTTAAACTTTGGGTTTTTTCAACCTGGACCCTATCTTTCTATGTTTTTGTGTGTAAGTGACTGATGGGAACAACAACAATCCTATTTACATAGAGATCTGGTGGGTTTAGCAAATGCAATTTCACAGATATTTTTATGTTTAAAAAAACTTTTTAACAGAAAGGTCAACCTCCTTAGAAATCCTTTCCATAATGTTGTCAGACACTTAGAATATTAATCTGAGCCTGTCAGCGGCAAAACGAGCACTTTTGTGAACGTAAATACAAGCTGCACTATTGCCCTATTAACTTCCATTGTAGCTTGTTTCACCGCTGCCGACTGCAGCGATCTCGCTTAATACTGGACCAATGTCAAAGATTGTTGTTCCCATCAGTCACTTAGACATAAAAACATAGGAAAACAGGTTGGAAAAAAAACAAGGTTACCCTTTAATAACATCTTAAAAATAAAAGCAAGATTACATTCAAAACTGTTTGTAATGCTGCTCCAATTTGAATTTTCTTTTAATATTTTAAAATGTTCAAAATCGGCATGAAATGCTACTGGTTTCCTTTTCTTGCTGCTTTTGAGCCTTTACTTTTGCGAGTTTGATTTCTCTTTCCCTGTCCCCTCTCGTACTGCTCTCACCTTTCATTGACCTTCTTACCCCTGCCCATCATATCCTGCTTTCATCTCCCCGAACGGTTCCACCTGTCCCCCTCATCACACTCTTTCATTTACACACCTCCTTTCATCCTCGCCCCTCCTCTCTGCCTTTTCTGCCCTACGTGCTCTTTCCGTGAACTTTAACACTTTACTTTTTTCTGCTGCCACCTCCCTTTGCTTTCCCTCTCTCCCTGTCTTGGCATGCTGCGTCAGACAGTGGCAGAGGAGGAGGCGTTGTGTAAAGATGGCAACAAAGAGAACAAGGTAAAGACCTTTCTGCCGTCCTTGTCTTCTGAAGCTTGGATGTTGTTTTGTTGTTGGGTTTCTTCACTTTCTAAACTTTCCAAACCAGTGTTTTCTAAGCATGCATAATTCAGAGCAGATCATAGTTTCACAGAGTAAGTAAGTAACACTTTATTTATATGTCACTTTTGAAAACACGCAGTTACAAAGTGCTTCACACACACACACACACACACACACTAACACACACATTAAATTTTAAAAATGCAGCATAAAAAGGGGTGCAGCCCTTTACACAAAGTAAAGTATAAACTTACACTAAAGTATAAAGGTGGGGTTTTAAAAGACGATTCAAACAGTCCAGAGATTCAGCAGACCTGACAGACAGAGTACAAATAGGTTCTGTACTTATAAAACAAGGCGTTGGAAAGTTTGTAAGTACCCCAGGAGTTTATTTAAATAACACTTGCCTGATGACTTCTACTCTTTGCTGCTAGCTAGCTAGCTCTCCGATTCTCCTCCAACAGTTGTAGCTCTTTCGTATGTGTATTCAGGCTCGAATATGTACGGGCGACCTTCGAAATTGATACTCATTGTTGCGTTCAATGTTAACCCCAAACTCTGCCATTTCGTTGATCTCTTCTTCTGTTCTCTCGCTTTTTGCTCCTTCTTCACTACTTTACCGGTAGTGTCTTTTGGCAATATGTCGTCCTCTGTGCGGGATCTCGCACAGAACTTTGGTACGAAGTTTGGTACCATTCCGGGCATTACTGTATTAGTGGGGTAATTTACGAGATACACCTTTGGTTCCATTAGCGCCTGCACTAAGCCATTCGGCTGATAGTGCTAACTCGCCCATTGTTAGACCGAGGGGAAAAAAAAGCTTCTGGGGGGGTGTTTGGCTCTAGGTCATGGTGCAAAGGACCCTAGGGTGAAATTACGCCCAGCCATCCCTTTTAATTGCTGAAAAAGTTACTGAATTGGATCCCAGTGGTTCTAGATTAAGAAACGTACTTGCCTTTTTAAAAAGGAAAAAGCTTGTACTGTGTTATCCCCCCCCCCCTTCTCCCTGATTGTGCATATTATTTACAGTATTTTAACGGGAGGTCTTTGTGTTTGTAACTAATTTAGGGTTCTCCCTGGTCATGGAATTTAATAATTCAAATTTTAACATGTGTTATTGAAAGTATTCCTTTTTTAAATGTTTTGAAGACAACTTGTGTAATTGCAGGCTTTTCTGCAGTGTTGCAGTGGAGGGGGGCCACCCCAACTGATATTAAGACCCCCACCTGCTAATGTCAGATGAAATGATTACACTTTTATCGAGCAGAGGAGCTACATCTACAGAAAAAAAAGCTGTATATTTAATGAATTTAACACCTCCACTTAAAATGTTGTGGGGAATAGGCATGGGCCGGTTACCGGTTTCAATGTATACCGCGGTTTGTGACTTACCTATTTTCATTTTATTCCTTCCCCCAGGACAAACTTTAACCACGTCTTTACCCTCTTAACCTTTTCAAGTTCAAAGCACGAGTGAGAAATGCATTCCTGTTTCTCAGAAGTTTATCTCATAGTGCTCATATTATGCTTCTTGGCTTTTTCCCTTTCCTTTATTGTGTCATATATCTTTTTTGTTCACGTTATAGGTTTATAAAGTGAAAAAGCTCAAAGTCCACCCCAAAGGGACTTACCATCTCCAACAGAAAACACTGTTCACCAACTGCTCCAAACAGCTCTATTGTAGTCCAGCCTTTACTTCAGAGACAAACGTGGTCACTTTGTAACACGTTATAATGCTCGCCTAGCTGCTAGCGTGGCACACGCTCAAACTCTGCTTCTGACTGGGCTAGTAGTCCTTACCTAGCTACTACACATGTGCGACTCCCAACAAAGATGGAACAGAAGTGAGATTTCTCACTCTGTAGCTAAAACAGAGAGCTTCAACACACAGGGTGAAAAGATGAGCTGGAGCAAAGTGCAGTACAACAAAAATATGGTGTGTTTTGAAATGTAAATAATAATAATATTCTGATATAACTTCTAAATAAAATTATGAACCTGAAAATGAGCACAATATGAGCACTTTAACATCTGAACTGTTCTTTAACGGCTTTTCCTCATTTAATTTCTGACCCGCATTTCATGCAACCGCTGACTCACTGTGGCGTTCCTGTCTGTCTGCAGCTCAAGTCGGGAGGCGGAGGACGCAGGAGAGGCGGTCAGAGACATCGAGGGAAAGGCCTGAGCGCTGAAACTATCTCCACAGCCGTGCCCGCAGGAGCGGCCGGCACAGCCTAATAAACACATCCCATCTCATCTCTTTGTGCAGGGAGGGGAAAGTGACTGCATGGCTCTCCGGTTGGTTGCGTACCGAATGCACAATTTTCATCATGAAAGAGTGAATTATTTTCCACATCAAGTCCATTTAAAAGCTTTATTTGTGTAATTATTTGATGGGCTGGTGAAGATGATATTGAGTTTTTATTTAGTTTGAGTTCATTGCAGTTAGATTTCATTATATAACCCTTTTTTTCTATTTTACTGCAGACGTTCTGGGGGGTGTTCCAACTTGTTTGTAGTTCATCAGAACTTTTCGCTTATGGCATTAACTGTTTTCCTCAGCCAGCAGAGGCGTCAGTCACTTTCCCTGCCTGAACGTTCTCCACACTCTTCTTTTTGACACTTTACATATGTTCTTTTCCTCTTTCGTCATCATCTCGTGTTCACCTCCACCTAACTTTTCAAGAACGCACCTTTTTTTCCGGACGGCACCAGGGTTGGCGTCTACGTACTGCCACGTCAGTCACACTAGGAAGTAGACTGTGTTGAGTAGTGGAAAAACTGCATTTTCTTTTTCTTATACAAAGCTCTGCCCCATTGGCAATTTGAATTCACATTGGGAATTGACTGAACTGAAATGGAATTGATGCCAACCTTAGGTGTATTCATGTCTGTGACATAAAGCAAACAATTTGCTGCGGGGCAGAAAACAAAATCACATGAGCTGGATGCTCGTTAACCCTTGTGTTGTCTTTTGGTCAAATTTGGCCTGTTTTTAACGTTTCTGTAGCAGAAATTTGGATCTCTTTCAACCAAACGGATGGTTCCATGAAACGCTAAGGATCAGTTCACTACTATCACTGACTTTTGGGTGTTTTATTCAATTTTATAGCATTATTCTGACTAAACTTTGACAGTCTATGATTATCCATCAACATCCTCTGATCTTATAATAAATATATAATAATTCATATTTTCTGAACTCAAAAGTTAGATATAATTTCTAGGGCTGTGCTCGATTAAAGAAATTCTTAGTCAACTAACACTCATTCAATTGTATCGACTAATCGATTAGTTGATTTAATCGACAGATCTGTAAATCTGAGTTTCTCCGCAGAGTCATGCAAAAGCACCACTTTAATTTTTGTGTTTACCAGAGATGTGCTCGTACGTTTCTTGGAAATAAGTCATTCAGCATGAAAAAAGCATAATGGACTAAAGAAATCTAAGTTGACTAATACCAAAACGACCGATTAGTCGACTAATCGACTAAGAGGGAGCAGCCCTAATAATTTCATATATGCTATAAAAGGTTTAGTGACCAGAAATTCAAAAAATGGTGGTTATAAAAGGGGGAAAAATACCAAAAACTTTAAAGAAAATCCGCAAAATAAGTGACAAAAACGTCAAAGATGTCAAATAAAAAAATGTCTTTTTCAATTTTGACCCGGTAGGACAACACAAGGGTTACATTGTGTAGTTTAATGTCGGTTCACCCCGCCGTTCTCTTGGGTTGGTACCTAAACTTGTGCTCTGGAACTCACCCTCTGAAGATTTGCTTTCCTTGTGTGACAGTGGTAAACGGTTTGGTGAAATTTTGTTGCCATGCGACAGAAAAGTTATTGTCCTATCCTGGACCACTGGATACTACACTGTTCACAAGCCATCGGCTGTCATAGCGCTATGTCGCATCTTGTCGATAAAGAGCAAAAACAGTCTCTTATCCATTTGATCTTCCCTAGCATACATTTGATCTCGCCATAGAAAGGTCATTTGATCATTGCTGAGCCAATGTTGCAGTTCATGCTAAGAGAGAAGCCCAACATGCCCTTGCCCCCCCCCCCCAAAAAAGTAATGTCAAGTGTCATAGTGGCTTTGTCATGTGTTAAGTTGGCACAAGTCATTGTGAAGTCATCTACTCAGTTTGCTGGGATATACCTTCCATTTTGATGCAGATACCCAAAAATTCCAGAAGTTGATTCTCCCAAGCACAACAATTATTCATTCTGCAGCGGTGTTTCACACCTTAAATGTAAAATAAAATAAAAGAAAGCCAAGTAAGAACATATTAAAAATGTACTAAACATGTTACTGTGACTTTGAGTGTCTGCATATCACTTCTTTGTACTCCTTATGAATCAGAATGCGGCCGCAAAACAAATTATTTCAAAGTTTCAAGGGTCAAAATCCAAATGTGTGTCAGACAGGATGTCAGTGTTTTCATGTGATCTGAGAAAATGTACATATATTTTATGATCAAGTTTTTACTCTACAGTAGTCTTATCAGCCAAATTAACCATGGGACAGAAACGGTGTGATATTTTTTTTGTGGAGGGTCTAAACACAGCAGCCAATAGTGTCCCTAGTGTCCTCAATGGACCGCTACAACCTTTTTGTCCGTATGTTTCCCGCTGGTTTTATCAAGTTGTTCGAATGGTCCTCTTCCCAGTTTTAAGTTAACGAAATAGTCTTATCGGGTGTTTTTTCTTCTTCTTCCAATGCCCCAATGTTCATATACAGTACATACTATGATTTCATGCTGGTCAGTCTGCTCTGAGAGTCTTTTGGGCCACTGAATTACCCATTTTATAAAGATCACAAACAAACTGAACTGCCAGAATCTTAGACCTTACCAATATCATTTTGAAGGGACACGTGTCTATTGTATGTATGAAAAATACAGTGTTGTGAAGAAGAACCAAGGATTAAAAAAAAAAAATCCATTTAAATGAAGTGGTGCCAGTTTGTGTTGTAAAAAAACCTTCATAACACCATTTGTGTTTAAGGCATTCATGTAACGCTGTATGAAAGATGAATGAGACCAGAAGCTACCGTTAGCGAACCACGTGATGTCCCTTGGATTCCCCGCTGCAGGAGATGTTGTATTACCCCGACACCCTGTACGTTACCGTTTAAATTTGTTTCCAGGTTAGTGGGGATGCACTGCGCTCGTAGCGGTGATGCAAAATCACCTGTTTTGCGTATCCTACGGTGCCATCTAGTTGCTGGATATTTCCCTAGTGGTTGTTAACTAGCAAATGAGCTCACTATTAAGTGTTCATTCAACCAATGAATGGTTTCTGGCTCCTAAGAAACTCCATGCATTAAGTGTTTGCATGACAAATATGGCAATCTGCCGGAGAAGAGCAAGAATGGGAGTGGAGCAAGCCAACTGTGATATAGGCTACTGTACAGAGACGGAGAACAAACAGACTGATAGACAGATGGAGAGAAATAGGCTGGCAGAAAAAATAGGCAGAGGGAATGGAGTATTGATTCAAAACATGGGTTGGTGAAGAGAGACAACAAGATGGAAAATGAGTTAGAGAAAAGAACATTGGAGAACACTGCTTGACCAAAAAAAGTGATCAGAAAGTATGGTTGTAGATATGAAATTGGATGATAAATCCGAGGCTAAACAATACACGAGGAGGTGAAACAAACTTTAAAGAAACAAACTTTAAAGGATTTTGGAAAAACCTACCGTACTACTACTACTACTACAACTAGGCTATTACGAGGCTACTCGATATTTAATTAACCTCAGTCAGGTAGAAAGTACATCAAGTAGCAAACTCTCTTTAAGTACAATTTTTGAGATACTTTTTTGCGTGCTGAGTTCAAGTTCTTTAGCCTGGGTAAACCCTGACGAACTTCCGGTAAATTTGAGATTTGCTCTGAAGGTCAGTCTGGCGAAGAGCCCATTCAAACCCATTTCCAATGTCCCCAAAATGGAGGAACCAATCACAACCGCTGAGACGGGCTTTACACCAATCACAACCGTTGAGGAGGGCTTTACGCGACGACGATAGCGCAACGACGGCGAGCAGCTTTTTGTTTAAATTCAACATGATGGCTACCGAAGTGCAGCGTCACCTGGATCGTTGGTCTGATTGGTTGAAGGATTATCCAATTGGCATTTGAGCGGCATCCGTTGGTGACGCCCCTTTGGAAATGAACTGTCAATGAACCTTTCCCCGACCCACTCTCCGTTACAACTGAGAAGGGTCTGGTGTCAACCAGGCTGTAAGTTCTTATTTTACCTTTGAAAATCAAGTGAAAGAAAAAAAGGTTTTGCAGATAGATTTCATGGATCTTTGTCGGGCATCCTCCCTTGAAAATCAATAAAATTCCAATGAACATAGGCATCAGTGACCATGCAAAGGACTCTCTTTTTTTTGTTCTTGGAAGAAATAATAGTGTCAGATAATAGCGATAAAACATTGGGGATTATGGTTTTCAATCTCTGAGAAATATATCCTTTAATGTTAAGCCCGTGCCTTGCATCAGTCGATAAAGCTAAATTTGCTGATTTGGGAGGAATGGCCAATGAAAAGGATAAAAGGCTGGTGAAATGAGCGACTCAGCACAAAAGCCAGCCGGAGTCACATTCACACAGTCAAGGACAGAGACTTTGACAGAAGGATTTCACAAGCATTTATTCACTTAAGCTCTCTACACTTTAAGCAGATTTACTGTGAAATCGAGTCACCCGGATTTAGAAAGCTGCTAACTTAAGATGGATTTTAGGGTTTTTACTAAGTGGCCCATTACAGTCAAAATCCAGTTTTTTCTTTTTTAGTTTTTGCACCCTGAGACAAATTCAATTTTGAGGGAAAATGTAATGTTTTGGCACAAAATATCAACAGTTTCCAAACAAACCCGAAGCTTGCAAACCCCAGAGTTTCCAGGAAATAGTCTGTGCAGAGGTATGGAGCTTACTGAAAGTTAAATCAGGGAGGCTACTTAATGTCAGATCCAATCATATCAATACCTCGCTTGATTTTTCTTCAATCAGTCGGTGCTGCTTTAAATGATTTAATATATTCACAAGTACGTATGCAGTATTTGATGATTTTGCCATATTACCCGTCTCTATAAGACACCTTGCAACCGCCTTGTTTCATACTTTATAAACCTAAAGGACATGGCTTGTCGGACTTTAAATAATACATGCTACCCACAGCTCTCGGCTGGACTGGTTGACAGCTAACCCAGACATCTTGTAATTGTCCTTATGAAGACTCCTGGGCTCGGGTTAATGTCTGCTGTGTATAAAAGTACAGGTGTAGTCTTCAGTTTGTGGCCCAAATTCCCCAAAGATGCCTTCAGTCTTGATATTAATGGCTTAACTGACTATCTGCCTTGCAGGCTTGACTTGAAAGCATTAAAAGAATTCCACCGGAGCTACATGTTTTCTTCATTTGCATCCATTTAAAACTCCTGCATTCTAAATGAAGCTCAGACATTTTGAATTAGGCAAAGATATTCAAGATTAATTAGTCACGAGCTGCCGTAGTAAACAAGACGAGATGAAATCACGGGATGATTCAGAGTTGGTAGAGCACAAAATAACCCTGTTAATAAATAAAGATTCAAATTCTTGTTTTCCACCAGCACTTTTGGCTGCCATCCAGAACAGTGTAACTGGAGTGCGTATCCTCCTAAATAGGATACAACACTTGATAAAGACTTAATGTGGTCTCCAACCACATTTGACCTCGTTCTTTTCTCTAAATGGACCATCTATGTAAAACTCAACTGCTACCGAGTCCACTAAGTTTATTCTCATGTCAGTCAGGTCTTGGTTGGCCAGCAGGTGTCACTGTTGTGTAAGGAGTTATTCAAATGCAGCTGCATGAGAACACAGCAGTCTCAAGTCATTAGTATTTGCCAGTGTGCTTGAGCTTGAAGGTACCAGTCTGGCATGTTTCCACCGAATAGTATTTATCTCCATTAAAGCTGATACTGTAAAGGCTGCTGTTGGATATCGAATTTTTGTAAATGCGTTTTTGTGCTGTTTCCACGTACGTTGGCAGATAAAGACAGTCACAGATAAAGAAGAAAGAAAGAGAGGAAGGGAAGTTGTCTGTTGTATTTATGGTGCTTCATTAGGTAAAGGCGGCTCCCACTTTTGGCCCCATTTCCCCCTGATTCAGCTGTTATGGTTCCTGTCGGCCTCTCTCTCCCTCTCTCTCTCTCTCTCTCTCTCTCTCTCTCTGCTCCAGCCTGCTGTCTGTCTCCTCTTGTCCAGCTCTATTGGAGCATCCAGCGACAGAGAGGGCCAACAGGAGCTAGCCAAGATGTGACTCTGCAGCCGGCTCTGTGTGTCCGAGCCAAAAGTCAGAAATCTCTTACTTTCGGTCCCTTCTGTTCCTGCATCTGTCAACTTGTGTGTCGCTTCATTGTCAGATGCCAAGTGCTCTATATTTGTTTTTCTAAGATTTCCTCTTCAGCTCACTTCCAGGACCACTGTACTATATTTGCATGCGTGCGTGTGTCGGAGCTCCGCTCTCTGTCAATATGCAGATAAGAGGACAGATAAGCTTGTGCTTACATGCTCTCAGGTACCGAAATTTGGCACCGTTTGATTTAAAGTGAATCGGTCCTCTGTAGTACCGACGTAATTTGGTCGGTACCCAAAAAAGTACAGAGTTCGGTATCCAACCCTACCTGTAGGTGTATTTAAACTCATGCTGGAGGCGTTAAGTTCAGCTGAACCTTCAATGTAAACAAAGATATTGCGGGCGCTGTATGCTTAACCCAAATTTGTAGTTGAGCCTCTCTCTCACTCTCTGGGAAGTATGCTAGAGTTTGACAGGCATGGCTGTAGTTAAGTCCACCTTTATCGAGTCCAAGACCAGGACTAGTCGAGACCGAGTCAAGACCAAGTCCAAAGACGCTCAAGTCCAAGTCAAGACCGAGTCCAGAAAAGTTTGAGTCCAAATGAGAGACTGTCTAGATCGTAGAAAGAAAGGGTCAAATTAGGCCACATTATTTACTTAAAATATGAAATGGAAATGTTCGTTTCCTTGAACTTATAACTTGTCCTGAAGAAATCATAGTACAAAGTGCTTGCTGACATTGTGTCTGTGGCCAAAATTAAAAGGATTGATACCTGAGGTATATGATGCAGCCAGGCGTGTACCAGGCGACCAATCTCAATGTTTTAGATGGATTTTGAATTAAACTAATACCTGTTTTCTGAATGAGCGCGCTTCATCAACGGTTTTCTTTTGAAGGAGGAAGTTACTTTAGAAAAAAAGCATATAGACTCGGTCTAGACCAACTAGAATATTTGGCGAGTCCAATGGCCGAGTTCGAGTCCAAATACCAACAAGTCCAAAATGAGTCAGAAACAACAGAAAAGATTCCCTTATCATGCAGCTGCCTAGACTCCCTGAATCTGTATAGACACAAACATATTTACAGTCACAGTCAAAATTTTGACACACTTCCCCATCCAAGTGAATGAGAAAGCGAACTTTTGACTGGTACTGTATAGTATTTAAAGAGGTTTGATTATTACTGTTTTTTGATTATTATACTGGCCGAATATTCTCGTCCCCTGACCTGTGACCTATAAGAGGATGAACCCTAGTGACTTGAGTGATGCCTGGACTTTTTCTTGAGTGCAAACAAGTCAAATGTACACAAGGAACAAATGGGTAACATTGTATTTGTCCTCTTTTTCTTCTTCTGCAAACAGCCGTTATATTTTTTATCATCATGGTCACCTTCTCCTTGTCTTAATCCTTAACCGTTTTCACTTTTTTTTTTTCTCTCCCAAACTCATTTATCTGCCTCCATCCAGCCTCATTCCAACAGACTCCTTATGCCTTGTCGATGTTTTCCAGCTTTCTTTCTCTCTTACTTCATGCATTTTCTTGCTCGCACACTTAAAACTGCAGCTGAAAACTTTGTACAAGTTAGTAAATTATACATTTTAAATATTCCCAAACTTAAATTCATTTCCACATTCTCCCACAGCTGTTTTAATTCAGTTGTTTTACAGAGAGAGTGCATAATAATCTCAGTTTTTCCTCTAGGTTGATTTAATGTATCAGAACTAGGGCAGAGGCAGAACAGGGTTTCCGCTATGTACGTGTAGCAGCGGCGCACCGCTGCGCCTTCAGCTGTTTATGAAAAGTCATAAAGTCGTAATTACACGACTCTGCAGAACGAAAGCCGCGACATGAAATCCGCACTTACAGCTACAGTTTATTGGAAAATAGCATTGTTGTTAGGATAAGTATATTATCAAATAATAGACAGGAACCACCGAAATAATGTCAAAATGAGTTTACTTGCAAGTAGAGTCAAATTCAAGCACTTAAAGCCAAGGACAAAATATGACTGACGAATAAGCTTTCTACAACAGCTTTTGTAATACAACGTAGAATGCGATAAAACTCTATAGTCCTAACAAAGAGTCGATGTCGTCAGTTATCTCAGTCAAGGAGCGCCTGTTCTTTCCTCAGCATCACACCGCGCTCCAGACAAGGACAAGACCGTGGCACCCAGGTACCAGATGGCGACAGCAGCAACAGTGTTTTGTCTTTTTAGAATGCAAACAGTTTTAATAATAATCAGAGAAAAAAGTATGTATCATAATTTTTCCCTAAGGCCGCCTTCACACTGGCAGTTGAAATCAGCTCCGTAATACGCAATACGCCCCCAACGGACGTCGTACTACACCGTTGAAAAGCTTCGGAAGCAACTCACAAAAATGGCCGAGAGACTAGAAGGACTGATAAGTGTCTGAATGTACGATTCTCTGTGACCTCTCTTATACAGCTATAAATAGAAAGGCTGCTGCGTGGAGAGAAGTTGCCCAGGACGTTGACATGTCAGGTCGGTTAAATGTGATATAGCGGCATAATGTCAATAGTTCGGTGTCTGTTGTTAGCTAACCAGTTAGCATTAGCGTGTGATATCACACATTCTAAATGGCTTTGAACACAGACCCTGCATCTTACTGAGAGACACAGACTGTTCTGCTACTTAAAACCTGCCCTCCATTGAGAGACACATCTTTGTTGGAACAGAGCTTAAAACTTATACACCTTTTGTACTACACTGCAATACAGCAGTAATACTACACAATACTCCAGTACCGCATGAAATATCTTTAAAATATCTTCAAAACTATTTTTTTGTAGCTATTATGGAGACCATCGTTCAGGAAACTCCCAGCTCACAGCTTGAGGACCTCAGAAAAGCCCTTCTGGAGGTCCAGAAACGAAACGAAGAGCTGGCCGCAGTGAATGCTGGCCTGGTGGAGGAGAAAGGGACGATCCTGAAGGCTCTACAGTCAGAAAGAGCAATAAGGACAAGCTTAAAGAAGGACGGGAAACTCAAGGAGCAAGAGAAAGAAGAAGAGATCCGCCTTCTTAAGGAAAGTTTGACAGAAAAAAATCTCTGTCAGTCAAAGGCCACCGGAGTTCAGAGCTTGACCGGTCCAGTGCGTCCATTAAAGAGGAGAACTGGAGAATGAGACAGGCCTGGCAGAAGGAGGTAAAAAAGAACAAGGATTTGATGGAGTAAGACTTTGGGAAAAAGGGTTCATTGTAAAAGAGAAGCAGCTAGTCGTCAAGCTCAGAATCGCGCGAAAGGCCTTTGAGAGTGAGTTGAGCCGGGTCATTCTGGAAAAGGACCACCTGATCAACGAGCTGCTCACTGAAAAGAAGGCGCTTGAAACCAAGACATTGGAGTGTGTGGCCAAGCTACAACAGAAAGAAAGCGAGATCGTCCAGAGCGCGGCAGAGTGGCAAACCAAACTGGCGGCCCTGGAAGATCAGGTGAGGTGCGAGACGGCTGCAAAGGAGGTGATCTCCGAGAGAGCGCTGGAGCTGCAGCGGAAGAGCAGAGAGATGGAGGACGAGTGGCACATCAAGGTGGCCCAAATGGAGAAGGAAATGGAGGTCCTCACGGCGCACAACACCGACCTCGGCCTCCGCCTCCGGGAGCGGCAGATAAAGAACAGAGAGATGGAGGTCGAGTCCCACAACAGAGAGGCCCGAATGGAGAAAAAAATGAAGGTCCTCACGCAGCACAACACCAGCCTCGGCCTCAGCCTCCGGGAGCTGCAGAACAGCAGCCGAGAGATGGAGGACAAGTGGCACGTCGAGGCGGCTCAAAGGGAAGAACAAATCGAGATGCTCATGAAGCACAACACCGACCTCCAGGTTCTTCAAGTCCGCCTCCAGGAGCTCGCCCAGAAAACGGGCAAGGAGAAGGCGAAGCTGAGAAGACAGGAGAAGAAGGCGGAGAAGGAGGAATTCAAAAGATACAAGAAAGAAAAGGAGGAGATGGAGAAAAGAGACAAGGAAGAGAGGAAGGAGGAAGCAAAGAGAGAGAAGAAAGGAAAAAGAGATAAAAGAGAACATAAACAAGGAAATGAAAAGACTGAGATAACTAAAGGAGGTGGAAAAAAAGCACAAGAAGAAGGAGAGTAGAGAGAAGTAACATCCTATCTTTCCTCCTCCCCCCAACTCCTATTCCCCCAGCCCCTTTCCCCACCTACTACCCTCTACCGCCAGACTTTACTCCTCTAAAGTCTCGGGTGAACTGGGCTTTATCTTCTCCCACCTATCTCCCATCCATCCTCTCTCCCTCCTCTTCGGAGACGACATGGCAGCTCAGTGATTGGCGCTGCAGCCTCACATAAAAGAAGAAGCAAGCGTGGCTATACTCGGGGTGATCCGGTTTTCCTGCCAGACTTCAAAGACTTGCAGGTTGAACTAAAGAAGTGCAGGTTTACTCCGGGTGATCCGGTTTTCCTGACGCAACAGAAAAACGATTGAAATAAAACCCCAAAAAAAGAAATTTAAATAAATTCCCTTATTCGTCTTTTAAAAATAGCATGTTTTTCTCATTTTCATCTTAACCAGACTGATCTCATGAAGTGGCGTATGTATGACACGCCAATTCGTATGCCATTATTGGGCGTGTTATAAAGACACATTCTCGCTTTTTAGCGTGCTTTATCAACGCCGTTTGGCCTCCATTGACTTACATTACCTTGCGATTGCGTGTGTATTTACGCCATAGCGAGTAGTGTGAAAGGGTGAAAATTAGGGCTGTGCTCGATTTAAAGAAATTCTTAGTCGACTAACATTCGACAACATTCAATTGTATCGACTAATCAATTAGTTGATTTAATTGACAGATCTGTAAATCTGAGTTTCTCCGCCAAGAGTCATGCAAAAGCACCACTTTAATTCTTGTGTTTACCAGAGATGTGCTCGTACGTTTCTTGGAAATAAGTCATTCAGCATGAAAAAAGCATAAAACATGACTATTGGACTAAAGAAATCTAAGTTGACTAAGACCAAAACGACCGATTAGTCGACTAATCGACTAAGAGAGAGCAGCCCTAGTGAAAATCCGCGTAGGTAGGATGGTCGCGGTGGAGGATGGGTAAAACACAGGACTTTCAACCAGGAGAGCGTTAGGAGCGTTTCCTAAACTCAGCTATCGCTTTCTTCTTTTCCTAAACTCAACCCGTCCGCTGTATATGGCGCTCAAAATGCGTACAGATAACACGCCACTTTGCTTTAGAAAGTTGGCGTGTATGTTTACTCGAATTCATGATGTCATGTTGCTCGTTTTCAACGTAACACTATATGAAGTGGTTCTGGAGCCTGAAGGCTTTATTGCAGCTGATACCTTTCATACAGGAACATTCTGCCCTATTTGAAATAAACTGAAGACTTTGGAATAGTTCAGCTTGTCAATGAGAAGATATGTATTGTAAAAATCATGCATTTAACTGAAATATTTTGTCAAGATAAATGTTTTCAATGTTAACTTTGATTCCATGATTGAACATTTTATTGAATGAAACGCCAACACTAAAAAGCACTCAGGGCACATATTAATCAAGGCTGCAAAATATCTATCTATCTATCTATCTATCTGGGGTGCCGTGGTAGCTAAACAGCAGCTTTAAAGATGTTTTTATAATTTCAAACTACCATACATTTGATCAAAATAAAATGGCTTAATTTTTTCATTTTTTTTTAAATGCAAATGCTACAATAGGAAAGGTGACTATCAGATTAGTCATACATTTGGCTGAATGGGAATTACAAGGATAAATTATGAAGAATGTCAAAGTAAACATTCTTAATATTTGTAGGGAGTCAACCAACATTTTTTCAACATACAAACCGTTGAAACCTGGGTGAAAGTCCTGTGTTTGACCCATTCATCCATCACCTGTAGCAACACTAATATGTTGCAGATGAATTATACCTTTAAAGTAGGGAAAATATAATAGAGGAAAAATTCACACACTCACTCCAGGCGTACGTTGGATATTCTTACCAAATCTGTAGTAAAATGTTCTAGCGCTTTTAAAAAAACCAACACACTGTGAATATAACATTTAGGTTTAATGTAGTTTATGTATTAAACTTTTTTCGCAAACATGTAAATACACACACACACACACACACACACACAAACACTGTATATGCTAGCACTGTAAAAGAAAAAAAGTATATGGTTTTTATTAACTTTTAGACATTAACATTACGAATTATTTATAGTGATACTATTCATAATCTTAAAATATGTAAAAGCTAATTTTAGATACATTTACTGTATTTAAAGGTTCTCTTTTAACTTATTTGGTTCTTGAATGCACCTTGGTTTTGTTGGTCCTCCAGTATCCCACAATGCACCGTTTCCGTGTCCACGTCAAACCTGACAGCCATTGCCGCAGCTGAGCTGATATCGGCTGCAGTTGAGGTGGCACTTTCTGTGTCGTTTAGACCGGCTAAAAACTGCTGAAATACCACTCCCACTCAGCCGTAGACGACACAGACCTCAACATAAGGTCGTAATCTTAAGGTATTGGTTTGACTGTGATATAACGAAACTTAGCATAGCCTAGCTTGTCTCGACAAATTCCTTTAGGCAAACGACCTGCTGTTATTAGCTGGAGTCTGTCAGCCTGAAAAGCGACTTTGTTTCGGAAAATTAAAGTGGATTTTGAAGTTAAAGTCGTATTTGTGGTGTTGAGCTTACAGTTGCCAATAGGTGTAAGAGGGCAAAAAGCAGAGGTATGTCCCTCTTTGGCTAATGTATTTTAAAGATGGAGGCGCAACATGGCTGCCGTTATTCGAGCGAGTCGCTCGTATGTATTGTGAACGATTCTGAATGGCAGATTCTACGCTTATGAGAATACTTTGATTAGTTGGTGGAAGTAATTACACATGACTGAGTACATTTGTGAAAGAACAAAGGGGTTTTTGCTAAGAATCAACTCAAAACATGTCCCAAAGTAGGTTTAAATAAATGTCGCTTGATCGATGTCAACCCGGGGAATCACTGCCCAAAATGTAGAAAGGTGGTGAAGGCTAACGCTAAAGCATTTGCTTGCTTTAGAATTCTGTGATGTCTTTATTCACATCAAATGTGGTAGCATCACATCAAAGACTTATGATCTAGTCATGAGAAGTGACTCTGACGTTTACCTGCTGTGCAATGGATGATGCCAGAAGGAAATGTGTCCCACCAATGTGTTTGATCCTTGTAGCCCAGAGGCGACCAACGTGTTGCTCACAGGAGGATGTGCTCGAAAGCTTTTGATTCAATCGGAGAGGACTTTATTCACGTTAATGCGAGGAACTTGTTGCCTAAGCTTGAGGAGATCAAGCATCTCACAGTTATTTTGAAAGCTGCCATGTTCGCAGTGTCTGGGACATGGCTTGACAGCTCCATTCAACGTGGAGAAATTTAAATCAGTGGGTTGTTTGTCTACGGGACCTCTTATTGTCTGAACGCAACAATAGGAGCTGGGATTTATAAGAAGTGATCTAACAGTCAATATATTTGAATATGTTTTGTATTTCAAAAGTGAGATATTTTAGAGCTTATTAGATGAGATTTATATTTTAGAAGTTTAAAGAAATCAAATGTTCCAATTGATTATGATATAAGAGAAAGGAAGGAGAAAGGAAACAGGCCACATAGGGAGATAGAGTACACACACACACACAAGATATACGACATATAATTAATATAAATCAATCTTATTGTGGTAATGTTAATATTTCTTTTACTATGTGTTGTCCGATGTTTGGACAAGTTGTAGGCCTATTTTGATGCTTTGGCAACATTGTTGTTGAAACCTTCGCGGCACGCTTATAAAGCCCCTTTGAATTAGAATTTGAGAGAGAGAGACAAAAACAAGATGAGAGGCTGAATCTCCTGAAGATCCAAAATCCTCACATTTGGAATGAGGCACCGACGGCCCGGGGGAGAGAGGGAGGGTCCCAGGACGGCCAATGATCCAGCACACGAGACGCCTGAGTGAAAAGAGAGGACAAGGAGAAAATAGATGGGCACACAGCTTTGACACTC
Organism: Perca schrenkii; assembly: GCA_025617405.1. Lineage (NCBI taxonomy): Eukaryota > Metazoa > Chordata > Actinopteri > Perciformes > Percidae > Perca > Perca schrenkii. The sequence goes on from CM046788.1 coordinate 35,569,875, forward strand.
AAGTGCTTTTGGGACACAAACAAACAGAGGTTTAGAGAAAGTTTTCAGCGTTCTTGTCTGCAGGACAAACATGGACTATAATACTAGGCTTAATGATTCACTGAGACTGACCAGCCGAAAAAGGAGAACGTACGGTAACGGGAGCTAAGTTTGAAGTAAGAAGAGAATAAGCAACTAAGTGAAAGTGTAGATGAAAAGTTTGGATTCTTAGGCCTCAGCAGTGTCAGACTTTCTGGTGTCAACACAGGAAGGTTGTTCCTAATAAGGGCAGCAAAGGTGATGGCCCTAAGGCCAGCTGACTTCTTTTGGACTCTTGGGACAGACAGGCGAGCACGGGATGGAATATAGGGTTTAAAGATATCTGACAGGTATTAAGGGGTGTGCCCATTCAGAATTTGATGTCATGTATTTTTGAAGTTATCAAAAGCACCTTAACATGTGATATGACATGGATAGGGAGCCAATGAAGGGAAGATCAAACTGGTGTAATGTGTTCAACTACTCTAGTTGTAGTTAAAACACGAGTAATGTTGCAAGAAACTCCTTTTTGTACACTGGTGCCAGCCTTCAGTTAACCCCATTGAATCAACACTTTTCTAAAAAAAAAAGTTTTTAACCTTCACTAAGGTCTGATTTAATGCTGGGCCGGTTTATTAAAGTGCACTTTTTAGCAGCTGAATTATAGTAGATAGTTAATTCTCACTCCTTTCATTGGTCACAGCTATTGATCTGTTTTGAAGTAAATGTCATTCCAGTCTGGTGCAGGACAGAAGGCCAGACCTCTGCACTGTCAAGAGACCTGATTACAGGTGTGTGTGTGTGTGTATGTGTTTGTGTGTGTGTCTGTGTGTCCAAAGGACAACAGTTATTTAGAACCAACCATTTACAGTACAAAACTGCAGGTCACACCACTCCCTCTAAAGATCTGATTATTGACATCAAATCTGGTATTTCTGAAGATCTTCATAACTACTAATTAAAGAAATCATTAAGAACAAATTCTTCTTCCGTCAGCCCTTGTTGATGATGTATTATGAATTGCTTTAGGTGAAAAATAACCTCAACCGTATTATGCAGATTTCCTTTGGTGCAGGTCTGATAGAAATTGTAAATACATGGTGACTAGTTCAGTAGTAGTGATTTGTTTTAATAAATTAGATAATTGCATTCAATGACGTTTTAAGTCTTAGTCAATCACAACAGTTTCCTTTCCTTTGCAGCTATTTGATGTTTAATGAATCAATCAACAATTACTTGTGTAACTGAACCAACTGCTATGATCAGCACAAGAGTTATTATATAGATATTGTGTCCGTGTAAATATGAGTGAGTGGATAAAAGCTCGGAGTAAATTGCACACACATTCTTTTCTCGGATGTGTAGAAACTGCTGACTGGGAAAAGCTCTTTAGGATTCATTAATAATCACACTAATATGTGCAGTCAACGCTTGCTGACAGCAGTGAATGCTTGCTGCAGTTTGTCTCTGTTTGATTCTAGATTAATAAATAAACTCACTTTGGGGGCAAGATCTCTTCCTGTAAGATTCTTTCACTTCGAAAACTATGAGATGAAGAAGACGTGAGCTGCCTGTAAACCAAAAGTGCCGTGTTACTTCTTGGTAGACAGGTCTCACACCTTCAACACCCACACTGATGACCCATGGTTAGTTATTGTGACTGGATGACAAGGAACGGTAACCTCTGAGTTAAAGAAGTCAATCAGTGCGTTTACATGCAGTTTAAAAAAATGGAAATATCTCAACAACTATCTGATGGATTGCTGTGCATGCATTTTGGTGCACAGATGCATGTCAATACTCAATTTTGCTTAGGAAGGTTCCTAACGGAGTGAAATAGTTAAGTGGCTGCCATGATAAGAGCCGTTCGAGTTGTCTAAGTGATAAGGAAAGGTGCTTCAATGCTTCCTTTGTTACCTCCTTTAGCATAGGATACACTGGAGCATCCTTTACGAAAGGAAACGTGCCGTCCCACAAGTCCTTGCGGCAGCATGATTTTAAAGCGACGCATCACCATATCGCCGTTCATAATCTATAAGGTGCGCCGTAACTCTGTACGCACCGTGCGTACATCTCATTTTCTGTGAGACATTGCAACACATCTAATGGGCCTAATAATGGTTATGTACTTTATGGCACTGTTTGAGTGGTTAAATAAACTGGTTAATGCGACAACTTTACTCTCCTCTCCAACGTGTAAAATAACAGTTAGCGTGTGTTAACAGAACTGTAAATGAATGGATCGCTGAATCCAAAGATACGCAGCGCGTCTGAAACAAGTTACCTGTTCGTCCCTCATGGCTTATTTCAATATGTTTTGTTAAAAAGTCACTACACATATGACTATATTATTATGACCATGTGTACAAGTAGAAATATTGTGACAATTGCGTGAATCGGCTCTGACGGCATTCAAATCAGTTACCTGAAATACCCCACCCACACCCTCCCAAATTAGTCATCTGCACCCTTTCTACAGCCTCTGTAGGATATTGCTTTTAAATGATGCATTGTAGTGATGTATCAGTGTGTTCTTTAAAGACTTACTGTAATGTGACATCACATGATTACAGCCGCGGTTGTCTTTTCCTAATTCCTTTTAAGTTCTCCTTTCCTTGACCTCATGACGCTTGTCATCGGTAAAGGAAAAGTGGTTAGGAAAAGGACTTAGAGATAATTTTCGACTGCAGCCATGGTCCCCAGAGGATGAAACTTGATATCTTTGGTGATCCCTTGACTGTTTCTCTACCTCCACCATGTGGTTGGCAGTTGCTGTTAGTAAAATATCTCCTGAAATATGAAATGTGGTATGCACATTCATGTCCTTCTCAGGATGAATCGTAATATATTTGCAGATCACTTAGCTTTTCGCCATCATCAGATCAAATAAAAAAAATTCCCAATACATGACTAAAGACATTTAAAACTAACCATGCCCATTAACCTCAACTGTAATTTGTGCTAGCTAATGTTAGCATGCTAACAAGCTAAACTAAGATGTACAACCTCGCAGAGCTGCTATAGACTCAGTCTTGTAACAGAAAGCCTTCATAACAAACTGGGGCTGGTGTACTTTGAAAGACGTGGGTGTTTCCTAAGCAGTGAAAGAGTCTTGCGAAAGATGCTATAAAGTTGCATTGTGGGAAGTGTAAGTTAGCCTCGTGAGACCGTCCTGATCTCGCGAGCTCCAGTTTTCCACTCGCAGATCAGTCTGGCATCTTGAGGCAGAGAAAATTTGGAGCCGTTAGCCAAGCGACCGGGCCAATCAGCGTTGGTTTTGAGGCGGGTTAGGTGGTGATAGACAGATGGTTTATCCAATCAGCTAACCAGTATTTTCAGGCAGCGGTCCGGGAACCTGAAATGGTGTCTTTTATTCCTAAATTCTCGTTACACAAACGGCAAATATCCTTTACCGACATGTTGCTTGCTTGCTGAGCTAACGAGCTATGCTTTGCCTGCAGCAGCAGGGGCGGGCTTGTGGTTGTATTTTCATACGCTTCGATGCTTCATCCAATCAGCTGACCAGTATTTTCACCCCTTTCCAAAAGTTCTCCAACGGAAAGTTCCCAGATGGATATGCCGAGCAAATGCGAAGCGATCCATCTGGCGGAGTCAGGTTAAGTGTAAGTAGCAGGCTCTTTGGAGCTTGACCGATAACATCCTCTGCAGCATCAACTTTGACCATCTCTGTCTTTTGCCAATTCCTTAACTTTATTAAGTGAATGAAATCGTCACCCTTTGGTACTCTTTGAAAGGATGTATCCAAATTAAATGTTAAATTTAAACTACAGTGGACTCTGATCAAATTATCTGAATCCATGGAGAACCGCTCATTTGTAAAAAATCTGACCAATATTCAGGATCCCACTAAGGGGGTACTAGTAGCACACTTCACTGCCTTACTGTGAACATTTTCACAGTGAGGTTTCACATCTTTTTCTTATAATCCATCTCCAAAAGCTGCCTCTAATTTGGCTTATTCAGTGACTGAGCATTGAATGGGTTCAGTGTCTTTCTAAAGGATACTTTAACAAGATATCTCGTAACAGTTTTGGTACTCATTAGTTCCTTTTTAAGGGATTAAACCTGTGACCCGATCAAAGTATTGTCTCTCTATCCTGATCCACCCCTTCCTGGGTTTACTCTTTGTCGCCTTGTGTTTATGCTGCGACAGCGGCCCCAATATCTGAAAGAAAAATTATGCCTCCACACTGTGTGGAAATAAATGATGCCTTTTCCCTGAATTCAGACATCACTCTTCTCCCATATTGACCAAATGCCTCAAAATAGCTACATAGAACGGCATGAAAACAGCCTTTTGTAGGCCGTTATATTGTTGGGTAGGTATTTTATAATAAAATGTATTTTATAAACCATGTGTTTTGTGTGCAAAATCTAAATTTGTAAGGTAACTAGTAACTTAACCTGTCAGATGAATGTAGAGGAGTACAAAGTGCAATATCCTTCTCTGAAATGTAATGGAGTAGAAGTAAAAAGTGGTATGAAAAGACTCAAGTTAAGTACACGTACCTAAAATTTGTACTTCTGTACACAGGGTTTCCGCGGGGTCTTTAAAAGTGTAAAAAAAGTTTAAAATTTCAAAATCCTAAGTCCTTAATAAGTCTTAAATTCGCTGAAGTATTGTGTTTTAGGTCTTAAATCATTTTAAACAGGTCTTAATTTCCCTACGTCCATGTAACACTACCTCTAATGCTCACTGAAATGTTTTTTTTTTTATTCTGTGGTGTTGTGGTTCTTTCTTTTGCTCATCCAAATATAATTTGTTGTATCTATACAGATTATTATTTCTCTGTTTCGTTTTTATTGAATTTTAATAAATGTATTATTATTTTGCAAGTACTTTTGTGACACTGCATTTCGTTGTACTTTTAAGTTGTGATATAGGTCTTACAGGGCTCCACACTAACTTTTTGCCTTGGTTGCACTGGTGCGCCTAACTTTTTTTACTTAGGTGCACCAGCACAAAATTTAGGTGCACCCAATTTTTTCCTTGCATCGCCGTAATGCTGAATGGCGATACAGGATATATAGCTCTGTATTTTTTTACAAAGTGGGCTGTTGAGTTGAGCCGGCCGGTGTGTGAGTGAATGGGGGCGGGGCTGCGTGGAGGAGAGATCCAAACACAGGCACGGCTTTCCAGAAGGAATGGGTCATGTAACGCAACATTAAACCATATCGATAGAAACGACATTGCTTCGTTAGTGGAGAGGCAGCGGATGCGAGGACGTTAGGTGCACCGGTGCGACCTAGGAAAAATCTTAGTCGCACCTTTACAAATTTTGGTCGCAATCTCGAGCCCTGTCTTAAAGTCATTCATAAACATAAACTAACAGAGCTCCAGCTCAGCGGGTCTGTGAAGGGGGAGAGACCGACAGAGAAGGCATCAAACCCGGCCGGCAGCTGCCGCCTGTCCCGGCAGATTGTGGAGCTTGTGAAGCTTGTGAAGTCCGACACTGTCTTACCAAATTTGCAATTAGCCGTCAATTTTCGTAAAACGGTCCATATTTGAGCTTTTCATAGTTGATTTCTCGCATAAAAAAGTCTCAGAAGTGAATTTAGTGATGGAATAGCAGAGATCTGCACGACCTAGATTCAGAAGACTAGCTGACCTCAGGTCAGTGGTGTAGCCTATGTAAATGTTGGCGCGTGACAAAGACTAGAGACTAGAGCCAAATGAGGAGGAGCCACTGAGTTGATGGCAACTCGGTGGCTCGTTGAGATTTGCCCGTTTTCAGAGGCAGTTTCAAATTGTGAGATTTGCAGAGGAAAGAGGTGTCAATGGGATTTTGAGGTTCTATGTATGTCCTATTTACCCTCCAAACTGTCATTTTTCAGCCAGGTAGGTTTTACCTTTGACAAGGTAAAATCGGTTTTGCATTCTATCACCCCTTTAATGACTGTCCATCACATTAAATTACGGTTTCTTCTCCAAATACACTCACACACATCAATATGGAGATGTGCAAAGTCTTACAAGTAAGTCTGTACAAGGAAGCTCACACTAAACCTGCCTCTAGCATCAACTTGTAATGTTTCTACGTCAGATACAGTATATTATTATTCTCACAGGCGTATAATTAGATGAAAATATTAAGCACCCTTGGGTGAATTCTTTCCATTTCCTCCTAACATGACACGTAACATATCTGCAGCCTAAGGCATTGGTAGGAATCATTAACGGGCAATGACTTCTCACAGTCATGCCAATCAACAGTAACGAGTTACAATATATGTGTGTTAATTGTGTGTGTGTGTATGGGGTCAAAAAAACGGGAGTCCAGTAAACTTTTGGGGTCCCGACAGTTTGTGGGGCCAAAATGCTGGACCCCACAACTTTAAAGGGCTGTTTGAGGGTTAAGACTTGGTTTTTGGATTAGGGATAGAATTAGGTTATGGTTAGGGTTAGGGTAAGGGTTACGGTTAGGCATTTAGTTGTGATGGTTAGGGTAAGGGGCTAGGAAATGCATTATGTCAATGATGGGTCCCCACAAAGATAGTGCCACAAACCTGTGTGTGTGTGTGTGTGTGTGTGTGTGTGTGTGTGTGTGTGTGTGTGTGTGTGTGTGTGTGTGTGTGTGTGTTAGAAAGCAAGCTGCATGTTTTATCACATCATTGAGTTACAATACAGCCAGATGCCTCTCAAGTAATTAAACGCATATGTGGTTTTGTAACTGTAAAGTCGTGTGCACCGCTGAATTATTAACATGGTAGCAAATCTGAGAAGCAGAGGGAAAGACTTCATAAAAACATAACCTTCTCTCATCCGCCACAGATTTCAATGCACCACAGATAAATATTAATCCCTCTGCCTCGCCTCCAAACCTCCCAAGCAGGTGGTATGTTTTAAAAGCCTCATTAAATGGTGCAGTCTTCTGTCATCCCACATCAGAACTACCTTTAATGGCTGCTGCCAGGCTCCCAGTGACAAAGTTCCTCTTCCATTAAGAGCAATATGGCATTTACTTATGCACACATTATATACAATGCTTATTACATTATTGCTGTGTTTTAATTGCACTCTGCAACTAGTGGGTTAGGAAGCAGTGTGGGTAGTGCAGGTCAAGTACAATAAAACATATTATTTAAAATATTAGAGTATTGATATATGTAGCTGAATGAGGCTCTGCAGTCACATTGGTGTGTATTGTCAAAAACAGTTGAAAGTCCTCACAACTTAGGTAAATGTTCCTCAGTGAAAGCAGAAGTCGCCACTGCGTCATTATGGATCCAACTGCAGTTCTAGGCAAGACCTGCCCTTCAATAGCATTTGTGCTCTACGATTTGCCAGGTGTCAGAAACCGATTTGTTCAGGGCCTATCCCCTGACCAATTAGCTATCCTAACCTTAACTACTTGAGGTCAGTGACTAACCTCAACCAATCAGGCTGCTTCGTAGAGCCAGTCCTGCCTAGAACTACAGTTGGATTCATAACGTGTCACCACTGGAAAATCCACCATAAGTATTTCAGCATGTTTATTTTAGCACACCAATCATGCACCTGGGGTCACCCCTTTGGTAGGTGTGTTTTGATTTGGGTTCCTTTTGCGTGCCTGCCGGGTGATGCATTAAATGAGTGATTGAATTAAGGTAGGTGCTTTAGCTAGACCAAAGTACAATAATGCTAAGCCTAACACATAACGAATGCAAGGATGTAATCCTTAATTCTATTGCATAGTTAGGTATTTGTGCTGTTCACGTAGTGCTAGCCCCGGCCCGGGTGCAACCATTGTTTCGCACTACCCGTACCCCTTGAACCTCGGCCAGTGGGCCTAAACATTTCCAACAGAACAATGTATCATTTCTGGAGTGTCAGCTGAGTCACCTCCATGGAGCTCTGTCCTCCTGCGACCGCAGACACACCAGCAGATGCTTTTTTTTCAGCCCTATTTTCCTTCATTTTTTGTGTCTAAGTGACTGATGAGAACAACAATCTTTGACATTGGTCCAGTTTTAAGCAAGATCGCTGCAGTCTGCAGCGGCGAAACAATCTACAATGTAAGTTAATAGGGCTGTCGTGCAGCTTGTATTAACGTTCACAAAGGGCTTGTTTTGCCACTGACAGGCTCCGATTAATAAGCGTCTGACAACATTATGGATTATTATCCTTTGGCAGTTCATTTCGCAAGAGACCTCGGGCCCTATCTTGCACCCTGCGCACGGACCCTTTTTTCCGCGGTCAAACTAGCAAAAGTGGATTTGGACATGCCGTAAACGCACCTGCGCCATGCGCTTCACACCGTGCGCTTAGATCGTTAAAATAGGGCACATAGGCTATCTTTGCTGCGTGATGTTTTTCTCACACAGAATTACAACAGAAGCTACCTGCAGCATTTTTTAAACTCACTCATTGCTAAAATAATCAGAAATGTCTGTCTGTCAGACACTACTCTAACAAAAAGTTATCACAATCGTAGAGCAAGTAGAGAACAGAACTACTGCATTGCAAGATTCAAGACAGAAGCTCCTTCAAGGGTGGCTGCTTGGCAAATGGGAAGGAGAGGATGTGACAGATTTAAAGAGAGGAGACAATATTAATGCGGCGCTTCCTTCACCTAACGACGGTACATTAGCGAAGCTGTGTAAATCAGAGATGGCTGAGTTATGCTGCCCACGCCCACTTGGTGACCGGGATAATATTGGGCTTTCTGGATGGCTGGGTTGAGCACAGATTGAGGAACACACAGGTTATTCCTAAACCCAAGTCTGCACCCTGTAACGACCCCTTAAAAAGTGAAAACTGGCTAAACTGACTATATAAAAATGTTCTCACAAAGATGGTTTGGATGTCTTTCTACATCAACCATACAGAATACTATGTTCTACTCACTTGCGTATCTCCAGTCTGTATTTAGTACATTTCACAGTTTCAAACATTATTCATCTTCCTTCCGTCATTATTCCTGCTCCCTTGCATCTCCCTCACACCTCTGCAATACCCCCCCCGCCCCCTCTCTCTCTCTCATGTTTAATTAGTCCACCAGGCAGTTGTCTACAGGGGACTGTGAATTATTGATGCAAGGGCCATGAGCAAAAGGAGGGGAAACAGCAGGAAGAGGGATGGAGGGGAAAAAAGAAGAGCGAAGGAAGAAACAAAACATTTCCCCAGGTCGGCCTGTGCTGATGTAGATGGTCAGATGAAGAAATAAGAAGAGAGAGGAAAGAGAATAAGTAGAGACAGGGAAAGAGAGAAACACGCTGGAGGTGAGGCTGACAGGAGATTTCAGGTATAATGAGCTTGACAGGGGATCTCAGCTCATTTTTTTTAAACCAACGCCTATAGACATGAAGAGTCATGCTGTGACGCCCGCAACAGTGATGGAACTTCAGCAATAAAGCCTGCGCTTCCAAAATTACAAAACCCTGGGGAAAAAGAGTCCAAGCCGAACAACTGCTTGATTTATCTTTTATGTATTCATATTTTGCTATTGCAACATTTAAAAAAAAGAACGTCAAGGATATGGAGTAGTTCAACATATTCTCATGAACCCCTCCTTTCCGGTATGGAAACATATGCACAGCAGTTCGTATGATATCCTACTGGTCGGTCACTTGACGACCGGTCACATGATCGGTCATGGTTTAGCCGTACTTGCATTTCATTTTAGCTGACAAAATTTTACTGTGAGCCGGGTACAGAGCATGGTACAGGTTATGGTCTTTTCAGTAGAGTTTAGCCAACAAAAGTTGACTGTTATGCGGTGATGACAGTTAAGTTTAGACACAAAAAGACTAGTTAAGATTCGAAAAAAAGATTGGGGTTTTCATTAAGTATTACTCCCGGGACACGAACATCCGTTTCCTGGGTGGAAGGGTTAGGGTTTTCTCCTTCCACTTCTTTCGGGACACGAACTCCGCTCCCCTACTTGAAAGCCCTGCGTTTTAGGAACCATCCGTCTACCCAGACCTCTTTCCTACGCAGATCTTCGTGCACTTAAACAGTGGCAGTCAGTGTGGTGCATACAGTAATAAATACAATGAATGCATATGAATTACAGTGCATTTCTTTTCCTAGCTATATGTACGAATGGTTCAATAGAACAGCCTGAGTAGTTTCCCCATTAGCCCAGTGCCACCAGAAATTATATTTACATTGGACAATTCACCTCGCGATTTACATCCATGCCAATGTTTTGATGCAAACGAGGTAGCATGCTGTGTAGCAAGGTGGATAATGTTGCTGTTTTTGCTAGTTTTCTACATAAAGCTTAAAGCTTCATTGTGTAACTTTTTGATATTAATGAACGTCCGTTACATTCAAGCCATTGCCAAATGAGTTGCTACAAAGCTAATTAAGACTCCACACAACTCTCTCTGGATTTCTCAGTATGACTATGTTCAGAAGCTCGAGTGGAGATAATTACCTCTCTTGAAGAGTCCATCATGTTTTTTTAATCCTCCGTGTCCTCCTTGGCTACAAGCAACTGCGTGAAGGAGGGGCGGGGATGGTGCGCGATCACAGAAGGCTTGTATAATGTGGATGCGCCGACAGTTTTGTTGGCAATATTTAGAATTCCTCATGGGGGAGACAGAAACTACGCACTATATCTTTAAACAGAGGGGGGCAAAATCTAACGGAAAACTCGTGGCACCAGGCACGTTTCAACTCTCTATACATTTGTCCGTATTGAAAAAATGCGAACTCTCAGTCGACTACTAGGCAAGACTTGACCAGTTAGATTTGACTATGTAAATTCTTAGTAGGAGACAGTTCTAATTCACACCTGGATGCTTCTCAGTCAAACTAACATCACTTATCTAAAAGAAGGATAAACATTTCTTCTTTTATTTCCACACCATCATGTGCCTGGGCGTCCTAATACCTTCTGGTCGGAAGTTGCATCAGCAGAGCATCATTTGTGCATGTGTCATATTCACATTCATATTCACATATCGTGTTTGTGCAGTTAAAATAAATATGTCTGTAGCCCTTATTGTGAAATTAGCACAAAACAATTTTAATGAATTCTGTGTTGCTCAATGGGGGGATAATGTCTAGTTTATGTGATCAACTCCCACCATCCCCCCCCACACACACACACACACACACTAAACATACATTAACTGTATACCATTATTGTGTTGGTTAAAGCTTCCATTAAGGGTTTCTATCCATGTAATCAGAAAAAGACTTTGTCTATTTTAACAGTCTACCCTCCAAGCTCTCCAAGACTCTTAATAATTGAGGAAATTTAACCTGGAGCTTCTCCACTTAGAATAAATTAAATAGATTTTTGAGGAAACATAATGAGACCTGGGGGGATTTTTATGTGGAAACGACCATATTATTTGACTGAAACTATGAGAATCACATCAATAAGTTGTTCATTTAAAAGAACAGACAGCACAGAGGGACACGGCTCGTGGAAAGATGGGATTGCACAGCGTAGAATTAGCAGGAGATACAGAAACCGAGGACAATAAACGGCAAAAACACAAATACATTATGGTCCTTTATTAGAGTACTATCCAAACTGAATTAATTGAGAGTAACAGCAGAGCACCCTTCATTTAGTTTTTGTTTATTTTTTTAATCGAAGGAAATACTAATTAAAATCAAAATAATATGAGCAGCAGATAACCGCTTGGGACAAACAGACGTCATATCTGTCATCCAGACGATAGCAGGAGGAAAACACAATCAATAGCTGAAAGGCGAATAAAACAAACGGAGGCACAGTGCAGGGACAGAGAGAGTTGTTAGTGTAGTTATTGAGCTGGAAACTAACCATGTGTGTTGGTTGGGAATGTCTGAGATCAAGCCCTCGAGGGTAGACGGAGAGATATAAGTTGGACAATATCAGAAGGCTGCCACACCACCCTAATCTGGTGACAAATTCAATATGGGACCGTCAACAATAACTGTCATGTGTAAGAGAGTAATAGAGGTAATTCCTTGTTGTTTTTGTCCAGGAAGAAGCCATCGATCACAAGAGCATTTGATTTTATATATTTTGATATTGATTTGATTGTTTTGAGTAAGCGGAGCACATGAGGTCCGGTTTACAGGAGGAAGAGAAACAAGACTAGGTTGAAACCTGTATGGGGCGGGACTAGCACGCATTGTTGTCTGCCACAGTGCCTTATTTAATACTATTATTATACTACCAAATTGTATACTGTAGTACAACAAAGTACAACTTTTCGTATACTACCTCTAAATATATAAAGAGGATAGAGGCTATTATTAGCTCTACTTATAGAAAATATACTTCAGTATATAGTTAGTAGTGCATGCTGGTTTACCGTGACACCTAATTGGAATGGAGCCATTACTGATGCAACACATTTTCATGAACGTGTTTGTATGGTGATCGTACGAAAACTAATACACAACAATAATTATATCAGCAACCACCAACCGGTCACTAGGGATGCACCGATCCGACTTTTTCAGTCCCAATACAGATACTGATTCCTGGGCTTTGTGTATCTGTCGATACCCCGATACCGATCCGATACCATTATTGAATTAATAATACACTGTATACCTTCCACCTTATACCTTCCTTCCACCATGTGGAAGAGACTAAAGGCACCAGACTTTCCTAACTAAACATTACTTTCCTAAATAAGACAAAATAACATAGATGTAATGTATTGAATTCTTATTTATTTGTACACTCAACTCTCCCAGCATCACCGGTCACATGACAAAGTTTAGCCTACCGGTCACATGACAGTTAAGTTGAGCAGCCGTTACACTTAAAGGAGAACTCTGGGCAATTTTTACGTTAATCTCGATTGCTATATGTATATGAGTACTGTCGATAGCAAAAAAAACGAGCCGAATCGGTGCTAGCAACACGGAGCTGCTGCAGCTAATGCCGAGAGCTCCCACTCAGCTAAAACGGCAGTTATGGGGGCATAAGATAAAGAGTGTCTTTGTGCCTCTTAACAGACACAAAATGCACTTAAAATGTCTGTGCAACATGAACAGGGACCTTACATGACGACAAGATGCATTTAGCAACTTAGCCATTGTTTAAACTCACCTACCCTCTTAGCTGCTAGCTGCCGTCTGGGATGAGTGAGTGTGTTCAGCCAGGCTCTGGTAATAATCATCACGCAGCAGTTCCATGTGTATTTGTAGCATATATATCCATTTGTGTGCTGTCGTTGGTGAATATGAGTCTCTGCAGTGGCGATTTGTGTGGTAGTTTCCTTAGCCAGGCTAGCAGCCCGGACCGGCATCCTTTTACTTCCTAGCCGATTCCCTCGCCTGCTGAGGCCGATAATAATCCAACAAGCACCCTCTGGTCTGGTGGAGGTCTTCCAGAAGACCGTTCAAGCCTTCGCAGCGAAAAATTGTATTTTATTTCACCCTCACAAATAGGTAATTGAGCATTGTAGTGGTTATGACCATATTGTTCTCCTTTAAGTTTAGCCGACAAAAGTTGATTGTTATGCGGCGACGAGGGTTAAGTTATTAAAATGAATAGTTAAGATTAGAACAAAAACGGAGTGTCTATTTGCACCCCCGGTACGAATAGCCTCGGCCACACAACTGAGCTATTTACACCCTGTGACGTAACAACAAAAAACGTTGCTTGCGTGCACCAAAATCATGGCGGACTTTCATCTTCCATGACCGCAGAAACTGGCATATTAGGAAAGTTTTGTCTCTAAAGTTTATAACAATTGAATTTCTAGCGGAAAATGGATACTACATTTGCGCTTTCTGTCTTCAGTGAAAGCATACAACCGTTGGTTTGTTAGTTAGTACCTATTTTTTTGTATACAATATGGTTACCTAGCAACCAAGGCTTGGAGAAACCAAGTGGTAAACAGTTGTTGAACTTCCTGAAAGAACTGCTAGATGAGTGGTTAGTACACTTACCTTTGGTGTGGGAGTTAGGAGGTCGAATCCCCTGTGTGGTGATCTTATTTTTTTAAATTTGGATTGGATAATTTGCATGCAATTGTGCAAGTCAGGACCCGCGAACGCGAATGTTTTTTTTTTTTGCAGGGTGGTAGGGGAAGACTCATGAATATGCCTGCTCTGGTTGGGTTGGTTAGGTTTAGGCAAGAGGAGTGGGATTGGTTATGGTTAGGGTAAGAATGTCAGGGCGATAATATTCCAAAAAGGTGTAATACATGAGTGGATAACTGTGTGTAAATATATGCCAAGGTACTGTAAATGCACAGGGGTGCAAATAGCATATATTGATATTTGTACCAGACGGGGTATTAATAGAACACATTGCTGTGTGCACCGGCGGGGTACTAATAGCATTCATTTCTGTTTCTGCATTCATTGCACCAGGGTACGAATAGCATACACTGCTAATTGTACCAGGGGTGCAAATAGCATACACTTCTAATTGCACCAGGGTTCAAATAGCATACACTTCTAATTGTACCAGGGGTGCAAATAGCATACACTGCTAATTGTACCAGGGGTGCAAAGAGCATACACTTCTAATTGTATACCAGGGGTGCAAATAGCATACACTTCTAATTGTATACCAGGGGTGCAAATAGCATACACTTCTAATTGCACCAGGGTACAAATAGCATACTGCTAATTGTACCAGGGGTGCAAATAGCCTCACCCAAACAAAAAATTGTGGTTTGGGTTAAAACACCAGTCCCCTTAAGTAGTACTACCGGGACATTTGTTTCCTGGGTGAAAGTCTTGTATTTTCAATACAAATAACGTACCCGAACTATTGATTTATGTTTAACTGTGTTTCCATTGTTTTGTCAGTAACTGGTGTATTCTCTTTGTAATGAACATCCATCATGTAGATGATTAGACCAGAGATTGTCTTTTGCATAGTCTATATCCACGACGTTCCACTTTCGGGTTTGTTTAGGTGCCGCCGGAAATTCCACTGGATGTCTTTCGTGGAGGAAGGTGTGGCAATGCGAGACTAGCTTTTGCATAATCTATAGTCCTGCTGCTGCTTCTAAATGCCTGTTCAGCCACGTAACAATGAACAGGATATGGCCACTAATTGAAACTCTGCAGTCAGGTGACATAACGGCATCAGAGACCCTGCAGTTACTCCCTGCTGATGTGCCCTTGTCATAGATTAGTGGGAGCTACTTGTTAAATATGGTCACATTGCCTCTGTATAATCAATAGCTTCGTTATACAACAACAACTTGTTTGTGTGTGTGCGTGCGTGCGCACACCACACTGTAAGTGCATTTTGTGTGTTTGTGTGTGTGTGTGTGTGTGTGTGTGTGTGTGTGTGTGTGTGTGCCTCTCAATTCTCCATGGTGTGGTCATTTGACCAGACCAATGTAGACTGGGATCGATGGGGTTCTAATGAGTGAGTGGGGGAAGAGAACTCTCAACAGGCATCAAGTGGCAACTGGAAAAACATGTTGCAGCGGTGATAATTCACTCCTGCTGGTTAAGGCGTTCTCGCCTGAGTGGAAACGAGCTGAGGCCGTGATAAAGGAGTGGCGATGGAGGTGTGGAAGAAAGAGAGGATTAAAAGTAAGATGGATGGACGATCAGGTAATCAAAATGCGTTATTGAACATATTGGCATTGATCTGCTCGTTAGATTCCTCTGAAGCGTCTTACATGCTGAGCGCAGTGTTGTTAACTGTACATTTATCAGCCTTTGCTCCGCGTGCATTTTGTACATTGGACAAGAGAACGTAGCTGGTCGCGATTTTAAACATGTTAACACAAAAACTACTTGGTTATGTTTAGGCAACAAGACTAATTAGTTAAGCTTAAGATAATGGTTTGAGTTAAAAGCAGACACTACTTGAAACAGAACGTGACAAGCTCTGCTTGTTCCATAAAGTTAAAAACCTACCTCCTTATGCAGAAGATTGGTGCCGTTATACTCTGTCACCGTACTCTCTGCTTTGCTCCCTTCATAACTACTACGGCCGCTAAAGGGCGTCGTCACTTTGAATGTAGATATCGTTCGTAATTCAGTCCCTCCAGGATTTCGCAGCCTTTTACTGAGATTGTTGCGGCCCAAAATGCCTGATTTCGCGGGAGCTTTTGTAAAAAATTGCGATAAAAGTTGTGATGTCTTTTGTATGTTTCTTGCAATGAAGCTGCGGGAGACAGTGAAAGTTGCAAAAAAAGTTGAGATTTTTATTTTTGTATAGATCTTTAAAAACAAAAGGGAAACTTGTTTCTGGAGAATGACACTACTCTGGGCTGAGATTTCCTGGTAACCTTACCAAAAAAGCTTGGGATGCTGCCAGTGTTGGTATAATATGAAAAATAGCTGGTGGATTTAAGACAAAAAATAATAATTTATTGAATTAATCAAATTTGAACATATGTGTCAGTGGCTTGTTGTTACATCCTGGAGGGACTGGTAATTACTGCTTGAACCAATGTCCTATGTGGGCATTTTTTTTCGGGGAGAACAGTCTCAACTATTTGTAATATTTAAAAATAAAAGCACTTGGTGCGCCTGGTTAGCTCACCTGGTTGAGCGTGCGTGCATGTACAGAGGCTCAGTCCTTTGTTGCACGTCATCCCTCTCTCTCTCCCATTTTCCTTACTTAATCTGTCCTATCAATAAAAGCCAAAAATAATAATAAAAGCAGTGTTTGATGACGTGAGTCATGTGCATAGTATTTAGCAATATTTCTGTATCCCATAATTATCCCAGTTTTATTTACTAATACTACTTTTTTATTTCCGAAGATATTTTACCAGACTGCAATCATGTAGCAATGTTTTCACTGTTGTTTGGGATATTGGTTAAGTTTACCTGCTCTTATACTCATACATTCCTCGATGTAACGGCATCAGCTAAACGCCAGACTTGTGCACGTACACATATGGTAAACTGTTGATCTTTCTGGGACTCTGGCAGCTCCGTGTCTCCATGGACCCCGTTGAAGTGTGTCCTCCAGATGAAGGATGTGTCTGGCTGCTCCCCAGGATTTCCCCGGCTTGTTACTTTGATTAATTCTCTGTGGCTAATCAGTCAAGTGAATTCCCAGGGGTGTGAAATGAAGCCAATCACGTGAAGAAGAACATGCACATGCCGCACATTAGCATATGCATGGCTCCATGTGCACCCATGCCTAGGCTATATTTACACACACTAATAACCGAGTGTTAGAGTAATTCAGTGACTTTCTACTTTACATACTGTTTGTCTTGTTCATTTATTTTGTAGAAGAAAGGTATCTGCAACCAAAAAATTGTTTCTAAAAAGAATTACAGCGGTGTGCCTGGGTAGCTCACCTAGTAGAGCGTGCACCCCATGTACAGAGGCTCAGTCCTCGCTGCAGTGGCCGTGCGGCCCTTTGCTGCATGTCGTTCCCCCTTTACTCTCCCCTTGCATGTCTAAGCTTGCCTATCAAATAAATGGCAAAAACATAATCTAACTTGAGAAAACTTTTTTGCACACCTCTTTGGTCCGGCAGGTCTGTCGGATATGATCAAAGGTAAACTAGACTAGCTGGACTCGATTGGTCCTGATTAGTCAACCAAACTATTTTAGGCTATGGTTGAGGTGAATGTGTGAATTTACCTGATGAAGGTCTGGGACCAAAACTAAATAAATTATTGCTTGCATAATGGTCAGTGTGCGTGATTTTCTCTAAACAAAAACATAATCTCAAAAAGTGTGGATTTGTAAATTATATTTTAAGAATTATTTGATATCGACCCCCTCTCTGGTGTTTGAACCTGCTATCCTACTCCACACTCCTCTACCACAATGTTTTCATTGAACTTTTTGGAGTTGAAAATAATTTCAATATTTAATATTTCACTATACAAATGTTAGTATTTTATTTTACTTAGCTTAAATAATACTTATTCATTTATATAGCTACTGTGTGACATAGCTGACAATAAGTATGCATATTTCTCTCACTAGAATAAAAGTAATGCTGGTAGAAATATGGAAGAAACATCATTCATATTGTATATTTAGATGATGATGCTCTTGAAAGTCTAAATGACGATTAGAAATTAAAGCTCTAAATCAATGGTTCTCAATGTTTTCTGCTTGTGACCCCTTATTACAAATGTCTACTTGAGGCCTGAACAGATAAAACTATGAAATATAGCAGATTATTATTTCTTCTTACCCTATAATCATCTAATAACCCCCTGGTTGGTAATCACTGATTAAAATACCCCTCATTATCTCTTTGACAATCTTTTTCTTATCTTCGTCACGTCACTATGTGCATATACAGTACATATTTTATATTTTACACATCTGGGTCCCTAGGTCTTGCAAAAAACCTTTGATTCTCACACTGATTTGAAACCTCCACAGTGCTAATTAAATAGAGTCATGATGCATGATAAGTAACCGACTCCTCTGGGAAAACGTTCACATGTGAAGTTGGAGTATGGCCGTTTTGATCATAGTGAATATTTTCTGCAGTTTTCAAATAAAGTAATTTTTTTTTCATCCTAATGAGTGGGATTTCTGTCATGGTGTTTTCAGTGACGCAATGTAAAGTATTACCCAAGTGAACTTTATTTAATGAAACCGGGAGTGTAGCTGAAGTTCTCCCACTGTAGCTAAACCTGTACTTTTAAAGGAAACTTCCCTGTAATAATCCTTCATTAGCCACACTGCTTTTGCTCTAATCATCCACGTTTTTTAAACCGCGAGACTAAGCAGGGCTTTGTTTATTTTATTTAATAAGTGCGCCGTTTAATTAAAGCTATGGATGGGTGTCCGGAATGAACAAGCGATATACGAATCAGAACCTACCTAGTGGGAAAATTCAAAGCCGAGAAAATCCATTTAAATGTACGCTACAGTTGATAATATGTTATTATAGATTTAACCTATGGCTGGGATCCCCAAGGGGGATTTTGCAATGCAATTCTGCGTATGCATTTAAAACTAAATAGCCTTATTCTATTATTGTATGTGAGCTTTAATTTGGTATAATGACTCACTGGATATAGACTCACCTTCAGGATTTCCTTTCTAATGATTTAGACTGTAATTACATTGAATAATTTCCACCTCATGTGAAAGAGATTAAAGAGATTTGTGCATTTCTGTGCGTGTCCTTTTCTTCCTTATCGGTTTAAAATGTAATTATAATCACATTTGCCAATTGTCTTTTGTACATTACCTTCTGCACGGTGATGTTCTAGTTCCCAGAGCAGACTTAGCCTTTTGATAATGCTAATGTCAGTATGGATGGGAGCTTTTAAAATCTTAAGTGTCTGACTCAATCTGCTCTCATGTTGGATACGCGGCAAAATAGCATCCTATTACATTTGCCATGCAAGACTCATCCCTCTCATCCTCTCTGCTTTGTGTTTTTTATCTCTAAAATTAGTGCGAGGGCGTCACACTCGTTCAGAGGTTGAGAAGTTTTTAGAGATTACTTCATCGCAGATTAAACCTTGATTTTCATCAAACAACTCACATTTGAGGGTGAAATAACGAGAGGAAGGCGACGGAGCGTATATATGTCAGATGTAAACCCACAACGTCCCAAGCACGCATATATAATAATAATATAGCATGCTTCCTGGTCTGTTGATCCACCAAGGGCGCTCCAGTGAGCTGGAGAATTAATTTTTTTTATATATTAGAAAAAATAAAATAAAATCAGGATTAGTTTCATTACCAAGCACAAGAACTTTAAATGAATTTTTCATCAGTGTCATCTGCGTAGAAACTTTTTCGCCAACTGAGATTGTAACGCAGAACACATCGGCACACATGGTAGAGGGAGCATATAATGAAGTCTGTATTACATATGATACTCATATTATATACAGTACAGATCTATAACAAGATGTGGTCCCCTGAGAAATCCACAGCAGGAATGATGGATGTCTTACTGCTGGTAACCGCACACTCTTACATACTTCACCTTCATTTTTTTCCAGCTTTCCCTTTCTCCTTTACTCTCCTCCTGTTCCTATCAAATGTCCTTTTCTGGACTCTTTTTTTCACTCTTCTCTTTCGACCTGTCATTTCCACTTTTCCTCTAACTGATCTCTGGGTATTGCTATTCCTCTCCCTCTCTATGTCACCCCTTTCTTTTTTTCTCTTTACATTTTCATCATCTTCTTCCAGCTGTCACCAATACTACCATGCTCAGCTCACCCTTTGTTTTCTCCTTTTCCTCAGATTGTCCTTTACTCTTCTTTTCTCTCTCTCTCTCTCTCTCTCATCTTTCCTCCAGTGAGCACAGCATGCTGTACCGTACCCAAGCTTCTACACACATTACCATCCTTTTCTCTATCTCATTATTTCTCCTACACTAGTGTCTATTTTCATAATTACAACCATGGATGAGGCTAGGATTACTGTATGGTAGAAACCAGCCCAAGTTTTATGACATTTTGTCTTTTTAATGGCCCTCTCATTGTCATTATTCTTAGTTTGTCTACACGTAGTTGGCATGGTGAAACATCAGAGCTTGTTTTTCTTGAAACGGTTCAAATCGAACATAAAGCAGACTTTAGCAGCTGTGCGATAAAACCGAAAGTTAACGGAAAGATACATGTGGACACAAACGGATGCACTCTTGTATCAGATGGAACAGAATAAGTTGAACATACGTCCGGGTTTCATCTTGACTGACAAACTCATGCTTATTCAGAGGCTTTTTGAATACTTTCTTTTGGAAAGTTTTGAGATCAGTCAAGCTCAGCTGTCACACAAATGCAGTCACATTCTGCACAAATAAAATCAGTGTCTACAGTTTATGTCTGTTCGGTCTAGTGTTTGTGCAAAATAAACGGACTGCGCAAACAGCTCAGTGCTCAAATTTACCCACAATTCACTCAAAACTCACACAAAGTGGGGCAGTCAATCACATTGTAGATGACTCCACACAGTGTAACCATCAAACTTGAAAGATGCACTAAAAGACGTGATGGATTTTTCCCGAAGGTTCTTCCCTGTCCTCGAAAAATAGTTTAGTTAGAAATAATATTTGAACCTTGAAATAAAGTCACTCCAGAATCAAGTCTTCAAAGATTCCCATCTTGAAAAGGAACACCACTTTTTTTACCAGTTTATCACCTGTTTGTGTTTTCTACACTGCTTCTCTTTCATCTCTCTCTCTCTCTCTCTCGCTCTCTTTTTTTGGCCCAACTGTTTTCCAATGTGTCTGCCGAAAAAGATCTAACAATGATTGTCCACAATTGACTCACAAGCCTTAACAGTGCAAACATACCACGGATTAATTTGTTTGCCCTGAGGCGAGCCTTGCAGGCAGTGCAGGGAATTCTGTAAATAGTGGCTGTTTGGGTCAATGAGTGCTGGCCTCCTCTTCTGGCCCAAATATGGTGGCCTCCGTGACAGGGAGAACAAAGTCAATTAATAAAATCAAGTCTTGTGTAAACAAAATACTGTTAATGAGCAGTTGGAAGCTCTGAGTATATGGTGATGATTTGGAAAAAGGCTTCTTGACCAACTTTTATCAACTGCCTTCTGAAGTTGATCAAGAAGCCTTTTTCCAAATTCCAGCCTCAGATAGAGCTCAGATAGTTCATGCAGAATAGTCGTTCTCAATGCCCCCCCGCCCATCCATTATCCAGGTCCCTTATCCCCCAAATCAATTAAGATGTAGGCCAATAGCCCTGAATATTAATGATTAGGCCCTATTATTGTTATGATGATGATTATTGTTGTTGTTATTAGGCCTATTATGTTGTTACTATTGTTATCAAAAATCATCAAAAAATCATATTGAATGAAAAATCTTCGACGGCTATGTTCATAGACTTATTAAAGATAAATGATGTTAATGTTTAATGAAGACTATAAAGTTCACGACAAGACCGATTTATAACGCTGCAGTAGAGTTCATTTAAAGGGTAACCGTTTCTCTTTTTTTTTTTTTAACCTGGATGTTTTTGTGTCTAAGTGACTGATGGGAACAACCATCTCTGACACTGGTTCAGTATTAAGTGAGATCGCTGCAGTGGCAAAACAAGCTACAATGTAAGTTAATAGGGCAATTGTCCAGCTTTGTATTTACCTTCACAAAAGTGCTCGTTTTGCCACTGACAGGCTCAGATTAATATTCTAAGTGTCTGACAACATTATGGAAATGATTTCTAAGGAGGTCACCCTTTCTGTTAAAGAGTAAGATTCTTTTTTTTTTAAACATAAAAACATGCAAAATTGTGTTCGCTAAACCCACCAGACTCCATGGAAATAAACAGTATTTTTAGCATCATAAAATACACTTAATTCAAAGTCGACAAAAAACTAAATAAAATATGAAAAACCATTTTGGGTCATCTTTCCACTTTTTCAACCATCACAACTCTAGTTTTGGTTGAAATAAACACATAGTTTACCGATTTACATGTGAAAATATGTTGACTCTACACACGCTAACAGTATTGCTTTTTTAAATGGAGTCTGGTGGGTTTAGCGCTAGCGACTTCAGAGCTGTTTCTGGTTAAACAGAAAGGTCTTAAAGAGGTTTTAGAGGTCTATTGCTGAAGGGATCCTTTCCATAATGTTGTCAGACACTTAGAATATTAATCTGAGCCTGTCAGTGGCAAAACAAGCACTTTTGTGAAGGTAAATACAAAGCTAAATACAATGCGAAGGACAGGAGCTTCACTCCCCCGCTTGAAAATCCTGTGTTTTTGGACCCATCCCCCACCCCGATCAGCAAAATTGTGTGAAATCTTTATGAACAGCTTGTAGTTTTAGTTTTTACTTATAAAACCGAAATCCTGGATTATGTATCTTAAAGGTATAGTGGAGGATTTTCTTTTTCCGGGTGGATCATCAAGACTATTGGTCCTCCTAGTTGTCAATCATTCTGGTGATATGTTTACGTAAGGCCGTCGTACGTACACGTCCCTAGCTTTCAGGTGTATATGTGTGGTGAGCTTGAGCTACGGTTTCAGCCATTCATTGAAGCATTGAAGCTTTTGGGAGAATATTTCACACGCTGGCGTGCGCTAAAAGCACAGGTTGGGCTTCACACTGATGCCTCAGTCGTGAAGTTTTTACTCCACAGGTAAAGTTTGGCATGCTATTTGGAGAAATCCATTTAAAATCACTGCTAGTAAAAGTTGATGTAAGCTATGATTAGCGATGCTAGCCCTGGCACAAGTCACGCACCGCGCACACACGGTAAACATCTCAATTTGTGAAAAAGTGCAAATCTTCTTTTGGAAAGTAGGCTTGTATGAGCCATGCCGACAGCAACTTGTAAACAGTGCACTCTCGTGCACACGTTTAATAGGCGTTCCCTCTCGGGAGCAGGCAGAGTGTTGCGCATGTGCATTTTTTCAAAAAGTACAGAGGGCGGTTCTTTTCTAAAATTAGGGAAAATCCTCCACTATACCTTTAATATACAATCCTTCAGTTACCAGGTTTTTAACTAATGTTTCCCACTAATTGATCCTCCATTGAATGCAACACCACACAAACACTGTTTAGAGTTCACTTTCAGAGAACACATAATCACCCATCACTATAAATATAACTTAACACTAGATCTGTTGCCTTTGCAGTTTAATAACTGCTGTCTTTTCCCATCTCTGCCTGCCTGAACAAGAAGCGTTAGAGGCTTGACTTTTCATTTGTTTCTTAGCTTTGATATACTGTAGTTAGAGAGGTTCAATGAGCCTGCATGTGCTTTTTCAGCATCACTTTTTTTTCCCCACAGAAATGTACTTACAGCCACTTAGATCAGGAAACTGCCAAAGAGCAACCAGTCTGCAGCTCTTGTCGGACCGAGATGTCCCATCCAACAACATTGTTTTAAATTGTGACAATAAAGGTTGTGTTTGTGTGGATTATATCTTCACAGAAACTCCCATTTCACCCTGTTGGTGTCAGGTGATTGACACCATGTGCACAATGGTATGAATGCTAAAAGAAGAAAAAAAATGAAAAGACTGTGATGAACTATCCAGCTGAGGCAGCTGTCAAGGCTGTGGAAGTTTTCTTCTTTTAAAGAATGATTAGAGGCAAATGGCTCTCTTTTTAAAGGGAGGAAAAGCAAAACCCTGAAGCTGAGAGAGGACAGGTATTATCCTTAAGTGCTTGTTGTGCTTGCTGGTGGTTATTGGCAAATGGGAAGCGCATGCATTATTCAGACAGTCCACCCAAATGTTGTCAGCATGTTTTGGCTACAGCTGATGGTTTATTTTATTTGGACAATGCACATTAATCAACATTTCTGTAAACACGCCAGTGTTAGCCAGTCAGCTAATTTTCAACTATAGTCCTAGTTATATGCATGTCTTTATGGTGGGAGGAAACCCACGCAAACACGAGGAGAACGTGCAAACTCCACACAGAAAGGCCCAGAACAACCTGGATTCAAACCCAGAACCTTCTTGCTGTGAGGTAGATGTGCTAACCACTGAGCCACCGTGCTACTGCAGCCAGGTTTATGGCGCATTCATGTGCTCCTCAGATGGCCCGGGTCATTCTTCCGACTTCGATGTGCTCATGGGGGGCGTGCCTATGTTCCTACAGCCCTATGTTCCCACATTTCTAAGATTTTTTTTTTTCCAATGAAAATTAGGCCCTATGTTCCCACAGCCCTATGTTCCCACATTTCTAAGATAATTTTCAAAATTAGGCCCTATGTTCCCACATTTCCTTTTTCATAAATTTGTATCAGATTTTATTCCCCTAACCCTAAAAATGTTGTGGGAGGATAGGGCTTAAATTGCAGGGAAATGCAGGAACACAAGACCTATTTTTGAAAATGTCCTAGAAATGTGGGAACATAAGGCCTAATTTTAAGAAAAATCTTAGAAATGTGGAAACATAAGGCTGTGGGCCTAACCTGACACCTGCTCATGTGCTCTCAAGTCGGAAAGTCCAAATGTTGATTGTAACCATAACAATAAACTAAGCAGCTACGAAGAAGATGTGTAAACAGTTTCTACTAAGTTTATTGGTGTTTTAAGCCCTCAACGTCTCTCTCTCGCACTTGGATTAGGCAAGGGTTATGGTTATGGTTATGGTTATGGTTACGGTTACGTGCCTTGAAGTCACCAGTCGCAGCGCTGCCTGGAAGGAGACATTGGGGGCTTAAAACCCTATCGAGCTTCTACTAACGTCAGTTAGTCACAACTAAGTTGTGTCGCTAACTCAGGGCTCCCTGATGTAAATATTTGTTTTCTAAATCATCAAAAAAAAAAATATATATATATTCATGCACTGGAGTTTGATACTACAGTAATCGGCAAATTGTATGCTGATACCTCTGATAAGTATGGAAGAGGATTATAAATGTATTTGAGTTCAGATTTTCATAGCCAACAAAGTGTACTGTGCTACTGTGGAAAATGAGTGAAGATCAATAAGACAGATGGCTGTGTCCCCAGAGGGAGAGAGAGGAAAAACAAAAGGTAGAAAACACAGTAAATATGTGAAAATTTGTATTCCACAGTGTATTTTGAAAATAAAACTGTATTAACATTTTCATCATTTCTGTAAAAATGCTCTTGCTTTATCCACCAAGGATTTCAACCCTGTGTTCTATACAAAATAGTATTCTTTTGTTTTAAAATGTGTTTCCTTCCTACACAACCTGTTCTCAAAGCCTGACAGTATAGTGCAGCAATATTGTGTGGAGGAGGGTAAGGTTTGCGCAATAACATAGTGCTCATTTCTGTTTTCTTTATTGCGTCTATTTCTGTATAACACAATATTTCAAATGAAGATGGTTCTTGCAAACAGGAGCAGGAATAAAAACAGGTATTCATTACAGATTTGGCGTTATTTCTGCTCACTGGCTCAGGAACAAATGTTCTCTGCGTCTTCATCTCACGCTAAAATTGGCTTAATGAGCAGCAGCAGTGAATCTCTCTGGCTGATAAATGCAAGATAGACATGACCGTGTGCACAGAGCCGAACTATATTAATTAACAACTGGAGCGATTACAGATGGTAACGCCTACTTACACCTACATGTCTGTGCCGGTGCATATGGGTGTGTGGGTGTGTGTTGGAGACTACTTTTGGTTGTGTATTTTTTTGCTTCTGTGTGCTTAATTCGATCTATTATTATAGATTGTTTAAGATACTTAGGAACGTTTTACTTTAAAAATGACTCACCCACGCACATGTGCAGAATCTGAGCCAATGGAAGTTGGCTGCCTGCACTGGCTTTGCTTCATAAAATATGTAAAATGCTGTGTAGCTTTTAACACATATCGTCAGTGTCTGCATATGGTTTACCATCAGCTATTAAAACAGTTACTCGAGAGATGAGATGGAATAAGAGATGCCTGCTGTTATCAGAGAGAAGCACTTTCAAATTATAATAATTGTCCTGCAGACATTAACAGAAAAAAACAAAAAATTGCATCGTTCATTTAAGAAAATAATTTGACAGAAGAGACAATCTTTCTTTTTTTAAAGCACTTAATTGTCTCTCTCACACACACACACACACACACACACACACACACACACACACACACACACACACACATACATGCATCCTCTCAACTTAAGTTGTCTTCCAGACCGATTTCAGAGAACTAATGAGCCTGAAAAAACCACACAGTTTACCTTTAATGAGAAACTACTCACCAAATTAAAAATAGCCTCTAAGATTGTCAGATGTCAGCATTTTAGCAAGCCAATTGATTCTAACGATAAGAACTTTACAGTTTGATTTTACTTAGTGTGAGTCTGCTCTGGATTCAATACTTAGACTCTATGCTCTGTACAAGTCTCTCTCTCTGCCCTATGTTGCACCCAGCACAGCGCAAAGCCCGACGCAAGTGTCTTTGCTACTTTAAGGCCGACGCAGTTGGGCGCCCACGCCGTTTAAATAGCAAATGCACCTACGCCCATCTGTGCGCCCATGGGCGTGCTGGTCTTACAGGGAGGTGTGTTCAGATGCATTCTTGGCGTATTGCTATCTTGAGGCAGCGGGAAGTGATCGCGTCATTGACCAACAAAAACCTGGTCTAAAGTCAATAGCGCAGCATTTCATTGTTATTTTAACAGCAAATTAGTAAAATGCACCTAGGCGTGCATACTATGCTTGTTATACACACAGCAGCACACAAACTGCAAAAGATTAAAATAAAAATATTACGGTGCTAATCCGCCATCATGATAGCAATGTGCCAAGGTACAAACACGCCTGGCTTTTAAAAGGAATGGGAGATGACACTCTGATTGGTTTATTGCATGTTACGCCCAAAACACACCTATGAATTAATTAAGACACTAAGTACAACCCTTTTGAACCATGCGCCCGGCGCACAGACCCTTTTTTCCAGTGGAAATCCTACAGTGGGTTCTGTATTACAATCTTTCAACTATCGCCTGTACTCTGTATGCTTATCACCACTGACCCTTGCAGTAAAATGTACAAACATGATCTCTTTAGTTTAAAAAAAAAAGGACAATGTTGCTTTGAATCCTCTGTTCTTAGTTGATCATAAGTAAAACATTTGGAAACAAACATAAATGCAGCAGTAATAATGTGATGAACATTATGTCTCTTGACTCATTTACCAAACGGCAATCTTTCATAGTCAAGTCTTTCTGGCAGATTATTGCATGCAGATGAGTTAATCACTGTAACTCATCAGAATCACTTTGACTTGCTAAATAAGAATATATCTTCACAGTTCACTTATACACCAGACAAACAGTCATTTACATTTTTTCTCAGAGTTATTAGTATTGTATATATTAGAATGAAAAGTAGGCTATCTCAGAAACATTCTGTTGGCCAGATGTGTGCTCTATATCAGGGGTATTCAATTAAAAGTCAAAGGTCCAGTTACTAAAATTTCCTCCCAGCAAAGTTCTAAACCTCATAATGTCTAAATTGCGACTTAGCCTACCTATACAAAAAAACTCAACACACATTTCCATATCATTTCAACAATATGTATTAAAACAATTTTAAGGAATGTTTTTATAATTTTTTTTATTGCAAATACAAATTTCTTTCTTAACCTCTGCCGTACTACAGCAATCAAAAAAGAAAATCATATAAGAGTATCACAGTAGCAGATCTCCTATGTCTTCTTACAAACCCGTCAAAGGGCCTCCAGATTTTCTCATACACCCCCAATTTGCCTATCAATATATACAGTATGTCAGTCTATCCATGGACATACATTGCGCCATATTCTTGATCTAAGCACCAATTGTACATGCCTGTATTATCAATTTTTAAAGTAGGATGCTTTTAACATACAGGCACATTTAACTTGTATGGTATACATACCTCTAGCTATCTTTACCATACATACAAGTAGTCCTAGCCCAATGAACTTACGGCCTACACTTCAAGTAAAAGAAAACAAGACACAATCTTGTGAATAAATAATTAAAATAAATCTACTTATCCCATGGGCCCACCACCTGTGGGAGGAAGCGCTGGGGTCGGGTGCGCTGCCACATGGGTGGCAGTGAAGGTCAGGGACCAGACCCGGGCGGCAGAGGCTGTCTCTGGGGACCTGGAATGTCACCACTATGTGGGTGAATGAGACGGAACTTGTGCGGGAGGTGGAGCGCTACCAATTAGATCTGATGGGGCTTACCTCTACGCACAGTCTCGGGTCTGGAACCATAGTCCTGGATGAGTCCTTACCCCAAGTGAAGGAGTTCAAATACCTTGGGGTCTTGGTCGCGAGTGAGGGGACAATGGAGTGGGAGATTGGTCGGAGAATCAGCGCAGCGGGGGCGGTATTACATTCACTTTATCGCACCGTTATGACAAAAAGAGAGCTGAGCCAGAAGGCAAAGCTCTCGATCTACCGGTCAATTTTCGCTCCTACCCCTCACCTATGGTCACGAATGCTGGGTCATGATCGGAAAAAATGAGATCCAAGGTACAAGGGGCGGAAATGGGTTTCCTCAGGAGGGACGCTGGCGTCTCCCTTAGAGATAGGGTGAGAAGCTCAGTCATCCGTGAGGAACTCAGAGTAGAGCCGCTGCTCCTTTGCGTCGAAAGGAGCCAGTTGAGGTGGTTTGAACATCTGGTAAGGATGCCCCCTGGGTGCCTCCCTAGGGAGGTGTTCCAGGCACATCCAGCTGGGAGGAGGCCTCCAGAAGACCCAGGACTTGGTGGAGGGATTATATCTCCACCCTGGCCTGGGAACGCCTCGGGATCCCCCAGTCAGAGCTGGTTAATGTAGCTCGGGAAAGGGAAGTTTGGGGTCCCCTGCTGGAGCTGCTCCCCCCGCGACCCGACCCCAGATAAGCGGACAAAGATGGATGGATGGATGTTTTCTACTTGCTTTCCCAGTGAGAAAAATGTGCCTGTAACTAGCAGTAGACCCAGTCTATAGCCAGAGAGTAGCGGGGTCAGGTACTTCATGCTCCATGCTGTCATCTCTCTCACGCTGTTTTTCTTTCTAGCAAACTGTCTATAATTGAATTCAATTGTATTTGTAGTGTCAAATCACAACCGGTGTTATCTCAGAACACTTTAAAGAGAGTAGGTCTAGACACTGGACAAATAAGCCTTTAAACTAGTTTGACATTGATGCTGTCGTCGTCAAATCAGACAGACTCGTACTCTTGTGTTCTGTCCCATTTCTATATAACTAATTATATGCAGTTTCAAAATCTGTTTTTATTTATATTTTATTTATTTTTTTGTGACCTCAATTACATATATTATTATCCATGCAGACTGAATTTGCTTGACTTGTTTCTGTTTTGTGTGTGTGTTGATAGACAGTCTGTCCCTCTGCAGTGTGCAAGATGTAGCCAGTAATGAAACAGCTGCGATAACATCTTGAAGAGAAAACAAAACATTTCTGGTAAATAGTTTTACTTTCTTGAGCTTATTTGGCAGTAGTTTTCAAAATCTGCAGTTCGTTGTTTCGTATAATTTTCTGTTAGCGTAACCGTAACTTTTTTAATTAATATATTGCCTGTTAACTGCAAACAATACGCTATAGTATGAATGTCTATTGAGCTGACGCTCAGCCCTACTCCAATCATCAAACCCCTCTGCATTGTCTCCATCACAGGTGCAGGGCTTAAAGTATTCTGGCACTGTGCCGGATCTCCGGCGTGCGGCCGTGAGGAGAAAAAAAACAAAAAAACTTGCATGCGGTTTAATATTTTTGAGTCAACTGATTTCACATACCAATCATATAAGAGCAACGCAGCTCTAACTAATACAGGGTTGAAAGTAATCGGGCCTGGTCCCGGATTTCTGGCATATGAATATTTTAGAAAAATAAATAAATTAAAAAGTCCACATGGGATTTGTTTCGATGCGCTGGATTTAACCATACTGTCTATGGATTTAAGGATTTAACCAATCATCGAACTTCCACCTACCAATGAAACGAGTTCTAGCCAATCAGATGCAAAGTAGGGCGGGTCTTTGCCGAAAAGCGAGAGTGCGGTATGGTCTCCGTGGTAACCATACTGTCTATGGTGGTAACGCGGCTAAAAAAATGGATGCAAAGTTTATCAAACTTGGAGCATGTAGATACAGGAAGCTTTAGTTGAGAAAGAAGTTAAAACAAATGGCGCTGGGCATGAATAGAGGACAAGAGGAAAAGGGTGGAGACCATAGACAGTATATAGTGGAGACGGGAAGCTGTTTAGCACTTGGTGTCTCAAACTGAGGGAGCCGTGTGCTTCTGCAGCGCATGTTCAAGGAAGACACTGGACTGCAACAGTGGTAAGAAAGAGCTGGCTAGTCATTAGATGCTAGTCACAAAGCTTCGGTCCGTGCACTCTGTAATATGAGTACGTTACCGGCAACGACCGCTACCGCTGCGACTGTTCCTTTACTGACCGACCGTGATACAATCAATACGTGTGTGCACGTTCATAGCGGAACATGATTTGTCATTAAAAATGATGACGACGATGTAAAAGCTATCTGAAGCCCAAACTGCCTTGACAAAGCTGTCTGTTTGGAATCAGCATGGTAGGTATTTAAACATAACGGCCTTGTCCCAGAGTCTAGACATCTAGCTATATGAAAAGATAAACAATGCCACGTTTTTAATAAATGTAAATAAAGCAGCTAATATCAACATGGACAAAATCATGAATGTACTAATTTGCTTTTTTGATGATGACCTGGCCAAAGTAGTAAAGTTTAGTTTTCACAATGATTCATTGTAGGATTATATTATTGCAATATGTAAATCCACATTGACTTTTAATTTGACATATGGTTGGAAGAAGTACAAATTGATCCAAAACTTTTTAGTCTTTAAAAATTATTACTTTTATTATTGTGTAATGTCAGAAGGACTGTTTTGCCAGTCAAATTAACTTTAATGAGTGCATATTGAAATATTACACTGTTGGCAAAAAATGCATCAGATTGATGCTTTAAAATATGGAATATTTAAAATTTTCTTCCGAGGGAGCATGCCCCCGGACCCCCCTTGAGGGGTAATATCCTTCTCACCTTTTTCACCCCTGACCAGTTTTCATGCCTGAGTTATTTAAACATAACAGCCTTGTCCTGGAGTTTATGAAAAGCTAAACAATGCAAAGTTCTGATTGTGATATGTTATGTAAGGACTTTACCCCCCCCCCTCCAAAAACATTTCAGGCTCAGGATTTTTTTTCACTTTAAGCCCTGCAGGTGAGCACTGCTGGTGGAATGATAGCAGTCAACAATCAACCAATCACAGCCGGGCAGGGCAGGGCTCAGGTGTAGCCACTCTGGTCCATGATTGTTGATTAAAGAAAAAGAAGCTAAATCATGCAGGGAAATGCCCACAAAAAAGAACCATTTATCAGAAAGTTATGATACAGAAATAATGCTAATTATGAAGGATAACACCTAAAAATACACATAATTCAGGTGATTATCTGTAGTAATGCACTTTTTTGAAGGTACAAATAATGCCATAGTTATTTTACAATGTGCGCTTAAACATTGTAATTTCCCTTGCGGGATTAATAAAGTATAAATTATTATTATTATTAATAAAATAATAATTCATTAATAATTATTATTAATTAATTAATTATAAAATTAATAGGTTTCAAAAAACTAAAAAAGGGAAATGTCATGTTGAATCTGTCTTGTGCATGTGCATACATGGCACGCACGCACACAAACACACACACACACACACACACACACACACACACACACACACACACACACACACACACACACACTGTTCAACTCTAATCCATATGGCACATTATAGATTACTATTTAACAAGAAAAAAACTGCACTCAAATCAAACTTGATTTGTGCATAAAAGATACCTGCTGTTCCGACAGACAAGTGCTTTCAATTATAAACCCTCCTCTGAAAATACTGCACACATCATCAGGGTGGGAAACAAAACCATTTGGAGACTGTTGTGACAGGGGGGAGAAGATTTGCTATTTCAAAGGGATTCCTCTATCTTTCTCTGTGCTCCATCTCTCTCTTGTGACACTAACTGTCTAGGACTAATGAGCCTGAAAATACCAAACTTTACCTTTAATTGGAAAGCTGTAGCTGCTTTAGGCCACCTTAAAAAGAAAGAGTGTTTTTTTTAATCATTATCCATCAAGTCAGCGTTTGCTGCAGATGAAGACAAACATAAACATTTCTTTTGAAAATCCACAGCAATAATAAACGGGTAAACAAATGCCTTCTTTTTAATGCAAAGTGATACGCTGTTATCAGTTTAAAAATAGCAGCCATCTCCCAACAAAATAATTGGATAAAATCAAGCCCTCTTTAGTTTTGATTATGCAGCATTTATGTATTTTTTTGACGCGAGAAGTTTTCTGCATTGACAAATCAAGTTTAAGTTTTTTTTTTCTTCACTTTAAGATTTCTCCACCAGGGAAGCAGATTGATACTGTACTTGTTACCTGGGAACAGTTCCTTTGAACTTTGCAGTGCATTTCAGCATAAGACGCTCTAGGGCTTGTGCATTAAGAGAATATCATGCATCTATAAAAGGTTTATTTCCCTCGACTGGATACAATTTTCTTCATGTCACGCATTAAAAAAAAAGATTTTAAGCAGGAAACTCATTCACAATGGGTGACAAATTACAGCAACGCTATAAGCTCTGTTTGGCTGTATTTAGGCACAGAGGGTCTTTGAAAAATGTGCTAAAGTCAGCATAGCAATGCTCACACTGACAGTGTTGACATGCTGATGTTTAGTGTGTTAGCATGAGAATGTCATTACTTTTTATTCAAAATTATAAATGTTGAAAAAATGACAGCACCCCAAGTTACTGAAAGTCAACTTGTGCTCCAAAATATCTATATTGGAAATTAAATAGATGCAGAAATGTATCTGTGCAAATGTATTGAAACGTAATTGCTTTCAGTTGTGTCAGGATTTTCTTTTGTTGTCTGTTGCAAGCTAACCTATTAGCTTCTCTTTTGTTAGCTTGTTTTGGTGTTAGCTTACTGCAAGGTAGCTAAAGCTAGCATGCCGGTGTAGCTACATCAGTAAACAATACAAAATATGGTAAACAATGCTGAAAAAAAGGTTCAAATTCAAAAAGTTCAAAAAGGTTCAATAAATTTTAAAACTGTTTTCAGGACTATACACAAGCTAATGTTAGCTTGTGAACATCTTTGGTAATTTACTGTAAGTTTACTGATAAAATAATCAGGACATAACTTAAGGAAATACAATACTTAAAATGTGGTTTAATTAGCAAACAGGTAATATTTAATCAGAGAACGTGATGTTCAGAGCTCCTGAACAAAAACTCAAGCCTGACGTGGGTTGACTGAGTACAATCACAGTTACCCTTAATATGTCCCCCCCCCACCCCCCGCTGCATGCCAGGATGCTTTGCTCCACCAATATATGTCACTTTACCCGTGGCTAACCTAATTTCAGCTGAGAGCCTATAGTGCAAGACAGGAGTCTACTACATTGCTCTGTGCAATTTCTCCATGATTGAAGCTGTTCTTAGGGCCAGGTCGTCTCGGTGCCATGTCATCATTCATAATGGGGCCATTGAATGTAATTTGGGAGAGTGATTGGTAAGCGAAGCCAGAGAGAGAAAGAAGAAAGGGAGGAAGTACAAGTGAGAAAGAAAGAGCAGGACAGAGCTTAATGTAATGTCATATTGAAGGGATGGCCTGTGTGCTCAAGCAGATCCATAATTTGATATAAAGATCGACTATCATCAATTCTGTTGGTAGGAGACACCATAGACATATGATACTGTCTGTATACCAAACACAACACACATAGTATATTGTAAATGGCTGGTGTGGAGTTCAGAAAAAGCCTGAGGAAAGGTCACTCATTTGCATCCTCAGCGTGACGACAAGATATAAAACTGGAAATGACCAGTCCTTGGGATCCACAGTGTTGAATGTTGGGAAAGAGGATGCAAATCGCCTGTCTCCTGTGTCAAAGCTACACAATTTGTAATCCAAACCATCCACTCTGACTTCCCTCCTGGTTTTAAGATGTAAAATGTCCCTCAGTATACTTCGGCTGAGTGAATTGCCGCGATGTGTAGTTACATTTTTGGTGCATGTCAGGCTAAGGCATAGGGTCTGGCATAGGGTCGTTATCTCAACATACGTGCGTACGTATACACGGCGTAGATTCAACACAGAAGCATAAATCAGACTTTAGAGTGACTGCCCATAGTCAGCTTGAAGAGTAGAAGCCAGGGAGCAGGAGACAGAGAGGTTGTGAATGAATAAGAGCGTCAAGAAAGTCTTTCCGACTGAACTTTTGCTAAGCTTCATTTAATTTTAAAGCAGCTGTCAGCACGGCTCTGCCCACTTCAGCATGTGTAGGTGTGCAGAACCTTCTTTAATAGTTATGATGAGGATACAAATACAGAGGTGGTTGGTACCCATTGTAGTAACAAGAATTGCAAATGCATTTTTCATGACGCAGGGCCCCAGGACAATAGAAAGCGTTTCTCATTTGCACTGGGTCAACGACTGAACATTTTAAAGAGAAACTTCCCTGGCATTAATATAATTCATTATTCATATCCCAGCTCAGTGTTTTCATTACCTTTTTAATTTGTAGTTTTAGAATGGGGAAAATGACCCCCGACTTAACCCTGGTAGTGGTAGTGTCCTCATACTCAAGAGGCCAGCTTTGATCGGATTTTGACTCGTTTTGCAAGTGATTTTTTTCTCAATTAAGTGTGACTATTACATTCATTCCAAATAGGATGCAAATGCTTTTTCCCCGTGTACTTCAGGAACATGAATTTCCCTAAAGCACTGTACAACGAATGGCTGATTGTAATCACTGTCATAAGGTCCTTGAACACAGTTCATCAGAATGCCACTTAACTCTACATCCCATGCCATTTGGTCGAAGGGGATAAGGCCTTGGTGGATCTGAGCAAGCAGACACGATCACGGCTGACTGTGATAGGCTAAGACACCTTTCAGAATAACAAACACGCTCCAGTATTTACTTCACCTCAAGCCTTTATGTTGTATCTCCTTGAAAAACGATCGCCACCAGGCAACAATTAAGAAAGTTCCTCTCCTGAAAAGTCCACTGAGTGCACTTAACCCATACGTAATGCCCTGATATTTCAGAGTGGTATCCCAAAATTCATCACGGTCTACAGGCTCACATCAGTCTGGTTTTTCAGGGTAATGCACCTCAAATGTGGGCAATCAAGTTGACAGGTTAAATATAAATCAACTTTACACTTGACTAACAGCTAGTCTTTGACTTCAGACTGGTCTTACACTCAAATAATGACCACGTTTGAACTATTGTTCACCCAGGTAGACAATGTAGTATACTGTACTGTGACAATACAATCAGGCAGTACCACAAACTACAGGCTAAAGGCTTCAGTTTCAAGCTGAAATGATTGCAGGCAAGTTGTATTATACCACATTAGTTTTAGCTTCCTAATAAACTAGCAACTGAGTTTATTTTCATCTATGAAGACTAATGATACTGCTAAACAGTTCATTTACCATAACACATTTATTGTTCCTTAATTGTTCCTCAAACACTTTTAAATATAAAAAAACAGGTAAAGGAAAAAACCAAGCATTCATCAATACATTTGTGATTAGTGAGATAAATCCATGAATGAATCTCAAATTGGTAAACTTCGACATGTGAATTTGCAGCGTTGAAGCAGCAGTCTTGCCAATGTTTAACTTTGAAGGAATGGAAAGCTGGAGAGTCCAAAATGTAGCAAAGCTAACGTCACTTGTTAGCTATCATACACTTATTTAACCTCCTGTTGAAGTAAAAACTGCTCCACAAAAGAGTCATGGTTTGCAGATAGAACGTAGAATACACGTTTTAAATAAATTGTTAAATTGTTAGCAACCAAGCTTGCTAGCTCTGAGAGGTTTTAACCCTTCTTAAAGTGCTCATATTATGCTCCTTTCCAGGTTCATAATTGTATTTAGAGGTTATATAAGAATAGGTTTACATGGTTTAATTTTCAAAAAACACCATGTTTGTGTTTACTGCAGCTCCTCTTTTCACCCTGTGTGTTGAACTCTACCAAGTTAGAAGCAGAGTATGAGGGCGTGCCACGCTACCAGCTAGCCTAGGTGAGCATTACAACGTGTGTTACAAAGTGACGCACGTTCATCACGGAAGTAAAGGCTGGACTACAACAGAGCTGTTTGGAGCTTGGAGTTTGTGAACAGTGTTTTCTGTTGGAGATGGTAAGTGCCTTTGGGGCGGACTTTGGGCTTTTTCACTTTGTAAACCTATAACGTGCACAAAAAAGATATATAACAAAGTAAAGGAAAGGGGAAAAGCCAAACAGCATAATATGAGCTCTTTAAGCTATTGTGACTCACTAGCACTAGCATGTTTGGCTTTCTCGTGTTAGGAGCTAGAGTAGTTCACCAACTAGCTCTGCGTGTCGTCACTACATGAATTCAATTTGTGCTGCTCCATCTCCCTTTTTTCTTTTGTTCTCCTCTCCCCTTCCTTATCTGTCGCCTGGAGCTCTGGCTGAGTGATACTGCTGCAACAGTATGAATACTGGAGGAGCTGTCCTTGTTGCTTACATTTTCATTTCAAGCAGGTAAGCTGTTAGACACACGCATATGTGTGTGTGTGCGTGCGAGCGAGCGTGCGTGTCTGTGTTTGTGTGTGAGAGTGTTTTTTGTCAACCGCCTCTGCGCCTTCCTCTGACGTGGCGCCTCTAAATCCAATCCCAAATTCTTTTCATTCATGTTGCCTGCTGGTGTATAAAGCGATGCTGTGTCAACCTGAGTTAAGCCTCCAGTCAATGGCTGGCAAGGATTAGGGTACACACAGGCAACATCTTTCATTAATAATGTTTAGTTGATTTTAAGGAAAAATCTTGACACGTGTGATGTTTGTTTGCTACTGATGATTTAGTCATCAAAGCCCTGTTAGCTTTAGATCACACTGGACATATTTACATCTTTAAATTGAGCAAAAATGTTTGAGTTATATTCACCGTTGGAGTACGTATCCCTTGATTACACCTATGGAATGACATGCATGTAAAAAAATACTTACATTACCTCTCTGTGACCCTTCTCTGATTCAGATAACTTATCTTGTTAATTAAATTACATTCAAAAAGTGACGGAAAACAAGGGATTGGACAAAGAAAGACTCATCATCACATAATTCAACATGCATTCAACACCAAGATGTTTACCTCACCTGGCCATACCAGAAGGGATTAACATTACTGAGTAGTGCAGTAAATAACTGGCATCACCTGACGTCCCCTAAGAAACTTATATTGGCCAAATAAAGGGCTTTTTTTACATGGGGTGTGATACTTCGCCTGCGTAGTCCCAGGGATCCGCGGGGTCTACTACGCTCCTTATGTGAAGGACAACGCTCCACGATTAAACGCCAGGCGATCAATGTGTGGTAACCATGGGGATTCTGTGAACTACTGTATCCCTGCCGTACAACTGAAAGAGATTAGCTGACTGTGGTATCTTGTAGCCCTAATCACAGGTCGATTTATAACAAATGGTGGTAATCCTAGTCTTTCCTAACAACGGACTGTTATTGTTGATAGCTTAAGTTAGCTAAATTAGCATAGTCATAATTACAGACGTCACCCGATAAATCCAGTTAAACATCAAGTAGTTTTGTATGACAATATACTTCTAGGGCACTATAAAGTTATGCTGACAAAGTGGGAGAGAGAAACAAAAAAACTTTTAAGTCTTTTTATTGCTGCAGACTAAAGTGCAGTAAACAGACATATCACTCAAACTGAACACGTATAAAGAGTAATTACACAGATCAGCAAAAGGAAGGATGACAGTTCTGAGTGCTTCTGCCTCTGACCTTTTTATTTAGCTGGATATAAAAAAATCCTTTCATGCAATCATTGTCACCTTGAGTGCTTTTGACTTATTTTTATTTTTTTTGTACCTGACTCCGTATTCTTTTTTGCCTTAATCGCACTAATGATAAAAGCACATAAAAGCATATAATTCTGTTGTACGTCTTCAACCTTTTTAAAAATAGAGTTTTACGTGTTGATCTATGTTGAATATTGGGCACATACAGCCTACTAAAAGCTACAACACCACTAATGGGAATTAGTTTTTCTTGGCGTTTTTCTGAATTTATGGTTTTGCTACCTGAATTTGAAAAAAATTTATACAAAATACCGGGTAATGATAAGTGAACTTTAAAAAAAAGTTTTTGCAAATTTGTTCAAACTTTGTCAGGGGTCTCTGATTGGAGCCTTTTGTTATTTGTGATTCCTCGTTTGTCAGGCTTTCTTGCGAAGGTTGAAGATGATTTTTTAACACAATATACACAATATCATAGGCACAATATACATTTTACATTTATTTAACTCTTCAAGCAACTAAGAGATAAGATACATTGTCCTTGAAAACCTAAAATGTAAGGTTTTTTTTACTTTTGAACAAAACAAAAGAAATACATTTATCATTCCGAATTAGTGAACAGAGTGCATTGAGGGGGGGGCCAAGGGAAAATTATCACTTTAAAAGGGAACTCTTTTCCAATGAAAGTAACTAGCACCAGCTCCAAAAGTCGCTAAAAGTAGCTAGATGACGCCATGTTCTCATTTGTCTATTTGTGACGTCATTTCGCAATCATTTGCATAAAGCGTAGTGGTTGGCTATCTTTGAAGTGAAAAAAGATATTCTACAAAGGGAGGGAGAAAGATTGATAAAGAATTCTCAAAGAAGGCTGGCTTGCC
This sequence comes from Perca schrenkii, assembly GCA_025617405.1. Lineage (NCBI taxonomy): Eukaryota > Metazoa > Chordata > Actinopteri > Perciformes > Percidae > Perca > Perca schrenkii. Next base: position 35,608,936 of record CM046788.1, read on the forward strand.
CAGGGGTAGGCCAGCTCAGCGAAGTCTTTGTCCCGTCGCGTTCTGCTGTCTCTCGTACCTACACCGGCCCCCCCGCACCCTGTCCCCCCTCCCCTTCTACCTGCCCGTGCAGTGCTGCTGCACATGAGGAGAGAGCAGAGAGGGGAGGAGCTGCTCTTCTACTCCTCAGTCACAGAACAGAGAGAGAAAAGAGAGAGGTGACTGTTTTGGCGCCCACGGGAGAGAAATACCTTGTGTGCTCGCTGGACAATAATGGACTTATTCTACAGGAAGTCGCCAGATTTGTCGCTAGTCGCTTTTGAAAAAGAAAAAAAAAAAAAGTCGCTAAGGGGAGTCAGAAAAGTCACTAAAGTGGCTAACTTGGCAACACTGGGTAAGTGGTTTTGAATGTTTGGGAACCAGTCCAGTGATGCAGTACACACTGGAAGCTCTTTTTTTAATCATGTAATAGTTACTTTTGCATCAACTTTTGACTGTCCAAACAAAATGTTATTATGATTTATGCATCCTGAAAGAGAGCCTTTTTGAACGCCTTAAAGGAACACGGCGACTTATTGGGACTTTGTCTTATTCACCGTGTCCCCCAGAGTTAGATAAGTCCATACATACCCTTCTCATCTCCCTGCGTGTTCTAACTCTGTCTGACGTCCCCACCGCTAGCCTAGCTTAGCACAGATCCTGGAGGTAACCGGCTCCATCTAGCCTACTGCTCCAATTTAGTGACAAAATAACGCCAACATGTTCCTATTTACATGTTGTGATTTGTATAGTCACAGCGTGTACAAATAACAAGGTCACTTGAGACACAGCCGTCTTCTAACCGTATACATACCGGGAACTATATTTTTAGAAGGCGAAGCACTGCTACTTCTGCTACTCGGGCGGAGTGATTTTTTCGCAGCACCTGAAGCCCTGTGGTGAGGAACAGAGAGTAACAACGGTGCTTTTCAGGTGTTGCTCTAATCACTCACAGTGTTAGTAAAAGACAATAAAACATAAAAATTGTGTAACTTTACTGTCGAATGAACATCATTCATCATTTATTCAGAGTCTAACCCCTATTTTTCATGGGGCGCGTCTGGATGCGCAGAAGTGAAACAGAGAGACTATCCATTCAGTGTACCCAGGGGCGGATTGGCCATCGGGAATACCGGGAACAATCCCGAACGGCCGGTCCATTTTTCGGCCGAACCGGCTGGTGGTCAGTACGTTTTTCTTTTTTTTTTCTTTCATACGCGACCTGCCTGGCCGTTCAGCTGCAGCGGAGCGCTGTGTCTGTGTGTGTGTTTCAGACCGAGCCAAACCAATACTTTCAATCTTGAGGGGGGATACGAGCGGCCCCTCCTAACTTGGACTGATCCGATTGGCTCAAACTTAAGGCGCCGAAAAAAGAGTTTACTTTCAGTCAGGTTTGGATTTGGTGATATGAGGTAGGACAGTTTTAGGTTTTAGGAGTTTTAGGCCTGTATACCTGAGTTGTTTTTGTCTCCAAATTTTTGCTTTGATAAGCTAATTGTTTTTATTTTCTATTGTTGCACACATACACTCTCATCAGGAGGAGAGAGGAGTAGGAGGAGGAGGAGGAGGACCAGTAGCAGTAGCAGGAGAGAGGAGGAGCAGCAGGAGAGAAGAGGAGGATGAGGAGGAGCAGTAGGAGAAAAGAGGAGGAGGAGCAGTAGAAGAGAGGAGGAGGAGCAGCAGGAGAGAAGAGGAGGAGCAGGAGAGAGGAGGAGGAGGAAACAGACAGGTAGAGGGGCAGTGTGCAGGGCTGGGTAGGTAATCATATTAGGCATATCAATCAATCAGATATTTACATATAGGATAAAATGCCAATAGTTCCACATACTAGGTAATAACTTGACTGAAGCACAGATTGAATTAGAAAATGTTTTATTCTTAGTCATATTAATAACTGATGTTCTCCTCATGCATTTGATATGTAGCTGCACAATCATTAAGCAGAGGCAGGGTCCATCACAGGGGAAGGTGAGCCAGGGAGCCAAGCTGAGAAAGTAACGACACACACACACACACACACACACACACACACACACACACACACACACACACACACACACACAAATCTCTATTTTATGGGACTGCACTGTAGTTTTTGAGTATATGAGTGTGAGTATTTGTAACTCTTTTATCACTCCAACTGACTGTGCACATGACATGCTGGTAGTTAGCAGTATACTGTGACTTATGTGTTGGAGATTAGGTTTTGCTGACCTGGTTGTGTTCAGTGCAGTGGTGACTTGCTTATACAACCTGAGGATGCAGGTGTCATCCTAAAGTTTCTTGATGGTCTTCAGCGTAATCTGATTCTCTTCATACCATAAAAACACTATTAGAATTAAAATAACTGCAAAAAATCCTTCTGCTTGTGCACCAAGGGCACTCGCGTAAAAAGCCTCTCCATCTTAAAGTCCCGGGCTGAATTTCAGTCCCAGAACGGCCCTGAGTGTACCTAAACACCCCCCAATATCGTTAAATGTCTCCTTTACAACACCACGGACGACAAAAGATTCATGTTGGAGGTTGAAAAACATAACACGACATCACAGATCCTTCGTAGCAGGACGCCAGAAAAAATGAGTGACTAAAAGTGACTAGCTAATAATTGTTCTCTAAAGTGGTATGTCGCGTGGCGTAGGATGGAACAAAACCGGAACGCAGCACAGATGCGCCCAGTGGAGAATCGGAGTTAGACTCTAAAAAACTTTAAATTCACTAATGAAGACCTATCCAGAAAAGGTCGCCCTTGTTATTAAAAAAAACCCTGCTCTCCCTGCCAAAAGCATGTGTAAGTAATGCTTTCGCCAGGATTTCATTCCAAATATCATTAGAAAATGTGACACTTGCTCTTAAAATGATTGTGTGAAAGTAAATCTCCGTTTAGTTATCACATGCTGTCAATCACAGATTATTCTAAAAGTGTAACTCAACACATTCAATAATACTGAAGACAACTCCAGACATTTTGACCTGGACTCTATTTTCTCATTTCCCTGGTTATAGCGACGGATTCTTATCCAAATTTTACATTTAATTTGGCTGGGTGCAAGCTTCTCAAGTACTTGACTTTCCTCAGACAGTGTAGGGAATTATGTCTAAAATAAGGCCCTAAGGCCTGTCAAATCTGACTCCAATTTATTAATTCCCGCGCCTTCTTACATCAGACTTAAGTTTACCAGAACACAAGGATCAATCTGAGACGAAGAGTTCAGTTAAGCAAGTTTACTGAAATCTATACATTATACAGGGAATACAACTTTAATACTGAGAATAACACATCTAGACTATAGAAATATTTCTACAACAGTTTGGCACTAGTTGTGTATATAAAGGCCAGACACCATACCACTGCTACCAAACCAGAACTTGTCCAAAAGAAAATAATGTGTAGCTAGTGAGCTATAAGAAGGCAACTGTTTTTTTTCGTTGTACATTTTCAGCCTCTTAATGCAAGACTCTTTCCTTTCACGAGATATGTGGTTCATAATTTGTAGACCGACAGGTTAGTCCCACCGGGTAGCGAGGTCACAGTCAACAAGCTCTTAATGACAGTGGCGCCGTCTAGCGTTTTATTTTGTAGTATGCACACGAAACACGTTTACACAATCCTCATTGCAGCTTTCATACAGTAGCTTATATTTGCAGAAGAGTCACGCAGAAGTTCAAATCCGCCACAAAATAATGTAATCATATCTGTAGTGACTGTCAACAAAACTTATATCGAAATAAGCCGCTGTGGGACGGCTGAACTTCTTTTGGGAGCATTTTCTCGGCTAAAAATGAACCAATGTCCAGTGCGCAGTATAATTTTGGATTCAGCAATCCATTTATTCACAGTTACATTATAGGCTACAATACACATGCTCACTGTAATGTTCCACTACGACACACAGTAAAGTTCTTGCATTAACTGGTTTATTAAACCACTCAAAACAGTGCAGAGAAAACTTACAAATATGTCGCAATATCTCACAGAAAACAGTGCTCTCATTCAAAAGCCCACCACAACAGAGATTAGGTTACTGACCGGCCAGATCTTCTGCTCCACCACACACCTGCTTCATGCAGTAAAAGCGACACAAAGTCCTTTAAAGCAACACCAAAGCACTTTTCCTCTTCAGTCCCCCTACAGGTTGGAAGTAGAATTGTGTCCGTTATGTCTCATTCCAACTTCAGATCCGCTACCCGATCTTGCAAACTTACATAGTGCGGTTAAAGCTGATAGAGGGCCCCAAAGCGAATGCAAAAGTGCCGCTCACCCTGTTACGAGTTGATGAACCACTGAAACGATTTTGGAAACATTATTTTAAGGTACAAAAGAATCTTTAGTGTTGCTTTAACTGCATGGAACTGGAAAAAATTTACCGGTACTGAAATTCCATGTATCGGTACCCAAATCGGTCCAAACGTTCAGCAGGGAAACTGACTTCTCAACTTGAATGTATGTTGCTTAAAGTTCTTTTTTAGAGATAAATTTTGGGGCATTTATTTCCTCAGGACAGATGACTACACGAAAGGGAGAGGGGGAATGACATACAGCAAAGGGACGGAGGTCGGAGTCGAACCCGCAGCTACTAAATCAAGGAATATATGTGCGCCTGCTCTACCAACTGGGCAAACCCGGCCACAATGTTGCTTAAAGATCTAAGTGATTGATTCAAAGTTATTTTGTGATCACCAATCGTTCCTGAATAAAAATCAGATGCAGACCCTAACCCCAACCCCAACACACTGACCATGCATGTGCCATGCATATGCCGTGATTGGCAGAGAGATGGCAGATGATACTGGCTCCGCTAATCCACAACTCCTAACTGTATGATCATCATCATTTAAAAAAAAAATGGATGCTTGAAGCGAACACGATTATGGCCGGCGGCGCCACTGTTTTATGACATCAGTGGCCGTGCTCATTATGCATAAATTGGTGGGCTTGTCTATTAAAAATTGTCAAATTGTCTATCAACATTTAGACACGTTTGCATTCTCAGGTGGAGATACATGTGCTTCTGTATTAATAGTATAGACTGTTACATATAACTAGCATAAGCCAACAATAACAACCCTCTTGCTTGTTGAATGCAGCGGGAAAAGTCTGAAATAGTTATTTGGATATACATATGACTATTTTCTGCCCGTAAACCCTAAAGTAACACTAGCTCCCTACTCAGAGAATGATGTTTCAAGCACATCAACACATTGAGTTCCAACAAAGTCTGTTTCCTTCTGAGCAGAGGAGACAGGAGCTTAACATTCGAGAAAATGTGAATTTAGTCAGAGATTAAAGGGGTGATTCAGATCTATAATGCTCACATCAGAGAGGACGAGAGCGAGAGCAGAGGGGGACTCAGTAATCAATTATAGCTGCTGCATGGCTGTGAGAGTGTGTATGTGTGTGTATAACGCATGCAGACACACAAAGTGAAGTGTTACCCTGCCTTGATATACAGACTCAGGTCCTCAGTGACAGAAAACTGTGTCTGCAGGGCACAACGTTAATGTGTGTGTGTGTGTGTGTGTGTGTGTGTGTGTGTGTGTGTGTGTGTGTGTGTGTACCAGACAAAGTGTCTTTCCACTTTGATGTATTACCAGGTCCTCAGTGACAGTCTCTGGAAACACTCTGTACTGAATAAGTTTACTGTTTGCAAGTGTGTGTGTGTGTGTGTGTGTGTGTGTGTGTTGTCATTGCACTTCCCACTATGCACAGATGGCAGTCTACCAGCATGAGGAGAGGTAAGCATACAATCTGTGCTTGCCTCTTTTCACTTTCCATCAGCATCTCTTATTTTTTATGATATGATCACAGAAACAGTATCATGTAACACACAATTGCAATTAAAGCAAAAGGCACCATGCACGGTGTGATTGTAAATGTGGAACTTTTACATTCTGCTCATACCGTCCAATTAAAAAGCCAATTTAACTTTGTTGAGCGGCGACTTTTGAAGTTTGGAAGCAGTGCGGAATCCAGATTTCTTTCTTCAGTGTTTTTAGCTAATTTAATTCTAATAATGGAGGATGGTTTAAAGTATTAATTGGACAAGCAAAAGCACTAGCACAGCATAGACTTTGACTCTCCAACTTGAATTAATATTAACTAATTCATCTGAATTTCTGTGTGTGCGTTTGTGTTGTCTTTAACACAAATGCACTGTATGTGTGAGTTTAGTGTGTGTGTGTGTGTGTGTGTGTGTGTGTGTGTGTGTGTGTGTGTGTGTGTACCAGCAGATTACACTGATTTTGTATTTTAAAGAGGTCCTGAGTGAGAATATATACTGTTTTTAGAAAAGAACCTTGCTGCCCTGGAGAAAGAAAACAAAGCATACATGTGTTGTGTGTATGTGCTCGTTAGTTTGTCACTCAACCAGCATGGATTTGTAACTGCACTATTCTGTATTTCAGCAACTCTCACTTTCTAAGGTAATCACAGAAACACAGTGCACCCCCCTCTCTCTCGCCCTGCATCTCTCCCTGTTTTTCTAATTGGTGTGCAGCATCCACCCACCAGCTGTCAGGAGAGGGCCCAGACGCGGAGCTCCGAGCCAGCCAATTACTGTCTAGGCATGAAGACCCAGTCTGACATCCAGAACCTCCCGGAGGGGTCTGCCAAGGCCGCCTGGTGACAGGGGAGGGCAAAGCGGGTCAAACACCGGGGCAGCTCCCACCCGTCTCCCCCCCTTCCCTGTTCTCCGCCGCGCTTTCGTTCTAATGGATCTGACAAACACTAACAACTCTGAGCCACAGGGTCTTGAGGGGGAGGGGAGGGGAGGGAGAGGAAATGTTCAGGAGGCCAAGAGAGGAGACGCAGCGAGGGGGAGTCGGGAAAGAGGAACAAACAACACTGAACAAAGGAGAGTGCAGAGTGTGAGAGGGTGGTAATGTCGCTGATTAAACATCAAGCATGTCCACGTCTACTGAATATGAGGAATGCGGCAGTTTGGAAGGAAAGGGATCAGAGTGCACTCGCTTAGAGAAAACAGTGGGAATGGCAGGCGGTTTACAGGTGGGAAACGTCTCCCTCACACGTGCCTGTTCTCATGAACCATATGTTCAAAAAGCTACGAAAAGTTAAGCGCTATGATTCCTAAGTATTAAACGGTTTTTTTTCTTTCGCTTTCAGCACCACATTGACTGCCGCTGTATAAGAACGCGGCTTGCCGCTGTGGTGTCTTTAGTAGCGATGTTGTGATGATGAATGGAAGAGGAATCCGCTGACACTGTCCTTGATTATAAAAGTTTATTACATCAAAGAATTCAGCATCAATTAAGAGCCCTGCAGAGCTCGGAGAGGACAGACATGATCTTCCAAAATGGTCGCTCTGCCCTTCTTCTGTTAAAACATGGTCTATATCCTTTACTTTGTGTAACATAAGGTGGGGGTGTATGGTAAGAATATTGGCCAATAGCTACGATCCACATGGAACTGGTCCAAAAAAGGACATCTCTGTTCTAGGGGCCCCACTGATAACACTCTCCAGATGTTTCCATAGAAATGGAGCAAAGTCTTTATAAGCTCCTAACAGAAACCTAAGTTTAAAGTTGTAAATCTTCAGATACTACACCGCATAGGGACGAGGTCGTGGTTGATGGGTGGCTGTTAAAAACACAGGACATTTGAATGCCAGGAAGCAGAGTTCGCTCACTTTTTGTCTCCTAAACTCAACCGTAATGTCCGCCGAAACGACCGGCAGCTCGCGGTGCAGGTACTCGACTCACAGTCACTTAATCTCGGGTTAACTGAACCACCAACTACCGCTGATACGACGGAGCACCATGCAGAGCACTGTAGCCGGCGTCGCAGAGCTCTGGAGTGGCCAAACACATCTACTAACTGCCGCTGACACGTTCGTACGATAGCTTACGTTTTGGTGTGCATACATTTTGGTACGATATCATACGTGAGAATGCGTTGTCCTGTCTTACGCCAACATGCACACATGCAAGCTGTTTCAGTAAGGCTTATTCACGATCAGTATCATTTTACTCATTTTTTTTTCACTCTCAATCCGATCATGTAAAACTATGCATTATTCCAACATCTTCACATACATGCTGGCCTTTCCAGCATGTATGTGAAGGAGCTTGCTTGAAATGGATGCAAGTGAAGAAAATATTTGCATAAGGAAAGTTTATGTTGTCCTCACATGAATGAAAGTTAGGAGTTGAACTCTTTAACATAAAAAACTGGTATGACAGTTGTACAGTATGCCATTGATTTTTGGCATGAAAGAAAATCCAGGTTAGTACGCAATAAAGTCAGCTGTTGTTTAAACAGTGCTAAGTCAGGTCAAATGTTTGGTCTGAGTCAGAAACATGCCCAGAAAAGCAGTAAACCAGCTGTCTATTCACAGTCCCCATCTCAAAAGGCCTTTTCCTTTCCCAACTTATTCTAACTAACTACAAAGTTAAATTTCCTTTTGAAGGACTTTATAAATCACTTTTGAAACAGTTACAACATCTAATACAAATTTAAAAGCATAACATTGGCACCTTAATGAAGCAGAAGAAAGAAATGGGGAAATGAAAAGGAAAGCAAATCTGTGGCACTTCTCTGCCATAGCTCAAGGAATTAAATGCTGAACAGCACCATGGAAATCAGCAGCACACAGCCGAGTCGAGGGGAAGTAGCTTCAAATTGATTTAATGGGGCGTAATCATTTGACAATCATAAACATTTTTGTGTTAACACACTCAGAATTTGCTACCCAGTCAGGGAAATGAAAGGATGCATTACTAGCAAAAAAGAAGTGCAGCAGACAAATGTTTTCTAACAAGTTTGCTATGTAAACTGTAGTCTATATCGGCGACATTTCATTTACGAGATCGCTCCGTTGCCGCCGGAAATTCTGCTGGGTGCTCCTCGTTTTGGCCGGATGTCCGTTACCTTCGGTTTTGTTTGTGTTGGCATTCTCAACTTATTTCATCTCAAATCAATTTCTGAGGACTATGGTTAACTGCTCCTCAGATCTCTGCAGGGTAAATCCAGACAGCTAGCTATCTATCGACTATCTGTCCAATCTGAGTTTTCTGTTGCATGACTAAAACAACCTTTAAACATGCACGTTCCACCAAAACAAGTTCCTTCCCGAGGCTATTTTGCAGAGGCGCCGAAAGAAATGCCAATAAACCAGAGCACATTTTTCTCCCATCCCGGAAGGCTGTGTGGACTAGCCAGACCCTCCTCCGCAGCGCTGTCGAGGAAGGTCTGGCAATGCAAGACTATACAAACTGAAAAGGTGATGAGCTGTGCCCAAGTGTCCAAAAAGCTAGTTTTTACAGGCTTAATGTGATACGCTATTCCACCGATTGACAGCTGGTGGCAGTAACAAGCCAACAAGCATGGCAATGCGACAACAAAGGCGTGAAGAAGACTGCTATAGTATCTTTCATGAGAAAGGAAATTGTTAAATAAGTTATAGATCACAAGACACAATGGGTTTGGGTGTAACATAACTTAACAAAACTCCACTGGGCACCTTTTAAACAGACGATGTCCATTTCATTCAGTGAAATTTGTTTATTTGATGCCAGCACTTTTTTTTTTACAAAGACTGGTGCAATTTATCGCAGCAGCCTGCGACCCTGCACTTCATAGAAATGTTACATAAAAAGCATTTAATACATACTTGTTTCTGGCTTTCTTCTTGTTAATTGCCTAGTTATAAATGCTGCCATTTGTTCAGCTTCAAACATACGCGTGCATGCACGCACACACACACACACACACACACACACACAGAAAAGAAACACTGCCTCAAAGTTAATGTTAGCATGCCCTGAGACATTAACAGGGGTAAAAGACCACTCTGGGGGATATTTTGGGTGTAATTTCGGTCAATATGAAATCTAAAGCAAAGGTGAGATTTTGCTGTTTGACTTTTAAGGAAGTGCTGTTCTGATTGGAGGACAGTCTGCCTACGCTGCACCAGAACCCTGCTGCCTAATGTGTTTAACACTACACCAACACCTAGCCCTTGAGCTGACTCTGTGAGAGTTGGGAGAGGCTATTAAAACAGCACTGACCTCCCAAATGCACTATGTGTTGCTGCGGAGCGCCCAACAGGGACAGCAGCAGTCAAAGGAGACATGGTGAGAGGACCAAAGGGAAATTTAAATGGAAATCACTGAGCTGCGTAATGTCTCAACGCTAACACAAACACACCGCTGCCGCACTCTGCTTCACCAAACCTGGCATTTGATCACATTTGTGTTATTGTTCAACAAAGTGCCTGTTGTGTCACAGAGTACAGATGTGAGCTGGAAATGCCACGCATTCTGTAATGGATTCATTTATGTGGAGAGGTTTCCACATAATGAGTAATAAAACACATTTGCAATGTAACTGAATGAAGTCAAAGCTAAAAGGGAAAATGGCTGCAATTGTAATCAACATATAATTATGCAGTATAGGATTCTCCGTTTTGAAGTGCCGCAAAAGAAATACATTAACATGCAGCGCAAGTGTCTAGAAAATGTTTATATACAGTATTACTAGTCTGGCATTGCTAGAACTTCCTCCACAGCATTGCGGAGGAAGGTCTGGCGAGTCCACAGCATTCCGGAATGGTAGAAAAACGTGCTCTCATTTATCCACCTTATTCCTAGCTCCCATGATACGATTGACATGGTAACAGTCGTAAACACTCATTGCGGTACGCTAATTGTCTTTCAGCGTTTGGGAAATAAAACATGTGGGAACACAGCCTGTTACACCTCAAACGGGACAATGTGATTATACCTCTGCCTTCTACTTTTGAGGGATGGGAGGACGACCTGAAAAAGTAGCCTCAGATATAACGTACACTAGCATATTTAGCTACTTTATCAACTCTGTTGCTACGGACGGTGAAGCGATGAATAACCTGAAAAGCTCTGAGTCTTATCAGTACCTCCACAGCAATAAAGTCGGTCGCGTTTTAATAAAGGAGGTGGGACACAACCTTGTCTACCTTAAAGCAGACATAGAGCCTAGTCAGAGCCTTAAAGTCCCACATCACCGGTCCTGGGTTTTAGTTTCATCCTCAGGTGAAATACAAACAGCTGGGTGCTGGACCAGGGCGATCTTACAGCCATGCACGTGCAATGTATTTTGTAATATTAGTTTGCAACTAACAACTATTTTATAATGGACAATTTTCTAATGCAGGTTGAGAATGCAGTCAGACAGGGAAAGACAGGGATATCATGCACTGATGTGCAGAGGAAGTGGAATGCAGGCACAAGGAAGAATGTAGAGCAGAAAAAGGTGAAGCATATGCATTTCAAACGTCACAAACCAGACCACATTCATCCAGGCTCATCAACATCAGTAGCAAGTGTGTCATCTACAGAAGGCTGCCCCAAACTTTTCAAGGATCACTCTGAATTTAAAAGTTATGTCAGTTCCTCTGTGATTGCCCCACTATTCCAGCTACAGACGGATGGTCTCCTTCAGCGGTGTTACAGATTAAATATAGAGAATAATGAGTCTACTCAGAGCCCGTGTGATCTACAGATACCACATACAGGACACGGCACAACACTAACCTGTAAGAAATGTCTTAATTTTTATGAGACCTATGTACAACTAAGTCCTGCTCAGGTGGACAAGTTGACCGAAGAGACCCAGGTACAGAGTGCATCACAACTGTGGCATGATGCAAGGAAGCTGCGACTGACTGCGAGCACAGCAAAGAGAGTCCCCAAAAGTGGCACTACTAACCCACAAAAATTGCTAAATGAACACTTGCATCCCACCTTTACTAGCAATACTGCAACTAAATATGGAAAAGAAAATGAGCACATAGCCATACAGCTCATGAAGGCTCAAGGGCACACTGTGGAGAGGAAAGGCCTGGTAGTTTGTCCTGACCTGGTTTGGAGCCAGCCCAGATGGAAAGTTGGACTCAGCACAGCTCCTTGAGATAAAGTGTCCCCAAAAGAGTTCTGTGTCACTTGCAGAGTTTTTTGGTCGGCCAAATGGTGACATCAGATGCTTAAGTGATGGACAATATCTCATTCTTCCCAATGGGCAAAGTGGATACTACCTCCAGGTGGGTACACAAATAGTGTTACTTATGTGTGAACTTATGTAACAGATATTTGTGAACCTTCATTAAAAGATGAATGACAATGATGTGCCTGGGGCTACAGAGCTGCAAACTCATTATCTGGACATCAACTGAGCACCTGGAGTTGGACATTTCATTTGACAAAGACTATGCAGATGCACACATTAAACACCTCCAGAAGTTTTATTTTTTAGACATGCTCTAAATATACTGTAACACACAGGTATGCTCCAATATGGGGAGGAGAGTCCTCAATCACACCAGGTTCATTTTATAAAACACATACGAAGGCAGTTTGAAAAGAATAAGTTACACATTGAGCTATATCAAAAGACATCTGTATTATTATCAAAAGAACATGAGGCATTAGAAAAGTATATTACATTTTAACAAAAAACATACACTAATGAAAACACTTGTTTTATATTAATTTAGTTTAAGCTTTTTCTGCTTTATTTCTAGAGTAAGGGAGTTTTCAGCACTGTACCTGTTATGTATTATAGGTATGACAATTGTAGCTGTATCTAATTACAGTTTTTGAAATGTTAAATTAATGAAATGTGTGTGTGTGTGTGTGTGTGTGTGTGTGTGTGTGTGTGTGTGTGTGTTGAAGTGCAATATATTAAATGTCTTCTTACTTTTGACTTGAAATAAGCTCACCTCTTAAATTCACTAGACCCGCACAGATCTTGATTATTTTATCAAAGTTGATTGGCACTGTTTGAGAAAGAATCCTGTACACCTTAAGACGCCTAACTGCACGTTCAACATGAATGCGGGCGTGAGCAATGCGCCGTGTATGAGTGACCTCCTCATTGGTCAGCTGGCAACCTTTGCGTGTAAATGCTGGAATGATTAAGTTCACTCTACGCTCCTCAAGACAAGTACACATGGAGTGGGATGTAAAGTGCAAAAAGTAATAATGCAAAGTAGTGTGCAAGATGCATATTGGAATGATAAGTATGTAGTGGGAAAGAAGCTGTTCTTATGTCTGGTTGTTTTGTGCGCAGGGATCTGTAGCGCCTGCCACCTGTGTCTTTGGTGATGTTCTCTGCCCATGTGCAATGATAAGTTAAGTTAAAGTCCAATAAGTACTTTATCAAACCGTATGAATGTGTGTCCCAGGCCAGGATAGGACATTAACTAACAATGTAAAGATCAACAAGCCATTGACAGAAATTTTCAAATTTGATTCATTCAATAAAATTATAATTTTTTTTGTCTTAAATCCACCAGCCTTTTTCATATCATACCAACATTTGCAGCATCCTGAGCCTTTTTGGTAAGGTTAACAGCAAAACTCAGCCCAGACTAGTTTCATTCTCCCGAAAACAAGTTTCCTTTTATTTTTAAAGATGTATACAAAAAAAAAAACTTCATGCAACTTCATTGCAACAAAAATACAAAAGACATTGTAACTTTTACAGCATTTTTTCTACAAAAGCTGCCGCAAATTCAGGAATTTTGTGCTGCAACAATCTCAAAAAAAGGCTGCGAAATCCTGGAGGGACTGAATAGGGGATGGACTTGAGGCTAAATTTCAGATGAGATTAGAATTTTAAAATTCAGTTAAGTTTTCTCACCTCTGATACTAATTGTGATATCTAAACTCAGACTGTTACTGAGTCTCAGACCATAGGTATAGCATGTATCAATTTTGATTCATTCATACAAATGGGCGTAGTTCATTAACAAAGTTAAAGGTTTTTCTTTATAAAGAAAATATTGTTCTAAATCTGATGATGAAAACCGCAGATGTTATTCTTAACCAGTAGTACAACACAAGTTGCCAGCATTTTCCCATCTTTTTTCTGCAAATAGCCTATGTTTTAAAGTTTAGACCACTTTTTAGCAGCCAATCACATGCTACTGTTGCAGTATGCGGTCTCTTTCTCTGCACTGCCATTGGCACTATACAATCAGTGGGCTCAACTTGGACACCAGACAGCAGCAAACAGGCTTGTTGTGCGAGTTTCCAACTGAGAACTGACAGTTTAGCACAGTATTTATTTCTGAGCGTTTGACTTAAAGCTCCAGGGACATGAACAACATCAAAAGTCTTTTTTTGGCACACAGTCCTCTTTACAAGTTTTCGACATGCATTGTCAAGATTTGTTTGGCTTTGGTGAAAATTTAAAAAATGCCTGGGGATGGGGAGTCCTTACAAGTTGCCAAAAGAACTGTAGTTTGTGTATACAAAAATATACTTTAATCTTGTGTTTTGCCTGGTAAAAAATGGGTTGCACATTAGAAAATGATGTATAAAATCTGTGTGTGTGCTAGTATGTGTGTGTATGCTCATCTATCTTTGTAAGGACCAATTTGAGGCTTTTACAGTAATGACTTATTAGATAGTTTGTTCATTGCTCACTCCTCTAAAGGGCTGAGTGATCTTGGTTTGGAGTTAGTATTAGTGTTATATGCAATGCATTATGACAATGAGGACCCTTCATTAGTACATGTGTGCATGTATGGGAATGCATACCAACACAACAAAACATCCTCATACCTTAACAACATTTAGGTTGATTACCAAAGACTCACAAATCAACACAGATGACTGTTTTTTTGTTTATGACTATTTACTTCCGCAAGGCGGCGGTTTAATCATGTGGCTGTTCTATTTAACGTGACAGTTTTAACGTTGTGAAGTGGAACTTGTTAATTTCAGGCAACAAAATACTTGTTAGAATCAGGTATTGGCTTAAAAGGAGTCATGTAAAACAACTAAAATGAGGACAGAACTTGACGTCACAGACTAACGACCGTAAAACTTTGGTTAATTTGACAGTTGTAAAATCAATGACTGTTGACTTTTGGTTTCAAGAACCCCGGTCTCCTGAGTGAAGGTCCAGTGTTTGTTTGACTGATCCACTACCAACCCAACTTACCTACCTCCTTACAAGCAATTTGGTTAAATTATACTTGTCAGCTTTCTTCTTTGTTGCAATTACTACAGCCATGAGATCGCCGCCTAACAAGAAACGTAACTGCGGGTCGTTATGAGTGGCTTGCATGAACAACCCATAACGTTGTTTTCTGGATGACAATGAGCTGTTTTTAGGATGGAATAAGTACTGTAAACTTAATTTTTTTTAAGAAGTTCTACTTACTTGAGTTACGGTTAATTAAAACGGTTGAACAAGAAACCAATAGATATTGAGTTTAGTGAACATTAAATACTGAGTTTCTATACTTAAAATGATTCACTTATGTTCATTTAATATTTTTAAGTTGCATATACTGATCATGTTTGAATTTAATTTAACGGTAATCAAAAAATGCAAGTTCACGTCACTACAAATATTTAAGCTCTAACATCCTCAGACTTTTAAGTTTATAAACTCCAAAAAATTGGGGCAACTGATTGCCTCAATTTTAGAGTACTGCTTACCTATTTGGGTTTACAGTGTAATTCAGAATGTGTAAATAGACTTGCGCACACAGACACAAAAGGGAGTTAGAATCCTTTGTAAATACCAGTGTGCAAGCGTACATCTGCATGCATGTGCGCACACGTGTATAAAAGCATGTACACACAGAAGGACACAGGCACCTCATATACACACTCACCGTGCAGATATCTCAACATTTGCAATGGTTGTAAAGTTGGTCAGAAGTGGCAGCTTCCTATTCCTCCATGAATCACACCTGCTGTCCTCCTCCAACAGCCTCTCACAGTCACTCATCAGGAAGCATGCCACCTCCATTTACCACATACAGCTCAGCATCAGCCGCTGCCATGTTGGCCTGTACAGCCCTCCGGAGTCACTCATCAGTGCATTTAGCCACACATGCATTAGCATACCACAACGAGGGCCGTGATTAGCGCATTGTAAAGTGATTACCTTTACGACTATATTGCCGAGGCTGGTGGGGTAACCGAAATAAACGTCAGAGTGAATGAATGCATTCCAGTCGCTCGTTCTCTTGCTCTTTTTTTTTTGTCTCTCAAATGCGCACACAAAAGCATTGCCCTGAAAACATGGCAGGGTACGCTCGCATCTGGCTGCTCACTTCCTGAGCTGTGATGAGGGAAGCTGAGCCTTTTTGTCTGCCTAAATAATAAACCACCTGTTTACAGAAAACTCGTTCATGTTGGATACTTGTGGGTAATTGCTCATGCCATTGTTTTTTTTATTTTATTTATTTTTTAAGTGTGACTGTTGGTAAATGGTAGGCAGAATGGTTTGCAATCAAGGCCTGATTATCTACATGGTGTGAGAACATTTCAGGGAAATTGCTCTTGGATTGTGAGGCAAACGGTAACGCCAAGGTCCCACTCGGAGTAAACGTTTGGCTGTGGGCGGTAATCATTCAGCTGCTGCAGAGTTCAGATGAAAAGCATGCAAAAATGCTTTCACCAACAACAACAAAAAGAAATGACATGGAGTGTGATGTAGCAAATAAACAACCATTAATGATCAACAAGTAATAAGGTGACAGAGACATATTTGGCAAATTGTATCAAGATTTACATTCAGCACTTCGATATGAAGTTTAGGAAGCAGGAGATAAATATTACCCCATAGCTGGATTGTAGAACATATTATATAACGCATAAAAAAAAAGCAGTGTGCAGACTCCGCATGGTAACTCAACCTTCTAACACTGTTCCGGTCAAAAATGACCGATTTACACATTCCCCGTACCATAAATATGGCATTTTTCATCAGATTGCCTCAAGACCTTATGATATCCTTCACAAAAGGCATTTGAACACACAACATTCATTGTGACTACTTTCTTTGAATTTTGAGTGATTTATTCAACTTAGTCAAACAGTCCATTTGCAAGGGACACTGCACCATGACTGCAATTTGCCATTTGTGCGTGTGAACCACCAATGTTCACGCACGCACACACAGAAACACACACACACACACACACACACACACAAACAGACACACATACACACACATGTACACCCAGTCACACACACACACACACACACACACACACACACACACACACACACACACACACACACACACACACACACACTCTCACACACACACACACACACACACACACATACTTCATGTTGTCTGTTGTCAGTTCATGTGTCATGTTGCCACTTGTGCATGTGAACCACCAATGTTCACACACACATGCATGCACGCACACACAGAAACACACACCCACACACCCACAAACAGACACACACACACACACATGTACACACACACACACACACACACACACACACACACACACATTTCATGTGTCATGTTGCCACTTGTGCATGTGAACCACCAATGTTTTTTCTTGGCCAGTTTGTTTCCTTCCATTCCTCACTTCCCCACTCTTCACAGCTTCCATCGCTCACCTGCTACTACCTGGATTGAGACTTAGCTTGAGTTTATGGCAGTTGAAAAAAAATAGACAAAAAAGTGCAAATAAGAGTGTTTTGTAGATTATTTAATTTTATTTGTTGCAGCATCCATTGCTTCACACTGGATAACACTTTTTAGATGATATTTATTTTGCAATTGATAGACACAGCAGGTGTGTACAGTCAGCGCGGTCTCACGCCAGGTCGTGAAATAGTCACGTTATTTAGATTTATTAATTTGTGTACAGGTCACGATTTTGACGTTTATTTCGTGTACACGCCACAAATTTTGAAGGTGTACAGGTCACGATTTTCGAACCTGTTCTGGGGGGACACAGCAACAACGGGGAAATGATGAAAATGTTGTTTGACCCATCCACCACCCCGACCAACCTCCCTGCGCGGACTTTCGCCTTATCGATATTAATTGCTACTGTCATCGTTATGTGATCACGAAATATGCTTCCCATTGAAATACATTGCTTTAAAATTCGTAATCGCCACAGGAAAAAAACGACATTATCGTGGCCTGTCCACGACTCAATGGATTCAATAACGTGACCGTATCACGAACTGCCATGAGACCGGGCTGGTAGAGTATGAAATCCGCCTCAGACACAATCTGGACACAAGTAACTAGGGCCCTGTATCTTCTATGAGAAATCACTCAGAAAATCTTTGTGTATAGAGAGGGACTTTAAATACATTCAGGATTGTTTTGGAAACATTACTTTTAAAAAGGTCTCTGGACTCTGATGACGATGTAACCTTACATCGAAACGTTAGTCACTGTTATGCACCTTACGAAATAAAACCATCAAGTAAGAAGACATCTGTGTCGCACCAGCAATTTTTTGCTATTTTATACTGTTGTGTCCTGCCTTGGTTGCACCGGATTGTTGTGGTCTGCAGAAGTGCAGAGAACTTTCCCTTTTTTCCGTTCATAAGAGGGATTTCTATGATGCTTTGGAAATGGGGCCCAGGTGTCAAATGAACTGTGAGACCGAACAGTAGAAGTTTGTTAAAGAAGATTGATTGTGTTAAAGTTTAAGTGTGTAACTATTTTATATTAATGAACTTCTGTTGCATTCAAGCCATTGCCAAATGAGTTGCTCCGAAGCTAATTAAGACTATCAGCTCCACACAACTCTCTCTGGATTTCTCATTATGGCTATGTTCAGAAGATTGTGGCGTCTGGCTTCTTTCGCGTGCAGAAACTCGAGTGAAGATAATGACCTCTTCTGAAGAGTCCGTCATGTTGTTTTAATCCTCCGTGTCCTCCTTGGCTACTAGCAACTGCGTGGAAGAGGGGTAGGGGGTGGTGTGTGATCACCGAAGGCTTGTATCAAGTGGATGCTCTGACAGTTTTGTTGTCATTACTTAAAGTTCCTCATGGGGGAGACAGGAACTACGCGCTATAGCTTTAAGTCAAACATTTGAAAAACTTATTTGGCTGCTGTTTATTTATTTTTTTGTCATTAGTACAAATTTGTAATTTTACGTTTATGGTGCTCAACCAATTTAATTAGTGTTTGTCATTGTACTCAAATAGCTTTAATAGTTAATCATGTCCTCGTCTCCTTGGCCCGACAACCGAGAGAATATACTGCCTTTGTCCTCCTGACCATCACTCACCCTCCTCTCACTCTTCATCATATTCTGTTTGTGTTTTCCCTTGTTCTTTGTTTTAATGAGTCCCTCCAGCCTCCCTCCTTTGAAGCCTTAAGCCAAGCAGTTAACATAGAGCAGAAGCTGTATGTGCGGAAACTCCTGTAAAGAAATTGGCATGTGTATGTCAAAGTTGCCTTCAAAGCAATCCACACAACACAGAGAGTGCAGTTTTCTTTTGAACAATTTTAAAGTGCTCATATTAGGCTTTTTGGCTTTTCCCCTTTCCTTTATTGTGTCATCTTTTTTGTGCACGTTATAGGTTTACAAAGTGAAAAAGCCCAAAGTCCACCCCAAAGGGACTTATCATCTCCAACAGAAAACACTGTTCACAGACTTTACTTCCATATCGAACATGCGTCACTTTGTAACACACGTTATAATGCTCGCCTAGCTGCTAACATGACACGCCCTCATACTGTGCTTCTGACTGGCTAGTAGTCCTTACATAGCTACTGCGCATGTAACAAACAACAAAGATGGAACAGAAGTGAGATGTCTCACTTTGTAGCTAAAACAGAGCGCTCAACACACAGGGTGAAAAAAGGAGCTGCTGCAATGTGCAGTACAAGAAAAATATGGTGTTTTTTGAAAATTAAACCACATGAACCTATTCCGGTACAATGTCTAAATACAATTATTAAACTGAAAATGAGCATAATATGAGCACTTTAAATTCTGTAAAATGTTCTTTTCTCTCGCAGATTTCACAAAAAGTAGTCATTCTGCTCTGAGTGCTCTGACCTTTTGTCATGGTAAAGTTTTGTCCTCATTTGAGAAATTCTGAGAATTGAAATGTTGAGTTCCCAGAGTTCTTATCAAGGTGCACAAAAAAGGAGTGTAGCCTTGCTGCTCTCAAGTGGATAATCATTTCTATTTCTTGTGCTGACATTGTTCGTATACGGCTATTTCTGTGACACAAAATAACCTCTTACCTTTACGTAAACAAGATTAGTGTGTGTATGTCTGTTCAATGCCAAGTGAGATCTTGATTGTTTTGACCTTTTATTTAGGAAAGATTTTGTGGCAACAACATGCGTCACACTCAGATACTTGCATGCATAGACAGTCAGTGGTGGAAGAAGAAGTATTCAGATTGTTTACTTAATTAAAAGTACTAATGCCACACTGTTAGTACTCTGTTACAAATAAAAGTCCTGTATTGAAAATGTTACTTAAGTAAAAGTATGGACGTATCATCAGGAAAATGTACTTAAAGTTAAAAAAAACTCCTCATTATTTTAGAAACTGGAAACAATCGAAAACAGTTCTGTCAATCAACTAAGGGCCCTATTTTAACGATCTGAAACGCAAGTATGAAACGCAAAACGCAAGTAGCTTTGTGGTCGGATCTCGGGCACTGTTGCTATTTTACCGGCGGGATGAATGACTCTTGCGCCCGACGCAAATCTAAAATGGGTTGGTCTGAAGTAGATAGGTGTGGTTTGGGCATAACGTGCAATAAACCAATCAGAGCGTCATCTCACATTCCCTTTAAGAGCAGGGCGCTTGTTCCATGGCGGATTGCTATTATGACGGCCGATTTGCCTGGCGCACGCCAGTGGGAGCTGCCGATGCGAGATGCGGCAAAGTAATAAATGCCCGTCTTGGCCGGGTGGCGATGTTGCTGCGGCCACTCGGGCGCATCTCCTCAAGTCTGGAAAGAATTGCTGCAGCCATGGAGCGTGGGCCTCCAAACGCACCACCTGCTCCTGTTGTGCCCCTTCCTCCTCCCCCCACTCCATCTCCGTCCACCCGCTCCATCAGGAGCACATCGCGCATTACTCCCGGACCAGATCCCACCGTAGTTCAACATCACGTCTCCTTAAGTCCTCTAATATTTCCTCATTTATGCCATCAACACATCCATGTTTCATGGAAATGTTGTGTAAATCACAACAAGCCAAAGAATGCTGCGACTTTTTGAGGACTGTACTGTAAAGTGCCTCCTGACCGATCCAAACACCTGAAGCGCATTTTCAGTAATATTTTCCATGTAATTATGTATGGTTTGCAAAAACTGCTGCGTCCGTTTAGATGAGAGAAGTGTATGCGCGTTGTGCACACGCTACATTATGGCCAAGCATGCGCCCCTAAAATAGCATCTAAATAACGCGCTACTGACTTTAGACCAGGCTTTTTCCTGGTCAGTGGCGGAATTGTTTTCTGAAACTGCAGAATAGCACAAAGTACCGTTTGCGCCGGAACACGCCTCCTCTTTTCGCTGAACCGCCCCCAGGAGCGCAAATACATTCCCTATTTTACCGACGTGCGTCCGTGGAGGGAAAAGTCAGCTGTGCGTCGGGTGCAAAATAGGAACGATACATGCGTCGGTGTACAAAGGCAATTGCGCTGGGTGCAAGATAGGGCCCTAAGTGTTTAATGGTCTAATTATTTCAGCTGGACTTGTAGGCCATTATATTGTTGGGTAGTTTAATTTATAATAAAACATCGTATTTTACAAACTACATGTGTTTTGTGTGCACAAATCTTAATTTGTAAAGTAACTAGTAACTAAAGCTGCCAGATTAATGTAGTGAAGTAAAAAGTACAATATTTCTCTCTGAAATGTAGCGGAATAGAAAGTGGCATGAAAAGAAAAGACTCAAGTAAAGTACAAGTTCCTCAAATTTGTACTTAAGTACAGTACTTGAGTAAATGTACTTAGTTAAATTCCACCACTGCAAAGAGTATAGTATAATCATAGACTCCTCTGGCTGTGTGTCAGCCACCTTTTCCCTTGAATGCTGCACAGATTGACTTGGTTTAATGAGGATAAACCCACAGTAAGACAACAAGTTACTGGCAGTCATTTAAAACACACACACACACACACACACACACACACACACACACACACACACACACACACACACACACATTTATTGAGTTGGACAAGGCTCAAAGACTGTATCCTGGGGATCCAAAGGCAAATAGCAAATAAAGAGAGAGACAGAGGAGTGCAAAAAAAGTAAGCATTATGGCAGCTTCATTTTCAGATGAACTCATTTTAAAATACACATCTAACATTTCAATTTTAAACAGAATATTACCATTTATCCTGTCCAGTTTTGTTTTAATCCAGCAAGAAATTACAACTGCTCAGAGACAGACTGCAAATGAAAAATTGACCTTTTTAATTTGTAGGTTTATTTTGCTAATTTAATGGTCTGCCTCTGAAGACTGAGCTGTGCCCCAGAGAGACAGCGGGGGGAAAACAGCGTATAGAGCCGCCATATTTTCACATCTAACTCAGTGAAACCAGAGTTGGTGATTGGTGGAACAGTGGCAAGACTAACCAAGACTGTTTACGTGAGTTTTAGTTTGTTTCTGTCGAATAAGACTGGAGTGTATTTTACTCCGACTTAACAAGGCAATTAAGTTCGTTGAAAGAGAGAAACTTGAATTTGAATTGTTTATTAGACCAAAACGGTCCAGCAGTCCATTCTGCCATTGATCCCGTTTCTTTTTAAAAAAGATGTGTCAAAAACGTACACGGTTACATTTATTGGACTTGACCACTGTCCTGTCACAATGACTGCTTTGGCATTTTCACATGACAACATGAGAACGAAATGAGTGGGAAGTGATTAACTGAGTTGGAGAAAGAGGAGAGGCCGAAAGAGAGGCAGATTATATTTGATTACTCATGTCAGATCCAATCAGATTCATACCATGGAGCTGATGTGCTCATACAGATATTGACGGCAGTGAAATTCCAATTTGAATATATTATAGTTTAAAGTGTGTGTGTGTGTGTGTGTGTGTGTGTGTGTGTGTGTGTGTGTGTGTGTGTGTAATTACTTGGTCTTTGTTGGAATGCTTTAATTTGTTCTCAGGTACACACAAACACACAACCGGAAAAAACAAATGCCCTGCGAGCAACTAATTGAAAAACTCTGTATCGAATTAAAATGTCAGAAGAGTCTTCAGGTGTTCTCACTGACCCACTTCAATATACAGGTAGCGCACAGTAACTTCCATTGCCGCTTTAATTAGTGCTCTTCCTAATTTTATTTCAAACACTAGCGAGTGCAGTCTCCAGAGACGCTCTGCTCTTTTTATATTTGCAGGTGAGAAATGAGCCACCTTATATACAGCATATCTGACTGAAATTCTAATACATAGGGTGAGATCTGACATGACGCGTCCGTCAACAGAGTCTTTTAAGTATTTTATTCTTTGCGCGAAGAAGGTTCAGTTCATCAGGTCAGTATAGGGACCTCACTGGTTGTAAGTCTTTGGGCTTTATTGTGTCATCCCTGACTATTTATGTATTTTAATGTATGACACAGAGTACTGTTTCATATTTCATATTTAAGTGGTCAAATAAAATCAATCAATCAATCAGTCTGAGAGAATTGAACAATGAGTCTTAAGAATCACAAGCTTATTAACCCTCTCAAAGGTAGGGGGTGAGCTACTGGCCCTCATCAGCTCTCAAGGCCAAGAAGGAAAATGGAGGTAGAGAGAGCCAGTTTAAACCCGTTTCTGCAGCTGGCTATCAGAAGAACATAAACTTTGGAATGTGACCCCGATTTTTCGCCGGGTTTTGTTCCGTCCTCCACCACGCGCCATACCACACCGGAAGCGTCTCTGAAGCGGAGCGTCTTGCTGCCCGACTCTCAGATTTGATTGTCTCTACAAGCACTTTACAGAACAATCATGTGTTTATTAAGCTAGGATCTACCTTCTGTGGTGTCTTTTTATGTTTTTCCACCTTCAAGATGATTCTTGTCGTCCGTGGTGTTGTAGTGGAGATGTGTACGATTATTGGAGGGTGTCTTTTGGTAAATTTACTGGATAGTCTCGCTGTATCACTTCCTGCCTGTCTGTCGGCGTGAAAATAGACCTGGCGCGCATCTTTAGAGGCGCGAAGAGCCGCTTCACGCACGCTTCTGAGACGCAATGTGGCGAGGCTGGTTGGAATATCAAGCATCGACTTGAATGGCCCGGAACGCAGCGCAGACGCGCCCAGTGAAAAAACAGGGTGAGACTGCACGGGCGATTCTAGGATCAGACCTTTAGGGGGGCTCAGCCCCTGATGAGAATGTGACACGGCTACAGTGCCTTGCAAAAGTGTTAACCTCCCCCCCGTCCACTGCTAAATCAGTAATTTAATTAGCCAATAATCTCTGAGCTAGCTACTGACCAACAACGTCAGCTAACGTTTTGTGATACTATAAACACTATGAGGGAACTAAACCTGACACTTATAAGTCACAGTAATAACGACTAATGGTCTAACATCCAGCAATTTCAGTTGCTTACGTTTCAATTTGGGTTCTAATCTGCGCCATGAAATGACCAATTTCTTCTCTGGGGACTACCAACGTGTTAAACTTCACAACCACACTCCTGCTCTCCCTCGGACAGATTAGAGCGAGACTCGGCCAAAGGCACAACCACCTCCGATTGGCCAAAACTAAGTTTCTATTAACCCTTACCATGACTGGGTTACTACTGCTGTACTCAGGTAACATACTACTACTACTGCTGCTGTACACAGGGAACATACTACTACTACTACTACTACTACTGCTGTACACAGGGAACCTACTACTACTACTACTGCTGTACACAGGGAACATACTACTACTACTAGGTTACAGGTGCATAGCATCAGCGACAGCCACACAGGATATTAAAGCCCTTTGAACCTGTAATTGGTGGTCCTCTGTTACTAACAGACAAGTTCGCAAACTCTAACTTGAAGCACTAAATTTGATTTAAAAAATAAAAATTTAAAAATATACATATTTTTTTATTATAATTTCGAGGGGGGCTGAGATTAAATTTAGGGGGGCTTGAGCCCCCCGCCCACCCTATAAAGGGTCATAAATCGCCTATGGGTGAGAGTCAGCCCACCACGACATTTGGAACATTTGTACTGAAGGTAGAAATTGTTAGAGATTCAAGCTGCTAAAAACAAGTTAGTAGTCAGATATGTAATTAGTCAGATGTGTGATTTTCTAATAGAGCTCTAAATGTGCACAGTTGACAGTTTGTCAGTTTTTCAGCAACCATTTGGCCTCCGCATCAGCTCTGCGACTCATAAAAGCTCTCAAGGTTGAACTTCAAATAATATTTCCATGTTCTTTTCCCCCACTTTTTCTCTCCCTCTTTCTCCATTCTGCTTTCTTCTTTCTGTTCACCTATTACTATACTTGTTCTATATCTTTTCCCTATTTCCTCTCCATCTCCTCATGCCTCCTCAATCCCATGGCCTTTCTGCTAATTAGCTCCTTTGCCATCTACCATTTAGAGATGAGAGAACCAGCATTTAGCAATTGACACTCGCACAACAATAATCATCTCCAGATGACTGTGCCCGACCTCTGCTTTTCAGTGAATTGAAGTGTCCTTTCATGCAGAATCGAATGAGGGACTGCTGTGCACAAGGGCTGCACAATCTATCTTTTTTTTTTTTAACGACATCTCAATAATAGTATATATTCACGGTGCTCCACTATATCGGGATTGCTCCGCTGCAACCGGAAATTCCGCCGGATGACCTACTTTACGGCCGGATGTCCGTTACCTACCGCTGTCTTTATGTTGGAATTTTAAACTCTGGTGGATTTCTGAGAACTATGGTTAACTGCTCCTCAGATCTCTGGTAAATCCAGACGGCTAGCTAGACTATCTGTCCAATCTGAGTTTTCTCAGAGCGCTGCCGCAGACAATTGTGATTGGTTTAAAGAAATGCCAATAAACCAGAGCATGTTTTTCTCTCATCCTGGAAAGCTGTGTCTGCCTTTCGCAATGGACACATTGCGAAAGGCTGCGACATACCGCGAAAGACACTCCGTGATAAATAAATAAATATCTACTAGCAACGGCACCTTAAAATGTAACTGCCATTCTTTTTTGAGTGCCTTTTATGTTCAATTCAATGTTCAATTTGTTCACTAAAAGAAAGTTGGAAATGATTTCCTTTAATTTATTTGAAATTCAACCTGCAATTTGTTGAATTTTAGCAGAATATGGAAAGCAGCAGAAATGCAGAACTGAGTAGGCCATCACTTTAATATCTGTATGTATATTTATCGCAAGGAATATCATTATCGCAATATTTAACAATATCGCATTTTCCTCGAAATGTGCAGCTCTACTGTGAACACATGTACAGATGCACAGGGATGTAAAACCTGGGGATATACAGCACATAGCTATTTACATACAAACATACAGAAATGTGAATGCAGAGACGGTGTGTAAAAATGCACACACACACAGCTCTTAGCCTGCGCTCATCACTTCACCATAATGCGGACAGACCTTTGGCCCTGAGGGCAGATTATTGTGTTAAATAGCATCACTGTCAGAGTGCAGTCTGCGCTACACACTGACTGCTCCAGCACAGTCACACAGTGCTGGTACAGCAGTAAAATAAATGCCCTCCCACTCCCACCACCCTCAGTGGCCTCGAGGCTATGTTCCACATGCTGTCCTTGATACGACCTCCTGTTCTTCTAATTATGTCACGTATGAATGGCTAAAGAAGAATGGCTGGAGTGGTATGGGTTGAAAAGTGACACAGAGAAAACAGAAAACTGGCTATAGGGAGGGAGGCCTTACAACGGATTACCCTTTAAGGTCCAATGTGTAGGAATTTCTCCCATCTAGCGTTGAGATCATATATCGCAATCAACTCTCTCGCACCTCGCAGTTCAAAGTACGTATTAGCCTACAGCTACGGTAGCCTTCACGCTTCAAAAAGCCGGTCTCTTGCTCTTTTCAATATCCTTTTTCTTTTTTCTGGGTGAAGTAGAAGACTCCTGTTCCTGAAATTTGGATTTTGAATACGTGTGGTCCTCCATGTTTCCTTCTTCGGGAAGCTACGACACCCATTAGTAGCATTATATTATATTATGAATATGGAGCGTCTACCCCAGTTCATGTGAATGCAAATGTAAAATTTCAAGCCAAAAGGAATACTTGGAATTGATGGTGGTGGTAAATATTCATGAAAAAGTTTGTGAACGGGCAACACAGATTTTGATAATGAACAACTAAGCACGTTACACACTGGGCCTTTAATGTGATCGTTACAGCCACTTAACAGCTCACGTTTACTTATGCTTTGTGTGTGTAATTGCAATCTAAGGTGTCATTTTGACATTTCAGCTTCTTTTTTTGTGTTCCTACAGTAAGTGTTTAATGTGCTGTGAGTGCTGCCAGACTTTTAATGACGTGCAGGCAAGTGAATGCATTTCACTGACAAAGGATTACAGCTGTTGCTGATGCAGACGTGCTAATTTCCATAAGTAAATAAGTAAAACAACTTCAAAGTGTGAGGTCGAGACAAATAAAATGTCAGGGGGAGAGACAGACTTTCTGAGTGGGTGTGCAGAGAAATCAAAACTCCAAGAGACAAGATTAACTCGGACAGGGTGCAAAGATCAGTAATTATTTCTGTCACATAGTGTTTCTTACAGGGAAACGGCTGTTAGCTACAGACGTGATATTTAACAACATGAAAATAATGAATCTGAACTGATTATTTACATTGAAAAAAGCCTGGAAACAACCCAACCAATTAAATTTAGTTAATGATATCTAGTTAATAGCAGAGGGAGATTGTTCCAGGTGGGAGTGAGTTGGTCTATCTGTGTTTTCTTGCAAATTCTTTTCCCAGGATATTGCAGAAAAGAACATGTTTATGGTCAAAATGCCTGTTTGAATTGGTGTAAAACAATAAAAGAATAGATAGAAGGAGGATGTCTCGGAGGAAAACCAACAAAATGGAAATTAGAAGAAGAAGGCAGAGAGGGCCTGAAGCAATACGAAAGCAACAGTTGAATTGAGTCGACAGGAAGAGAGAGAAAGATTGATTAAAACAACAACAACAAAAAAGAGATTGTTTGAAGAGCACGCGCTCATACATAGAGGTTTATTATTGAGGCAACGGCCACGGGTTCAACTCCGACCTGCGGCCATCTGCTGCTTGTCATTCCCCCTCTCTCTCACCTTCAGCTGTCCTATAAAAATAAAGGCCTAAAATGCCCAAAAAACAATCTTAAAAAACAACAACAACAAAACAGAGTGTGGCTATGTTTACCTGGCATTCAGAGTTCTGTTCATTATGCTGAAGTAACCCAGATTTAGGTCATCTTGAGTAACCCAGTTTATTACTGTTGGCTACTATTTATTCCCCTGTAACTAAAAAAAGTGATTCATTTCTGACACCAGTACTGAGAACATTTTCAGTATGTATGTATGTCTAGCACTTTTTTAGCCATCCATATGCACTTTGCTTAAAGCTTTAGTGCATCGTTATTTCTTAGTAATGAACGTCCGTTACATTAAAGCCATTGCCAAATGAGTTGATAACAAGCTAATTAAGAGTATCAGCTCAGAAACTACGCACTATAACTTTAAGACACCATCATTTGCCAAATACTTTAAATAAGTAAATAAATATAATATCCACAACCTGGCTCAGTTTTGCAATAATGTTCTGCTGTTTTTTTTCTGATCCCTCTTACTTTCTAGCTCAATTTTTGAAAAACCAAAGTAGGGAAGGGGCCTTGCCCCCCTCCACTTTACGCCCCTGGCCCAACAACTGTGGGAGATACAGTTACAAAACTCTACAGGTCTGTAGTTGAGATCATAACAAAGGTCGAATTCAAAGTTGGTTGTGGTACGACAGGTGCGCAGGAAGTAGGGGGTAGGAAGGAAGGAAGGGGCCCCTGCACTTTATGCCCCTGGCCCGATTTGGAGTTGTGGCTGGTGTGATCAGATCGCATGGTCCGATGGTCGCTAGTTTTATCAGTTTTATTATAAACCAATTGTCACGAGGCACGCTTTTCATTGTGTTATGATAGTGGTCAATATTTAAGATTTGAAGTGAAATGCATTCCGTGTATTATTTAGCTGTGTCTGTGTGATTGAGTCATATGCCATAAGAATTTTAACTGATTCAGCAAAACAGGACTACTCATGGTCCGTTTCTCTGCAGTTGCTGTGAGCGACTCCAGCTCAATGCCAACAACAGAGCCAACTTTCTTTACCAGCCTTCAGTCGCCCAGTGTCTCTCTTCTTAATGCTGCCTCCCCAGCACACCACAGCATAAAACAGGACGCTGGCAATGACTGACTGGTAAAACATCCAGAGGAGCTTACTGCAGACGTTGAATGACCGCAGCCTCCTCAGGAAGTAGAGCCGACTCCGCCCTTTCCGATACAGCGCGTCTG
Source organism: Perca schrenkii (assembly GCA_025617405.1). Taxonomy (NCBI): domain Eukaryota; kingdom Metazoa; phylum Chordata; class Actinopteri; order Perciformes; family Percidae; genus Perca; species Perca schrenkii. Next base: position 35,638,206 of record CM046788.1, read on the forward strand.
TGTTGGCTGACCAGTCCAGTTTATTGTCCATGTGTACCCCCAGGTACTATATGTTCTGACCACCTCTACATTGACCCTGTCAATGGAGACTGGTAGCATGTGTGGCTTAGATCTCCTGAAATCCACCACCAACTCCTTGTTCTTTGTTGTGTTCAGCTGCAGATGGTTGAGCTTGCATCATTGCACAAAGTCATCCACCAGATTCCTGTACTCGTACTCCTGTCCATCCCTGAAACACCCCACAATTGCAGAGTCGTCCGAAAACTATTGCATGTGGCATGACTCAGAGTTGTAGCTGAATTCAGAAGTGCACAGGGTGAACAGGAACAGTGAAAGCACAGTCCCCTGAGGCGCTCCGGTGCTGCAGATTACAGTCTGAGAGAAACAGTTCTTCCGCCTGACAAACTGTGGTATCTCCGTCAGGTAGTCTGTTATCCAGGATACCAGGTGAGCATCAACCCCCACCTGCACAAGCTTGTCTCCCAATCTGACAGGCTGAATGGTGTTAAAGGCACTAGAGAAATCAAAGACAATGATTCTCACAGCACATTTCCCCTTGTCCAAATGAGATTGCGCTCTGTGCAGTAGGTATATGATGGCATCCTCCACGCCCACCTTCTCCTGGTATGCAAACTGGAGCCGGTCAAGTGAGTGGCTGACTTGGGGTCTGAGGATGTGAAATAGCAGTTGTCTTCATCATGTGTGAAGTTAGAGCGACTGGCCTAAAGTCATTTAGCTCACTGGGATGTGGCTTCTTAGGAACTGGGATGAGACACAATGTCTTCCACAATGCTGGTACCTTCCCCAGTCGGAGGCTCAGGCTGAAGACATGCTGCAGAGGCTCCCCCCAGTTCCACCGCACAGGTAACCATAGTCCTCATAAATCCACCGGAGTTTAAAATTCCAACACAAAGAAAGCGAAAGGTAACGGATATCCGGCCGAAAAGAGTGTGATCTAGCAGAATTCCTGGGGGGTAACGGAGCCATCCAGGCAGTGGAACGTCCTGGATATAGACTAGTGTTCAGGTAACCTGGTAACAGTCGGAAGGATATTTCCAAGCATGCAGGACATTGTTTAAGTTCTTTTCAGTTTCAGGCCACTGTGAGCTGTGCCTATGACCCGTTATTGTGGTTGCATCTCCTTATTCTTCAAGGTTATTATGTCTGATACAAGTTGATAAAAGTACTTCTAACCCCTTTCACTGTAATAAGACCTTGGCTGGATAACAGCCAACAACCAGGGTGCTTCATCATGCTTGAAAATGAATATTTGTATGAGATAGTAACCGTGATACCGCTAGAGACTGAATGTGAGAGTGTGTGTGCATGGGTGGTTTAGTTAATAAAAGAAAGAAAGACACAGAGCACACTATCATGACATGAACAGTGAGAGAGGTGGAAGGCCAGAATGCACAATCATAGAGAAGACTAGGAGTTAAAGGGAGAGGGGAACCGCCCCGAGAGATAGCAAGATAAGGGGAAGATGAAATATTTACATGACAGAACTAGGCAGGTTTATCTAACTCTGAAAAATAGATGAGTTCTCCAAGGAGCTTCCAGGGTCGGACCATTCACACAAGAACAGACCAGGAGTCTCATTTAACTAGTCTATATCCTTGACGTTCCACTTCCGGGATTGCTCCGGTGCCGCAGGAAATTCCGCCGGATGCATGTATATTCCGTTTCCTTCCACTTTCTTTGTGTTGGAATTTTTTATTTGGTGGATTAATGAGGACTATTGTTGACTGCTCCTCAGATCTCTGCAGGGTGAATCCAGACAGCTAGCTAGACTGTCCAGTCTGAGTTTTCTCTCACATGAATATTTTGCAGCGGCTCTGTGCGGAGTTTAGCAATTATCATGACAATGCTGATTGGTTTAAAGTAGTGCGTCAAACAATTAAAATATTTAATCGCGATTAATCGCATTAATGTCATAGTTAACTCACAATTTATCGCACATTTTTATCTATTTTAAATGTCCCTTGATTTCTTTTTTTCCCATTATTTTTTCTCATTTTAATGCTCTTATCAACATGGAAAAGTGGATTGGCTTGCTTTGTGCAAATGTTTTTTTATTGAAAACAACATTGGCATCCATTGTCGCCTGGCTTTGATGAGGGGGCGGAGAATTGGCATCAGCTGTGTGCTTGGCCATCAAGTGGTATTTCAGACGACGCGCTGTGATGATAGCTCGGCTCACAACGACAAAACACACAGATCACTTTGGTCTTGTCAATGGAACCATTTGGCAACTTTTTAAAAGTAAACTTTCCATTCAGAATCTTATTAGCATCCATTTCGGTTTCTCACGATCGGCATCGACTCAAAACATAACGTTAGCCTGCTACTCTTTGGCCGGCTCACAAGCCCAAACAAGTGTGTGCAGCGTGCCTGTTGTTTTGTTTTCAGTCTAGCTACATCCGGTGTGGTGTTCCCCAAAAGTTAAAGTTAAACCTGCTATAAAAAGCAGTTGTTCATGTGGTGTTAACTGGGAAACTCACACCAGAACAATCTAGACTGCTTAAGCACTATGATGGGTAAGAGGAAAAATATTATTATTTGTGGGTGAACTGTCCCCTTAACATATGTACCTTGATGAAGTGACTGATCCATAGGAAAGAATTAATTCCTCAAATAACTACCCAGGTTGTAAAAAAAAAAATACCTTCCTCTTGCATAACCATCTATTGTCAATTTTCAAGAATGTCTTGTATACAAGATTTATTGATGTAGCATTTGTAATTTATGTTGACTCATTCTGATCCTGAGCCAAAATCTGTCCGTCGAACAAATGCATCAAAGTATTTTTATATAGCCACAGCTTTCTTTTTCGTCTTTTTTTCCCAAACACATTTTAAAGAAAATCATTGCCAGGGCCTTAGACTTGCTATACTCAGTGAAAATGTTCCCACATTTAAATGAAATTACTCCAATAGTTCAGAATTCAGAATTCTGACTTTATTCTCACAATTCTGACTTTAATCTTAGATTTTTCTGACTTTTTTTCTCACAATTCTGACTTTAATCTTAGAATTCTGACTTTAAACTCAGAACTCATTACATTTTTTCACATGTGGCCCTAATCCTCTTCCATATTCATTGTATGTAGTTAGTGTGTAATCTTGATGAATAATCCATCATTTGACAGCTAGTTAGTCACACCCTACACTTTTATATTGTCAACCAACTAGACCGCCACTGTTTTTCTCTGCCGCCTTCAAGAAACCTCTCTCTCCTCCGTGTGTCCTCTGTTTGAATATCTTTTCTTTTTTAATATCTTTTCCTTGTCCGTCCACATTCAAAATAAGCCATTAGCCTAGAGATAGAGCGTAATTACCAGCAGAGAAAGTGCCTAAATTGACATTCTCACCGCCTCTCGGCTTGGAAAGGTCCTCCTAAGAGGCTTACAGCATGACAAACCTGCTGCGTTAATAGGTTATTACTTAAGCCCTCGCTGCTGCCTTCACTTCCTCTATACTTTCATGTATTTGTTGTCAACACACTCACCCCCCTCCCCCCCCCTCTTTCTTAACACTTTCCTTTTTTTCATCCTCACTTTCATAATGCAGTGCCCTATGTGCTTCTTTTTTGTCTCTGGCTAATTAACATTTAACTAACACATTGTTTTCTTTCTCTCCCTCGCCTTCCTTCTTTTCGCCTGACTTGTTTTTTTCTCCTCTAGCCTCTCTTTGTGTCGTCTTTGTTTCAGCCTTGCGGTGAACTGATGAGTTGTCGCCGTCCTCGAATGGATAATTAGAATTACACCGAGCCACTGTATTATTGTGGAAGTGTTTCATATATGATGTACAGGCAAGCTGCTTCCCTAACAAATATACACACAAACATCAGAAATCTTGACTATGGATTTCCATCTACCTTTTTTATGGAGTTAGAATGATAACAGTAAGTTTTGGCATGGGAAATGAAATATTGCAAACGTTGGCACTGATAGAAGTTCCACTGAAAAATAAAACCCACGCTTTCAAATGTTTGTTTTGTTTTTGATATGTATTTTTTTGCATTCTTATGTGTTTTTCAATGACAATCTCCTTGTGATTGTTTTATGTTGGCATGGTTTTAGTGCACTGAAGAGTCATAGTGTTATTATGAATGTTAAAATATGAGGAAATTGTCCAAATGTGCTTTAAAGCTACTTTATATGGTCAAAGGAACATTTTCAGAAGAAATCCATTGCACTTCTTAGCAAACATTTTAATTATATTGCGACAATGCTTCTTTGGTGGTGTCACATATATTCAACAAGCTTCATTTATTATGTAATGTTTAATGTCGTTTTTCTTTGGTATAAAAAATTTAAGAAGTTATGGCTGAAATACAAGTCTTTCTTTGTCCTTTTTGGCTGTTCCAGGCATCGGTAAGTAAACATCGCAGTAAGACTCTGGCTTTACTGTACATCTATGTCAAAGGCTGTCACACCCTCCTCCTGCCCCCTCCCCTCAACGCCAAAACACTGACAGAAACTTCAAACTTAAAGACATTTTTTTTTTAACTGACACAAAAAATGTATATGGAAATGGTCATTGAAAAACACATCAGAATGCAAATATCTAAATTAAATCATGTTTGAGTGCCTCTGTTTAGTGGAACCTTTTTAAATGCCAAATTTGATTTTTTTATACCAAAACTTACTTTCACTGTTCTAGCTCCTTTGCCAAACTATTCCACTACTTTTTTTTGTCTTTTGTCTCTTGTTTTTTCCCCCTATGAGGATAGACTTTACCCCTTCAAACACACACACACACACACACACACACACACACACACACACACACACACACCTATTTCCCATCACCTGCATTGCTTTCTCTTTTCTCTACCTCAGAGATTTCTTCTCCATTGAGAATAAGCTGCTTCGCTAACACACATAAGAACACACACTCTCGCATGCATGTGCACGCTTACACAGACACACACAAATGGTTGCTGTCATTTTTTACCAATTGTCTCTTCTGTGCCTACACTCTATTTTCTCTTCCTACCAGGGTTATTCCCCAGAGTTCTCCTCTCCTAAGAGAATACACATCCGTGAAACCATCACAGTCTCAGGTCAGTTCGTGGCGGCATCACGAAAAGAAATCTTTTATCATCACGATATTGTGAAGATTTATGTGATGGGGTCACGTTTTTTAAACTAATGTATTTCAATGGGAAGCATTTTTCATGATCACAGCACGAATCTTTCTGCAGCAGAGAAGCTGGATACAGCTTTGCTATTATTGGTATTTTTAGACCAATAACAGCTGTTTTAATCAACATTTATTCACCAGATCTGATCATGGTTTATATGTATTTCTTTTAATGTTATTATTTATTTCTATTTCGGCCAGGAAAGCTGGATTGATTTGTTGTTTATTGATATTTATAACTATAACACTACATCTATCAACATGTATTTCGATGTTATCATGGTATGCATTTCTTTATTTTAATATTATTATTATATTATTTCTTTTCATTTATTATTTCTGGTAAAATATTACAGTAAATAAGACAGAACAGCAGGCTACGATATGAGCTGAGCTGGGCGCATTAAAAGCCGATATCCCACAATGCAATGCCCGCATTGCATTGTGGAATATAGGATAGGAAAGATACAAATACATAATATTCGTAATATTGATGTTTTTGTCTAACGTTCTATTTGAGGATTTAAACAATAAAGATAACAATAATAATAAAATACACTTTCATGTATTTGTCTCATGTACTGTTTTCTCGGTTGGCCAGCGGCAATCTGAAATAGAATGAAGCCCATTCACGGCAGACAGCAGAAACAGGAGCCGAACATGTCCAGCCACCCACCCCAGAAGAACTACAAGTAAACTGGCTTTGTAACAGGTTCTGGGCCACGTCTATAGTGGGAGTTGTAGGTATATTTCTCATATGTAGAAGTTGGTAGTGTAGAATTTTGGATACACCCTGGGGGTTTTGGGGATGGGGAACACACTGGTGTCATCAGATTTTAAAAATCAAATTAGTTAAATAGGGGAAAATAGCTTATTACCATATTTGATAGTGCTTACAGTGGGTAAACTTTGGCAGATAAGGTTCAGAGCTTTCTATAACTGCTGATCTTATTTGTAGCACCTTCTGTTGCTAAATGACAAGCCTTCAAACATGGACTGGGTTCAAGGTTCAGAGGTCAATATTTCAAAGCAGGAGTAATGGATCCTCTCCAGACTGACATATGTTACTCTCCAGGTTGAGACCTTTTCAACGATGTGTTTGATATAGCCCTACAACAACGTTTTAATTTTTACATATCATGGAGACCACTTTGGTGGAGATACTTTATTGTCCCCAGAGGCATATCTGCCTTGACTTCAAATGCTTCACACATAACACTTGACATATTGTTTTATCATACAGCTGACATATACTTACAATAAAAAAACATAAAGTGATACGTAGCCAGACTGAATCCCATCACACAGACACAATCTATTGCTCATCTTTCACAAACAGTGACAAGACCTACACATGACCCTATAAGCATCATATCATGAAGCTATTGCAAAACCCCTGCAGCCTCAAGCAACATTATTTTAGTTTTAATTGAGGTAAGTCCAAATTAGGGCTATAGTTTAGAAATACTTAGTTTACACTGGATTACCCTATTTCTTCTGCCAGAGGATAAGAGCTCATCTGGCATGGAGAATAAAGACTGTTGTCCATATGAACCACGGTGCCTATAGGAGCAGAGCTGATGGATTGGTTCATCATTTATGACTTCTGATACCCTCTGACCTATGTCACGACCCTTTCCTCAGCTTGTAAAATGGTTGAATGAGATTGTTGGCATGGCACCATAGGTCCTATTTTAGCAGAATATGCAAAAGTACGTGTGTCTGTGTGCAGTAGGCTGAGGTAGAAGTGTGCCAAAAATGCCAAAACCCAGACGCGTAACTATTGGTTAGCAGGGTAAGCATGCTTAGGTGCCTGGACCAATCAGGGGCCCGCATCACTGGAAGATATTGACTGACAGCCGGGGCCCCTTATCGCATTTTCCTTACTTGTGACAATCCCAGCAGTCCCACGTGCAGCTGCTGACCAAGCGGGAGTGAGAACGGGTCAAATTAATTTCCTTGTTTCTGTTATGAAGTGTGTGTGACTCGACCATCTCACATTTACCAACAAAACGTACAGCGAAAGAAAGTGCAACACATTTCAGACCGTCCTGCAAACCTGTATAAATTTTAACATCAATGTACGCTGTAACGTTTTTTCACCATATAGTCTCTGAAGCGGCTGCTGTTTGAATACTGTCGGCTGTCTGCAGCGGGTGGGGCTGCTGCTCCATTTCCCCCGCGAATGATGCGTGCACGTACACACACACTATCACACACGATGGATGCAGGAAAAAACGCAGATGAGACGACACGATGACCTAAATTGAGGACATTGTAAGTGCAATGATAAGTTAAAGTATCATACCGTATGAATGTGTGTGTGTGTGGCCAGGATAGGAAATTAACTAACAATGTAAAGATCAACAAGCCACTGACAGTGACATATATGTTCATATTTGATTCATTCAATAAATTATTATTTTTTGTCTTAAATCCACCATCCTAGGAAATCTCAGCCCAGAGTAATTAATTAATAGTAATAATTATTATTCTCCCCAAAACAAGTTTCCTTTTTATTTTTAAATAACTATACAAAAAAAATTTCAACTTTTTTTGCAACTTTCACTGTCTTCTGCAACTTCATTGCAACAAACATACAAAAGACATTGCAAATTTTATCGAATTTTTTTACAAAAGCTCCCGTGAAATCAGGCATTTTGGGCCACAACAATCTCAAAAAAGGCGAAATCCTGAAGGGACTGCCCTTGTGTGTGTTTTCATGTGTTATGGTACACATTCACCAGTGTTTTTGTTGTTGTTGTCATCTCATCTCTTATATGCTGTGTCTCTATGATCCTATCCTGTCCTATTCATGGTAGCCTACTCGTGGACGTTGCGGCATCATCATGTGCTGTAGTAGGGGGGCCCGCCTTGATAATCCTGCATAGGGGCCCGGTGTTGGCTCGTTACGCCACTGCCAAAAACACATGTTGTGTATGCACATACCCGAAAAAAGCTATATACATCTTACTCTGTGAACAAAAACCTCAGCAACAATCTGCTTATCTTTTTAATTTCCTGAAAATGCTTCCTAAAACTAGTCCCTTCTTAATTTTGAAAATGTAGTCTCTCAGTAAAGGCTACAAAGGTTAGGATGGCTACAAGCTGTAACCACAGTGATTGATATGAGGATCATTTTCTGCATATAATTATTAATATGTTAGGCCTACCATAAATTGTTAATTTAAAAAAGTCATTCATTGAAAACAACTAATAATGCAGTGTGATGTTAAATCAAACTAAGTCCCACACATAAATATGCTCATGTTTTTTTTCCCCTTCAGTCTTTGCTATTAACATTCATCAACAATTGTGTTTTTAACTAACGATGCATGGAAAATAAAATAAAAAACTCTTCTCTTTGTAGGCCTAAGTCAAAACTAATGTACATTAGTCAAACAACGTTATTACGGTGCATAACTTACTGGAACAAAACTGAGCAACGTGTTAACAATAATAGCAAAGCTGTATCCAGCTTCTCTGCTGCAGCCCGACTGGCAGAAAGATTTGTGCTGTGATCACGAAAAATGCTTCCCATTGAAATACATTAGTTTAAAAAATGTGACCCCATCACGTAAATCTTCACAATATCGTGATAGTATCATGATCTAATAGATTGCTTTTTGTGATGGCATCACAAACTGACGTGAGACTGTATTGGTGAAACACACACATACACAGACACAACCTGGTAAAAACTCTCTCTGTTGATGGATTGACAACCCACATGTTATGTCTTCATCTTCCCCTCCCCGCGTGTTCCTTTTACAGCTTCTCTTCCCAAATGAGGACTTACAACCAACTGGCCTACTCAGACTCTTGTCTCAATAATGCAATATCCGTGTTTTGTAACATTGTAGCAATTCCACAACCCCTGAGAAAGCCTGCTTTCCGCCATCATCATCATCAGGAATCACTACAGCATGTTAGCCACTCGTATGCATGCTCCTCTCATCGCCTCGCTCTGCTGAGGGCAGAAATGCTAGAAGAGTAGGCTATTTTATGAGGGAGCTTGTTGCTGGAGCTTCCAGACGTGTCCACAGGAATGTCAGAATGTGAATTTAAGCAGCTTTTGAAGCAGCTTTTGATTTTAATCCCAACGTTGCATGTGCTTGGTTAATTGTCTTGTTTAAGTTTTATCAGTGTTTGTGTATTTTGCATTTGGTTTTATTGGTAGATGCGTTGCATGCTTTAACAGTTATTAGTTTCCATGGTTTTGACAAAAAAAAGGGCGCTTTTTGTAGTAAAAAAACAACAACCTGGCAGCGTTTTGGTTTCAAAAAGCCACCCAACAGCGTCTTTTGTTGTTATAACAAAAGCTACTGCTACAGTATCCAAGAGGGCTATGTGGAGCGGTGCTAGATAAAACAAGGCGGTCGAGCGACCTAGAGAATGAACAGAGAGAGGGAGCGGTGCTACTGATGTTAGATAAAACGAATTTAGTTCCCCCAACTGTCCCTGAAATGGGAGCACCAGGTCATATTGTATAACTCTCTTGTCATTGGTCATCTGTCCAAAAAGCACTTGACGCAGGTTTTATTTTTTTTCAGAAAGCCACACGAAGCTGTAGAAAAAATACCTTGGCGGTGGTGTTTAAAAAAAGCGCCCAGGACTTTTTGGAAAATACAGTCTATTACATAGGATAATAATGTAAAACAGACGCTGGCAGCTTCAAAAAAGACGCCAAGTGGTAACATGGCCTTAAGGGCACTCTATAGTGCAATCGCTGCAGTGTAGTGCTCTGTGTAGTAAGTAGAGAGTGATTTCAGGCACAGCCAAGGTCTGCAAAAGTCCATGAAAATGCAGGGGCTTGGAAGAGGTGAGTCTGAAGGGGAGGCAGGGCAAGTGTCATCATCAATTACACTGAGATAAAAGGAAATAAATTACCCCCAACTGGTGCGATTAGACCACTCTTCTGTCCTTTTCACTAATCTACATTACATCAGTGTGGATCAGTGGAACACCCAGGATCTCCAACGCTGTGTTTTAGCTTGGTACTGTGACTTGTAAGCTATGAACCTTGAAAAGTGTATGTAAAAAAGGCTAACAGCTGTGAATTCCCATGGTAAAGCCTCACTTTTTATAAGGAATGCCCAACAGCAACAACAACAATCACAGACAGAGCTCTCTTGAATAAGATAAGAGCTCTTTTTTTATTTATAAAAGAAACATTTTTTTTTCATTGGGCACATGTATTATCTGTGATGTAAAGTTACAAAAGTAGTACTTTGTTTAAAAAAATAAAAATGCTAAAAGTAACTCCATATGTTTGATGCTTTCCAGTTAGCACACAGCTGTCTCTGACTCATTTAGCCCTTGAAGCATCAGTCTGGTGCGCAGTAACCTAACCTCAATGCTAATCAGTATATTAAGAGAAATATTACATTGTAATACATTAGCATACCCTGTGGGCTCATTTCAGTTTTAATACAGTGGAAGTCATCCCCCCTTTGTGTATCTTTTCTAACATTTATTCTCCATTTTTTTAATTGATGGTCATTAGTTTATGTTTGCTATGGGGGAGAGTCAGTTGCTCACTCTGGGATTAATTAAGTCTTTCTCATCTCGTGTAGTGGCAGCCCCTTCAACCTTTGCGTTGTCAGGTGATACCGGGCGGAAATGAAAATCTTAAATGAAAAACTCATGCCTCCTGACCAGCAGCGCATCCCAGGCGCCACTTGTCAACCGAGCAAACGTTACTTCAGGAGTGTACTACTAGTTCATGGAGCAGTAAGTCTCTGGCTGCATGAAGGCACTTACGTATGGCTTAAAGTGCATATTGAGTTAATCAGAAATAAACAGACCTCAGGAACTCATGGCAGCTGTCAGAAGTGATCCGTAAGTGACCCATACCTGCTGTATTGCCTGCTCATATACCGGTACTACTCTAACACAGTGGGGAACCCTCTGGGCCTTCAAGGTATTCAGGGAAGGTCTAAGAAAAAATATTAAAATAAATGTTGTACTCATTATAACTTATTTATTTATGTATTTATTTTTTGGTTTTTATTCACTGAAATGATAGAAATAATGAGCACATTATTGTTGTTAATTTGGACTAATTTATTTTTCGGCAAACAGTGGTTTAATATAACGGTTGGTGAAATGGACCAATCACAATTTTTGGTATCTGGCTGAATCAGTGACTCCCCCTGTTGAGGCAGGGTCTTCAGTAGCTGAACTGAATGTGCATGTAATGCAAGTGAATGTGGGCATGCATTTGATATTGACAGGTGTCTTAGCAATCATATTTTGATGAGTTGAGCGTTGGATGATTTCCCGACATTTTCCCGGTATTCGCGAATACCAACCGTATCCGTAATACCGTATCATTCAGCAATATGAACAAAGACAAACGAGTATTGATTAACAGTTAGAGGAATAAATGGCTGCATTTAGGGAAAAAGCCTCTGTGGCTGCACTAATCAAAACTTCATTTTCAAGATCGCCTTCTCAGGTAAAAACATGAAAACATCCAGAAAGGCAAGAATCGCCCACCTTCCCAGGATTATTGCAAACTAGCAAGAGCTATGAGAGGCGTTTTCAAGCTAGCAGCTAACGTTACAGTCCATATCCATGGCTAATGGGCAGCCCTCGCACCAACAATGTTACTGCTGGGGTCGCCTGCTCTTCATTCCAGATAAGGGGCCCTGGTCCAGCACGGGATTCAGTAATTTAATTGCTGCTTGTACAAGGACAGTGTCTTAAAATTCTGCCTCAGTTCTCTTGGAAAAGGACATAGATTTGTTTCAGCGTGTTTATCTGCTGACACCTGAGATCTAATGGCTCAGCTCTCACCTGGCCCAGTTCTCACCTGACCAGCTGGCCCAACTAAAATAGTCAATGCAAGGATCATTTGAAGTGTAATAATTTCTTGTCTCTAAATTGTGAGCATCAAACATTGAGCATTTTTACAGTGAAGCCATACAATTATCTATAAGATGTATATTGTGTTAAAGGGGCAGTAGGGGAGACCGGGGTTGGTTGTCACACTGCTCATTACAGCTAAACTAGAGGGCACTGTGGCAATTGAGTTGATATTAAACAGTTGTCCTGTCATCCTGCTCATTTTGCACTGGTCATTTTGTGGAACACACACAAAACATTAAGGTGAGGAGATATTTCGTAATTTTTTATGTGTCAGGGTGATTTCTCATGTTGGTGTTGTTTTTGTATTAAAAGCTTGTAGGTTATCAGTCATTTAAAACTTAAAACGTATTACAAAGTTGAAGTTAATAGCTTTGATTTGAGTCAACTTCAAGCTAGCAAGCTAAAGCAATGTGGTAGCTAGCTTAAAGTGATGGTTCGGAGTAATTTCACCCTAGGGTCCTTTGCACAATGACCTCGAGCCAAACAACCCCCCAGAAGCTTTTTTCAGCTGGGTCGAACATTGGGAGAGTTAGTGTAGCGTAGCGTTATCAGCTGAATAGCTTAGCGCAGGGCTAATGGACCCAGGTGTGTATCTCGTAAATGACCCCACTAATAATGCCTGAAATGATACCAAACTTCTACACTAGTACAAATAGGTTATGCACTCATAAAACGATGGATTGGAAAGTTTGTAAGTACACCAGAAGTTTATGTAAATAACACTTGCCTGTTGGCTTCTGCTCTCTGCTGTTGTTGTTGTTGCTGCTGCCGGCAGTTAGACGAGTGCTTAGGGCCGTCTACAAATTACAACACCGAAAAGAGATACAACAAAAATATTTATTAATTTAATTTACTTTTTTAAGTAAGTGCTGTAGTATAACTTGCAGGAGACAAGATATAATTGAGGTAAGTTTGGATCCCCCCAGAGGATCACATTTTTGATTCAGGGGGTCTATGATGTTCTTCCAAGTCCATCCAACCTGTGCACATGGGGCAAAATCGAGACACCTGCATGCCCCCTTTGTTCCAAAATAGGAACATTAGAACACATCCTGAGCAGCTGCTCCAAGGCGCTGGGTGAGGGCCGGTATCGATGGAGGCATGACCAGGTCCTCAAATCCATCGCTGAGGCAATCAGCAAGGGGATCAAGGACAGCCGATATACCCAAGCTACAGCCAATGCCATTCACTTCATCAGGGAAGAAGAAAAGCCAGAGAAGACACCAAAAAACTGCTCTGTAGGTTTGCTCTCCAACATGCAAGTGTTATTAACATAAACTTCTGGTGTACTTACAAACTTTCCAATCCATCGTTTTATGAATGCATAACCTATTTGTACTAGTGTAGAAGTTTGGTATCATTTTGGGCATTATTAGTGGGGTCATTTACGAGATACAAACCAGGGTCCATTAGCCCCTGTGCTAAGCTATTCAGCTGATAACACTACTCTACGCTAACTCTCCCAATGTTCGACCCAGCTGAAAAAAGCTTCTGGGGGGGTGTTTGGCTCGAGGTCATGGTGCAAAGGACCCTAGGGTGAAATTACTCCGAACCATCACTTTAAAATGTTTGTCAAGAGGTCGGTTGGGGATGGTTGTCTCATTGCTCTGGGGTTTGCTTGTCACATATGTGGAGATTAATCTATTTCAATCTCACTTCTTTATTTAACTCATATTCATGATGAATTGTTATGAAATAAAGGCTTTAATAAAGGCCCTGCCATCAACTGATGCACACAGAGAATGGATAGCTAGGTGACCGTGATGAGATATTTGCTGAATTTGACAAAAAGGGTATTGGATTAACATCATTTACTATACCTTTGAGACTCAGGGCTTCTGTGTAAATCTGCAGTGATTATGTTGTCTGCAGGCTTGTGAGTATACATGTGTGTGTATATCTGTGTGTGCAAGCCACTATGACCAAGGCTGAAACCCAAACCAATCAAACTCTTATCTGTATTATAACCCTCTTAAATCCCTGTTATTCCACAGGATTATGAGGACATGTGTCAAAAGACTGGGATGGCAAATGACAACAGCGTCTGCCTTGCATTGTAAAAATCCTGCTCTGTTCAGCCGAGACTCAAGTGACTATCTCTCTCCCCGCACTCAGCTCGACAACAAGCCATTAGCTTAGCACTGATTCAAGAGAGGATGCCAGACAGGCAATAATCATCCATGAAGGGGCCAACAGGAAATTGGCATTATGGGAATTTTGCACTCAAGGGTTCATTAATGACACAGGTCACGCTTCTGTGCGCAACGCACAAGATTGGATTCATTTGCTCAACATGTTTGGCAGCTCACACGTTACAAGAAGTTAGAATGAGAATTTTTTTCATGCATACAGTAATTCTAGATGTCCTTCTGCCTATTTCTCACACAACCTGCAGTTTCACCTGCTGGTCACACATCTACTGTACAAATCACACAAGACTACAAAAAGGCAAACAGGCAGTAAAGACATTAGGTAGAAAGCTTTTCAAGTGCAATTTTTCTGGGTAAGTGCTGCCTGCTATGTCTGTGTCTTGAAAATCTGATGAAACTTTGTCCTGTCCGAGATACTGTACTCCTCTAATCAACTTGTGTTTCTGTTTTAATCTTCCCTTTTTGGGCATTTTCACGTGCTTAATGGTTGTGTCAGCAAGGTAGATATAAAGAAATAGAACTCTTTAGCCAAATAATCACAAATTCAATACAGGAATTTATTTTTACCTTATAATTATTACTTAGGTTGCCTATCTTTGAACTAAAAAAAGAAGTGATACAAAGGGAGGGAAAAAGATCAATAAAGACTTCTCAAAGAAGGCCAGCCCTTTTGGCCTGGCCACGCCAAAACCTGCCCTTCAATAGCATTCACACACTACTAATGGCCAGGCGTCCATACTTACATGTAGAGGTCCTATCCCCTGACCAATCCCCTAACCCTAACCTTAACCACTCGAGGTAAAATGCCTAACCCTAACCATTCGAGCTGCTTTGTAGGGCGGGTCTTGGTGTGGCCATAGTGGGATTTGTAATTTTGCACAACGGCCCCCGCAATTTCCCCTTGGTTCAGTGTCGTTTCACACATAGAAAAGTCCAGGTTAACAAAACGCGTCACTAAAAACTATTGGTCAGATGAATCTGGGGGCAGGAGCAAGAACGTTGATAGATGAAGAAGGTCCTGTGTTCTGGAGTAGTGCATATTTCTTGCATCTCCATGGTCAAACCGGTTAATTTCATTTAATAATCAGACATTGTTTCGCAAGTGAGGTTTCAACGTCTGCTGTGGTCACAGAGACTTCGATCTGCTCTGTTGCTGTCTGTCTCCAACTTTAGCGGCGGCTGGTTAGCCCACAGAGGTGCGAGTGACCGCAGTCTACGAGAAATTTCTGTGAGAGAAACATTGAAGCTGCTACAGTCTGCACGTTCTGCCGCATTGCAGATTGGTACCAAGACCACCTCATCAAGGAGGTCTCGGTCAAATGTTTACATACACCTGCCCAAACGAAACACACTCAGGGGGAAACCAAATACTAGTGTCTATTCAACCAAACGAAATGAGCCAGGTGTGAAAGCCCCCTTAATTTGTGCGTTTATTCTGAGCAATAACACAGGTCTAGAAAGATTTGGATTAGGTTTTTGTTTTTGAAAACTTTGGTAGAATTATTCACATTTTTATTGATCTGCATTGTCCCAGTCAAATTAAGTGATTATTGAAATTATTAAAACCGATTGCTAGCTTTTTTCCCTTTATTTTTAAATCTCTCTCTCTCTCTCTCACTCTCTCTCGATGTGGTTGCCACATGGAATGAGGTCCCTTGAAGAGGGGAAAAATACTATATATACTGTATATATATATATATATATATATATATATATATATATATATATATATATATATATATAAATCCCTGTGATGTCAATGAAAAGGCCAAAATTGAGGGAATAAAATCCATGTTATTTCCACCTTGAAATAACACATGGAGGTTCTTACCTCAGAGACCCTGTGAGGTAAGAACTGTTTGGCACTTTTAATACTTGACTGAATAACGACTTTTAATATGTTTTCTTTCCTCGTGCAGGAATTTTCTATTCTTTAGCTGCTGGCTTCATCTTTGAAAGCACCATGGGATATCCTGGAATGACCACAAAATGATTCAGCACTTTAATTTTGCATTACACGTGCTTAGAAGATGTGTGTTCCTTTTCATGTCTGAGTCCATTATTACCATGGCTAAGAGCTGTGTAATTCACTTATCGACAATTGTATATGCAGCTGTTAGGCCATTTCATTTTGTCGTAGACTTCATATGACACAGTCAATTTCCTTTTAATTGGGGACTTCACATATGGTGGATTTTAAAGAGGTATTACAGTACTGATGTTGCAAATGAAACTGAGCTACTACGGTTGACAGCCATACGCTAATTTAATCAGGTTGAAACAACAAAAACATTTATATTTACAACATGTTAACTGATGACAATTTGCCTCTTTCCCTCTAATTTTAATGTTTTTTTGCATTAGCGGTTGTCTTTTTGAAGAATGTTGACAGTCTGGAACGTGCAATCAACTGCAGGGAGAAGATCACTGAAACAGCTGTATGCATAGTGCTACCATATTAGCAAAATTAAAGCTGTGGGAGGCAGACATTTAAAAAAAAACGCCAGATAGATGATAATAAAGTCTCTTATCTAATAGCTTAGTGTTCATTTAGTTGCAGCCCTGAGCCTTTGGGTACACTACCGAAGGGAAGTGCACCTGCATCTGCATTTGGAGAACAGCCAATAGGAATGCTCTCTCTCTCTGAAATGTACGGTGATTGGCTAAAGTCTCCCATCACAGCCTAGATTTTCTTAAGACTGAAAGCAGAGCCAAGATGAGGTGCAGAAGTCTAGTTTTCTCGCAGAACACTTAAATTACAATATGCTGAAAGGTTCTTTTGGCATTTTTGCCCAACAACACCAAAAATAAAGTGTCTACCACAGCTTTAAATGAAGAATTTTTTTTTACTTAAAGAGATAAGTTTGCACCTTACAAAATTTTTATCTACTATAATTTTCAACTACAACACTGGACTTTATAGTGATTGTGTGTATTTTACTACTTACCTGGTACAATGAGCAGATTGAATTGAGCACAGCTGCTATTCTCTTTAATAATGGTCTGGTAAAGCACATTTCTTCTTTATAGAACAAAACACTGTGTACAGTCAGTTTTTTTTTTAGAGAGATATACTACCGGCTGTCCTGCCTTTGTAATGAAGGACGATATTATCATTCTTTGACATGATGATATCCAAAATAATTCAGAAGAATATTCAGAAGTAGCTACTGAATATTTCAAGCATGATTCATAACAAACTTATGAAGACATACGACTAACACAAAAAGACAACAGTGAGAAATATAAGATGCAATGTGAGATGTATTGACAATATTTCAGTGTCCCACTGAGACTGCTAATTAAAAAGTCTCAAGCTTTGTGTTCCCATGGTGTAGTGATGGCGATATGAGTGCAATGTATTGCACCATTCTCTGTCTGAAATTTCACTGCACTTCATGTGTAAATTGAATTTCTTATTGACTTTTACAGTCACCATAGTGAAAGAGCCATCTTCTACAGCCAGAATGGTCAAATGGCCTTTATCTCCTTAAAACATTTCTTGTATGTTTGGATCATTCCAAAATACCTCAACAACAAAGTAGCTTAGGTACGTATGAAGCCAATTCTCACTTTGCTGCTTAAAGTAGAGACAGAAAACTTTGCTGTCAAAGGCTGGCTCCTCAATTATGTACGAAGACTGAAAATGAAACATACCAACGCAAAATATTCCTTTAATTTAACATTTTTTATAAAAAACGTTCATACTACAGTCAATATATTTTTCCAAAATATCCTTTGTAGAGAGAGCAAAGGAGTCATATGCAATAATGTGCAATGGAGCTTTTTTGCATAATGGGACACGGACGTCGACTACATCAGCTATTATATGTATTAATAATTAATAAACGTAACCCACTGGCAATGTTAACTTTGGCATTTTATATTTCCATAAACTCCATCCACTCACATGACCCTGACAGTCAAATAAATAAGGTGTTTTAGAGTTGGGCTTTTTCGGTTTCAATTTGTAATTCAGTATATGAGTAGGGGCTTCATCTGTATGCACCCTGCACGCCTCTTGATGCTTACACTGAAGATATATCCTAATAACCCCAACAACTCTGGCATTTCATTCACATTTGTTTGCGCTGTGTCCAGCAACAAAGTGATCGAAATGAAGAAACATATTATTGGCTCTTTGTACGCTTGGTTTCAATTAGTCATATTTCCCCTGGCATTGTATCTGTGTGTGTTCGGGACAACATGGGCCATTGGCTTTGGAGCTTCTCATTATGGTATTTATCTTATTTTGAGATAAAAGATTGTGCAGTCAGTCGGTAGACTGTGATGGATGTTCATGACCATACTATTTGGGTGAGTGTTTTACAGTTTGCCTTGGTTTCTCTTCCAAAATAAGACGCTAACTAGGCTAAGTGGCTAACTTAGAGGCTTGTTTAAAGCTTATTTGATCTGTGATCTGATTTCTATGGTCTGACTGACTTTTGAGGGTAATCAATCAATCAACTTTATTCAAGACACATAGGTCCATAGAGACAACACAAGTAAGATCCAGGTTGGAATAAATTACCCTTTAAACATAGTTTCTCTTGAAGGTATTTGTAAGGACATGTGTACAAGCCTTTCTCACCTTTATTAATGTATTATCCTGTAAAGCAGTTTGAACTACATTTGAATGCAGAGGTGTCAAGTAACAAAGTACAAATACTTTGTTACCTTACAGTCTTAAGTAGACATTTTGGGTATCTATACTTTACTGGAGTAATTATTTTACAGCAGACCTTTTACTTCTACTACTTACATTTCCACACAATTATCTGTACTTTCTACTCCTTACATTTTAAAAATAACCTTGTTACTCCTATTTCAGTTCAGCTTGTATTTCATTCCGGCTTGTCATCGGTTAAAAATACAAAAACCTATTCAGATAAATCGCGCCATCCAGATAGAGTGAATTTGGTTGTGGTTGGATGAGAAGTATAACCATTCCGACACCCTATTGGTTTGTACGCGATCCATCGCACCTGCACATGACACAAATCACGTCACACTCCAGCAAGGAAATAGACGTTCGTAGCCTAGTACGAAGATGTCCGTGGCACAGACTCAAGATAACTGTCCCAACCAAGCAACAGCGAGGAGGTTGGTAGCCAGGAAGACCAGCCAACCCTTATACGTTCAATGGGCCTGATGGACTGTTCATCTGGAATATTTCAATTAGTTTACATTGTTTCCAGTGATAAATGCACTGTAATAACTGTGCAGTGAGCCAGTTATTACTGCAAACAAAAGACTGACAGTGTGAACAAAGATCATGATGCAAAGCAGAGCAGCGTGTTATGCTGCAGTGCATTATTCTGTAATTATTTAACGAAAGGCATCAATAACATCCATGATATGAGCTATTTATATCAGAAACAATATTTCAAAATGCATTCTCACTGTACCTTTTTACTGTGCGAGCCATATGCTTCACACACACGCAGAAGTGTTTTAGTTATTTCTTGTAGGCCTAATTCAAGTTTTTTAAAACACATCAACAGGGCTAAACACTAAAAGAAAAAAGCATGTCATGCATGTGGACACACACACACAAACAGATCTTGGATACATAGTAATGGCATCAATTTTCAAGAGAAATGGCTTGATTGAATAAAGTCAGATAAACCACAGATACGCAGTCCTACATGTTACATTTACATTTGAAAAAACACCAAAGTAAGCTTGGTATGTATCATCAGTATCTTGAGACTTTATTAGAAAAAATAAACAGGATGCAGGGAAAGTTTTGTTTCTATAAAAATAATTTATAGAGTCGTTAAATCTCCTTTCATGGTAATCAATAGTGTTGTGAAAATAGATTCAATGTTTAGATGGCCATCTTCATTTACAACCTTTTAGTGGTCATTTTCAGGACAGAGATGTTTAGAATCCTGTGAACATACTCTCTCATATTACAAAAACTTTATTATTATAGTATTATTGTCATTTTTTTGGGGTCATTTATTTTGTTCTCTGAAACTTCAGCTGTGAAACCACCAAGAGTGTACATTTTTGTTTACAATCTTTCTGTGGGACTATTCAAGGAAGAGACTATTGTAGAGCGCTGTGAACATAGTCTCTCAAACACGCTAAAAAAACATTAAAATAGTATTTCAATCAGGAGAGACATTGTTGCAGCAAACATTTATTTGTAAGATACAGTTGCAACGTAAGGAAATACATAGAATTTTGGAGACTAGACTCCATCTTAGAAGGGGTATATATATATTATTGAGGTTTAGACAACCAAACATATCCCCCAATGGAGTCTAGACACTGGTGGTGGCGACTAAAATCCGTAGACCGGAAGAACCAAAAGGGAGCCGTCATCCGGGGAAGACCGAGACACCTTGGTCGAAGAAGCCTGGAGGCAGAAGGGGAGGAGGCGGGTCACACTCTCGTCTGAAAAGACAACTGACAGAAGCAGGAGAAAGAACAGATTTAAAACATGGTAGTAATGCCGTGATTGGCTTGAACATACGTGCCCTATTCTGATTGGTTTACACAAACGTAACACCCACCCACCGGCTGATCAGTTTAAGAGAAGCGAGTAAACGTAAATGGTGTCTCCCTGACAGAATTTACGCTGAGCTACATTACTGTTATTTTTTAGATTTTGTTTTTTTCCGATGAAACTCTAGATGTGAAACCACCAAAAGAGAGCATGAGAATCTTGCCTGCAAGAGAAGATACTCAGAAGGTCCCATCAGCCCCTTAGACAGCAATTACAGTAATACCCAGAGAAGGCAGATGACCAAGCCAAGCCATTTTACCGGAATCCCTTTCTCTCAGCAGCTCGCTTTATACATTCCTGACTACTGGCAGGCATAATAAAGCAAAGCACATAGCTCTAGGAGCTAATTATGCCAGTGCTGTTAATCTGTCTGGCTGCCTGTCTGTGTTGGATTGTCTTGTTTGTTTGGACTTGCGCTGTCTGCCCTTTGGCTTTGGCATTGATCTGAGTCGTAAAAGGGAAAAAAAGAAAACATTTCAGGATTTTATAAGGTCTACTGAGAGAGAGAGAGAGAGAGATCATACAGTGGCCAAAACAATAGTTTGTTCATTGCTTGTTGCTCATTACATTCCTACAGGGCTACAAAACAATCCAAAACCCATCCTGAAAATGCAAGAGCAAATATACCCCCAGTCTCACAATTGTCGATATATTAAAATGGCCAGATACACTCCGGGATGGGATTTGGAGCTTTATTCATTTCACCCTCGGGAAGAACTATAACTTTTGTGATCCCAAGACTTGTATCGCCATCATCATCGTTTCATTTGTCCAATACTAACTTGTGACTAATGACATATTGGCCTCATCTGTAGTTTGTGTTTAGGGATAATTAGCAAACTAAGATGGTAAACATGGTAAACATTATACCTGCAAAAACTCTGCATGTTAACATTGTCTTTGTGAGCATGTTAGCTCAAAGCATCACTGTCAACCTGTTCGTATTCCCAACTCGTCAAGTACTGACGCTTGGTCAGTGTCTCTCAGCGTCAGATACCGACGCAAAAATCGCCCTTCAGCATCTGTACGGAACGCAATGGGCGTAGCAGTAGCTCAACCGCAGCGCTGTAAGATGACGTAGTATTAAGAGTGACAACGGTAGCGAGTAGTACAAAAGACCACAACGGTAGCGAGTAGTACAAAAGACCCAAATTGTGCCGCGTGTCTACCGGTCAGAAGTTTGGGGTCACTTAAAAATTTCCATTCCACTCCATTATAGACAGAATACCAGCTGATCTGAGTGGGTGGCTAAGCTTTAATGCAATATCTACATTGCCCATTATCAGCAACCATTCAAGGCACATTCTGTTTACTAATCTGATATCATTTTAAAAGGCTAACTGAGAAAACATTGGAGAACCCTTTTGCAATTATGTAAGCACATCATGTAATCTGAAAACTGCTGCCCTGGTTAAAAAATAAATGCAACTGATCTCAGCTGGTATTCTGTCTATAATGGAGTGGAATGGAAATTTCTAACTGACCCTAAACTTTTGACCGATAGTGTACATTTTGTAACCCCACCCACAATCTTTTCCTAAATCTTACTGTCCCGTTTGTGTGCCGTAAGTCAGATAAACGTACGTCTCGACCCAGAGTGTCAAAAAGTGACGCCGACCCAGAGCTTAAAAAAGTGACGCCAAATGTCCCAACCAAGGGCGTCTCTTAATATGACGCCAAAACGCCAAAGGCACCTGACCACGCTGGGAGTGAGTATTTGTTGTCACTGTACCTAAGTACAACCTGACTGAGCTGCTAGCATGGTTATAGACTATTAAGTATTAAGACCAAAACAGCCTTCCTTTAAAACAACACAAAGGAATGTGTTGGGGGGGGGGCATCTTGCTTCAGAATTTATGGTTGTGATAGCGCACCTCCCTGCAACATTACTTGGATAATAAAGCCATAACATGCTGTAGTATATAGCTGTTTAAATTGTTTAATTTACTTTGTGACAGGAGCGATGGCGGGAAGATCCACCGGGTTTCATCATTGAATATGAGACTATTACGTGCAGTCGCCGTATTTATGTTGATTCACTCAATATGATAGAGAGCAGGAGTCACAGTGGGCATATGGTTTACAGTGGAAATGTCTTTGTTCTGTTTGTTACTGAAAAGGAGAATATTACAGAGCCTTTTTCAGCATGATTAATGCTGTATATTCATGTTGTATTGCAATATCAGAAACTTGTTGGCAAAAAGCAAAAGAAGCCCAAGCTGATTAATCACAGTTTTTGAGATCCTCGCGCAGCCTTTGAAGCACCAAATGTTAGTTATATTTTTGAGCAGCCACAGGTAAACCACGTTGTAGCCTTCGGCGTAGCCTTTGGCGTAGCGACAGCGGCTTAGCGAAAAAGTGTCAATTAAACTTTACGGCCCAGGCTCATGAGAGTCCCAAGTGCCAAAGCCATGAAACTCAAATGATGATATAAACTGATGAAGTAAAATAAAAGGTTACACAAACTGGCTTTCTAGCAGGAATTCCTCATTCAAGTCATCAGAGGCTAAACAATGGATGCTATTCTGTCATCTTAGATACTCAACTCCATTCACCTGGTGTCCAAAGTGCAAATCAGTCTCTGATCATATTGAACGTAACTAGCAAGTTTCTATTGCCTCTACCAGTCTGTCTGTGGCAACAAAAGTCATCCAAAGGAACATGCTCAGTCTTCCCAAAGTTTGCTTAGAAAGTAGAAGAAGAAGTAGAGAAAAAACACATATGAACTTGCAAACTTCGTCAAGAATGCAATGCATCATCTATCATATCATCCAATGCATTTCGTTTAAATTCAAGTGGGGCTGAATCAAACAAGAGGGAAAAATGTTGATCTCAGGGAGACCAAATTAACACGTCTTTTTTCACTCTCTCCAGCTCCCCCTCCCTGCCATCCAAGACTACTGCCAAGGAAATCCAATTAGGAACGTTTCAACATGGCTGACAAACGACTCTTCCTACCAGCTGCACTTCTTCCTTTGTTGGATTGAGCTCCTACATGGATGGACGGATGGAGTGAAGAATGAAGCAAGAAGCAATTACCTGTTTTTTCACATGTACACGCCTACTCACATATGATCACACAAACACTTTTGTGCCCACACACATTTCAACAGATATGTGCATGCAATCAGGCATACTGTATATAGAGACTTAGACAGAGCTGGCTGACAATCCACACTCACAACAACTGACATAAAAACAACGCTGAAACACACTCGTCTTACCTTACATGAATGCAATTCCAAACAGCGGTCCGGCAAAGACAAAGGTATACCTTGCAAAAGCCATTACAACACAATCAATGGCCAAGAGCTGTAGTTTATACACACAAACACACATACACACAGACTGCCTATGTATCTCTGACAATACCCTGATTCGTTTCCATGAAATGATGCGTTCTTCACTGCTATGTGTGTCTCTCATTGATTTACAGAGCGAGTTGAGAGTCACTGTCAAGGCCTTCTATCATACAACTCTCTTTCTTTGCAGAGGGATCGATATACTCTTCATACAGAGACCATGCTCTCGAATACAGATACAAAGACTACACTGGACAACTCATTAAGATCTGGGCTCTGAGACCAGATCAGTTAGAGTAATGGTGTTTTTCCATTACATGGTACCTGCTCGACTCGCCTCGACTCTACTCGCCTCGACTCGCCTCGACTCTACTCGCCTCGACTCAACTCGACGCAGTGCGCGTCCGCTTTCCATTGCAGATTTTAGTACCGCCTCAGCGTGGCTGGTCGTCATAGCGACTGCCGTGGGCGTGGCTTGGTAGCGTTGCATTTCCCACGACTCCTTTCCTGGTTCTCCTTCTCCATAAACAACATGAAATCAAGGAGAGAACTTTTTAACTTTTACTGCTCCAGATTTCCCACCGTGGTCAGAAAGAACAGGGGAGACTTTTTTTTCTCTCACTATGACTCTAGAGTCACTACTCGCTCCGGAGCTAATCGCCGTCTCTCTCTCACTGATCCCTCACTCTATCACCCACTCCCCACCAGCTCCCCACACACACACACGCCGACTCGACGCACACATCAGCGCACAAGTATAAACATCAGGCCACTTGTATGCTACGGAGAAAGCTCTGTGTGGAGCCTCCGCAGGACCAAGAAAAACTTTGTTTCAAAAGAAGCTGGAGGCAGCAAAAAACCACAGCTGGCTAAACTATTTAAAAATGCTGGGTTGGTTCAGGACACCCCCGTCTGTCGCTCGCTTGGAACCTCAACTGAGGTGGTACTAAAAAAAGTACCTGTTAGCAGGTACCAGGGACTTGTTTTCGTAATGGAAAACCATAAAAGGCGAGTAGAGTCAAGGCGAGTCGAGCAGGTACCATGAGTGAGGTAGTGAGTTTGTGGCATGGTTTTATTAATATTAACAAAATCCCCTTTCAGAAAGTAGTATAACATGCTAGGTCAAGGCTTAACTCAATGTTAAAGTGAATCAATTAGCAAGATGCACATCCAGGAAAATATCAAAAGAGAGTAAAATCAATTAAGTAACCCTAAACGTGTGTTTGTTTGATTACAGGAGTGGAGTCAGCTGCACAGGAGTCACCGGGCCACTTGCTATCATCAGCCTCATCCTGCTCTGCCAACCCGTTCTCACCCCGAACTCGTTAAATACGGACGCTTGGGCAGTGGCTGTCATTGCCAGATAAGACGCAAAAAGGTCCCTTCAGCGTCTGTGTAGAACGCACTGGGCAGAGCAGCAGCTACGCGGCGCTTGCAAATGACATAGTATTAAAAGTGACAACGGTAGCGAGTAGTATGAAAGCCCGAAATTCCACGTAGGGAGCGTGGTTGGGGGGGTGGATGGGTCAAACAACACAGGACTTTCACCCCGGAGTCCGGGGTTCGTGTCCTGTGTGTCACTTTTCCTAAACCCAACTGTCCAGTTTTTCTTTTCCTTAACCCACCTGTCCCCTTGTTCTTTTCCTAAACCCAACTATCACGTTTTTCTTTACCTAAACCCTACTATCACGTTCTTCTTTTCCTAAACCCACCTGTCCCTTTCTTCTTTACCTAAACCCAACTATCACGTTCTTCTTTACCTAAACCCAACTGTCGCGTTCTTGTCCCTTATGTCACGGAAACTTACCTTTAATAAGCCAACCCACGATCTTTTCCTTAACCTAACTGCACCAAAAGTGACGCCAATAGTCCTGACCAAGCGAGTTTAGATGTAGTGTTTAGATACAGCGCTACAGGAGACTTTTAGCGTCAATAACAATGCCAAAGGCACCTGACCAAGTGTCCAAATTTTATGCGATGGGAGTGAGAATGTGTTGGCTCTGCTTGATATACCCGGTTCATTGTCACTCGGCGCCAGATCGTAAACTACTCTACCCAGTCAGTTCTAGCCTCTTTATAGCTTGTTACCTGAGCTGTACCCTGCTAATTCTGTTTTCTGTACCCTAGTGGCCTGGTCTGGCTCCCTAATCCACTCCTGCACACACGGCTCTGGATTCTGGAACTCAACCTCTGGACACATACTGGATCCAACTGAACACCTTCCCCGGAATCTCGGAATCTGCCCGCAGCCTGTTTCCTCGGACCTCGATCTCCAAGTTACCATTCTGAATTTAAAGTCAATCTTCATGTATGGCATACAATGCCTAGCTGCATCTCATGATGCTTATTTGATAGCTCCTCGACTCCTTGGTCCTCAGCCGAACCAGAAGGTGTTCTGCCCCTCCTCGGTGAAGGATGTTTCAAAGCTCTTATTTCTGCCCCAAGGACCGAGGAGGGATCATCGAGGAAGGATCATCGAGGAGGGATCATCGAGGAGGGATCATCGAGGAGCTATAGGCGAGGATACACAAGAGGAAGCCATGCAGCTAAAGGAGTTTCTAACTCTGCCCAAACAGCTGACCTATTCATGTGATGCTTCAGAAGAAAGGACGTCTAATCCCTCTTAAACACATTTGCTCGTTTCCTCTCTCCTCCCGTGATTTCCTCGCGTCTCTCCCGTGCCTCCTCGGTGGGAGGGACTAAGACGCAAGGAAGTGAGGCAAGTGGAGGACTCGAGGAGGCAATTTATTAAGCAACATGAGATGCAGCACCTGTTTCCTTGTTAAATAAGTTATATATTCCTGGAAATTACTTCAAAATGATAGGAAAACCTTCAGAGCGATCACTCAGCATCAACTGAATCTCTTTAGGCCTTGGAGGAAACATCAAGCTGTGTGATAAGCTCTATGGAAATGGGTTATCCTACTTATTCTGTTGTAACATTATGAATTATTTACCAAGACACAGAATGTAATATCAGTGAATTCTGTTATATTAGCAGCATGTGCAATTACTTGTGGAACGTTGATTTATTTTTTTAGGTCACTACTCAAAAAGAAACTTCATATTGCAACAAAGAAGGTCCTGAACTTACTTTGGGTAAATGGCCAATTAGGCTTGTGTGTTTTGAAGCATAAAGTGTCCCTGGGGGGATTGCTCTTCTCTTTGATTATGAAGCTCAGTGTGAGTACAGCCACTGTTGCACCACCAAGTAATATATACAGTTAAGAAAGTCCTCAAGGATCATTTTCAAAGCACAGGTTACTCAGCATTAGTACCGACTGAAGTGATTTGCAAAGCGCTCCCTGGTTATCACAAGAGTTTGATTAGCAACCAATTAGGCACATAACTTATTTATTTTTATTTTTTATGAACACTGTTGGATTGATTGTTTTGGTGATTGACTGAAACTGTCCGTTGTGTTTTTTCTACACTTAAAAGAATCAGAGCCCTCAAACACAAAGCTTCTTTGTGAAGAAACACTGCATTTCCTTTAAAGCATGCTCTCGCAAGACTGATGCAATCTTGTAATATGACATCGGAAAAACAGAAAAACAAAGTGTTCTTCCTTTCTGCCATGGTGGTGCCTTGGGATGCCTTTGTATGTTCTGCAGACGAGCTGAAATTCATTAATAACTGAGTGTGCTATTTAATATTCCGCACTGCAGCTGGCTTCCTGTACCGGGGTGTGCTTTAAGGAACTTGAATCTTCATGTTTATTACAGCATATTGTCTATTGAATCAAACTATATGCATTGCAATCAAGCTTCTCTCTTGATTATTTTGGAGTGCCATTATTGCCACTCAGCCACTGAATTCTGCAGGCTGCATTGCTTCATTTACTTCAGCATGAGGTTAATGGCTAATGTGCTGGCTAATGATGGCTGCGGATGGATGAGGTTAGGGTATGTTAGCTTTCTCTAATGACTATAGTGTGCAAAGTATGAGATGATGGTGGGTTAGTGTGTAATAGCTGCTAATTAGGAGAAAATGTTGTTTAGGTGCCATAAGGGCTGGTTCTAAACACATGGCCTCTATCGTGTATTTATTAATCCAGTGTTTGTGATGTCTTTTAAAGTAAAGAGTGAGAAAAGACCTTCTGAGATCTTCTGACAATTTCAACTCTGTGGACTGAACGCAATCATTTGATTTGCATTTAGCGAATGTTCTTTTTCTGAGAAACAAAGGTGCAACAGTACAATGCATTAATGAGAATATGCAAAAACATACAATAGTAACTATCAATGGTTTAATAGCATGCTCAAAATTATATGATTTTGGCAAGTGATGGGATACACATACATTTCTGATGATCTCCTTCAGGACAACAGTAATTCAGACACCTGACAATGTTAATATGCCTCACATATTAGTAAAAAAATGTAAAACACTTTTTAAGTAGCTCTGTAATATTCTTACACCATGTTGCAACATCTTCAACGTTCTTCACTGTTTTCTCTGTTTTCTTTGGCACCACATTCCAACTTCCACCATCGCTTTTATGACATATTTCATTTGTGTGCTTGTTTTGTGTCCCACTCTGAATCACATTGCATTTACTACTGCAATAATCTAGTTTCCCCAGATCATCAATCATCTAATGTAATCTAGCCTAGATGCTGCTTCCCGGTGCAAAAGTCAGGAGTGGTGTGAAACACAGAATCTCAGCCTGAAGGAGATTAAAATAACCCTGGCATGTCGGATTCAACTTAAAATATTATTGGTATTTTCAGGATGTGTGATGAAAAGGATTCATTGTATAGACAGCTGGTTCTGATTAAAAATGGGGGTGAAGGGGTAGATGGGGGATAACAAATGACTCACAAAGGTCAGGGCAAACAGATTGAACCCCCTCAATCAGCTGACTGACTTCTGAAAAAAAATGTTAAAAAGTGAGAGTAAGCATGACAGATTTCTGTAATTGAAGTCTAAGCTTAATGCACAGTAACTAGAAGTGCAACTAATGGCCATTTATATTATATGTTGCAGTTAGTTATTATTGTTCTACATCTGTGGAGGCACCGAGGCAATCGTGGGGAAATTGAACATCGACTGGGACTTCTTTGCCTGGCATCCTGCTAGCCATTGTGCAGGTGTCGGACGGTGAGCAGGGTGGCCTTCATATCTATGTTGGTTTCCTGCGGGGTGTTGGGAGCTGTGACATCCTTTCACCACGGCTTGGCTGGACCTGGAGTGCCTGTGCCATTCAACCGGCTGACTCTTTTCCGTGTGCCAATCTGACGGCCATATTCTGCTTTAGGATGAATCATGAAGAAGTTGAAGGAGCTGAAAGGGATAACAATTTACTGGAATTGTACCTCATACTATTTCATGTTACAAATAAAACTGATTGATTGATGGTGAATGTCAATTTATTTGTATAGCATATTTTATTACATGTACACATTAATGATGAATGTTTTATTGTTATTATAAATACACAAAAAACAAATACACATATACTGTCTGAAAAGGGATTAAAAAGTCCTAGTATTGTATGTCTAAGATAGCCAAAAATAGTATGTCAAAAAGAAGTGATTAAAAAGTCCTAGTATAGCATGTAGAACAAAGTCCTAGTATACGTAGTATGTCAAATAAAGTGATACAAAAGTCCTAGCGAAAAAAAGTCATAGTATGGTATGTTAAAAAAAGTGATAAAGTCAAATTATAGTATGTTGAAAAAAGTGATAAAAAAGTCATAGTATAGCATGTTGAAAAAAGTCATAGTATAGTATGTCAAAAAAATTGTTAAAAAAGTCATGGTATAGTATGTCGAAAAGTGATTAAAAAAAGCCATAGTACAGTATGTCAAAGTCAGGAAGAACATGCAAACTCCACACAAAATTATCCAGCCCAGACTGGGGATCAAACCAAGGGCCAGGGTCTGCAGTTGCTATTTGCTGGTGCCAGCTGTGCTAACCACTGAGACACCATGCCACAAGTTATAGTATTCTGAAAACAGTCATAGCATAGTATGTTGAAAAAAGTAAAAAAAAAAAGCCATAGTATAGTACGTCGAAATAAAGTGATGAAAAAGTCATAGTA
Source organism: Perca schrenkii (assembly GCA_025617405.1). Classification (NCBI taxonomy): domain Eukaryota; kingdom Metazoa; phylum Chordata; class Actinopteri; order Perciformes; family Percidae; genus Perca; species Perca schrenkii. The sequence goes on from CM046788.1 coordinate 35,668,240, forward strand.
GAGTATGTCAAAAAAGTGATAAAAAGGTCATAATAGAGTATGTCAAAAAAGTGATAAAAAGTCATAGTATAGTATGTTGAACAAAGTCATAGTAAAGTATGTCAAAAAAGTGATAAAAAAGTAATATGATTATTATTATTATTATTATTATTATTATTATTATTATTAATAATAATAATAATAATAATAATAGGTTGAATTTATATAGCGCTTTTCACAAACTCAAAGTCACTTTGCAGGGTAGGTATAGATAATGAAGACAAACAAACAAAACAAAACAAGATTCAAGCACAGATGAAAAGGGGAGGGGCGTGGGGCTAGGGATAGGCAGTGGTGAAGATGGGTCTTGAGGCGAGACTGGAATATGGCGAGGGACTCAGAGGTGCAGATCTCTTGGGGGAGGGAGTTCCAGAGACTGGGAGCTGCCCTGGAGAATGCTCTGTCCACATAACTGCGGAGGATGGACTTTTGGATACAGAGGAGACCAGCTGAGGTGGATCTGAGGGACTGTGAGGGTTGGTATGGGGAGAGGAGGTCAGTGAGGTATGAGGGGGCCAGATGGTGGAGGGCTTTGTAGGTGAGGACCAGGATTTTGTAGGTGTTCCGGTGGGAGATAGGAAGCCAGTGGAGTTGTTTTAGGACTGGAGTGATGTGGTGCCAGGATTTGGAGCAGGTGATGAGTCGGGCGGCTGAGTTCTGGACCAGTTGGAGTCGGTTGATGTTGGTAGAGCTGGTGCTGAGAAGAAGGGAGTTGCAGTAGTCCAGTCGGGAGGAGATGAAGGCGTGAATGAGTCTTTTAGCAGCGGGGGGTGTGAGAGAGGGTCTGATTTTGGCGGTGTTGCGGAGGTGAAAGAAGGAGGTTTTAATGACATGACAGATGTGGGGCTCAATAGAGAGGGTGGAGTCAAAGATCACACCAAGCTTACGGGCCTGGGGAGATGGGGAGACAATGGTGCCGTCGATGGTGAGAGTGGGGTTATTGATTTTGCTGAGTGTGGATTTGGAGCCCATGAGGAGGAATTCTGTTTTATCGCTGTTGAGTTTGAGGAAGTTGTGTTGCATCCAATCCTGGGAGGATGTAGATGATGAAGAGGAGGGGGCCGAGTACGGAGCCTTGGGGAACACCTTGAGTGACTGTGGCTGTGGCAGAGGTGTGGTTATGGAGAGAGATAAAGTGGGATCTGTTGGAAAGGTAGGAGCGGAGCCAGCTGAGTGCAGTACCTTCGATACCGAGGTCTTTTAGTCTGGTGAGCAGGATGTTATGGCTCACGGTATCGAAGGCTGCACTCAGGTCAAGGAGGATAAGCATTTTGAGGGAACCCGTGTCAGCAAAGGTGAGGAGGTCGTTGAGGAGAAGGTTTTCTGTGCTGTGGAGGGTGCGAAAACCAGATTGGAGAGGTTCAAATTGGTTATTGGCATAAAGATGGGTTTGTAGTTGTGAGGCGACTATGCATTCCAGGGTTTTAGACAGAAAGGGGAGGTTGGATATTGGGCGGTAGTTGTTGAGGGAGGACGGATCCAGACCAGGTTTTTTAAGGATTGGGGTGAAAGCGGCAGTTTTGAAGGCAGAGGGGACAGTTTTAAGGGACAATGAGGAGTTGAAAAGGTTAGTGAGGGAGGGTCATAGGACGAGGAGGCAGGACTTTAGGAATGGAGTAGGGAGGGAGTCAAGGGAGCAGGTAGTGGGTTTGGAAGAGCTGATGAGTTTAGAGATTTCAGGAGGGGTGACCAGGTCAGACTGGGAGAGGAGGAAGTGTGGAGGAGGGGTCGGGAGGTCAGGAGGGATGGGGAGAAGAGGGGTTGTCATAGTAGAGTATGTCAAAGAAAGAACATGCAAACGCCACAGAAAAAGGATCGAACCAAGGGTCAAAGTCTGCAGTGCTTTCTGCTGGTGCTAGTTGTAGCCACCATGCCACCATGCCACCAAATATAATATTAGGTGTCATAGCATAGTATGTCAAAAATTGTCATAGAATAGTATGTCGAAAAAAGTAATAAAAAAGTCATAGTATAGTATGTCGAAAAAAAGTGATAGTAGAGTATTTTTAAAAAAGTGATTAAAAATGCATGGTATAGTATGTCAAAGAAAAGTGATAAAAAAGTGATAGTATAGTATGTCGAAAAGCTCATAGTATAGTATGTCGAAAAAAAGTGATAAAAAGCCATAGTATAGTATGTCGAAAAGCTCATAGTATAGTATGTCAAAAAAAGTCATAGTATAGTATGTCGGTGTTACGGCCTCCATTTAAAGAATCAAACCAAAGCTCAAAAGGGGTTGGAGGATTCATCATAAAAAAAGGATGCCAAACACAAGGGTAACAATTAACCAACAAGCGTCATTAAATCATTCAACAATATTCCAAAAAGTAACAACCAAGGAGAAACAAAAGGGACTGGAGACCCCGGGCAAAGTCAACAAAATATGGGAAGACGCTGGAACAACCTCTCAGCTGTCGCTCCCTGCGTCTCCCCCTAAATTACCTAAAAAGGATCAACTAATCCTAAAACAAACAAAAGAGACGAACAACTGAACTACCGGTAACCTCCAGCCAAAACTAACACAATAAACTAAAATAACAAAACTCCAGCCCCTAAGTGTACATAGAGGTTGGGAAAAACAATCCTGCTTGTGGAGAAAAAGTGAGGAAGAAAGTACTCACTACTGTACCCCTGTCCCTGCACTCTCTGCCTTCGTATCACATCCCCCACTTTACCAGAGCACTGATTACGCTCAGGGGTGTAACAGGCAGAGGGAGGAGGGTGGAACAAGAGAGAGAGAGAGAGAGAGAGAGAGAGAGAGAGAGAGAACAAGATGCAACCAGCAGCAGTCGGAGAACAAGTGATTAAAAGCCATAGTACAGGGGTGTCAAACTCATTTTCACTAAGGGCCACACTGGAAAAAGAGAATCACACCAAGGGCCATGTAAAGTTTATTGACGTACTTTTGTTACTGCATGTCACTTTTTTAACATTTTGGTAGCTTTTTTCCTCATTTGTGTTGTTTTACTGGCTTTCTCAGACATTTGTCACCTTTTTGTTGACATGAAGCCCTACAAAAGTCATCAAGAGAGTTCCTTAGCCATCACAGAATTTAGCAAATCAAGTAAAACAACAACCTGTTTCTCAGCTTGAATATGAAAACTCTCTGCTTCTTCTGGGGGAAGTCTCACAGTCGGCAAATCTGCCATATTCTGCTTTGATTGTCTGGTAATAGCAGTTTAAAAAACACTTTCCTGCTTTTAGTTTGGTGCACAACTAGGCGGGCCAAAATTTATTGTGAACCCAATTGATATATACGGATTTAAATCTGGAAGGGGCCGGATTTGGGCCTTGAGTTTGACACATGTACCATAGTGCAAAAGTGATAAATAAGTCATAGTATAGTATGTCCAAAAAAGTCATAGGGGGTTAGAGTCTGCAGTACCTATTTGCTGGGTCTAGTTGGAGCAGTGCTAACTTCTGATCGATCTTTTTTTTTTTATGATCAATTCTTTCATTATTTTTATATTTTTGAACACAACATACAGAACAAAACAAATACAATCAAACAGAAACCAAAAACCCTCAGCCACCCTCTGCGGTCTCGAGGAAAACAAACCAAACCAAAATACAAGAAAACAGAAATCACACCTTGCCTAGTCGCTCTCCTCTAGTTCTTGTGGTGTTGAGGTCATATGGACTGATACTTGTGCTGCTGCATTTTTCCACAAGTCTATAGTCGATGACTTGGCTTTGTTAATCCTTGCTGTAGAGAGCTCAAATATATTGTAACTATGTCAAGAAAATATGGCAACCACTGTTTTATACAAAGCGAGTGAGGGGGGGAGCCAGCACTGAGCTATCATTTTCTTGGTCGCGGTTGATCCAGCTAGCCAAATTTTCTTCTGTCTCCCAAGCAGATGTAATTTAGAGTCATCATTAAGTAACAAAACAATCGGGTCAGTAGGCCACCAACATTTTGAATATAAAAAGTCATAGCATAGGATGTCACCAAACGTCGTAATAAAGTCAGTACGTCAAAGAAAGTCTGGAAGAACATGCAAAATCCACACAAAAAGTCTAAGTCATGCAATACAAACCCATTACACAATCCTTCCAGAAAAGTTTTTTTGTGATTGTTGCGGGCAAAAATTCTTGATTATGCGGCACGTTTATAGAATATGCAGGATATTTATGCAATTTAATGTTTTAATGCCCTTTCGGGAACTTGCAAAAATTGCAAGAACTGTTTTGATGAAAAAGAGAAAAAAAAGTGATTCCCCCAACACCCTGCTTTTCGATGATGTTCACATTGCGTAATTACGTCACTTCATAACATTCCCATGGCAACAGGGGAAAATGGCTGCTCTTGTTTGAAGTAAACGCAACATTTTTTAACTTTCTGCTAAGATATATGTGACTTTTTTGCAAGGAACATGCGGGGATTATGAAATCATGCAGCCCCCGCATAAATATGCGGACTGGCTGATTATGCATTGAATTATGCAATCGCATAATCGCGTTTTTCTGGAGGGACTGATTATAAACGCAGAAAAAGCCTGAAAGAAGCACTTAACTTAAACAGTGAAAACACAAAACTGTAAAAGATATCAAAAAGCTGAACCATTTCCTAATGGCCGAAAGATTTGTGAATAATTTAAAGTTTGAATGACGTCTGTAGTTGAAAGTATGTGGAGCAGCTGCATTTTAAAATGGAAGAAGCCTGACGAGGATTTGAAGATTGCTGTTCCTGCTATTAATTATTGCAAGACAGCTACTCCTGTAACTCTTCCATATACTTTAAAAATGGTGTTGTAAAAAGTTGTATAAATCATGTCTGTAAGAATATGAATTTGTAAAAAAAAAATATTTTGTTGCCCATATCAGCTTGAGGGTTATGGGTGGCTGGAGCCTATTTTTCGGCAGGTTGCCAGTCCATCACAGAACACATACAGACCAACCAATCATATTCACATTCACACCTCGGGCACCAAACTTGCATTTCTTTGGACTACAGAAACCCACTCAGACACGGAGATAACATGCAGACAGAATGTTCTTGCTAAGATGGCACAGTCCACAATCCTTTTCAATCTTACTTTAGTGTCAGTGTAATATGATAATGAGTTCATATGTATCGTATTAGGATTAGGGTGTACATTAGGATCTAGGATTTATATCTACAAATTAAAACCTTAAGATGCTATCTGTGTTTTGCCAAATGAATTTTTCTATTGGATATTTCTACAGTATCCTCATGTGATACCTACAGTGTGGTTAAAGTGAAATTAATCTGTGGAGGTCATTTTCACTGGCTGATTATCAGTGTTGGGGAGTAACGGAATACATGTAACGGCGTTACGTATTCAGAATACAAATTTTGAGTAACTGTATTCCGTTACAGTTACAATTTAAATAGTTGGTATTTAGAATTCAGTTACATTGTTGAAATCAATGGATTACATGACGATACTTATCTGTTTCACGAGTTTATTCACTCTGAATAAATTAAGGCAACTCTATGCATTTTCCGGAAGCCCTGATATGAAATCGAAAAAAATAGCTATTTGCGTGATAAGTCACAATGGAGTCGGAACCGGCACGACAGAGCCAGGACAGGAATAAGTTTCTATCTTTGGAAATTCAAACAGCATTTCACATTAAAGAACGGACAGGGAGAATGAAATATAACTGTGCAGTGCAACCTCTGCTTGCCAGCAACCAACCTCCTTTCAGCGTCCAAATTACTCCACCTCCAACCTGAAGAAGCATCTTAAAGTAAGCTATTTTTTTAATTAGCCAAAGGTAGTCGTCTGCTGTAGTTTTACTGGTCACCTAGCTATTTTAACATTGACGTGCGACTTTACGTTCTCTTACGTGCTGATTTACTAGCTCCAGAGCCGTTTAAAGACTGACTAGCCCCGTTTGACATGCTAGCTAACGTTAGCTAAAATTAGCTTGTGGTAGCAAGACTTTTGTAGTATGCAGTTCGGGACTACCAATACAATAATCTATCTGCTTGTTCAGGTACACATTCAGCTAGTTGGAATAAAAAGAATAGACCTGTTTAGTAAGCTGGATGTGATAGCTGCATTCCTACACTTATAAAACGCAATTCAATGTGAAAGTAATCCTGAAGTAATCCAAGTATTCAGAATACGTTACTCAGATTGAGTAACGTAACGGAATACGTTACAAATTACATTTGTGGGCATGTATTCTGTATTCTGTAACGAAATACGTTTTGAAAGTATCCTTCCCAACACTGCTGATTATGCATTGAATAATGCAATCGCATAATCGTGTTTTTCTGGAGGGACTGATTATAAATGCAGAAAAAACCTGAAAGAAGCACTTAACTTAAACAGTGAAAACACAAAACTGTAAAAGATATCAAAAATCTGAACCATTTCCTAAAGGCTGAAAGATTTGTGAATAGTTTAAAGTTTGAATGACGTGTGTGGAGCAGCTGCATTTTAAAATGGAAGAAGCCTGAAGAGGATTTGAAGATTGCCTTTCAATGTAAAAAATAGAAGAAAAAATGTATATTTAAAAATACAAGCACAAATGTCCTTAAAGAGCTCAAAGTTTTGATATTTGAATGCTGAATCCGCATTCACACAGTAAATATGTACAACGAACAGGAGCTTATCACCCCTGAGAAGCTGGAACCAGCTAATATTTGGCATTTTAGACAAATGTTTTAACTTCTGTCACTTTTTTTCTTCTGTTAAAGGTCCGATGGCATGAAAATGTCACTTTATGAGGTTTTTTAACATTAATATGAGTTCCCCCAGCCTGCCTATGGTCCCCCCAGTGGCTAGAAATGGTGATAGGTGTAAACCGAGCCCTGGGTATCCTGCTCTGCCTTTGAGAAAATGAAAGCTCAGATGAGCCGTTTTAGAAATCTGCTTGTTATGAGGTCATAAGGAGCAAGGTTACCTCCCCTTTCTCTGCTTTTGCCCGCCCAGAGAATTTGGCCAACCCATGAGAGAGAGAGACATCGTGGCTTTCAAACGAGAAAAGTGGCAGTTGGTCAAGGCCACACCCCCCTACCCTCCACCTTGCCCCCCCTCTCTCCTCCTCAATAGCTACAAACACAGAAATGTCACATACTAAGGAAAGCTCATTGTGGGACTGGCTCTAGTGGCTGTAATTCTGCACCAAGGCTGAATTTCGGGAAAGAGACTTCAGACACAGTATTAGGGGACCACTAAGGTCTATATAAAAGCATCCAAAGAGCACCATGTCATGGGACCTTTAAACAATTAAGCGATTAATCCACTAATTGTTTTAGTCCAATACATAATATATCAACATGTCAACAATAACATGGCAGCAATAAGCTACACTGCTACGGACAGAGAGACTGACAAGACAATAACAAAGACAGAGAAAACCAGAAGAAATGAAAAGAAAAAGCACATAGTGATGAACAAAGAAAAAATGAAAGAGGCATTTTATTCAAGGACATTACATAATAGATGTGTTCTTGGATCCTCTGGCAGGCTGTGTAAATAGCAGCGGTTGATTCCATAATGGGCTTTTGACGTGGCAGGCAGCGGTGTACGTTTCTCTCCCCTGCCAGAAGAAACAAGATGAAACGAGGAGAAGGCGCTTCTTCATTTGGGAATCCATCATTCTGACGCAAATGCAAACATAATCGTAAAAGCATGATGTAGTAAAACAGCTCAGTCCGGCTCTTACGCGGCGTCTGAATAATGCAATACTCAGAATAACGCATAGTTAGAGGCTTGCACACACACACACACACACACACACACCAACACCCTTTATTTCATTTTTTATCTGTTCTTTTATTCTGACCAAGACTGATTTCCTTTTGATTCATTTTCTCTATCCCATTTCTTCTTGATTACATGCACATTGTCTCACACACAAACATGCACGCATGCACGCACACACACACACACACACACACGCACACACACACACACACACACACACATACACTCACACTCACACTCACACATCAACACCCTTTATTTCATTTTTTATCTGTTCTTTTCACACACACACACGTATACACCTCCCTTGAGTTTGAAAGGTGTGAAATCCCCGGTCGAGGTGAGAATTGAATGTTCATTATTCATTAAAAGAGCCTCCCTCAGTGAGCACACACACACAAACACACACACACACACACACACACACACACACACACACACACACATACAGGCAAGAACACAGCTTCACAGGTGATTTATAACAAGGGACCCCATTAATAAATGATGCAAGATTTTAATACCTATTCATCCATCAATATGTAGCCTCAGTGGATGCTCACTCTGGTTACCACTCCCATTATTAGCCTACCAGACACCCAATAATCAGTAGATATACAGTTCATCATTGGGCACAACGCCCCCTTCTCTTTGACAAATGATCAAATACAGGAGAGGGATGATTACAAAAGGCTTAGCATCTCACCAAGCAGTGGTCAGGCGTGTTCCTGCTATTAATTATTCAACAATAGTAGAGCCATTGCAAGACAGCTACTCCTGTAACTCTTCCATATACTTTAAAAATGGTGTTGTAAAAAGTGGTATAAATCATGTCTGTAAGAATATGAATTTGTAAAAAAAAAAATAAAATAAAAAAAACTTGCATTTCTTTGGACTACGGAAACCCACTCAGACACGGAGATAACATGCAGACAGAATGTTCTTGCTAAGATGGCACAGTCCACAATCCTTTTCAATCCTACTTCAGTGTCAGTGTAATATGATAATGAGTTCATATGTATCGTATTAGGATTAGAGTGTACATTAGGATCTAGGATTTATATCTACAAATTCAAACCTTAAGATGGTAAGACTGTATGCACTTACACTTGCACTTACAATTTCTGATCGGGGTTTCTATGTAATTTACTATCTGTGTTTTGCCAAATGAATTTTTCTATTGGATATTTCTACAGTATCCTCATGATGATACCTACAGTGTGGTTAAAGTGAAATTAATCTGTGTGGTGGAGGTCATTTTCACAGTTTGGTGAGTCACTCTGAACTTCACATAGCCAAGTTATATGGCTATATGTATATCCAGGATCATGGGTATTTGAACTTGGCTCACCTCTGTGGTACCCGCACAAGGACACCTGTTTGACATCTGTGAAACCCCTCCAGACTCCTCTGTCCACTGTAAAAATGTTTTCATGCTTATATTCATTAATTTCACACGGGACACAATCTGCCGTCTCCTGTGTGAAAGTCCTGTGTTTGTTTGACCCATCCCTCCACGCTATGCGAACATACGCAGATTTTGATTAGAAATATTTTGTTATATGTGAAAGACAAACGTAAGCTGGGACAAAATAAACTCATATTATAGGGGGGCACGAGGTGCCCTTCTAGCCCCGCCCCTGTTGCTTATACAGATAGATATATGTACGCTGTAAGGAGTTGAGAAAACAAATACAAACACAGCCAAGCCACATGTTGTGATGAAATTCAGGTCAGCTTCCTTTAAGATTGAAGATAAAAAGATCAGTGATGTGAAGCGGATCCCGCAAGAGGCGAACCCTTGATATTACTGTATGTGAATGCATTTTGTTGCGGTTTAATGTTGAGCCTTTTTGACCACTAGTTGTCAGAAATTGATTTTCAGGAAACCTTACTTTGGCATGTCTTTCACTTTAACAATACCTGTGAGCTTTCTCTGCATTGCTGTAGCCTACTTCAAAAAAAAATTTTGCACCCAGAATCTGCTCATACATAACATATCAATAGCTTGAGGAAAACCTTCAGAGAGGAAAATCTCAAGGAACCTATAGCTGTGATTAGTGTTCTCCTATCTGCCTGAGTGCATCACCACAACTCTGCTGTCTTCTGCTGGACTTGAGAACTGCAACTTCCTGTATCTGCAGAGGACATTTTAGATTACGTCAAAGCAGAATTGCCTCAGCCAGAATCAGCTGTTTAGCAAGTATAATTAAGAGGGTCAGAAGAAAAGGCTGATGGGCTGCTATTGCTGCCTTCTGGCTAGCAGCCCAATTCAACTCTGCACAATAATAATGGCCAAAAAGATGAGCCATTCAATAAAGTTTTTTATTTTTATTTGTTTGTGACAGTCCTCTGGCCTCCACTCTGCCCATCCAAACATCACCTGTATATTTTTTATTTTTTAACACTACACTGAGTGCTTTGGTAGGGTCAATTAAGGCTGCAAACATTCTGCGTTTTCAGAAGATAGTCTCATATTTAGTGATCAGAATTAGAATACTTTGTATGCCACAACATTCACAACAGATGTGTGAACTGTAAAACACTTTGAAAGACAAAGTTGTAGCAAAGAGATGTTATTTGTATAGATACAGTAAGAAAACAGTACTTTGTCATGTGAAGAAATAACTTGATACATTGACCAGGGTGATATAAATCTACAAAATGGGATGTGAGATGTTCAGAGGAGCACGGAGGACAAACCAACATAGAAAGAAAAACAAGGAAAGGAAGAACAAACAAGAGTCTGAGAAAGTAAAGATTGAGGCACTGAAGATCTAAGCTGTCAGGTCGGCTCTGAAGGAAACAGAAATACGATGCGAGAGTATGAGATGAAGAAGGAAGGGCTGGAGGGTAATGGACTAATGGAGATGGACATGCAGAGGTCAGAGACGAGTCAAGAGACAGAAATGTGAAAGGAAAGATTGAAAGAGGGATACAGTGATGAAGGAAAAGGGGAGAAGAAGCAGGACAGAGCAAAAGAGACAATGAAACAGAGAAGGCAAAACATGAGGAAGAACAAAATGGAGAATAAAAAAGGGGAAAGTGGAGGGACAACTAAGAAGAGTACTTCAGGGTCAAAGGTAAATGAAAGTGCAAACTGAAACATAAAGGTAGAGAGAGAGTCACGGAAACAACAGAACAGGAGTATGAATATAAGACAGGGGAAAGGAGCACTTAGATGCAGAGTATAAAATAAATAAGAGCTTAAAGACGTGCAAAAGAATGAGAACTGATGGACAGAGCAGAAGTTACAAAAGAGAAATGCACCTCAGACAGTAAATAAAATTAGAATATTAGCCACTGTCATTGTTTTATTTAGTGAGTGCTGATGAGTTAGGGTACTCTTATACAAGCTACAAGTAATATGAAGTCTTCAAGATGTTGAAAAAGATGTTTAATTGGCAGAGGGTGCACATAGGCTGCTAGATTTTTAATGAATAGCCCAAAGATATATATATATATATATATATACACACACACAGGAGTGCAGAGTCAGGTGTAGATAGTATGTCATTGAGGTTTGTTTGATGCTTCAATACGGACAGAATAGTTATCAGATAGTGCCCATCAAATTAACGGCAACATGTCTGAAAGTGGTTTTCAAAACTTTTTTCCAACTTTTTTTTCCAAAACAAATTAACTGAATGCCAAAGATGTCTTTGTACGTGGCTAGAAATCTCAAATCACCTGCAAGTAAGCAGAAAAGTTGGAGGTAAATGGTGATGGAGCTGGAACAAAACTGCTGGGGTAGCATCTCTGCATTCCTCATTAGTGGACTTAGTTTTATTTTGTACTTTTGGCCTCTGGGTGGTTCAACATGAAGAATCCATGGATCCAAATTTGTTGTAATTTGAACTTAACTGACACTTAAACTACATTACTGTGGCCAGGTTGGTTCAGTGGGTAGAGCAGGCACACATATACTGAGCGGTTTATGCCTCGACGCAGAGGTCCAGGGTTCGAATCTGACCTGTGATGATTTCCTGCATGTCTTCCCCCTCTCTTTCTCACCTAGCTGTGCATGTCTTCCCCCTCTCTTTCTCACCTAGCTGTCCTATCAAATAAAGTTGGAAAAGCCCACCAAAAATAATCTTAAAAAAAAACTACATTACTTTACCTGATTTGTTTTCTTAGAATACTTTTAGTTGCCACTTTATGCGGTACACAACTCAAACTAATGCAGTCTAATACAACGTCCCTGCAATAAATCCTACCTTCATTAAGATTATTAGTGTTCCATTTTTTTTACCTGCTTTCGAGAGGTGTTTTGTTTCAACTTTATGATAATTTTTGGAGGATGTAATTTGCAGTGCTTTATTGCATTATACTGAAAGGTGCGTCCGTTATTTAGCCCACCCTCATTGGTACAGATGGACTGGGCAATGTAATAAAAGTACTTTGCTGAAAAATGAACATCACACATTCAGTAGATTCAGATGAAAATAAATGTAACTTGTAGAACTGATAAACATTACAATCACGCTACTAGATACTGTACCTTGCCATCAGACTAACACTCTCATACACAAAGCACACACAGACACTTATGTCTGCACAATTACTCTATTATCTTACATGCAAACACATATACTCTCTCATGCGCTCTTAATCACAAACACACACTTCTTGGAGACTTTTCACCCTCAACGTATGGACACATAGTTTAGATTATTTGCATAAATATATTAACACATACACAGGTTTTCTGTTTTCACACACAAACATAAACACAAAAACAGTTAAACATACACATGAGCAGATAATGAGACAATGGGCCCCTGGGCAAACACATGCAACATGCCCCACCTTTTTGGAGTATTTACATTTCCAACCTAAAAGGTTTTTATAATGAATTCTAAATCAGTGTTAAATAGTGTGAACTGTATTTGCTTAATGAAGAAAGTTTGCCACTCAGGAAGAGGTTTGGCTTTGTTTTTTTCACTGATGCAAATGTAGGATTTGATTTCTGTTTCCTCATCTTGCAAGCAAATAATAATTAGATTGTAAATTACATGTAATTGCAACTCCTCATTTTACAAGATAAAGATGCATAATCTGCATGATTTGCTTAAGGTGAGGAACAGGGTTTTATTCAAGCTTTATTTCATCACGTCATTATTGTAATGTAGAGGCTCAAAGTGAAATTTACCATTCAAACCTAATTAAACTGCGTAAAGATTTTTCATGTAATTACAGCATCTTTCAAACGAGACAATCTTTGTGAACATTGATGCAATCTACTAGTTGCTTGTAGCCCATTCATCTCATTGCCCTGGGATCCAATCCAAGCAATGTGGTCAAAATTAGACATTTCCACATGCTATGTTGAAATGTTAACTTTATGTTAGTACCCTAGTTGTATTTACCCTGTATTTATCTGTTTTTTTTGTGTTGAATTGCAAATGTTACTTGTACTCTTTATGCACATACATGTATTTTATTTTTTGTCAGCACTAGGAAAGTGTTTCTTTAAAATGTCTCTAAATAATCCTAGAATGGATGGGCCGTGTCAGCAGCCAGACACGAAAATGAACAACTCAATCATTCATTCATTATTGCTACACATATTGACTTTTCCGGGACTGTGACGAGCCGGGTAATAACAAATCCTGGACGAGCCCCCAATTTGTTATGACCCGGCTCTCAGGCAACAACACATAGGAGACATACCATTATAAAGTTTTACAAACGTATGCTTTATTAAATCAAATCAAACCAAAATAGACCAAATTAAAGGATTGTGGGGTGTGGTTGTAAGTATAGTCAGTGGTGTAAGTGTGTATGAGTGATGGATGTGTGTGTGTGTGTGTGTGTGTGTGTGTGTGTGTGTGTGTGTGTGTGTGTAGTGTAAAGTGCACATAAAGCATCCAGATAACCTAAAGATACCGAACCAATCCAACAAATAAGAAGGGAGCGCTGAAACTGCAGCAACCGCCAGACAGGCAGAGAGAGCCCAGAGCTGCACTGCAGTCAGGCTTAAATAACCTGGGAACACTCAGCTGTTCCAGGTTAGAATAATTTATGTTTCAGTATCATCATGTGTGTTATAATCATTGTCATCTTTCTTCAGTCTTTATGTTGATTACAATGCATTCTAATCAATTCCAATCACCTCGGAAGCCCGAGCTGGGAATAACATCACACCCGATTTGAATGCATTCCTTACAAGTCTGGTTTTTCATTGAGAGGATAGCTCTAGCCAGGTTAGCCATTGTTAGCAATACCATTAGTTAAAGCTACATTATGTAAGAATTTCTCCCATCTAGCGGAGAAATTGTAAAGTATCAACGTGATCCGCCATCTTCAAAAGGCTTTCAAATCTCCACGGTGCCACTAAAAGTGTGAAAGGCTATGTCCCTCTTTAGCTAATGTATTTTAAAGATGGAGGCGCAACATATTCTGAATGATTCTGAATGGCAGATTCTACGCTTACAATAATACTTTGATTAGTTGGTGGAAATAATTACACATGAATGAGAAGGTTTTTGCTAAGAATCAACTCAAAACCTTACACAATGGAGCTTTTTTTGTGCATACAAACAGCATAATAACATGCCCATAGATAGAAGTTGGACAGGAGTGTGTGTACAACTGATTTAGTAAGACACAAATAAGACAGAAGTGCTAATAACTGTATGTTACTACAGCTTTCACTACTGTTGATGCACAGGGCAGCCATGTTTGATTTTGAACCCCGGCTACTTCAAGGTTGTCCGGGTTCCGAGCTCAGAAATCCGAAGTCAGGGGGCGAGATTCCAACTTTGACCTCGGAAAATCCAACTTCCGAGTACAAATGGAATGCACTATAATAGCAATACATTTCCATGGTGGATAACTCAAAACACTTTATATTGCTATACTCATGTTGAAAATGTGACTAACGCATACCAAGCGTATTAATGCACAAATTGGTTTGAGAAGTTTCTGAGGACGTTTTTGATACTTTCTTCAACGTTTTTAAACTTATCACGATTTATATATGTTTTAAGTGACACGAAGTCCAGCTGTCCACAGTTTCTTTTTTTCTATGAGGAATCAATAAACTTCCCTTTTAACAGCCACCTTTAAAGCCTACAGGTGGTTCAGTGTTTCATGCTGAAAGGTCTCACTTAAGCAGCACCATTGTTGCAGCAAAGAGTTATGCAGGATTCCCGCTGGCCTTAAAAAGACAAAAGTCTGTGTTTTTTTTATTTGATTGACAGTTACACAAATTGCTACTTTTTTCATGTTATGTTTTAGAATAACTTAATTCTAACTAGGTCAGCAATCTATAATCATGTAGTTCAAGACTTGTAATCTCGGTGAGATACAACAAAAAAGTAAATCCAGAACTGCTCCTGTGTGATTTTCCCATCTGTCTTCAACAGATTGCAGCTGTCACAGGAAATTATATTAAATTTAATCATAAAAAAAATGTTTTCAATCCACGAATACAGCATTGTGTAAAGGATTTTCTGAAGATATGAGCATTTCAACAATGACACCACTTTGCATGTGAAAAGAAGACAAAAGCAGGTGTACATTTGTGGTATTTTGGGCATTAAAAAATATTCCCTGACTTGTCTCTGATCAAAGGCTTCCTTTTCTAGCAGCGAGACTCATGGAGAACAGCAGTTTGGAAACATGCCACGAGTTTTCTTTGTCAGCAGAAATGGCCAAAAAAAGACATCCCATATACCCTATTCTGAACTGGTATATCTAAAATGTCAGAGGAAAACAAAAATTAAAAACTTGCGCTTTGATATTGCAAATTAAAAAAAAAAAAAAAAAACTAGCTAGGGGAAAAAGTAATTCAATTTAGTTAAACTGTCAAAGCTAGCCTTGGATATCTCACCGCATACATTTAACTCAACATAGCTTTACAGCGGTTTAGTTTGTTTCTAGAGCCCACATATTACCAAGACAGAGTGCAGCCTAGACAGTAATATGAAGCTACTGTGTGGCGGTGCTCTTACTGTGATTTAACTTACTTTAGTTCCAGGTAGCGGTACATTTTGTATTTTAACATGCTGAAATGACACATTTGGATAATCATTGTTTATGTGATACAACAAATGTCAAAACCCCGACTATTGTTCATTAGTTAGTTTGGTTTTAATGGTTTGGGCTAGGGCTTTAAGTTCCCTTTTAAAGGGAATCTTAATGCTACAGTGGCATACAAAAAAGCACAAAGCCAAGTCCATAACAAAAATTGTTTTCCCAGTTTGCTGTGGAAAAACTTGACCTCCACCCCCTCCAACACCTTTGGGATGAAATGGAACACCTTTAAGCCAGGCCTTATCAGCCAACATCAGTGCCTGACTTCACTAATGCTCTTATCTCTGTATCAGAGTAAATCCCCACAGCCAGGTTTCAAAATCTGGTGGACAGCTTTCACATAATAGTAGAGGCTGTTATTGCATATGGGTGTAATGATTAGGTTGTCCACAAACCTTTGGAAACATCTAGTGCATATGAACCATTCATTTATAGCACACCATGTCAGGGGACTTCTTAAAAAACTCAAACAGTAACCAAATTGACAGTCAGTAACATTTGAACCACGAGATACAGGAGGAGTCATGAACACACTTAACTCTATGAAACACACTTGGGCTGGAAAAGGATAGGAAATTGCAGGTAAAGTGGGGTCAGGATGAGTGAGAGTGGGAAAGAGCACGGTGAAGATAATAAAAGGGACAGATAAGAGACGAGTAAAGGGGACAGGAGTGAAAGATGGGAGGAACTCTTCCAAACTGATTTCCCCTGATTGGTATTACTCTCACTAGATCACTCGTTTCCTCTCTAAGCATGGGAAGTCTTGTTTCAGAGTAAAAGAACAGACTTTGCACAATACAGAGATAAGAAATCAGCAGGAAATACCGCTGGGTCTGCAATTAGTGTTTGGGTCAAAGTTCTGATTAATCCCTGTTCAGTGACTGTGTGTGTGTGTGTGTGTGTGTGTGTGTGTGTGTATGTGTGTATGTGTGTCTGTGTCTGCGTAAGTGTGTGTGTGTGTGTGTGTGTGCTGCATGTGTAGCAGTTGTGTGCAGAATTGATCGTACAGCCAGGTCAATGGCTGTACCAATAAGTAATGAATTGCACTTGTGTTCGTGTGTGTGTGTGTGTGTGTGTGTGTGTGTGTGTGTGTGTGTGTGAGAGAAAGAGAGTCTGTCTGGAAGATTAAAATGTTTTCATGTGTATCTAAATGCCACTGTACTAGTGTGTGGGTACTTGTTGAACTGTGTGCATACCCCTAACACAGGGCTATAACATGCACATACACAAAAGTCACACTATGTAAGCAAATGTATGTGGATACCTGAATATGACTGGCTGCCCACCACATTTTAGAACCTGACTGCAGGGATTTACTCCCATTCAGTCAGATGTTGGATGATAAGGTCTGGTTATCAGTCGGCGTTCCAGTTCATCCCAAATGTTGTTGATGGTGTTGAGATCAAGCTCTTTAACACCAAACTCAGAGAACAAATTCTATAGTGACCTTTATAAATCTTGCACAAGAACGGGCCTCCCCCAAACTGCCACCAAAAATATGGATTCACAATATTGTATAAAATGTCATTGTAGTGTATTAAAATTCCTGGCAATTGAGGGGCGCCTGGGTAGCTCACCTGGTAGAGCAGGCGCCCATATATAGAGGTCAACTCCTCAATGCAGTGGCCGCAGGTTCAACTCTGCCCTGTGGCCCTTTGCTGCATATCATTCCCCCTCTCTCTCTCTCTCTCTCTCTCCCCCCTTTCATGTCTTCAGCTGTCCAATATAAATAAAGGCCTAAAATGCCCCACCAAAAAAATAATCTAAAATCCCTGGTAATTGGAATGAACGGACCACACCAAATAATTATAAACAAGAAGTATGTGGACAGAGGTATAACATACATACATCATTTATTAATAAAACAATAACACATCATCTCATATCTCATCTGTCTCATATGACAGCTGTGTATGTGGCTTCGTGAAGACTTTGGGATGAGACTAACTCCTGCAGCTCCTTCTCTGCCTCCTGTCACTCCAAGGACGAGCTCTGCTGTTGTCCATGTTGCTGGGCGGTTATTACCTTTCAAGCGCTGTCAATTAAAGCGCTAGATCATGGTGAGGGTGATGAAAGAGGTCAGAGAGGTTTGCTCCTGACCCTGTATAGCCAGACAGCCACCTGTTCCAAAAATTGTTTCCTGGGCGACAAAGTGACTGTCAGGACCAAGAATACCAATCAGTCAGGATATGACACTTTCCCGCTGCTTCAAGTGTGTTTTTGGCAGAGCCACCAGCAGGACGGTCAACAAGTTTGAATGTCTTTTACCGACTTGACTAACTCAATATATGTTCAGACTACTAGTGGAAGACATATCCACATATTTCTTTCAAGTAAAATACTACAATGTAAAAGTAGTAAATTAGAATCAAAACAAATGATCTGTAATGTGAAAGGAGTCGGTTTAAGTGACAAACCAACAGAGAATCATCCCTTAGTTCTGCATGTCTCCTCATCTCTACAGCCCATTTTAGCATCTTTCCGCTCATTGTTATGCTGGCATGGTTTTCAGTGCAAAAGTTCTGATAAACTGACTTGACTCTAGGTCTACCTATCCAGTAGCAAACAACAGACAAGGGTTACTACTAGCTGGTGCATAAGTGGAGCATTTAGCAGGTGAAGAGCCAGATATTCACGTAATTTAATCCATTTGTTAGGCCTGCTGCCCCTAGGTAGCGTCTCTGTTCTCTCCCCGCTCCCTATCTCTTCTGTCCTAATTGCAGGAGTAGAGTCTGGTGTGCGGGAGTCAGGGTTCCAGCTGCCTCTCATCTACCACAATCAACCTCTGCTTCATATACCTGGTCAGTCCTCCGTTCTGCGTCAGATCGTAGATCATACTGCCACACTGCCAATTTGGAACCTGACTCCTGCTACTGCTCCACTCCTGCCATACTCTGAACTGGAACCACCACCACTGGACCCCACCTCTAGCCAGTTAAAGGTGCTCTAAGTGATGTGACGCGTATTTTAGGCTACAACATGTTTCCGCTAGCTGCCTGTCCCCTGAATACACTGTAAAAAAACGCGGTCTCTGTAGACAGCCCAGGCTCCACAAACGGCAACAAAAACAAACTGCGCCAACCTGCCCCACGAACCATAACAAACAGTGTTCCAGCCAATAACCGACAAGAAGGAGTTGGTTGAGCCATCAATGCAGCAGCGTTAGCACGTAGGCTACTTCCACAATGCGTATTCATGACTCAACCAACTCCTTCTTGTCACTTATTGGCTGGAACACTGTTTGTTATGGTTCGTGGGGCAGGTTGGTGCAGTTTGTTTTTGTTGCTGTTTGTGGAGCCTGGGCTGTCTTCAGAGACCGCGTTTTTTTACAGTGTGTTCAGGGGACAGGCAGCTAGTGGATAGTGAGGAGATATTTGCTGTATTTGACAAAAAATGTTGTAGCCTAAAAAATACGTTACATCACTTAGAGCACCTTTAAACTCTCTCTCTCTGATGCACCCACTCACTCCTTCCCGGAATTCTCCTGATCTGTTTTCCACCCTTGAAACCTGGACTTGCCTCCCCACTGGAAACCTGGACTTGCCACATGAGTACTTTAAATAAAACCTGTCTCTGCGTCTGTCTGCATTTGGGTTCTGCTTATCATTCAAACGTAACACTATTGATTTGTGTACACGGACATGTTTTTTTTTGTGACGGGTCAGCACGTTTTTTAAACTAATGTATTTCAATTGGAAGCATCTTTCGTGTTCACAGCACATTTGCTTGTCAGTCGGAACTGCAGCCGAGAAACTGTATCGCTTTGCTATTAGGACCGCTGATTTAATCAACATTTATTCACGAGATGTTATCACGGTTTATATTTTTATGTCTTTTAATGTTACTATTTTGGTCTTATTACCAGGGATATTTATTAATATTTTTAAAACTATAACACTACATTAATCATCGCTTCAATGTACATATTACATATGTGATTTTGACACCAGCAACCATGGGACAAGTTGCTCAGTTTTTTTTCCAGGAAGTTATGCACCGTAATAACGTGTACCCAATCCACGGAAGTGACGTAGTAATTACCGCTACACATGAAAATTAATACAGCTTGTTTTATTGCCCCCAAGTGGCCACAGTGCAAAAGCACCAAATTAAATGCAAATATCCTGCATTAAAATGTATACTAATGTAAAATAAATATTATGAGCACAATTATCAAAGTACTAAACATGATTAAATTGGAGGAAATTATTTGTGTTGAATATATGTGCACCTTGAAATGTTGATGTCTGTTGAAATGTTGATGTGCAAGGAAACAAGACATGCCTAAACCTTCCTGTCCCACTAGTTGCCTTGCATACATATTGTAAGAAAACTAATAAAAATAAATTGTTGGCTAGGCAGCCCCCGTAGCTTAGGGACTCTAACTATGAACCACAATGTCCCTAATTCCACTGGGGCTCTTTGTTGTCTCTCTCTCTCTCTCTCTCTCTCTCTCTCTCTCTCTCTCTCTCTCTCTCTCTCTCTCTCTCTCTCTCTCTCTCTTTCTCTCTCTTTCATTCCCTGTCATCTCTATGCTCCAATAAAGGCATAAAATGCCCAAAATATATGAAAAAGTTTGTGTTTAAAGAACAAATTTCACTGCACAAAATTTTGCATAATTGTCCAATACCAAGGGCTTTAAATCCAGGCTCATTTCCAGGCATTGTATGTGTGGCGAAATATTTTCATGTATTTCACCTTAGGTGTGCACT
Organism: Perca schrenkii; assembly: GCA_025617405.1. NCBI lineage: Eukaryota > Metazoa > Chordata > Actinopteri > Perciformes > Percidae > Perca > Perca schrenkii. Next base: position 35,688,716 of record CM046788.1, read on the forward strand.
TTCTAGACTATGGTCTTACGAAAGGAAATATAGACCTAATATCTCTATATTATGCAGGAAATTACCAGTTTTCATTTCAATAACTGGCTGAGTGAGGGTTGCACAGCTTATTTCCTGAGATGGATTTTGAAATGACACATTATTTGCCTATTTTCACGGTGGAGGCCATTTTCAAAGAGCAGTCTTGTGTGTGTGTGTGTGTGTGTGTGTGTGTGTGTGTGTGTGTGTGTAGTGTGTGTGTGTGTGTGTGTGTGTGTGGTCATTGTGGATGGATGGTCACATTAAATGTTTCAGTGTCTGGCTTTATAGCTGCTGACACAGCATTGCGAATGAACAGGTATGCACTTTAACTTTAACAGGGCCATGCTTGTGATGCATCTGTTTATATCATTAAATACAACAATGCTTGGCCTTTAACGGACAAATAATCAATATGCAATAGCACCGCACATCTTATCTTCTACACTTCCCCAGTTACATTCTCAGCAAATTCACAGCTCTTCATAAAATGGGCATTTTTAGGAGATTAAAATCGAAAAAATTAAATTTTCTCAATAACAATGTATTGCAAATATAGAATTTTTTTTTTTTCTACAGAAATTGCACGGAGAAAGATTACATGGCATTGTAGGAACAATTACGACAATGAGAGCTGAAGCTGTTTTGAAATGATAACTGAAACCAAACAGGTGGGTAGTGCTGTGTTGCTTTTTCTTATTGCCTATTGTAACGTCAATAAGAACTGAACAAGGTGCTAATTTTTAGATTTAACACCATCCTAAAATCAACTGGAACAACTGATTCTTTAAAGGGGTTTCTTCTGGGTCAAAGACATCCATGCAGTGAATTAAGACATTGGAAAAGCACAACCTCTTGCTTGTCCTAATAATTTGTTCCATGATGAGGACACAGCCGCTGATGACAAATAAATGACAGGTCCCTTTATAGAAACTGGCAGTGATAGACATGCTTTGACTGGCCTCCTGCTGTTGTAACCAAGTCTTGGGGACTATATTTTGCACAAGTATCGGATGATGACAGATGCATGATTGGAGATGTCTGACTTCCTGTCCGTCTTAAGGTGTTGTTAGCTTTCTGAAGGGGGCTATTTAAGGACAGATTTCTGCCGGGCCAAGAGGAAACCGAGACACAGCTAAATATAGTTATTACAAACAATTTACCTTCTAAAGTGTACCTTCAGACATTTTAGGGAAAAGGCTGCTTCTCCTGAAAGGACTGAAGCTTCAATGTATTAAGTAATAATGGTTTTCACTGCTTCAGCAAAATCAATTGAAATGTTGGTTTGAATTGCAGAATGTAGCTGCAGAACAATACAAAATGTACAACAGTCCTAGGGAGTTTGGCAAGGTAGTTCCAAATGGGAATGCAAGGACAAGTTGGAATTTTAACATTTAGAAATTTGAGCTGGTGTCAGTGCAATGCATACATGTTTACACAATTAGTAATACAAGAAGCATTAGCTATAACATTTCTTTCTGTGCATAGGGCACTTACTGGAAATCATCATCTCACATCAATAGCTCTTTTGTCATATAGGATAAATTTGCACCCTCTTGCAGCCCCATTTTTTCATTTAGCCTGATAAGACTGGTGTGTTATGTGGAGTAGAGACAGACAGTAAGATTGTTGGGTTTGGGGATGGAAATGCCAAATGGGAATATTGAGTGCCTGAAGTAGTGAACTACAGAACAAGATAAAAGATAAGAGAATAAAACAGCAAATCCGGTTGCCTTTGATTCATACTTCTAGATATTCTACTACTTGATTGGCTGATAATCTTCACACAGAAATGGGAATGGGCTTGCATTGGACACATTTGGTGTACCTCATGAAGCTCAGATGGCAAGTAGCTAAGGACACACGTGGGAAGAGGTACATACTAGGGCTGCATGATATAAGGAAAATATGCAATATGTTATAACGTTGCTGAATATAGCAATAACGGTATTACTTGTGATAAATAAACAGATACTGAAGTGTAATCAATTCTGCATTTCTGATGCTTTCAGTATTCTGCTTTAGTACAACAATTTGCGTGTTGATTTTAAAATAAATCTTCCAAAAAATCTTTTATTACACAATTTGAACATTGAATTGAATATAAAAGGCACCACAAAAAAAAGAATGACAGTTCGATTTTAAAGTGCAGTTTTGTACTGATACTTTCAACTAACACATAAAATATCTTAGTGTCTTTTGCGATATGTCGCAGCCTTTTGCGATATGTATATTGTGACAGATGATATCGCAATAACAATAAAATAAACAATATATTGTGCAGCCCTAGTACATCCTATATGAAAGAGGTACAAATAGGATAGGGCACCTATAGGTACTCTTTTTGGAGCCCATTCGATCATCATCATGGACCCTTTAGTCTCGCTTTGCCAGACCTTCCTCCACAGCGCTGCAGAGGAGGGTCTGGCTAGTCCACACAGCATTCCGGGATGGGAGAGAAACGTACTCTGGTTTATTGTCATGTCCCAATCTTAATGGGCAGGGCTAAGATCGGCAACGGAGCCCCGGTGCCGCTGCAAAATAGAGCCCATGTGGGGCCCATGTGAACATTTCAGCTCAGGCCATGAAAAAACATCCTGGGTCACATTCAAACACCAGACTTTATATACTTTAATCCAAGCAACGCTCCAAAACTAGTTTATTTTAATAATGGAATGGTAATTGAAATTGTTTATCAAAGTGATACTAGGTGTGGCGATTATGAAAAGAAATAAAGAAACTAAAAATGTTAAAATGAAATATGAATGAAATGATCCATGAAATACTTGAGTGATTTTTCAAATCTCTCCGTGGCTGTACCATTCTCCCTCTGTCTCCATCTGTCTCTCTCTGTTTTGGCCATTTTATGAGGAACTGATATGAAATGTCAGTGGGCTGTCCGTGTCTCCAATCCTTATTCCCATCGCCCTGAGCAGCCATTGTTTCTGTGGCCCAGATACCGGGTTTCTGCTGAGAGGGAGAGGGTGGACGCTCTGCATACTGATACGAAACTCTCACACTCCCTCTTTCACTCACATTAAAACAATGGAGAGAGTGAGGGAGATAGGCTGGCAGTAAAATGGAGGGAGGGAGAGAGAGAGAGAGAGAGAGAGAGAGAGAGAGAATCACACTTAAAAGACAGAACATATTAAGACAGAGTCGGCAAAGAAAGGGAGATAGGAGAGGGGGCAAATCATTAAACAAAACGCTGGTGCCGCTGCAGTGCTTCAAATCAGCTGTCAAGTCCCCGGCCCTCACGGCGAGATAGCAGGAGGGAGGAAAACAGCGACAGAGAGAGGTGGAGGGAGATATCGAGGGAACTTAAAGGTCAGAACACAATGAGTTTCCATCAAGGAGGAGGGCAGAGTCAAGTGCTCACATCTACCAGCCCATCTCTGTTTAATGCTGCAGGCCACCAGTGTTGATTCCACCACAGGCTTCAACCTGCAAAACAAAACTATCATAGCCTCATGGCTGTTTAAAAAATGCAATTCAGATAGATGGAGTACACAAGTAGCATATCCAACATATACAGCTTTTGCATAATAGCAGTAGAGCCGTCATTTCCTTTGTGGAATGCTTTATTTTATAGTTTAATTTCCAATTATGGTCAGCAATTTAACTACACTGTTGGTGCATATACTTTAACTGGTACAGAAGTGACTTTATCAAATGGTGCTTTATTTAATTACATTTAAATGTGTTCTCCAAATTGAAATGTTTGTCCTGGCAACTTGATTCTACAGCTGTTCTACAGTAGGTGTTACCCAACACTAGGTTGGAATCCCACTGGTGGGGAAGGATGGTAAAGAGTTTGCCTTGACTGATCAGCCTCATCACCTGTTAAGCTAACAATATACACCTTGTTGTTTCAGATCCTAGTCGGGGTTTCGATTTACCCTGCAGAAATCTAAGCAGCAGTTAACCGTAGTCCTCAAAAATCGACTGGAGTTTAAAATGACAACACAAAGAAAGCGGAAGGTGATGGACATCTGGCCGAAAAGAGGGACATCCCGGAAGTGGAACGCCGTGTACATAGACTATAGACTACTGACAGCCTATTTAAAGTTGAATGAGACATTTGTCACTTATGGTTATTTAGTGAAATTCAAGCCAATCTTACATTTTGTGTATAGAAAGGCATAAAAAACCTGACAAGAAAACTTGCTTACCTATACTCCTATTGCAAAAGTTCTCCCTAGTTCATATTCAAAACAGCTTGTTCTGATTCCTCTTTCACCTTTCACGGTTGTCTTTGCATTTTTTGACTTTGACTTTTAACACAGCAAAATTACTGTCAGACTTATTTGTATACTGCAGTTCCTCTTAGAATGCAGGAGCTGAATGATGTCGAAGAAGGACTCCTCCCCTTGTGGCAGCCATTTTAAAAGGGAAAGGTCTGGTGTAATGCATGAGTTTTTTTTTCTGTAAGGAGGTGGCATTTGAAGCTTTGATTCGTAAATGTAAATCTGTCTCTCATGGGAGAAGGTTGAAAGAGGGATTTGTTATGGTATAATTTGAGAGTTCAGAGGAACAGGCTTTTTCCAGTGCCTCGGAGAATAAATACTTTGAAAGAGTGCTGCATGGTTTAGGATTATCAAAGATATCACATTTGTTGATGAAAGATCAGATACCGCAGTGGCGTGACAGGAACAAAAGCATGATAACGCAGAGCGCATCCAACAAGAAACATTCAGCAACAGCTAAGTTTAGTCATAAAAGATAACATAAAATGGCTAGAAAACTGTATATTTATATTCAATAAAAGAAAGTTGACAGTATTTTCATGATAATTTCATAGTCAAACACTTATGTGACTTACATTGACTCAGTAAACACAACCATGAATATCTGCTCGATGAAAATACAGGAAATCATGCAAATATAACACTTTATTTCATTTGTCATAAGGGACATTTTTTTCCACCTCTATACTCTGGATTCTGTTAATAATTACAAGTAGTCATTGCACAGTCCCCAACCGTTTACAGAAAAATCTCATCCCTCGTTCCCCACACCCCCCACCACCCTCGACACATAGATCGCCATCCCTCTCTTCCCACCCTACCCTCCGAAGAAACATATAGAGATAACAGGCTCAGTAGAAAAACAGTCATTTGTTCCTACAGTTTATACAAAATTCACAGATTTATCTTGTTTGTTTGCCTTCTTCATTTAGTTTACACACCGCTTCCCCCGAACAGGCAACCAAACTGCATTAAAATCACACCGGAAATAGATCAAAAGTACACAGTAAAGTAAAGCAAACAACAGTGAACAAAAGTGAACATAGACTGGAAAGATATAGCTACCGCCGCTGATGTGGGTTTGTGGACATTACAATAAAGCAGCCTGTTAGTGGGGGCCAGTACAGTGAAGACAAATTATGTTCACATTTCAGCTCATTTCATTCATGTCCCACAACAGTGTCATGGTTCTCCTCTGATCTGACGCTTCGCATAACAAGCGTAACTAATAACATGTGGTACATTAATAACAGGCTTTATTAGTGTTGACTGTGACTTGTATATGTATCAGTGTTAATGAGTTGTATTTTCCTCCCTGGATTTATAAAAATGAGAACTTGGAAGAGAAAAGTACAAGAAGAAAAAAAAGCGGGAAAACACAAATACTATCAATAGAGCACCATCTTTTGTCCTCTTTATCTATTGGATAGAAATAGAGATACACTAAGGGCAACAACTTGAAGTTGAAATTATAAGGAATATCGTTTTCATAGGTTTTGTTTCAGCTTTTCCGTGTTCACAGGACAAAATCTATCCATTTGCGTGAAATTGGGTTTTTAGGCTATTTTGGGAAATGCGCTGTAGCTGTGGTCAGCAGTGAACAACAGACAGGAGAATCATGAAGAAAGAAAGTTCAATAAAATATCAAAGCCTTTTCACACCTGAAAGATTGGGTACGTTTAGTTTCAAACTGCAGTTAAGCAAGCGCGCCAAAGAACAATATGTGACAAAACTAAGTCCTGTCGTCATCACACACGTGAGCTATGTCTCCCAATTCTAGTAATTGATTGATTTGTAGACGGGCTTCCCAGTCCTCTCGTATCCTGTCTGTGTTGGAGGGAACTTTATTTGGGTTTTGAGGAGCTGCAGCATTTATTCAGAGACAAACTGAAACCTACACTGTAGGCTATATTTACCATTTACCACTTAACAAGTAAACTGCCAATTAATTCGCTGCTCCGATAGCTCATGTACACACTAAGCACTGAACTATTCCTTAAAGTGCTCATATTATGCTCATTTTCAGGTTCATGATTGTATTTAGAGGTTATATCAGAATAGGTTTACATGGTTTAATTTTCAAAAAACACCATATTTGTGTTGTTATTGCACATTGCTCCAGTTCCTCTTTTCACCCTGTGTGTTGAGCTCTCCGATTTAGCTACTGAGTGAGGCATCTCACTTCTATCCCATCTTTGTTTGAGTCGCACATGCGCAGCACCTAGGTCAGCACTACAAGCTAGTCAGAAGCATGAGGGTGTGCCATGCTAGCAGCTAGCCTAGGCGAGCATTATAACGTGTGTTACAAAGTGACGCACAAAGTAAAGGCTGGACTACAATAGAGCTGTTTGGAGCAGTTTGGGAACAGTGTTTTCTGTTGGAAATGGTAAGTCCCTTTGGGGTGGACTTTGGGATTTTCACTTTGTAAACCTTTTACATGCACAAAAAAAATATATAACACAACAAAGGAAAGGGAAAAAGCCAAAAAGCATAATATCAGCACTTTAAGGAGCTTCCCCAGTTTTAAAACAAGAAGATAGCCTGCCAGAACTTCTGGTTTTTGATCTGAAAGTCAGAACCTTCCAAAAAATGCTTTCACACTAGTAACAAACCGGACCATGGTTCAGGGGAGGTTTCACACCTGTAATTTTAGTTTGGATCAGTTCGGAAGTCCGAAAATCCGGACCAAACGAAGAAGGTGCCCTGATGTTTATCCCAAAAGACCTGTACAAACCCTGAGTCTAATCACAGCTCATCGGAATGAGAGACACTGCAAATGTAAGCAGAAGGAAGTTGGCCAACTGATTGGGCAGGACAAACATTAAAGTACATGTTTAAAGTCCACAAGGTGCATATCCTAACTTTCGGAAATGGTTTCTGAAATGATAATATGTTGAAGGTCCCAATTTGGACTGTAATCCACAGTGGTCAATTTTGAGTCCAGAGGGGCAGCAGTGACAGTAAGTGTGGAAATTTTAAAATGTGCATCTCGGATTAGAGTTGCTCTTTGATTATTTGTGTATATCAGGCATAGTATATATTTATACACTATTTAATATTCTTCCGCGTGATACAGAAAAAAACTGTTCACCTCCAGTGACGAAATTATTGTTTCAATGATAGAATCATCTTTGTTATGGAATATATTACAATATAAATTACAGGAAGCAACATTGTAACAAAGAAGCATCAAAACATTGTGATATGAAACCCCTCATCTGCAGGCAGTGATTATGGCTGTAAATTATATTGTAACAAGACTTAACATCCCACTAATGGTCCCTTGCGGCTAATATGTTCATCATACTAAACCATAGGAAAATGTTGCACATAATGAACAACATTCTGATGAGGGGGTGACTTCAGAGGAAAGGGATGAAATAGTACAGTTTTTTTTTTACCTCTTGGGAAGATGATAATGAGTATATTTAATTGGAAATATACCATTATGACATATTTTCTCTACACAACCAATATTTTGGCTCAAAGAAAAGTCATGGATTGTCCAAATTCTTCAGGATTCATCCTCTGGGGAGCATGGCTGTGCTCAGGGAATATAATGGCAATATGCCCAGTTTACTGTGTTTGTTATACTTTGATATGTATTAATTACAGGGAGACATTTTGTGATTATGATGGCACCAAAGGAAAGGAAACAAAACGATTGCTCTTCTGGGGATCATGAATATCCACAGCGAGTTAAATGGCACATGTTTGTAATTATCAAATTTTATGAAAAATGATTGACAGGTGGACCTCAGTTTACTTAGGCCCTACCGAGTTGGGTAATAATAAAATGATAATAATAATAAAAACCTGTCTAGTAATCTGTCACAGTTACATATTAGTTATTTCTTTTCTTTGTGTTCTCTGACCATTTCACTTGTGAACATTAAATGTGTTAACACTCCCCCAACTTGAACAGCCTCAGCGGATGAACAAACAGCTAAAACATTTGGCAATGTGTCGGATGGTTAACACTGCTAAATCTGTTCACAGGGACTCTGATGTTAGCGAAGGCAGACAAACAGCCAACAAGGCATTGTGTAGAATTTAGCGTGTTTGTTTGTGTGTGTGTGTATGTGTGTGTGTGTGTGTGTGTTTGCATGTGTATCGCAATCTGTTTTTGCATGTCACCAATGAGCAGTGAACTGATCTGTCTCCCATGACAAGACCACTGCCCTCTGCTCTGTGATTCTCTCACCTCATTCATGTCTGTGTGTGTGTGTGTGTGTGTGTGTGTGTGTGTGTGTGTGTGTGTTATTCTTCAGTGGGAAAGTCTGACACTAATGTCACTCGTACGAGGTCACAACAAAGTCACAATAGAGAGTGTAAAAGGCTGCAGGCACATACAATGGCTTCCAAGTGACATTATGTACAGTTATCATGATTAGGCTAAACCACACACACGTACACGCACGCCATTAATGTAATGTGATTGCCTGTAATAGGTCCCCATCCTCCACACATACACATACACACACGCACACACACACACACACACACACACACACACACACACACACACGACCATCGTCATTCGGGTGATTAAGAGTCTACTTCTCTCTCTCCATACACTGTTGACCCTCGCTCGCCCCTCTATTCTGCCAGCCACATCCCCAGATAAAGCAGCACAAACCACATTAGTTAAGTTGTTGTGCAATTTCTTCCACCAGGAGTCTCCTAACCTTTTCTCAAAACAAATTAAAGGGAGACAAAAGAAGAAAAAATCCATGTCAAGTCAAAGGATGAAGGAAGGAAAGGAAGATATAGGATCAATGAATTTGTAGCCCTAAAGCTAAAAAGTTGTTGACATCCGCTTTTGGAAATTCCTCAAATCCATTGTGAAAAAATACCTACGCTCAATTGTTTTGGTGCTTGAAATGAGTTTACAAAAGTAGCGTAATATATGAATAAAATAGTAATAAATGTCTAAAATTGAATTTTGTAATATCGCTTTTTGAGTAGGAGTGTTGTCAACTTCGCTTGGATTCGCCGGTGCGTCTTTTGTCCTCAGAGGGTGAAGGTTTTTGTTAGTTTGAAGTGTGTTTTGTGATTTCCTTTTAGATAATTGGATGTTTGCTGTGATAGGCCTCAACTGGAAGTTGGAATATAGCAACCACATCTCTGAAAAAAGGCTAAACCTACAAAAGTGAACTATTTCTGCCACGCATGATTTTTTAAAACTGAACGGAATGGATATTGAATGCATTCTAAAAGCTAACTCTTGAAGTTTGAAATATGAAAGCTGAAATATTTCATTTCTTAGGTTTAAAATGGCAGTATGCTACAGTACGTTGGCAGTGATTTGCCTTGTTCTACAGTTGAAGGAACAGAAATGAAGTGCAAAGCCAAAAAGTACAAGAGGGGAAATGAGGGGGAGGTGAGAGGACGGCTGGAGCGTGACACTGCTGGAGAACGGAGCTACAATATCTATCTTGGTCACTCAAAAGGCAGAATTAGCTTTGAATAGCTGGCAGGGAGAGACGATTGTCCCCTAAGACGAAGGGCGGGAAATGTGTTGATTGGCTTATTAACTTCAGAGAGACTATTGTTGGCCTCTAATTGAGATGGGGACGATGTTTCAGCAGCGTGAGAAAATGGGGTGGATTTGGAGTCCACCAGCGTACCACCTGGGGCCATCACCATGGCAACAGCTGGAGATGTGGGCTAAAAGGACTATTAAGGCTTCTATGATTAAGGTCATACAACAGCTAATGAAACCAAATTATGTGATTGAGAATCATTCAAGCATTTTCTTCTGGAGAACAATCTACTGTAACTGCGGGAGCACTGAGTCACATCTGTGCAGTGGTGTGAATAATAATAATAATGCTAAAACTGTTGGCGCGTCCACATGATACAAGCCTTCCGTGATCACGCAGCCCCCCCCCCCCCACCCTTCCTCCACACAGTTGCTTTGTAACCAAGGAGGACACGGAGGATTCAGAAGAGGTAATTAACTTTGCTCGAATTTCTGCGCGCGAAAGTCGCCGGATGACACTAGTTTCTGAACATAGCCATACTTGGAAATACAGAGAGTGTTGTGGAGCTGATAGTCCTATTTAGCTTTGTATCAACTTGAATGTAACGGACGTGCATGAATATAAAAAAGTTACGCACTAAAGCTTTAACACAATCAAGAATATTTCCCCAGACCAATGCGTTGCTTCTAAACCAACATACAACTAAAATGGAACCTGCAATGTGTCTGTCCTTTGAGATTGTGTAGCTGCATTTATTATTGGATGGAACCATGTTTACTTCCCAAAGCGAAATCATTGCAAAATCAAATTTTTTAGACTCAATATTTAACTCTAAACCGTTATTTGTCATGCTGAAACCACTTGTGTAAAGAAGTAAAACAACTTGTTAATCAAACAGATTTTTCCAAAAAAGCCTCTGCTGTATTCCCAATGTTATACCTCCTCTCACAATTTCACGTTAGCCAGCATTCACCTTTATGTTTCTGAACACGTTACTGGCTCTATCATCACTGGAGACACGCACAGCTTATTTTGTTGTTATGCTAACTGTCACGTCGCTACAATGTCATGTGACATGTCGGAGGTAGCGCTAACAGTGAGATCATATCTGTGGAAAGCTGAGAGATCACATGCCAACAACTGACAGCTATGGCTGATGACACTGTTAATGATGACTAAAGCCCTATTCGCGCGGGATTAGTATTACATGATGACCTCTAGTCATTTGTAAAAATTACGGAGGTTGTCTGTGATCTTAACCCTGTGCGAATCGGCCACGTCAGTAAGTTAAAATTCCCCCCGCAAATGACCTAACATATTTCGCCGAACACAGAGGTCCTATGATAATATTATGGTGCGTTCTTTTTGTCTTGTAATCACAACTAGTAGCTTGAGTGTGACGTCACATCCATGTCGGAAAACGAATAACCGCGGGTTGTTGCGTTCTTTTTGTCACACAATACTACGAGTCGGAGAAAAGATGGATTTTTGTAACATTTTTAGTAACATTTAGGATTCTATTGACCCAGTTATTGACATATTACACAAATATATTTCACAGTTTGACACATGAAAATTAGGTTTTGATTAACATTAACGTTGGGCTACTGCTCTGCTTTCTGCTCAAGACTCGGCTTAAAGCCATTGTTTTCATATAGCAACCGAGCGTCTCTAGCCAATTTCAGCTGCACAAGCTCCAAAATAACTAATCAGGCGGTATTTAACTCCTAACAAGACTGTAGAGACATGCCTATAGGTAGCAGTATACAGTGCTATGTGTATGACTTCTTCTCTTACAAAGACAAAAGTGCTTAAAATTGTAGAAAACCACAATGTTTACTACGTGTGATGCAAGACGTAGCCATCTTTGAAAGTGAACTCGGGGTCCTCAGATGTTCAGATGTTCAGATGTTCAGATGACTTGACGAGTCGTATATACGACCTCGGTGGCGTTCTTTTTGCAACTTCTGGTTCGTAACTCTGGAAAACGACTCGTAAATCGACTTCAGTGGACAAAAAGAACACACCACTGGTCCCGTGCGAATCGACAGGTCTGTGATTTGACAGGGGCGGGTATAATTTTCCAAGGTTTTTCATATGTGCGCCTTTTTATCCCTCTTTTGCGAAGACAGATATGGGACGGCGGGGGTGCTGCGAACGCTGCCTTTCATGGCCAATCTAGTCTGGACCACTGCCTTACCGCAGCTTCATCCGAGGGACAGTGATTGCTCCGGCTCTGTGCAAAGTTTAGCACTGCCCGTGATGATTCTGATTGGTTTAAAGAAAAAATACCATTAAACCAGAGCACGTTTTCCTCCCATCCCCGAATGCTATGTGGAGTAGCCAGACCCGCCTTCAGGGGCCTTTGAAGGAGGGTCTGGCAAAGCGAGACTAACCAAACATTAAGCATAGCGATGCCAGATCAGAGAAGGAATTAAATGACAAATGACAAGTTTTGCTGTTTATGTTGAGTCGGCAGCATACTTATTTGCAGTTGCATTACGTGAACCCGGAGTTTGAATAACCTTAAATGGGTCCGTGCATGTCTCTGTCTCCAGTGGACAGGAGTGTGTTAGCATCGTGTTTTGAAGACATCATTCTCCTGCCCCTTAAGAATCTCTATTGATGGATCGGCACGCCGCCCTGCGATTTTTATCAGCGTCTATTCTCCCTACCTCCTATCCTCCGTCTATCCCACCCTCTCTTTCTCTCTCTGTTCATTCAGTTCAATCTGGGTAAGTGGCTCTCAAAACAAGCCCAGTGTCATGATGGAGGGGAGGATCATTGATCATCTGAAACGCCCACACAAGCACGTGCAGCACATCCCCTTGTGACGTGCACATTAAGGACTAACTAACTGTCACACTGCACATGCAGTAAAGACCACATGGCACTATATTATTCTGTATGCACTGACAAATTAGCACATGGAAAAGAGTTGGTTTATGTGGCCGTAAAAGAGCGAAATGTATGCATGATCAGACCAAGTTCCTGTTGTTTCTATGGGCAGTTTCACTCACTCACTCACACTCACACACACACACACACACACACACACACACACACACACACACACACACACACACACACACACACACACACACACAGTTCCGCATCCCCTCAGAGATGCCAAGCACATGATGATGAAACTCCAGGAACATGGAACATTTCAGCTGCAAAACATGGAGGGGAGGGTGAGTGTGGGTAAGGGAAATGGGGGTAGCCAGAAGGGGAGAAATGGCAGGGAGGTAGTGAGAGAGAGAGAGTGACAGATGAGGAGAGTAAGATGGGATGGACATTGAGAAAAAGGGGGGGGGAGACAAAGGTGGGGGAGGTTGATGCTTGTCCAAGCGGTGCTCCCAATCGTTTCAGGAAAATCTCATTCCATCTGTGTCCAAATAAATGTCCCGTGCTCTCTCTCTCTCTCTCTCTCTCTCTCTCTCTCTCTCTCTCTCTCTCTCTCTCTCTCTCTCTCTCTCTCTCTCTCTCTCTCTCTCTCTCTCTCTCTCTCTCTCTCTCTCTCTCTCTCTCTGCCTTCACCAGCCACCTCTCTGCATGCTAAATGTACTATTCTGCCTGGAGCACGACAAGCTGCCTCTATCATGTTTCATAATTCGCTACACTTTTTTTCTTTTCGTACTATGCAAAGGGACTTAATTTAGAGGACTAATCTGTAAAAATCAGAATTTATTTTGACAATGTCAATCATCAAAAGTTCACTGGGATATTTTTAGACATGTGGCCTGTATGTGTGAATTTTCCAAAAAGTCTTCATGCCTACACAAGGGACAATTTGCATGGCTTTACAAATAATTACCGTCTGTTTTCCACTGTGTGGGCAAGTAACTTGGATTACCATTACTTCATTAACGATGGAAAATGACGCGACACTACTCAACGCAGCCAGTGACTGATGTGCACAAGCCATCAAGCGATCACTTGTATGAACATTTTCTCCCTGGATTTTCTGTTAATAAAGTTTTGACTTTACTTTTTTTGTTTGTCTTTTGCAGCTACCAGAAAACTGGAACTCACCACCCTGTGTGGCCGATTATGTATTTATCCAGACAGAACTGGCTTTAAAGGTCCTATGACATGCTGCTTTTTGGATGCTTTTATATAGGCCTAAGTGGTCCCCTAATACTGTATCTGAAGTCTCTTTTATATAGACCTTAGTGGTCCCCTAATACTGTATCTGAAGTCTCTTTTATATAGACCTTAGTGGTCCCCTAATACTGTATCTGAAGTCTCTTTTATATAGGCCTTAGTGGTCCCCTAATACTGTATCTGAAGTCTCTTTTATATAGGCCTTAGTGGTCCCCTAATACTATATCTGAAGTCTCTTTTATATAGACCTTAGTGATCCCCTAATACTGTATCTGAAGTCTCTTTTATATAGACCTTAGTGGTCCCCTAATACTGTATCTGAAGTCTCTTTTATATAGACCTTAGTGGTCCCCTAATACTGTATCTGAAGTATCTTTTATATAGGCCTCAGTGGTCCCCTAATACTGTATCTGAAGTCTCTTTTATATAGACCTTAGTGGTCCCCTAATACTGTATCTGAAGTCTCTTTCCCGAAATTCAGCCTTGGTGCAGAATTACAGCCACTAGAGCCAGTCCCACAATGAGCTTTCCTTAGTATGTGCCATTTCTGTGTCTGTAGCTTTAAATGCTATTGAGGAGGAGAGAGGCGGAGAATGATGTCTCTCTCTCTCTCTCTCATGGGTGGGCCATATTCTCTGGGCGGGCAAAGCAGAGAAAGGGGAGGTAACCTTTCCCCTTATGACCTCATAAGGAGTAAGATTCCAGATCGGCCCATCTGAGCTTTCATTTTCTCAAAGGCAGAGCAGGATACCCAGGGCTCGGTTTACACCTATTTATACCCATTTCTAACCACTGGGGGACCATAGGCAGGCTGGGCGAACTCATATTAATGTTAAAAAACCTCATGAAGTGAAATTCACATACCATGGGACCTTTAATAACCTTTTTGTAGATAGAGAGCGGCAAAATGGACATTGATTTATATGAAAATGTCACACATACTTGAATGTTTCAATCTCGCAGTCGTAAAAAGGAAATGACAGCACTGATAAGGGATATCAGGGGAAATAACCTGCCAGAAACATCCGTCAGTCTCACAATATTTAAAGTTCATGGTGTGCTCCCCATTGAGGAACCTTCACCTCTACTCTGATTTCACTCTTGTTCCTTACATTTGGAGATTTCTTTGCTTGGCTATCTTCTTGCTCAAAAGTCATAAAAACAGGATTGTCAGTCTTTGTTGATGCAGCTTTCCATAACCCTCTGTTCGCCTTTTTCCTGTTCATTTCTAAACAGATATCCAACAGGATATCCGCTAAGTCATCTCCTTTTGTGCTATCCTCCAGTCATTTCTCTCTCTGATTTTCTTCGCCCAATCCCTCTATCCACTCTCTCTGCCTTCCTTATCTTAGAAGGGAAATTTCCAAGCGTGCAGCTCCGACTCTGATGCTACTCTTTCTGTATCTTACTTTGCAATCATCCTGTCCTCATCAACTCAGTTCCCCTCTTCTTTTCAGCTTCCCTCTGTCTTTTCCCCCATTTCATCTCTCTCAGCCATTCCTTTGTCATTACCCTCTTCATTTCTACTTTCACATTTCCCATACTACCATCACCTCCCCCTCTCCTTTTTCCTTCGGGATGCAACACAGGTTGAATCTTTTTGGATTCTTGTACATCACGTGTCAAACTCAAGGCCCGCGGGCCAAATCCGGCCCATTGCACATTCTGATCTGGCCCGCATATCAATTTAGGTTCACAATATATTTTGGCCCACCTAGTTGTGCGCCAAACCAAAAAACATGGGAAATTGTTTTTCAACTTGCAATTACGCGACGCTCAAAGCAGAATTTGGCAAATTTGAGACTCAGAAATTCCCCCAGAAGCAGAGAGTTTACATTTTGAGGCTGTGAAAGAGCTTGTTGTGGGTCAGCTGTGTGGTAGCCTACTTAGTAAATGTAATCATTGTTTTGCTCGATTTGCTAAATTCTAGGACGGCTTTGGAACTTTTTTGCTCACTTTTTCAGGGCTTTATGTGGACCAAACTGTAAGTGAGAAGACCATATGATACATGCAATGATTGAGTCAAAGATATTTTACTTTTTCGATGAAATAAAAGCATGTCAATAAACTCTACATGTCTGGCCCTTGGTGCGATTCTCTTTTTCCAGTGTGGCCCTAAGTGAAGTTGAGTTTGACTCCCCTGTTGTACATCATCAGTTACAAGCAAACTTTGCTAAAGGTTTTAGGGACTCACATGTAGCTCATTTATTTATCTCCGCGTGTTCTGGTACTGGGGCGGCAACTTATTTTGAATGGCGTTATCTTAGCTAAAACAACCTAAAACTAAAGTCCAAACATGCTAGGTGTGAATAAAGGCGTCATTGCTTGTCGGCTCATCAAACAGCATCTTCTTAGCTCCCACCTCACCTTTTATGGAACCAACAATCCGAGAAGTACGCCCCGACTCACGCAATGATTGACCGCTTCTCTCTCAAGCTCTCGTCACTTTTGGTGTCTACCTAAATGAGTGTAACACCGTGAATGCTTCTGAGGAGAGACTCTCCAAATGTGTGCTTCATTTGTCAACAACAACAAGTCTTTGCCTCTCGCCAGAGTATGTCCATTCTGGATCATCCATGTTCCCAGGGTCCTATGTTCCTGATAGAAACTAATATTGTAAGAGATTGGTAAAGGGCTATCTTAAAAAGCTTCATTCAGCCACTACGGAGATATCAATGTCTAAGAAAATTTGAGGGCGTAGGTTTCAAGGAGTATAAGATAGGCTTTAAGCTGTAGGTGGTTGATTCCAGCTTATTGACCCAGGGAAAAACACTGCTGAGAACATGAAACCTTTTGAAAGATCTAGTTAATGTGTCAGATTAAGAGGACATTAAGCTGGTGAACATAAGACTCTGGGAACATAGATACGCTCCCGTCTGTTCAGAACAGATTTAAACACTTTCACCTTTATACATGGCTGAACGACTATAACGTCTGTATGTTTCAAACATACCCCGGGCTTATGTCCTCCCTCATACTTTCATTAATCTCTCCTTTTACGTTCCCCTTTTTCTTTCAGCTTCTTTTTCTTCCTTTCCCTCCTTGGCTAGCTCTTAACGTTCTATCAGCCGAAGTTCCGTACCTTAAAGGTCCCATGGCATGAAAAAGTCACTTCATGAGGTTTTTTAACATTAATATGAGTTCCCCTAGCCATGGTCCTCCAGTGGTTAGAAATGGCGAAAGGTGTAAACCGAGCCCTGGGTATCCTGCTCTGCCTTTGAGAAAATGAAAGCTCAGATTGGCGAATCTGGAGTCTCCTTCTTATTATGTCATAAGGGGCAAGGTTACCGCCCCTTTCTCTGCTTTGCCCGCCCAGAGAATTTGGCCCACCAATGAGAAAGAGAGAGACATCATGGCTTGAAAACAAGCGAAGCATGGCAGTTGGTCAAGGCCACACCCCATCACTCCACCTTGCCCCCCCCTCTCTCCTACTTAATAGCATTTAAAGCTACAGACACAGAAACGGCACATCGTAAGGAAAGCTCATTGTAGGACTGGCTTGTAGTGGCTGTAATTCTGCACCAAGGCTGAATTTCAGGAAAGAGACTTCAGATACAGTATTAGGGGACCACTAAGGTCTATATAAAAGAGACTTCAGATACAGTATTAGGGGACCACTAAGGTCTATATAAAAGAGACTTCGGATACAGTATTAGGGGACTACTGAGACCTATATAAAAGAGACTTCAGATACAGTATTAGGGGACCACTAAGGTCTATATAAAAGAGACTTCAGATACAGTATTAGGGGACCACTAAGGCCTATATAAAAGAGACTTCAGATACAGTATTAGGGGACCACTAAGGCCTATATAAAAGAGACTTCAGATACAGTATTAGGGGACCACTAAGGCCTATATAAAAGAGACTTCAGATACAGTATTAGGGGACCACTAAGGCCTATATAAAAGAGACTTCAGATACAGTATTAGGGGACCACTAAGGCCTATATAAAAGCATCCAAAGAACATCATGTCATAGGACCTTTAACACATCTTTCTTTCTCCATCTGGGTTTCAATCAAAATACCTCTTCTCTCTCTTTGTGTTCTGTTCTGCTGTCCGTTCATTTCCCTCTCCCAAAAACCTTTGACACATCTCAAAAGGTATATGTGAAGCCGGGCATCATAGACTCTAAAACAGTAACTGGTAAAATTCGCTGCAAATACAGTGACAAGATTTGAAGATCAAGTTTAGGGAGTGAGATAGGCAAAAAGACAGCAAGCCTTAAAGTATTCCACTGCATCGCTCAAGCAAAACCATGCATGTGTGTGTGTGTGTGTATGTGTGCGCGCGCGCATGCTGGTGTATATTGGTACACAACGTGCTTAACGCACTATGTGCTCATTCTGCTATCCCTCTCTGTAAGCCAAGAACACGAGTCTTGGGGGCTTAACATCTTCCCTCTGAGCTCGAGCTGAAAGGTTTTATGGAGCTTTTATCTGGCCACAAAGTAACACAGGGCTGTGCAAGACAACTGTATCTTTAATAAGCGATGTGAGGGACATGGACGGATGATTCATTTTCAACAAGTCGGGAGCTCGAGAGCATCTTAGTTGTCAGTGTAAGACGGGGGGGGAGGCTCTGGCTCAACAAGACAAGCTCGATAAACTGACGCCTGATCCACTGGAGGACAGTTAAAAAGACAGGTGTACGGTGTTCCACTTTTAATCAGGTGGGTTGTGCATAAGAGAATTGCCACTATATTGCTTTGTGTTCAATCCGGCAGGTTTATACATTAGAGGGTTGTAAAAAAAATAAGAAAAAAGAAAAGACAGTTGTCCATTTAATCAGGCTGCCTTTCACGTAATAACGGGTTTATGAGACGGATGTATACCGTTGCTTGTTCACTGATGTAGCTGTGCAAATTAGAGCCCTGTACAAACACAAGGCAGCAGAAGGTGTTGTGTTGCTTTTCACAGTGCAGCTTTGATGAAAGTCAGCAGAGCACACGGACGCTGGGACACTGTCTTATCAAATCAAATGACTTTCAGGCTCGGTTGTCAAGAGAAGCATGCAGATTATGTCTCTGACCCCAGCTGATGGGGGGGGGAGGTGACATCGCCGCCTCGCGGCTGCAATTTTCTTGAGAATAGGCCAAATTAATCTTCAACTGTAAAAAAAAAATAAATATATAATAATAATGATGTTCACATTTCATCGCACGGAAACAGATCTCATAAGACAGCATTCCCCTGTGGGGCATGAGATGTTTGATGTTTACCTCTTTGAGGTTCTGATCTGACATTTTCATGGCTGTCCAGACAGGTTGACACCAGAGAGGCAGAAGAACATCTAAGATCAGATATTCTTACTGTAGCTCATATGCAACTTTTTTTTAAAGCATGGCCATGTAATAAGGTTGAATTATTATTATTCTAAAAATAATTGCGCCTGCTCTACATGTCTTGTTTATTGTCAGTGTGGGGGGATGTAGCATCACACTATAGGCAAAATCCACTACTTTGACCTCAATGAAAATGAATATAGTTCTCTCCTGTTATGTATTTTCATTATTTTTCAATCTTTCTGTGTCACCCCCGCCCTATTCTCGTCTTCTCTCTCACTCTCCGTCTCCGCTCGGATGCTTCCTCTCATGTTGTAGAATTGATAGATGCTGGTGTAGAAAGGTCATTAGATTATCAGATGTGTGTGTATGCGTATTTGGCGTATTTGTGTGTAAGTGTGTGTCTGCATCCCGCTGCAATATCCACCATCCCGTCCGTTCTCTGCCACGGCGGCAGAAGGCAATTAATGAGAGCCTGTGTTCTTATCCGCTACCTAGCAACCTTGACTGTTCCGCCCGTCGCCCCCGGCAACCACTGCTGCTGCCTGTAATCGATTGCTCGGCAAACAGGGACGACGACGTGACATTAAAATGAACCACTGACCCACTGCGCTGCGGGGGACAGAGAAAGTAAAACATCTCTGGGATAATCGATAGATATGATGTTATGATATTTTCAGCTACAGTGGAGTTTGGTAGAAGAGAAAACAAAAGAATATTTAAAAGGATTTACTGGGAAATGTTAACCGTAAAGTGTCAGGTTTGTGGTCAGTGCCTATAATCCAAGAGCAAGGGCCTCTTTTAAGAGCCGCCATTTTGTGTCAACAGCAGGTTTCCTGAAACATTTTACGACCGAGGCGGGTCTCCTCGCCTTAAATAAAAGCCACTTTCATAACATCAGAAGATATTACTGTACTTTCATGTAATACAATGAACCGTCACCGAAAGACAAGCCAGACGTGAGATCACACTGCAAAAGACATAAGTGGAGCAACTGCTTATAACAAAATTGATTTTGAGACAAGATGTGTCAGGATGTGTCAAACTCAGCTCATCAGATAACAGTAATTGACGATTGATCACACATCACTAACCACCTCTGCTTACACATTTCCTTGGGGGGAAACCCTGAAACTACAAAGATGAAAAAAGCCATCAAAGAAAAGAGATATTGCGGATTGCATCACATTTGGAATAAAAGAAAACTTACTTTTATTCAACTGGAAACTGTAGCTTTTTAGCATAGCTATTGCTGTTTCCACCTACACATATACCAGATGAATGCAAGTAGGCAATTTCAGTGACGGGTGTTAAAGTAATTCTGGGGAATGCAGGGAATTGCTAACTGATATAAAAGAAAGGTTTAGGGAAAGAGAGTGCACAGAGTAATGAAGAGACACAATGTTATACACTAAACGTAAAATAAATACCAGTATGGTCAACCAATAAAGACACATGCACACAATCCAACAGATATATATGGGGCAGTGGTGACCTAAAGGTTAAAGAAACGAGCTAGGGACCGGGAGATCGCTGGTTAGACTGGCAGGATAAACATCTGGGTGGGTAAAAGTGAAAGAGCAGCTCTTGTCCCTCCCTCATTACCACCACTGAAGGGCCTTGAGCAAGGCCCTTAACCCCAACTGCTCTGCTGGGCAGCTTCCAGGTATGAATGTGTTACTCCTAACTGCTCTACTGGGCAGCTTTCCAGGTATGAATGTGTAACTCCTAACTGCTCTACTGGGCAGCTTCCAGGTTTGAATGTGTAACTGTGTGAATGTGACAAAAAAAATTGTTCTCAATTGACTTACCTGGATAAAAATCTGTCACTTCTCCATGTGAGATGGAGAAGTGCTTAGTGCGTAGTGGTGTTTAGCTGCCTACTACTTGAATGCCTGTTATTAATTTAGCAGAGTCTGTTCGCCCCGTGGAATGACCAAAAGCTTAAATGCATTTCCCTCGGATCATGTTCCAGGGTTAGTAATTGCCAAAGCAACTGTTATTTAAGTGATGCTCAAGGAACAAGTGGTGGCGTACTGTTGCCGTTTCCCACTATTGTTAATATTTTAATGCACCGCGCCACATTCTGCTGGGACTTAGTGACTCTGGTGTTGTCACACAATTGAATAATACCGTCTTTTTTTTTTTTTTGGGGATGTATGTGAAGTTTCCATCAACTCTAGCTAAGAAGGATTTGGTGAAAATTGTTACTTTTTCATGTTGCTATTATTGTACCAGGCCAATATACCAAATAAGGCATTGTTATTCCAAGAAAGAACACTAGAGGCTAAACAATGGTGATTTACTGACACAAACGAGTGCTGATAACCAATCAAAAATAGGCCTTTCATATCTGAATACACTTTTGTAAAACAATATTCACAGCTGATCAGAGTTGACAATATCAGACGCAACCAGCTGTAAAAAAGGCATTTGTTAACACCCACTACAGCCAAGATATAACTATAGGTCACACAGAGCCATTCAAATGCGGCACTGGGAAAAAAAATTCCATCTTAAGTCACTGTAAGTCGACACAAATCAGAAATGTTGGAGCTTATACGAGTGTCATCTACTAAACATTTTCATTCTAGTAAAGCAACAGCTGATGGTGAGTGGCAGTAATAAAAGCAATAATAAACTGACTGATAAACATTGTTGGTTTTGGTCTCTTAATGGGATTTGCCAACAGCAAAACAATATAATCACAGCAGTCTGATCCTTTAAATGTATGTTTTTGCGGTAAGTGAATTCATATCTGGGAGCCTGGCTGGGGAGCCGCAGAGCACAGCCACAGCCTGACCAATGTGCAGGTGCATCAGAGATGTTTTCAGCCTCAGTGCCTTGCTCAAGGATATTTTTTTGGCCCGCAGCCAGCCAGTCAAACTGCAGTACTCGCTAGATGCACAATCATGCCACTCTTGTAGTGTTGCGTGGTAAGGTCATTCACACAAAGGGATTTAACAGTGGGAGATAAAGATGACCTATGGAGCATCTAGTAGCACACACACACACAGCACGGCGCTACACTTTACTTTGTGGACTTATACTAGATAAGCTTCTCTAAACCATCTTCATTTCTCAGTTTTTTGTTGTCGTTGTCTTTTCTTTTTCATTACCGTTTGTCTTCTTCAGTCTCTTCCTCCTCAACCTTTTTTCTCTCTTGACTCACTGAACCCAATGCCAGTAAACAGCTGTGATTGGGTCACTGCGATACTATAGGTTTAACTGCCAAAATTCAAAGCCTTCCCTTTACTTAACCTAGGTCTGTGTGGGGTCTGTCAGGCAATTATTTTGCCTCTGCCCCCTACTGCAGGGCAGGAGTTAGGGGCAACTAGCACACCATGCTAGTTGTCAGAGTGCAAGCTAACCTGCTGCGCTAATGATAATCAGGCAACAAGGGGCAGGAGCATTACAGAAAGGGAAGAAAGGGAATTCACTCAACCAGAAGGATACGGGGGATGATGGTGATGTGTAAGGAAGGCGGTGTTGCATGCATGAATAGGTATGAAATTATAGTATAAGACAGTATTCCTGTGTTAGTGAACAGTGTTTGTTCAGGCATGGCAGTGTGTCATTACAACCATGTGTTTGGCTGATTGTTTGCATACATACCAATGAAATGTGTGTATGAAATGGGCAGCATGCAATTACAATCTATGCTTGTGTGACAGAGCGAGAGAGAGAGCGTGTGTGTATGTGTCTGTGTGTCAGGGAATGACAGCAAGCAAATAGATGAGCCCTGCAGACTGAAAGGCATATTAATTGAAAATGCTTCAGATACTCAGCCTCAACAGTCAGTCTTGCGACAGAACAGACCTTCATGACAAAATTCCTCAAAGATACAGACACACACACACACACACACACACACACACACACACACACACACACACACACTCCCTTGTGGGGACCAGTCATTGACATAATGCATTTCCTAGCCCCTTACCCTATACTTAATCACAACTAAATGCCTAACCGTAACCCTTACCCTAACCCTTACCATAACCTAATTCTATCCCTAATCCTAAAACCAAGTCTTAACCCTCAAACAGCCCTTTAAAGTTGTGGGGTCCAGCATTTTGGCCCCACAAAGCTGTCGGGACCCCACAAGTATACTGGACTCCCTATTTTTCAACCCCACGAATATAGTTAAACAAATCCACACACACAGAGACACACACAGACACACACACACCATTATGACTGGTCTCATGTTGAGGACGCACTCATGCAAAGCTGCACTGTCAGACACGAC
The DNA here is from genome assembly GCA_025617405.1 of Perca schrenkii. Taxonomy (NCBI): domain Eukaryota; kingdom Metazoa; phylum Chordata; class Actinopteri; order Perciformes; family Percidae; genus Perca; species Perca schrenkii. The sequence continues at coordinate 35,712,118 of CM046788.1, forward strand.
AGGTTATTTGAAAGCAGATAAAATGCGCGTACACACATGAACACTGTCATACACACCGAGGAGTACACAAGCACTGAGAAACACACACACACACACACACACACACACACACACACACACACACACACACACACACACATGCATACACACACACAAGCACGCACGCGCACACACACACACACAATGATGCAAATTCTTACAGAAGAGCCAGTTCAATCTTCCAAAAGGACACACTAAAACTCTCCCGCTGTTTTTTTCTTCTTTTCTCTGCCTCTCCTGAAAAACAAGGTCCTTGAAAAGGCCAGTGGTGACAGGCATATTATCAGCTCTTCAACACAGCTCTCAGGTTATATGTGTGTGTGTGTGTGTGTGTGTGTGTGTGTGTGTGTGTGTGTGTATGGTTGTGCCTGTATTCATAAAGCCGAAGAAAAAACATCTTTGGCTGAAATAAAACTGAATCTAATCCTGAATATTCACATATAAATATGGTTGTATTAGTTGGTTAAAAATTGTGCTCTCATTTAATCTTTGTATCTTTTTGAGGGAGGTGTCCGAAAAGCAAAGGGCTTCTTCGGTTGTTGTTATATGTAATTGAATATAGGTGGCTACTCTGAGTTGTAATTTTAAAGTCAGACAGATCAGAAGAACCCATGAGAACTCCAAATATGACATTCACAATAAGCAATTTCATTCCAACATACACAAAGATAACAGAGTAGAACGAATCATGAGAACTGTAACACTACAAATACAAACAGTTGAGAAAGGGAATGCATAAATTATACAGAGAATACGTAACAAAAACAGAGAAAAAAGACACTTAGGCTTTTAGGCCTGTAAAGACACTAAGTTCATTTCTACAGATGTTTGGTACCCGTCCGCCTGCACATAAAACTCGCCGTTTTGGCACTTTTTAAGACCATTTGTTTCTGTAAACGTGGATAGAAATATTCAGTCCATACTTTGTGTGGGCAGGTGTGAATATGGTATGTTTTATCTGTGTGGGAAGGTGTTTTGTGTGTAAACGTGTGTGTGTGTGTGTGTGTGTGTTGTGAATACTCAGTTATGTGTGGAAAGGTATATGTTGTATGTCTTCTCACATTTCATGTCCATATAGTGTAACACTAATCTATTCAAACACGTACAGTATATTAATTGATTCTCTACATTAGTGTCTGTGCGTGTGTGTGATTGTGTCAGAGTGTGTGTTTGTCACAGTTGGCCTCCGGTAGAAACTCCTCCTCTTTTGTTGTATGTTAAATTCATAAGGGAACTCCCTCCATTAGTCTTTGTCATTCGGTTGACAATGAGTCAAATGATCAACAGATCAAGTCAACCCGCGAATGATTCAACACAGTAACGACTCAACCTCAACAGCAGACAGACAGCATTGTTTGCAGTAAAAACCACAGTCCTGCTTCCTCTTTAGAGCCATTAAAACTATCCAGGGCCAAGGTCATCTAAGCGAGTCTTATAGGAGCTAGTGGTTGAATTTCCTGTGTAGCTTTCAGTTACATACAAACATAAAAGTCAGGGGCAGAGCATTTCTTAAGGGAAAAAAGGTAATTTCTTTCGGCAGAGCCAAACGGCAAATTAAAGCGTAGAAAGTACTCAATGAGAGCATACCGATGCCAAGAAAACATAAAAGAAATGATTATTATTGTAGAGTCCTGACCCAAATTTGCAGCAAAATATATTTTCATTCAAGTGCAGTGCAGGAATTTGTCAGAAAATAATAAAGATATGGCTCAAATATCAACATTACGAAATATTTAAAACATGTACTGTAAGCATATACTCCTTGGCAGATGAATATTAAAAAAAATCCATGACATTAATTAAACAGAATGACAGGCCAGGTACAGTAGCTAGCCTGTATAGCTGGTGTGACTTGCAAACTAGATAATCTAAGTTAAATTAAATGAGAAGGTAAGTTACACTGACTCTGGCCAGTTTGTGTTATTCAGCTCATAATAATATGACTGATTACTCTCGATGTTTAGTGTTCACTGTGCTTTTTTTAAGGGAGGGGGGGGGATGCTTGTGCTCTCAACTGAGCCTTTCAAACAGTGCATTCTCCAAGTCTGCACATTTCCTCCAACAACCTTTGTCAATCAAATGATCTATTTGATTAAGATTCAGATTTTGGACACGGTATACAGCCTTAAATGAAGGCCTGACTTTGAGACAATGCAAAGAAGCCTCGTAAACATTTGACTCTGCCTTACAAGATTAATCACAGCCAAGGAGATACCTCCAAAGTACAGCAGCTCTGCATACATGTTTGTTTGACTCAAATGTAACAATCCATGTGGCTAAAATGGGCATGGTACTGCCACACCACGAAAAATTGAAGATACTGTTTTGTTACTACTGGTCCTGGACCATAATTGGATTAACATGTTCAAGAATTTGCCTTGTTATTGTATTTATAAGGCATTGGAAGAAATATATTGTGTACATTAAATTACATCACTGCAGATAACTCTTCTCCAAGGGCAGCATGATGTAAGTGAAAGTTTTGATAGCAGTAATGAACTGTGATTTAAGCCCTGGATAGCCCTGTTTAGCCCTATAGTCGGAAGCAGTTCCACCCTGTCACACTATAGCAGAAAAATACTCTTCAAATTGCACCAAACTGCAGCTTCTGAAATGAATCTGATGTAAAAAGGTATTATATTTTACATGTTTACAACATAAATATATTATTCTGTTCAGCAGAATGCACAATTTTGTAAGGGGAGATAAATGTACCAGGGAAAAGTTGGAGATTAAAATTCTAGGGACATTTGGTCTAACTTCTGTCCCAGGACTCCTATTTTCTGCACTGATATTAAAGTCCAAGAGAAGTGACAAAATGTTATGCTCACAGCCCTGGTTCAAAGTACCATTAACTTGTGGCAAAGGAGGAAGGGGCATAAGGGGATAGGAAGAGGAATGCTTCTGGGTTTACACCTGCAAGTGTGAAGCCAGCCTCTATCTAAACAGTTTTTCAATGTTTACAGCATTAAAACAAAATCCCTGTTTCCAATGCAGACCTTTTTGTATGGATTCAAAAGTTTAATTAAACAGGAGCAAAGAGACCTCGCTGCCATTCCCAGGGAACCATTGAAAGTATACCGTTTCTCTGCCAGAGGTTTGCATTGAAAGCAACTACGACTCCAAAGGGAGCCAATCGAGAGGGTTGCTCCATAATTTTACATTACTATTAATTTGTGTTATTCAATAAGCCCGAACTTCAAAAACTTACAAAACTGAAATGAGAAACCAAACTTGTGTAGCAATGAGTCCCCGAGGCAGCCAGCAATATTGTCTAGAACAGTGAAAAAAAAACATAAATTAGTTTGTGGCGTATAGAAACTATCTAAACTAGTTCTTAGCTTATTAAAAAGCTTGTTGCCTATTCACCAGAGCTGTTCCGCCCAAAGACCCCATTAATCACAAAGACTATAATCTTAATGTTAACTCAGATATCTCTGCACTTAGACTCTCTGTGACCCCAACTTGGGAAAACAAGAGGCCCTGTAAATGTTTTTTATTGTTATTTTGTCCAGAGCAGACACCATGCCTGATTACCAGTTCCAATGTACTTCTGGGATTCACAGCTCTGGATAGAGAGGGTTTGACTCTACTCCTCAGAGACTGCCACAAGTTGTTCCATCTCAATTGTTTCCTGGAGTTATTTTTCTGGAAGCCTTTGACTTTCAGGGATTCCTCCACATTGATTCATCATTTTTGTTAATTGGCCAGACTAGAGATAAGAGACACAGGCAATCCCTAAGGTACAGTATCTGTACATCCGTCAGTCTCAATTTGTGGCCACTGAGGACTGGAGTCAGACACCCTTCATTGTAAGGAGATCAAAAACCTTGCTGTCAAGTGAAAATAATGTAGATGATTCAACTGTGTATGAATACATACTTAAGGAAATATATCAACTGAGAAAGAGGAGCAAGGCTTGGCTGTATGTTCAAACTGAAATGCATTATATTAGTGATATGTGCATTTATACAAACAGGGCAGAGCAAAATAAAATGTATTTGGAAAACAAATGAATTAAAGAGTAAGTGTAAATAATTAAATAAAAGCATAAGGGACAATAAGAACAATGAACCATTGGACAGAATGATTAATGATATCAAATGATATCAAATTATGACAATTGGACACTGTGCTTATGAATAACTGAGCTAGTAATTCCTTGCATCCAGGGAAAAGCCTTGAGGCTATATGTAGGTAACCTCAACTCTATTCCGCCCATTCTTCCAAATGAAGCCATTATTTTTTTAAAAGCTTCCACCTTTACATAGCCTGTGGTACTAATCTAAAACTAATTGATTGGTGATTCCTTCGACCTAAAACATAGGGGAGCTGCCAGTGGAATTTGAACAATAGGCCAAAATAGAAAACTGGGCTCTTTATAAAAATGGAAGCTGTCCAACTGAGTGCCCAAGGGAATTTGCTCTGTTTTTTTATGTGGTCCCACCCGACCAAATTAAGTTCTATTGATCTGATAGCAGAGTAATGACGCGCCTTGGACATCCCATTGTGAATGCTAGTGGGTCTATTGGATTGGCTGCCACAGATGACACAGAGAGCAGAGGGAAAGTCATTATTCATATGAAACACAATGGAATATCAAAAGCTAAAACAGTGGGTAGATCACTACAGCATAATTAAATGGTTGGTTCACCCAAAGTACAAAACATATTTTCTCATTTCTCCCTCGAGGTATCTAGCTGTTAAAATAGTTTTTCTTTCATTTGCCCAGGTTTTGAGATATCTGTCTGAGATTCCTGCCACTACACTAACAATAGAGGTGAAGGTAATTTGTTTTTAGTGCCCACAGCATTGACTTAATTTCTAGTTAAGCAAGAGAGTGTAGTGTTTAGGCAAATGGTCCAATGTGCATCCTCTTTATACACATGAATTTTCTTCTGTTACTTCACAACAGATTTATCTTCTAACTTCTGAATAGGGCCCAATTCTGTAGACAGAGATCTTCATAGGTCAAAGCGTAAATGCCACCCATCGCTTTCCCTTTCCTCAACAAACTCACACCTTGAACAGCGGGAAAATTCTAGACCTGTCAAAACGATGATATCAAAGTTAACCCAGAGGAAAATCAAATAGAAATGCATTACCTCCAGGCATGATAGACTGGTCCTTATTGACCGATCTGACTCAAAAGACTATAAGTAAGTAACAACGCACAGGAGGTTATTTCACCTTACCTTGGCCTAAACATACAGTCATGGTGAAGCATAAATTTGACCTTAGTTGTTTTTTAGACTGTCTTACTGAGGACCGTTCCTGGTTAAGCATCTGATGAGGGAGGCAGGGATAGAAGAAAGATAGGCAGACCAAGAAAGCCGTCATTAATTTCAATCAGGCTCCCAGTCTGGCAGAGTTAATAATATCAGCACGCTCTTCTGACCTCAGATGATGGTACGACATCAACCTCTGCAAATTACTCATTAATTTACCCCATTAAGTTAGACAGAGGTGGCAGGCAGGGGGAAAACATGGAGGAGAATGAATTAATTAGACATTTTAAAACAGAATTAATACCTTTTCAATTGAGATGTATCACAGTAGAGAAAGAGAGGTCAGGATGGCAGTGGTGAGGATAGGAAGAATGGACAGAAAAAGGAATACTGACTATATAGACCTGCTGATATTAATATTTTCCCAGAATGGATGTCAATGCAAAGGTAGTGCATACAGATAATTTATATGGATGAGAAGTAGCCTACTTTGGTATATCCAAAGCATTTGTACTGTTAGAATCATCAGCATTTGTGTCTCTTGTATATGACAATGTTCTGTGCATAATGTGAGTGAGATAAACATTTGTCTCATAACAAAGTCTCTTCGTTTGGTCTGTAATAATACCAAGCCTTGCTCCTATTTGTTTCAACAGATAAAGTCAAACCCAAATCATAAATAATAAACCAAATAAAATCCTTGGGGCTACATTATTCTCTATTAACCATATTGAAAAGGAAAAGCAAATGCAGTATAATAAATATAATTAAAAAGTTGTGAAATCATACCTCACTTTGGGCACTTTGGTTCATAGCAAGCTCCAGCCCAGAGCAAAGCAGGGTCATATAGAGTGAGTGGACGGCCATCCAAGCAGAGTATCCTTTGGGCCTTCACTCTGGTTATCATCTATTGTATCTCGCTGTGTAGTACAGGGAGCATATGACATATTTATATCGCCTTGAGCTGATATAAGGACCCTATTTTGTCTCTTCAACGTTGGCATGTTCAAAATGAGATGCTGCAAACCTCTAACCTGCTTTCAATCTGCCTTTATTCCTAGATGTGATTACCAGGTTCTTTAATATAGAAGCTAACAACTGTCTTGCCAACCTGCACAACCCACCCTAAAGTAATTTCTGCATGACTTGCACTATTGAAATGTAAATTTCCAACCTCATAGCTTCCCTTCTCAAAAGAAATACGCTACACCTGTAAATAAGAAATGGGCTAGCAGACAAAAGTGCCTGCCGATCTTGAAGGGGTTTAATTCACGTTATCTAGATTGACAAGCAGGCTGGGCCACACACATTCATGTACACACACACACAATTCCCCAACTGGGAGGATATCTATATGCAAAACATCTCCACTAAGCCATCCACTTTACTACTGTAAGGGAGGCTGAGAATAATGGACGACTAAGCCTCAACCCCAACCCTATTCTCCCACCCACACACTAAGACTCACCCCAGCATGCACATACTGTATACATGCCCACACACCGTTGAACATACGTAGTTAGGTGTTTCAAATCGATAAGCATGCTCAACACACATCCACCCCGACCTATTCTTACACTGGCTAAATGCCAGGAAGAACAATTAGCCCGCTAAGTACCATCTAATGTCCTCCCCCAAAGAGGGATATTCAGGCTACTCTAAAACAAATGCACCTAATTCCTCATCCTGCTCCCTCCCTCATTATCTCCCTAAATGATGCTTCTATAGGAGAACAGGTGTTGGAGGTGCAGTGGAATGATTGTTGTGTGAATGGTGGTTTGATGGGATTAGAAGCTGGGGGGGGCTGCTTCTGGTGAGATAACCGAGCTACAGTGTACCAGTATTGAGGTAAAAGACAGGTAAAAGAAGAGGTGCTTGTTACCACCTCTTTTTTGCTCATTAGTAGGGATTCAGCAGGTCTACGGAAGCTTGCGAGGGCCAAAGTGCCCAGTATAAGGTAGTCTGGTTAACAGCTTGATTCTTGTCAATTTTCTACTTAGTATTGTGGTGAAAACAGACAACCTCTTAAAATGCCAATCGTTTATCATAGAATCAATAAAAAAAATATCACCCAGGGAAATGACCCATGTCACTTGACACCTCACAGGAAATTTCATATATCTTGCTACATTAACATATATTCCCCTTTATTAGTCTGCTGTTGGGATCCAACTTCAGAATCTTCCTAAGAACATTCGACTTAGCTTCCCTCACAGCTGCTCACAGCTTCTGCTGGGCAGAAACCCCCTTCCAGTAGTCCAAAATATCGTGAAGGTCCTCGTCCTTGGCAAACTGAACCTTCTTACGCAGGGCGTGGCCTGCTGCTATATAGGAGGCCTCCTCTCTGGGGCTTTTCTTGTAAGGCCGGAATCGCTCCCAGATCCGCAGTGTGCTCTCAGAAGAATACTCTGGACTGGAGGAGTAGCCAGAGTTGTAGTTGTGGTGACGAGAAGGTGAGAGCTGGGAGTAGGTGGCTGTGGCATCCCTCTTGGTGCGGCCCAGTGGCTTCAGGAATGAGGCCTTTTGGGCCTGTGAGGGTGAGTCGTTGCCGCCCTCATAGTAGAGTGCAGGAAAAGAGTGGCGGTGCTCGGAGCTGTGGTAGTCTGGCTGAACTTCCAAGTGGTGCTGCTGCTGTCCAGGGCCAACCCCCGCACCTCCACTCCCCTTATTACACCCCATCCCGCCCCCATTCACACTCACCCCACCACCATTTATGTTTCCCATCCCATTCCCGTTGCAGCCTCCTATTCCGCCAGCTACTCCACTTCCACCCCCTCCACCACAACCCACAGGGCTGCCTTTTTCTGTTGGGTACTTGGGAGGATCGCTGCGCTGCTCAGGGATATCCACACTGAACACTCTGTTGCTCTTGACAGATCCCACAGCGGGGACACCACAACGGTTCTTCACTACAGCAGTGTCAGCGCTCAACTGCCTCTGAAGGGGCCGCACTGCATTGGCTGGGGGTGGGTCACGGTAAGGAGGGGAGAGGAACCCCCCACCACTGATGCCTGGCCGCTCAGACAGGGGCATGACCAGGGGCACTGGGGCCATAGAAGGGGGGTGAGGTGGCTGATGTAGCTGAGGATGAGGATGAGGATGAGGATGTGGCTGAGGATGTGGCTGAGGATGGGGCTGAGGATGAGGCTGGGGGTGAGACTTTAGATGCACCTTTGGAGAGGAGGCCATGATCTGATCTCCAGGGTGGCCTGGAGAGAGGGGCAGGAGGTTGCGGGGGAGGGACGCAATGCAAGTTGGTGGCTGGGAGGAGGAAACAGAGTTGCCATTGTCAGCCGTGGTTACAACATTAGCAGAGGCATCCAGCTTCAGAGCATCAATGCAGTTGTTGATGATCTGGTTCACCTTGTCCACTTCCTTGGCAATGGTGGAGATCTCTGACGCTGAGCCACGGCCATCGTCATCCGAATCCTCCCCAGCCTCTATCCCATTCTCAGCCCCGCCTCGCCTATCCACAACTACCTCCCCTGCTATCACTGCTCCTCCAGCTCCCACCCCTCCCTCTCTGCCTTCCCCTGCCACTCCCGCTGTCCTCACATCCATGTAGTTGCCCTTGCCGCCCATTGCCTCAGAGAAGGCAGTGGCCATTTTTTCCACCTGCGGCAGGGTGGAGAGGCGAGAAGAACTGGTGTTGGCTGAGCCATGGAGCATGCCTGTGCTAGAGGAGGCAGATGGGGGCAGCTTGCCTCCTGCTCCTCCTGAATGGTGGTGCTGGTGGTGAGCCTGCTCCTGGAGAAACTGCATGGCACCCGGGTCATTGGCCACTGCCGCAGCCGCCTCTGGGCCATACCTGAAGAATAACAGATTCACTTTAACACAGACAATACATATAGTTTCATTATCTGATCTCATATTTTGTACATCATGCACATTATACTAACAGCATGATTGTAAAATGCAGTTGTACCTAATACATGTTTTTAAAGTTAATTTGATTTAATATGTCTTCTCAGTGATGCCATGGGGTGACAGAATATTGCTGTTTTAATTAAAGAAACTATGAAAAATAACAAGGCCCAAAGCCTCGACAAAGTATGGTTGGGGAAAATGTTTGTAGTTAGAATAAATGAGACTTTTCAGGGCTTCGAATCAAAACTAATGAACTGATGCCTTTAGCAGAACTTGTTCCAAAGAAATCAATTTTACCCAAGGGACACACAGTAGTGTTCATTTCTGTTGTGGCTAAACATGTCAGATGCAGTCACTATCTCTATATTGGCTCTTCAATAATTCATTGTCATGAAAATGGGTTATAATGTGGCCCTTAAGACTTCCATTAACATAAAAAAAACTGTCTAGTACCTCATCTCCAAAATAGTTTTCTTCACACTTATAGCTTTCTTCTTCTCTTCCTGGATGCGTCGTCGTCTGAGACAGTAATAGACTAATCCAAGCACAATGACCATGCCAAACAGACATCCCAAGATGGTCATGATGTAGTGGGTAGTTGTGGATGGATCGGTTCGCTGGTCCTCTGACCCCATAGCTCGTGTGGAAAAAGTCAGACAGGTGTGGTTGTAGCGCTTAGCTTTGCTTCCAGAAGCCACACAATAAGTGTAATTTGTGTGAGGTTTCAGTTTGTCCAAAGTAAGTACCTCCTTTTTGTTTTTAAGGGGCTTGATGTCTTCAACAAACGTGGGGTTGTACTTGGAGAGGATGTACATCTTACTGTATGGTCGTGGGATCTGCACCATTAGAGAAGCGGTGTAGAGGGAGACAGTTTGAAGCTTCATGGAAATCTGATGGTTATAGGTAGGGTCTGCAGTGGACGATATGGTTGGTTGGTGGTACAGACCTTGGTCTGGGTTGTCCAAACCCATACCTGAGCCATCTGGATCCGGTGTCTGGGAGGTCATCCCTGGAATTATCACACCATCGCGACACATTGATAAAAGAGCGTAACGGGCATTTTTTCCGTTTCCGGGCAGCGGGCTCAGAAGTGGATAACCAGTCATTTCCAGAGGGGTTTCGCACTGGAGGCGGTCATAGGTGTGGGTTACATTGTTAAACACCTCCAGCCAGGTGAGGAAGCTGTAGAGCTCACAGCCACAGTGGAACGGGTTTCCTGCTAGTTCACACACCAGCAGCCTGTTGAGGACAGTGAAGGTAGATGGGTCAAGACGGGCCAACTTATTGGAAGATAAGTCCAGGCTGCTGAGGCTGGGGCACTCCCAGAAGGCATTGGTGGCAATGACCTCAATAAGGTTGTGTTGCAAAAAGAGGCACTGCATTCGGCCCAGACCTCTCAACATGCCCTCAGTCAGGTTTGTCAGCTTGTTGTAGCCCAGCTGGAGAACCTGAGACAGAAAAAGAGAGTATAGCCCCTTGACATTTTTAATAAACATGACAACAAATCTAATTGCTAATCATTTGGTGGCAGGTGTTTTTAAGGAATGCAATTTACATCAATAGGATATGTTTTATCAGGACTAGAGACATCATTGAGACACTTTTCTGCTTTCTATAAGTTAGAAAGTTTTCAACAGCCACCTATGAACAGGTTGAGAGAACTAGAGTTTGTGGTTGGATGATTTCAGAATGTATTCCTAGTTCAACTTGTTCGAAAATATTGCACTGCATTGTGTAAGAAAAACCTATACATTAATAAATCCAATAAAACTTAATGGTGGTTTGGGGGGTGTTCTCATTCAGATCTGTTTACATTTCCATGACCAACCTCATTTAGCATAGACTTCTAAATGGGATTTCTATTATAAAGGCAACACAAATTATTCAACCACATTTGTAGAAATGTATGAGCGTTAAGAATATTTTTATGATTTTAAATTAAAGATAAACAAATACATGCAAAGAGTTGTGTTCTTGGCTGCAGACCTGTAGGTTCGCCTGTCCAGCAAAGGCCCCATCCTCGATGTAACTGATCTCGTTCTTGGTAAGATTGAGGTCAGTAAGGTTTGTGAAGCGGTACATGGAGGTAAATAGCACAGCCTTAAGTTTGTTCTCATTCAGCCTCAGGTCATGAACCTACGGGAGACAAGAGAGTGGATGACTTTCAGTTGATGTGTTGTACCCTCTGGCAGCCATGGAGGAGAACCTAAACACTTTGCCAAAAATAGCTGCCAAGAGCATATTACACCTCCAAACATACAAGTTTGCTGTCTAATGAGTAATTTCCCCAGTTATACATCTGGTCAAAATATGTTCAGCTAATCACAGCCTGTTTGCAAGCAGCTGAGCATCCAGCCTGAGATATCTAGCAGTGGTAAATGTTGATGCTAGAAATGGAATGTAGTTGCTTGTTAATATTAAAGTACCCAACGGTAATGTTTTCGGTTTTAATCAGTTATGCAGCAAATTGCAGATGGTAATTGAAATACCTGAAACACTTAATATATTTTAAAATGTCCCTCTGTTGCTTGTGTCTTCTCTCTCTCTCTCTCTCTCTCCTTTTACTCAGGCTTCTCTGTGCTGGACCATCGGACATCCTGGGACCTCTCTCTCTCTCCTGACTGTCTGTGCCTCATTCCACATGTTGGATCTGGAACTTGTTTCTATTGGTCCCCCTGTGTTTTTGTTTCATTCTCGTATCTGTGTGAATGATGTGCTTCAGTTTTGCTTCTTGGATGTGTACAGTATGTGTAGCCTGTCCTATTTCCAGGTTACAGGGTGAAGAGGATTTTGTGTGTCTCAGGCTCTAGCTGTTTGGTGACACAGAAGCGTCTTGACATCATCCATGATCCATCTTTTTCATATATGTCCACATTCATAGTCTTTATTGTAATTCTATCATGTTGTTCTTTTCTGTACACATGATATCTGTCTGTCCTGGGAGAGGGATCCCCTCTGAGTTGCTCTTGAGATTTTGTAGTAGTTAGGTAGCAAATAATTCCACAAACAGCAGCAACACAAAACTGGTTTATGTATCTCTTCTACGTCACCAACGTAACCTATTTAGCAACTATTTGGTTTAATAATATCATCACAGCCACATAACAATTGAGATATTATTGCTGCCATGGTCACTATCATTGGACAGATGAATATAACCTTGCACTTGATTAGGAAAATGTAACATGCAATCTAAACCTGAATCTAAAAATTATTAAATTACATTATGAATACTGTATTAGCATCACTGTCACAGTTGTCACCACAATCAACATAATATAACAACCATCAGAATCACACAATAAACCACAAACATACCGACTGACCACAAGATGAGATTTTACTTGCAGCAAAAGACATTATTATTAATTATTGTTAATAATGCCATGTGCTTTTAAGCTGACACCATCATAGCTCAGAGTGCATGAAGCCATACGGTTTAATAGAGGTGGCTGGGCTCCAGGCCGGTTATTGCAGCACAATGGTGGAAAGAACTTTAAGGGGTTTAAGTTTGCTAAAAAAGGACTGGTCCTATAGCTCATCTTGTTATTACAGAAGATGGTGCCCAAGCTGTTGATAACTCAATGACACTGTTTACTACATTCTTGCAGATACAGCTGCACCTGTGAAAAAAACTATTAGGCTCATGGCACAATGCTTTGAGTACAACAATTTATGCAAAGGCTATGTGTTTAACTATAACATACATACTATAACATACATACTAGGGGTTTCTACTAGGGGCGTACCGATACATTGATCTGGCTCGATATATCAATTCAATCCTCAACGATTCAATATTATTGATATTATCGAAAGTATCTTTACAATGCACCTTTATTTTGCAATTCCCACTTATATAATCATTATGTTGCATTAAAACATGTAGTTTTTTTTATTTAAATGTCTGGAAGAGCATAGTAATGAAATTGTCAAATCATATTTTAGGTGTTTTTTTGTAAATACTGTATATATAAATGTAACTGATGACTATGTTAAATGTGCTTATGTATTGTCCCGTATCGGTCTCAGGCCCCTGAATCGAATCAAATCGAAATTGTATCGTGGCAGAGTTTGTGATATCCGTAAATATTGTATCATTGTCCAAAGAATCAATATAATATTGTATCGTGATAAAATTTGTGATCTACACCCCAAGTTTCTACCACGGTATGAAAGGCCTACAGATAAATAAGTTCATACTGACCGTGCTGTTGATGTGCTGGGGGATGGTCTCGTATGGAGGCTGGTTCTGACTGCAGATAGCCAGCCAAACATAGCCTTTGTCCCCCTCTATCAGCCAGCAGTCCCCTTTCACCATGCCAGGCAGGTGGAGGAGGAACAGTGTAGGGAGCAGGAGGGAGAGAAACATGGAGGACAAACAGAGTCTGCTGGCCATGGTTTGGATTAGGAGTGTTTGAGAAAGGAGGGGCAAAAAATTGGAGTTGAAGGTGGAGAGGCAGCAAGTAGCAGTTTCAAATTAAAAAGGATTGCAGGTCAGGGGCAAGCAGGTTAAATCTACGTAGAGAGAAAGGTGAACGGAAGGGCGTCTTCACGGTGATTAGAGCTGAGCTTGCAGCATGGCAGCAAGTCCTGTCCCCATCTTAGGTGTTCCACGTCAAAGGGTTTTGGAGACTGTCACCCCAGCAGCTACTCATGGCCCCTGACAACCGTATGTCTCGACAACACAGATGAGGAAATAGTCCCTCTCAGAGAAAGGCAGAAGGCCTATATAACAGACAGAGAGAGAGGGGGGGGGGAAGGAGGGAGAGAGAGAGAGAGAGAAAGAGCGGGAGGGGGGGGCAGAATATTAACAATATTAGTGATAATGACAAAATTATTGAGACTATGCAGAACATTGTAATACAGTTCACATATCCCCAAATGGTTTTGAATTAATTAAGTTTAGGTCTCATTTCTAAAAGCACTGTGTAAAATAGAAAGGTATATGAATCTAATACCCACGCTACCCAATCCCTTCAAGGTAATGCACCACAGTAATAAATCCGTTACCTGCCATGATTATTTCAATAAGTCTTTATAAAGCCCGGAGAAATATATTTTGACTTTTTAATTTAAACCAGGGTTTTTATGTTCTGTAATTATTCATTTTCATGAAAATAACAGCCTCATATGAGAACAAATTGCAGCTCTTCTGTTCATACATTAGCATATGATGCACCAATAAAAATGGAAATTGCCAAGACTATGAAAGCAACACCGCTTTTCTTTGGGTTTGTCATTGTTTACAAGGTTCGCCAGCTTGCTGCTGCGGTTCTATTATTTCAACTTTGACGTACATAATAAAACAATAAAAATGTAATAGCTGCAGTTATATAAGGGTGAAAACGGGAAGATGGGCTAAGTGGAAAACAGAGCAGGGCTGTTGTAATTTGCATGTTTTAACAGGATACTAGCTGACATTTAGCTATTTACCTTTCTCAGGGGATTAACTGTGGATTAGGCTCTAATCCAGCATAAAATAGTATGTATCTCATCACCACAGCTCTGACTCTTTTAATTTGTTTTCAAAGTTTTGATTCCTTCCCCAGGGAAAAGTTATCTGGCCACGACATGAATGACAGGGAATTGATAGTCAGAACAACAACTGGGGAACAGACTCTTCTTGAGTACTCCATCTCAATTCCAAATACATTTCCCTCTCTGCTTTATAGGTTGTGTCAAACAGATTAAAAAAAACATAACCTGATGCAAGCAATGAAGCAATGACATGGTTCAACCTAGTCTCGCTTTGCCAGACCTTCCTCCACAGCGCTGTGGAGGAAGGTCTGGCAAGTCCACACAGCATTCCGGGATGGGAGAAAAACGTGCTCTGGTTTATTGGCATTTTTTTTAAACCAATCACAATCGTCACTTAGCGCCGAACAGAGCCACGGTTGTTTTGGTGGAACATGTGTACGTTCAAAGGTTGTTTTAGTCATGCAACAGAAAACTCAGATTGGACAGATAGTCTAGCTAGCTGTCTGGATTTACCCTGCAGAGATCTGAGGTGCAGTTAACCATAGTCCTCAGAAATCCACCGGAGTTTAAAATGACAACACAAAGAAAGCGGAAGGTAATGTACATCCAGCCAAAAAGAGGGACATCCGGCGGAATTTCTGGCAGCACCGGAGCAATCCTGGAAGTGGAATATTGTTGATATAGAATAGGTTCAACCCAATCTACTCAGGAGTAATGGAAGCCAACTTTGGATACATCTGTTAAACTGGTCCATCCCTAATAGCCTGTCCTCCCCCTTGCCTTCCTTCTCATCCACTGCCCTGACACGCACCTCAGTTAGCCTTCAAGTCACTTCTCATTTCTGCCGCACCACACCCCCAGCAGCTCTCAGTCCATTCTTCAAATTGTTCCATGAAATTGATATTGACAATTCAATTCCTCCACCCCAGGCCTTCAATTTGCCTTTGACCCAGCACCGTTGTCTTCCTTACGTGCGTCAGCCCACAACACCCACACTTACAAAAAAAGGCAATCACAGCTTTAGCTCAGTGGAACAACACCTAAAGTAACCCCTTTCCACCTTGATAATTATGAAAGTCATTCATTAATCATTTGTTATGTACTCCGCAATGAAACAGATTTATTCCACAGATTTAACTGCTGCATAGAGCCGTGTGCGTGTGTATGTGAGCATTAGTTCATGGCACGTTGTGATGAAAAGAAGCACGCAAACTGAATTATATATCAAATAACGATTTGGACATTGATCACACTCATTCTTTTTTCATCGTATTTCTAAATTCCTTCTTTTCCCACACTTTGAAGACAACTCCAAGCCTAGTGTCATTGTGTAGTGATACAATCCTTTACTATCTTTTTTTCGTACTAGGGTTTAGGGGAATGTACACAGTCTCTGGCACACATTAGCAATTTAAGATTTTGGAGACCACAAAAAAATACTGTGTCGTTCTTGTGATTATTACCGGCAGGCTGTTTTTCCCCCGTCGGCAGCTCATATTTACAGCATATCTGATACGAAATGGCTGCTGCCCTGACATGGTACTGTGTATACTGTGCTCTGCAAACATAAAAGACGAGTCAGTCAAGACTCATTTCAAAGCTAGCTTTTACAGCTTAGACCAGCACAATATTTTTTTTATATAAATATAATGCTGTAATGATCCAGACCACACTCTTCCAGTCCATCTGGGTCAGTCTCCTGTCTCCCTCTCCATCTCTGTCTGTATTTCTTTTCATCCGTTTACTTCTTTCTCCTCTTTGCTGTCCCTTTCTTTACTCTGCCGACATTGTTTTAAGCCTGCTTATCTCTGCTGCCTTTCAACTAGAAACACAAATTAATATGCTTCATCGCCAAAACACAACCTGACACCTTTTGTGCGCTTTCACATCCCCTCCTCACTGCTTTTATCACACCCTTGCCATTGATTTTATTTTGACAAGAAGCCAGAGGAAGAGACAGCCTTATTTTCCCCCTCCATTTCTTCTCCAAACCAGGCTCTCTTTGTGTTTAATTAATGTTCCTGATAGCTCGGCTTTAATTAAAGCTTTGCATCTGACAAACAACACTAATGATGTCAAGTCACAGAAACAAATGGAAAGTTCCCAAAGTAAGCCCGATAGGGGATGAGGGCCCCTGGGTTCCTGGTGTTTGTCCTCATTGGAAAATACAGATCTCAGATTTAGGTTGAAAGTAATAATCAGTAATTTGTAATGACTAAATATGTTTTTCCACATGCTATCAATTGTTGATTCAACCAGAGATACTACAGGGAGTCAGTTTGCATGGGTAATGAAAGCCTTTACAATCAAAACACTTTATATTTGCAATTGATGATAGGCTCCATGGTGGAATAGACACGCCCGCTCGCACATAAACTACAATATCATCTTTAGAAATGAATAATAAAATCCTCAAAGGGTGAATGTATGTACCAGATTTGATGGCCATCCATTCAAAAGTTGTTTAGACATTTCACTTAAAACCACAAACTAGACTTTGCTAAAGTCATTAGGATACATCTGCTGGAACCATGAATATATTTACAAAACTTATAATCCATCATGGAACCTCTTAAACTAAACATTTAAGTTTCCCTTAAGCATGATTGGTCAGGTATTTATGAGCCACAATTACCTTCCAAATAATTAAAGAATCACTCATTTTTTTTTGCATTAAACATTCATATAATTGGATGCTCCATTTTCAGCCCAAGGGTGAATTATTTCAGCTAAGATTCATGAAGCATGGTGAAATAAAGCAGTGGAACAGAGTGAATGTCACCTGTACTCTAATATATATATATATATATATATATATATAGTTTGACTTCCTCACATGCTTGCTCATTGCCACCTTACTTTTCTTATCCATAGTAACTCTTTCCACCGGTTCCATTCATGACACAGCTATTGGGCCTGACTGATAGCACAATCTGACAGAAAATAGGAAAAACTTCATTAGGTTTCCAGAGAGAGTTTAAAATGAAGTAAAAGCTGAAAAAATGGAAAAAAGTGACTAAATTAACTTGTGTTAAAAAAAGAAATAGATTGATTAGATAGATTGAAGTTAGGGTAAGGGCACCTTAAAATGCTGTGTCTGCCCAGTCTGAGCTGCAAGAGTTGAAGAAAAGCAACAACAATAAAGACAAGAGTAGCACAGCTACCCTGGAGACCAGGTCATGAACCTTTCTACTGAGTGAGAAAAAGAGACAGACAGATAGATAGACAGGAGGCAAAAAAAACAGACAGCAGAGAGAGGGAAGCACGAAGCAACATGACACCCAAGCCGGTGATTCAGAAATCCAACAGACCATCTAGGAAATCCGTCACCAGTCAGTCAGACAGACAGAAAGACAGCCTTCCAGTTTGCCAGCCAGACAATCAATCCAGTCCGTCAGCAGGCCCAACAGCCAGCCAATCAAATACATAACAAGCCAGTCAGTCGGCTAGTCAGTCACTGAGAATTAAGAAGTATGCCTAATAGTGCTATCTTTGCGTCCCAGCCTGCCAACCAGCCTGCCTGCCTGCTCTACCTTCAAAGCTGCTGCACTGTTCCTTCAAATCCATTTTCCTCGCTCCTGTCTCTTCTCGCTCTTCCTTTCAAGCTTTCATGAAGCGGCTGCACGGTTCCTTCAAATCCTGTGCATACAGTATATTCCCTCTCTTCACATGTCTCTTTCTGATTCTCTCAGGTTCATTTATGTCTCTAAATATGTGTCCCTGGCTTTCTTAATTTTGCATTGTCACCCGTCTTTTTTGTTTCTGTTGCGATCACATGAATGGGTGGTCATCGGTCATTGCTTTTAAACGGTGCATGGAAAAACAGTTGTTCTTTTTCATTAAAAAAACAAACACATACATGCTGATTACAATTAATGACAGTGAGTACATTGTTGCAGCATGAATCAAAAATATTACAGGTTCATTTTGAAGAAAACTCTAACAATATTCCAAAATAGAGGTTCTGAATTTTTCCACCATGGTGTCTTTGTGGTAATTAAATTGAGTATTAAAATTAAAACCCAGTGATACACTGATGTTTACAACTGATATATTAGCAACTTTGATCAATGTAATTCCTACTTTTCTGCATTTCTTCTCTCTCCAACCCACTCTCTACTCCGTCCCAGCTCAACATTTCCTGTCTCTCTTTCTCTAGTTGTTTCCTGTACATTGAATTCTCTCCAGTTTTGTTTAAAGTGTATGTTACATCTGTTGGCTGTCTACCAGACAAACTCCCACAGGGAGAGCAGACCAGAAAGGAAGTTTTCAGCTGCTGAGTGCATTCAGCCACTTGCTGTGTATCTGTGAAAACCTGGTGGATTTTACCAATACAAATTGGGCAAGTTTTTTTTTTTTCTTTTTTAATTTTTTAATTGCGTTAACTGTAAAATATGATTTGTATTTTCAAATGTTGTGTAATGTGAAATAATGTCTTTGTGCGAATGGTCTGTAATGTGATGTTGTAAATTGTATTGTCACATGATAGATTGTAGGACCCCAGGAAGAATAGCTTTTAGCTTATGATGAAGCTAATGGGGATCCAAATAAAACAAACAAAAACACAGCGTTTGAGACCGTAAAGTTTTATGTCCAGCTGCATCAACAACTGAACATTTCTCCTGAAACCATCGCCCAGT
The DNA here is from genome assembly GCA_025617405.1 of Perca schrenkii. Classification (NCBI taxonomy): domain Eukaryota; kingdom Metazoa; phylum Chordata; class Actinopteri; order Perciformes; family Percidae; genus Perca; species Perca schrenkii. The sequence goes on from CM046788.1 coordinate 35,731,373, forward strand.
CCTGTGGAAGGGCTACAAATCTCGCTGTGGAATATTTTCATTGTAACTAGATTCTATTGAAAAAAAGGTCCCAATGAACTGATGCTTTAAGTCCTTGGATAGACTATTAAACATCACCAATTTTGGCACCGATGTCCAATTTACGTAATTGACTTACACGCTGGAACTTAACCTGCCTCATTTACTCCAGCCAGTGATTTCCTAAATTTCCAAGAACAACTTTCAGCAGCCTCCAGAGGCAAGCATGAATGTTTAGCACAGCAAGTTATGTACACAGAGGTTATATACAAACGAGCCGAGAGAGCAGGGGGTTAATGAGGCTGTCTTTACACTGTTTGAGTAAAGAATGCAAGATCTGAGCTCTTGAGGCAAAGCCCTAACTAGTGCTGGGCTGCAGTTCTCCAGCTGCTTGTTCACTTATAATGAAAATTTGGATGTTGTTTGGGCTTGTTAGATTAGCATGGCCCCAGTGGGGGTGTATTACAGTCTGATGTTCCTGGTATTTCTCTAGATGAGGCTCAGCCATGCTTGGTTGTGTTCTCATAAACTCAACCCAGAGGCATGCCCAAGGCTTTTTTCCTCAATAACTTGTAAAAGACTGTGTGAGTCATAAAAGAACATACTACAGGCAGGGCCTTCTTCATCCTACTGTACAATGTGTGTGCGTTCTTTTACTTCTATCTTTGTGAGGACCAATTGAGTTTTAGACTGTAATGGTGACAGCATTTTTGGAAAGGCATACCTTGGCCGGTCTTTACTGCTCCCAAGGGCTGTTTATGGGTTACTACTTGGTTTACACAACATCTCCTGATAATGGCCTGTACCCAATATGCATGCTGCATCAAAAACAGAAATGACTGTCAGATGTGACAAATGCTTGTTTTGTTCTGTGTGTGTGTGTGTGTGTGTGTGTGTGTGTGTGTGTGTGTGTGTGTGTGTGTGTGTGTGTGTGTGTGTGTGTGTATGTGTGTGTGTGTGTGTGTGTGTGTGACAGTGGAAGGTGACTAATGCAGCAACTGGAATGACTGACGACAACGCATGTTGGAATTTTTTCCCCTTCTCTCACCAAGTTGGATAACTTCTACGTTGTGCTCCGTGACGTTGACCCATTGGAGCACAGAGCACCCTCAGTGCACGAACATGACATGACAAATCTAAATAGGAACGATGTTGGAGCTCTCTGGTAGAACAGTGAAGTTAGTCCCTGTCTCCTCCGCTCCGATGTATGTCATAAAAGTTGTGAACGAGAAAGCAAGCTAGGATTGGTCATAGTCCAACGACACAATGTTGATCTCCAAAGATAAAAATAGTACGTAGTCCGATACTGACATACGTTGTGAGGTATCTGTCTCGGACTTCGCTCACAGCATTGCAAAATGACTTAACAGAATTAACGGCAATTTGTCTTTTCTGAAACAATGTCCTGGTTTCTCGAAATAATCCTCGGCCTTCACTCTGAACAGTTTTCATTGGAACTAAAAGAGGCCTATGTTCTGATTTCTAAAAAGATGGTTGCACGTGTGTGCAGATTCCTTGTGTGGCGGTGAATGCATTCAATCCAAATGTACACAGTTACCACCAACACTTCATTGTGGTGACTTTCTGTGCTTGTGTGCGTACAGGATGTGCCCTTGTGCATGTGCGTGTACAAGTCTGCTATACCTCTGTGTCTTAATTACTTTTAAAACCCATGCAGAAGCTCTCCCCTCCAGCTCCACTCAGCAGGTATGTTGAAGTAACAGCCCTCTATGGGATCAGCACTTCCTTGCCGGGAGGGAGGCAGCAAGAGGAAGACAAAGAATGAGGAAAAGAGAGTGAGAGAAATACGCAAGGAGAGAGAGAGAGAGAGAGAGAGAGAGAGAGAGAGAGAGAGAGAGAGAGAGAGAGAGAGAGAGGGATTTGTAGTGTGAAATAATTCATCAGTTTTAATTCTGCCTCTCAGTCATTCCAACAGGTTAACCCAACTGGGGTTTGAATCTCTTTTTTTCAAGGTTGACCTTTTCATGGAAATGAGAGATGAGGATAAGGGGGAAGTGGATGACGAAGGGATGGTGGAGAAGTTTTTAACCTTTATTTAATCAGGCAAGTTGAAGGAAGCACACGTTTCCCCCAGACCCAAATCCGCTTCAATCCAGGGAGGAGAGGATAAGGAGATTTCTTAGGAAGTACAACACTCTGTTAAGATCAATAACTAATCCATTACGAAATTGCTACTTCAGTCTTTTTTCACAGTGATACCAGAAGGAGGGAATGGTTGGACATATGCACACATTCACACATGGAAGCCGTCCAGTGTAAGTGCCATCCTCTTCTTTTTTGGCAAATGGAGCAGCTCAGGGCCCAGTGCCTGGCTCAGAAGTAGCTCATTTTGAGTATAATGAAATGCTGCACAGTTTGATGTTGACATATTGTACACTATGCTGAAAACTGACATATTTACTTGATAGCTGCCAATTGAAAGGGTCGGTCCATCGAAATGACAAGAAATGACAGAAAAACCCTGGTCCCTTATCCCCAGAGGTATTTAACCTCCAGTCACGCAACAGATACGCTATCATTTTAATCTACACAGCAGTCATGGGCTCCGTGCAGGCTAACGTTACATGGGCGTGTATGCAAACTGAAGCTTTTACTGTAGCCTACTTACACTTCAAGTCTAGTCAAACACTGCTGGAGACTATTGGTATTTGCATGTATTTTTTTCTAAGCCGCCGATTGACCTGGATGGCAACATTATCGGTGTCTTTGCACACACATGACCCATCACACAGAACCTTACTTCCTCTGTTAACTGAGCTGTATACATTGCTTTTGTGTGGTTGGTACATTTGCATATTAACTGTATAATGTATTTTTACATACATATACTTTTTGAACATGGGAATCCTTATTTGAATAATTCACAATAATCCTGGAAGATATGTTTGCCAGGGAATTTGTTTTTGTTGATTTTCTTGCCTGTGCTGAAATGTACATGTTCTTATTTATCTTTCATTTTTTAACATGTTCAACATAAACAAACTGAACAAAATGTTTTTATTCATCATGTCTTTTTTTCAGCTATCTAATCTTATATACAGCATTTCCATTTTGTTGCCATCTTGTTTCTTTTCTTTGCTGTTCTGCGCCACATAAAATCCTTGTACCCATGTAATTGGTTAATAAAGTCTGATCCTGTGCGAATGATGACTGTCCTCCCTTAGAAGCAAAGGGGCTCAAAAATGACATGTTTACGTTTAAGTGACGAAGCCCTCCAGTGGCCCTATGACTCTTATCCAGTGGCAGCAAGAGGGAAGCAGGGTGACGTTATTATATAGAGCCACAGAGAGAGGAGGACAAGAATCAATGTTGGACTTTGACACGGTAGACCAGTGTTTGCTTCCTGTTTCTTACCAACAGTCGTTCGCTTCTCTTACAATCTTTCCCTGACCATAACTAACCCTCATTTTTCTTGTAAACCTTCCTGTCACAACCGGAAATAGGTTTCTGTTTGTAACTGTAATTTGTAACGCTTTTGGAAGACATTGACGAGTGATCCTGTCCTGCCTCAGAAAACGCGTATGTGTCGCTCTGGAGGACAATTACAAACAATGTTTTTTGTTTAATTTTTGAGGAATTGGTGTCATGTAATTTTCTTTTAACTATTACAAGGTCCCATGACAATTTCACTTTATGAGTTTTTTTTAACATTAATATGCATTTCCCCTAGCCTGCCTATGGTCCCTCAGTGGCTAGAAATGGTGATATGTGTAAACCCATTGACATATATAAAATGGACCAACAGATCCCGTTGCTCTGGACGGAGACCAGTGAAGGATATTAGAAGCACTTTTCCGGTGATAGCTGAGCGTTACTGCGCAGCCTCCAACTGAGCTCGAAGATGTAGATGTGATGTGAGCAACCTGGTAGCTGTGCCAAGAGAAATCTCAATCATTCCCAATCTTGCAGACAGAGTGTAGGTATATGTTAGGAGATAACATGGGCACAGGCTAATTATTGCTAACTAAAGTGCTAGTTAACATTAGTAATTAAACTTAAACAGTTAATGTGAGTCGAAACTGTCTGCAAGCTTCTCCTGTACTATACGGTAATTTCTCTACTAGGCGACAGTAAGTCGCTTGGTTACGACACAATTGTGTATTATTTTTACAAAAACGTCTGCTGCGGAGCCATAACATGAGGTACAAGGTAATGGAGCCTTTTATACATTGTTGTGTTTAGAAATAAACAATGGACAAATAGAGTATTTAAACACTTCAGATGTAAAGTTATTCGCTGTCAAAGTGGCGCCAAAATGAATGGCAGTCAATGGAATGCTAACCGGAGGTGATGGCTTGTTAGCATCAAAATGGTGCCATAAGAGGTACGTGTTCCAAGGAGAAGCTTACCACCTTGTGTAAACCGAGCCCTGGGTATCCTGCTTTGCCTTTGAGAAAATGAAAGCTCAGATGGGCAGATCTGGAACCTCCCTCTTATGTTGTCATAAGGGGAAAGGTTACCTCCCCTTTCTCTGCTTTGCCCACCCAGAGAATTTGGCCCACCCACGAGAAAGAGAAAGACATCATGGCTTGCAAACGAGCGAAGCATGGCAGTTGGTCAAGGCCACACTCCCACCCTCCACCTTGCCCCCCCCTCCATTACAGTATGGGTAATTCAAAATATTACTTACTTTTTGTTGGTATAGCCATGCAGTTAGATTTACTTGAAAAATATCTGTGACAAGCTATTTTTCTAAAGTATCATAGAAAGATAAGACAAGACAAAATATCTATAAAACTGTCTGCAAGTTTTGCGCCATTGTCATCTGACTACATACTGTGTAAGAACAGTATTCTGTGTTGTTCACAAGCATCAACCTGTCAGCAAAATCATGTCCTTGACAGCAAACGAGGAGCTTGCACTGTAGAACTGCGTATTCCCTACAAACTGTCACAAATCAAGTCATGCGGGGACAGTGCGATCGAAGTGATGGCTTTGGTCTGTCATGCAAGCGTAGATAACAATCGAAACCGTCGGGGAAAAGTGGGCACATACATTCACATCAGCAGGGACTCGCACAGCTGCATATGCACTTCGACTTTTTCATACACACAGAAGCTCAGTGCACAGAACGTGGAGACACAGGCACGTGTCGATATATACTGGGAGACACTGATACACACAGCGACACGATGGGGTGCAGGTTGTGAGTCATCAGTCACAGTAATCTCCTTTAAACAGACTAAGGGGTTTTGTCTTGTCCTGCTAAACGTGTGGCAGCGACAAATGCAAACACACCATTCTTCATAAGACCGCATCTGTCTAAGATGAATTATGAGGAGAGGGAGAGGCTTTATAGAGAGGAAGTGGAGGTCCTCCAAACCAAACAACAATATAGGTCGTTTAATCCTATTCTTGCTTTCTAATACGACCAACAGGGGTGTTTCATAAATCACGTACAAAAAAAGTAAGTAGAAAGCTAGTAAGAAGTAGCTGTTCCCATTAGGGGTGGGAATCACCAGAGGCCCCACAATACAATATTATTACGATATTTATGTCACATTATGATATTATTGCGATGTTTGCAATATATTGCAATTCATAATTGTTTTTCCAACTTTAAATCTTGCCCCAAAGAAAAACTTTATCAACATCTGTTTTATCTAAAAAGAAATATTTCTGTTTTTGTTCATCTTCAACTTGTTTTATGTTTTTTGCTTTTAATTGACAGGACAGCTGTTGACAGGAAAGGGGTGTGTGTGTGTGTGTGTGTGTGGGGGGGGGGGGATGACATGCAGCAAAGGTCTGCAGGTTGGGATCAAACCAGGGCCACTGCGGTAAGGACTGGGCCTTGGTACATGGGGTGCATGCTCAACCAGGTGAGCTACCAGGGCGCCCCTCACTGCAATTGTCAAAAAAAAGTTAAATTCACATGTGCATTTATATATATACTGTATATATACATATATTTAAACATACATGCATACAGTACAAGCCAAACGTTTGGACACACCTTGTCATTCAATGCGTTTCCTTTATTTTCATGACTATTTACATTATAGATTCTCACTGAAGGCATCAAATCTATGAATGAACACATATGGAATTATGTACTTAACAAAAAAGTGTGAAATAACTGAAAATATGTCTTATATTTTAGATTCATCAAAGTAGCCACCCTTTGCTTTTTTGATAGCGCTGCAAACTCTTGGTGTTCTCACAATGAGCTTCATGAGGTAGTCACCTGAAATGGTTTTCACTTCACAGGTGTTCCTTGTCAGGGTTAATTAGTGGATTTTTTTCTCTTATTAATGGGGTTGGGACCATCAGTTGTGTTGTAGAGAAGTCAGGTTGATACACAGCGGACAGCCCTATTGGACAACTTTAGAATTATTGGTGGGGGGGGGGGTTATTAGAATTCATATTATGGCAAGAACCAATCAGCTAAGTAAAGAGAAACGAGTGGCCATCATTACTTTAACAAATGAAGTCCAAGTCAGTCCAGAAAATTGCAAAAACTTTGAATGTGTCCCCAAATGCAGTTGCAAAACCATCAAGCGCTACAACGAAACTGGCTCACATGAGGACCACCCCCAGGAAAGGAAGGTTGCTGAGGATAAGTTCATCTGAGTCACCAGCCTCAGAAATCGCAAGTTAACAGCAGCTCAGATTAGAGACCAGATGAATGCCACACAGAGTTCTAGCAGCAGACACATCTCTAGAACAACTGTTAAGAGGAGACTACGCGAATCAGGCCTTCATGGTCAAATAGCTGCTAGGAAACCGCTGCTAAGGAGAGGCAACAAGCAGAAGAGATTTGTTTGGGCCAAGAAACACAATGAATGGACATCAGACCAGTGGAAATCTGTGCTTTGGTCTGATGAGTCCAAATGTGTACGATGCAGAAAAGGTGAACGGATGGATTCTACATGCCTGGTTCCCACTGTGAAGCATGGAGGAGGAGGTGTGATGGTGTGGGGGTGCTTTGCTGGTGACACTGTTGGGGATTTATTCAAAATTGAAGGCACACTGAACCAGCATGGCTACCACAGCATACTGCAGCGACATGCCATCCCATCCGGTTTGAGTTTAGTTGGACCATCATTTATTTTTCAACAGGACAATGACCCCAAACACACCTCCAGGCTGTTGTAGTTCTATTGACCAAGGAGGAGAGTGATGAGTGCTGCGCCAGATGACCTGGCCTCCACAGTCACCGGACCTGAACCCAATCAGTGAAGGCAAAAGGGCCAACAAGTGCTAAGCATCTCTGGGAACTCCTTCAAGACGGTTGGAAAACCATTTCAGGTGACTTCCTCTTGAAGCTCATCAAGAGAATGCCAAGAGTGTGCAAAGCAGTAATCACAGCAAAGGGTGGCTACTTTGAGGAATCTAAAATATAAGACATGTTTTCAGTTATTTCACACTTTTTTGTTAATTACATAATTCCACATGTGTTCATTCATAGTTTTGATGCCTTCAGTGAGAATCTATAATGTAAATAGTCATGAAAATAAAGGAAACGCATTGAATGAGAAGGTGTGTCCAAACTTTTGGCCTGTACTGTATGTGTATGTACTGTATGTGTATGTATATATATATATATATATATATATATATATATATATATATATATATATATATATATATATATATATATATATATATATATGATAAAAGATTGATACCTAAGAAATACCGTGATACTGTGCTGTATTGATTTTCGAGCAATATTAAAATCTCTCATTTAGGGATCTGGTGAATGTTTTACACACGTTTATCTCTCCCTGTGTGGAATTTTCTAGCTCTCTCTATGAAGGACTCATTCAGTTCTTATTCAGCTGCATCTCCCCTGGCAGCTCCACCACAAGACTCCTCACTGGTGCCAACAGAAGAGGCTTTATAGTGTCTCCCCTGTACTGGCCTCTTTATAGTGTCTCTACCTGGCACTGCACTACAGACGCCCAGACATCTTGCACAAAGGCGACTTAAGTATGACTGGACTACCTATGGGAAATAACCAAGGGTTTATCAAAATATGCTGAAGTGGAAGACCATTCTATGAAGCCCTTAAAGGGACATGGCACTTTTTTATAGAGATACTTTCTGTTGCGCATGAGAAACCAATCTGAGTAGCAGTCAAAATGGTTGCAGAGGAGGAGGTATTCATCTTCCTGAAAACGCAACAAAATGTACCTGATAGGGTCATCAACAAACTCAAAGATGATACGGCAACTGTTAACAGATGTCATGGTGTGAATGTGAAATATTAACTTTAGCCACATAACATTAGCAGTACTTTGTTAGAATAATTTTGCTAACCTTAGATTGGTTTCTTGTGAGCATGAGATACTATTGAGTGCGCACCAGAAAGTTTCTCATATGCACAAGAAAAAAAAAGTCATGTCCCCTTTTGGGGCTCCGTATCATTTAACTTAGTTAAACTTAGACTTAGTTCTCTGTTTTTTTGTTGGTGCAGGTCTAAAAGGGAATACAGGAGCCCCTTTTAGTTGTTCACAATACATCACAATGCAGCAGTGCACTCATCCACCACTCATTAAACCTGTCAAGCTGCACTTGTGTTGATACATGAATTCAAAAGTGGTATACCACTTTTGAATTCATGAATTCAACCCTTTGCTATCAAAAAAAAAAATTCTTGGAAAAGTAATACATTTAATAGGTAATAATAAAAAGAGAATAAGAGAGTGACGGCACATGCAAGCTTATTGGTATTTTTGTTTTATAAGATTGTAGAGCTTTACGCATGATTTATGGTTCTGCAGAGGCTCCACGCAAAGCTTTCGGCGGTGCCCACGTAAGTAGCCTGAAGTTTATAGCTACTTGTGCGTTGGTGTGTAATTCGAACTCTTTAAGAGAATAGCAGGGCTGGCATGTGTGTGTGCACGTGGGGAGTCTGTGGTAGAGCGAGTGAGAGGGTGATGCAGATTAGCTTCGGAGCGAGTACCGACTCTAGAGTCATAGTGAGAAAGAAAGTGTCTCCCCTGTGCTTTCTGACCACGGTGGGAAATCTGTAGCAGGAAAAGTTAACCCTCTCCTTGATTTCATGTTGTTTATGGAGAAGGAGAACACGGAAATGAGTCGGGGGGAAAATGCAACGCTACCAAGCCACGCCACGTGCCGAGCCACGTGCGTAGTATTTAAGGACATTGGCAGCTTCTACTTTGATGTAGTTTTCCGTCAGATTCCCATCTGCAACAGCGCAAACAGAATTATGGATGCTGCACTTTCTCTTCACAGTTAGTGAAATTCTGACTGAAGCAATCCAACAGCATTTGTGTTGAAATGAAAATGTTCGCACTGCACGAACCGCTGTTAAATGTGCATCGACGACCAGCATTGAAATACTTTCTGTTATCAATTCTCAGATCTTTTCTCTTCCTATTCAGAGTTGGACCATTTTCTAAGAGCGCAGTGAAGGTTACTAGCATACTTTCTCTTTGGCAAAATCTAATTCAGAAACTTGTTTTCTGCGTCCTTCTCTTTGTGACGAGAAAAGAAATGAGGTCTTGCAGCTGATGCACTGCTTTGTCTTTTATTAGTTTTTTATTTGGAACATGGACTGGAGAAATGACCTTGCACTCACAAAGAATCGTATCAGCAAGATCTGAAAGGAGGTAGATTATCAGAATTTACGTCAGTAAATAGTGAATGAGATTTCTTTATTATCAGAAAATTATGTGATTCCCATTCTGACAAACTGACAAAAATAATATAATAAAATAATAAATATATTGATCATGCACCTGGCTCACATCCATACAAGAAAGCAACAAAATGGCATATCATTTTTTATTACTTTTTATGTTGTTCACAGAAAATGAGCCAAGGCCAATGAGTTTGAGTTATAAGAAATAATAAATAGCATGATTTTTCTTTTAGCAAACATTGAAAACGGGTCCCACAGACCCGAACAACACAGAAGCGTTAAATTCCCGCTTCTTGGTGTTTGGCTGGAAACTGATCTTTCATTTAAAGCTCATGTACATGCGCTTAACAACAAACTTAGCTTTCGGCTTAAAACATTATATCAATCAATAGACTGCTTTAACTATCAGGTTAGGAGAAGAATAGTTTTCTCAGTTGTCGTTACCTATTCTGGACTATGCCGATATTATATATGCTAACACTACTGCCACTTGTCTACATTCTCTTGATGTGATATACAACAGCCTGTGCCGATTCATCCTTCGCTGCCCCTATAGGACACATCATTGTGTGATGTATGAACAGCTGTCCTGGCTTGCACCCTCAGCCAGAAGAAAATATCATTGGCTTCAGTTCATTTTTAAATGTATTTACTTTCAATATCCATATTATTTATCGCAATATTTAGTGCCTTACAGTTCACAATATAGCCTTCGTCACAATGAACAGATCTTCTTTACTGTCCCTAGAGTTAATAGAGAAGTTGGGAAATATGCTTTCTGTGTTAGAGCTCCTCGTGACTGGAACTGCCTACCTGCATCTATTTGCTCGCTTACGTCTTTTCCTCTGTTCCAAACTCCTTTGTTAACACATCTTCAGAATACTTGTCTATGTTTCTAGCTTTTCAGATTTGCAATTGATGTGTCATGTTATGTATGTGTGTAGGCTATATATGAATGAGCTTGTGTACATAATTGTCCATTGTGATGTTAACTTTGTCAGTTATATGTGGGATTATTGTGTTATATGCAGGGTTCGAAATGACTTAGGACTCTTGGGGGGTCCCCTAAAATCTAATTATAAAAAATACTGAAGACTACCTTGCTACACTATATACTGCAGGCAAAATTATATTGACATATTTTGAAGGTGGGATAATGGTCTTGGGATGTTTTTCATGGTTTGGGCTAGTCCCAGTATTGTAGTGGTGTCTGGAGAAGTGGATTGGCTATAATCTAACAGGTGAACCCTCTAATTCTGGAGCAACAAAGTTACAGCACCTTATATAAATCCCTGACATGACAAAGTGGATAACAGGTCATTCTTTCATTGAGCAAGGAAGTTAACTAAGTTACCTAAATCCACCAGGTGTACTCATTATGGTGATCTTTCTTTTTCCTCTTTCTCTCTCCATGATGCAGGATTCTAAATTAAGAAAAATAATATTAGCTTCCTAGATAGTTTACCAAGCACTCTTGTTTTTATACGTAATCTGATTTGTATTTATACCACACATGAGTCTCTCAATATCACAGTCATGGTTACCCTCTACAGTCATGAACTTTTACATCAGTATGTATTGTTTTGTAGCAAAATTACTCATTCAGATCAGATGTTCAAAAACGTAAACGTGCATGGTTTGAAATAAACAAATCTACCTGCATTTCTTTTATTTGAATATTTTTTTGCTAAAGTTAAAATGACAATTGCAATGCCTTCTGAGAATTTCAAGACCGAATCAAGTAGAGCCTAGTAGACCCCGTCTGCGTCTTTATGGGTCTATGGTCTGCGTCAGGTGGTGGTTGGAAGTTATTGACAAAAAAATGAATCAAGGCATCAAGCGACACAACGGGGGGCAGAGAAAAAGAGAGAGAAATATAAGAGAGCACTGTTGGCTGACGTTGAAAAATGCTGCAAACTGACTGATTTTTTTTTAAACTCAAGTGCAGCTTCAGCTAGCATTAGCGCTAATACAGCTAGCATGTTAGCAACACAGCTGAGCCACCAGGGAGAGAGACAGGACAGTGAGGAATATGAGGAAGAGGAAGAACAAAACGAGCAAGAGCAGGATGAAGAGATAGACATGGATAACGAATCTATGGAACTAACCAACACAGAACAACAAGCGTGCTGTGGGTCTTGAATGTGGATTACCAGAAGTAACAGAGATGGAGACCAAAGCTGCAGGAGGGAGTGTAGGTACAGTAAGTTTGGCTACTTCAGAATATTATATTATGGAGCGGCTGGCTCTGATGATTTCTTCTTTTTTTTTTTTTATAAGTCTGTTTTGGTGCAGTTGTTTATAGGAAGTTTACGTTCACCATCACTGGGGCTATAAGTGCGTGTTCTTTCCGTGCGTCAAAAGTTCTATCTGAAACCCCCCCCCCCACCACCACCACCACCGCTGGTGGGTGGAAATGCCAGGCCCGTTTTTTGTTCCCAGTCCGTCACTGATAATAAGCAATTATTATGGAGATATAAACATAATCGAAGCACTTACAGGATTTTCATTAGGGATTTCACTCTTTGTGAGGCTTCGTTTTTGCCGCGTTCAACAATAACATACGTGTCTGCGCCATAGACTGTACTGTATGCGCCGGAGGACCACAACAACAATCTGTGATGCTATTAGCTGCCCTGATTGCTGCCCAATCGCGCTAGGAAATAAATTAATTATTGTTATAAATATAAAACGTCACTAAAGACCTATAATTTTCACAATCATTTTTAATATTAAAAATATTTGTCGGGGACCCCCCAAAATCTAAAAATAAATTCTTATAGGGGGTCCCTTATGACTTATGGGGGGTCCGGGACCCCCCCAGACCCCCCTCATTTCGAACCCTGGTTATATGTTATATGTTACATTAGTCGTTTCTCAAACATTTTACATGTGATAGGGATGGGGGTAGGGATATTGAGAGCTTATGTGTGTGTAGTGTGGGCATGCGTGTTTTTTATTATTATTATGTTTGTTTGTTTTGTTGTTTTGTTCTTTTTTTTCTTCTCTTTTCTGTTTGATTGTATCTACTCTGTTGTTCTGCTGTTCTGTTGTTTTGTACATGATCCTGAGGACCCCCATGAAAACGAGATGCTGCATCTCATGGGGTTGATCCTCTAATAAATGTTTTTAAGGTAAACAAAGATATTTCTGCCGCCCAATAATCTCAGCACAGACAAAATGTGTTATGTGTTTACGTCCATCATGGCCTTGGCAGGATGAGGCAGCACTGTCTTATTATACAGCTGCTACGTCTCCCATCACCTATGGAGACACAGAGCTGAATTATTCCTCTGCCTAAAAAGGTTATGAGATTATGTTGGACACTGACCTGAATGACATCTGGGGTAACATTGTCTCCTCACATATTGACTCTAAACTACATTTCCAGGAGAATTGTGAAGCTGGGTGTAAAAAGGGACAACAGCGTTGAGAAAATTGTTCCATTTTCATATAGACAAGACCATGATGACATTATTTTATCATGCCTTTATTGAATCCATCATATCTTTTTCCTTAGTGTCATTGTTGGGTGTGTTTCAGTTAAGCACAAGAATCGCTTAAATCAAATTGTAAAATGGTCAAGTAAGCTGACTGGTGAGTCCCAGCTGCACCCCACATCCCTGTATGCTAAACAACTACAGCGGATAGCTACGGCCATCTTAGAAGATAGCCTTCACCCTCTGAATAGGGAATTCCAGTATCTCCCCTCTGGACGAAGGCTAAAAGTCCCTAGTTGTAGAACTACAAGATTTAAAAAAACAGTTTTGTCCCAGTAGCAATCACTCTGTTAAACAAACTGTAGAATTGCTTGAACACAACGCACACGCACTTTGATCATGTATTGTTTTTTATTCTTTTTTATCCATGTTCTACTTTCTGTTTTATATGTTTTAATGTTTTGTGTGTTGCATGTTATGTGGTGGTCTACAAAGTTTTAAGGATGTCCTGCCTCTTAGATTGTAAACCTAGTTGACCTACGGGTACCAATAAAGTAACCTGACCTGACCTGACTTAGCATGAGCTCATAAGCTTGGCTTAAAGAACAGGATTTCAGTTTAGTGGCTATCAGGCTCTTGACACATAAGCGCACAACAACAAGCATAGGTTTATGTCACAATGTGCACCAGGTTGTAGACAGAAAGTACTGCTGTTTACCATTTGTCTGTTCACAAACCGGTCAGGATCATCTGACAGCTAACATGCTAAAGTCTTACGGTCAAGATTGGGGTATGATGGTGGATGGATGATCTGGCTAATCCACACAGCATTCTGGGATAGGAGAAAAACGTGCTCTGGTTTATTGGCATTTCTTTAAACTAATCACAATTGCCTTGGGCGGTGCTAAGGCACTTCAGTTTTTCTCTCTTCTTCATTCCTCTGTATTTTTCCATAAACACCCCACTGTTCTTCATCTTGGCCTCAAGATTTACTACTTGCTTTTTTCTTTTTTCTAGTCATCTGGCGCATCCTTCATCTTGGCCTGAAGTCGTCCTCACTTCTCCTTTTTTACTTTTTTTCTTATTCATCTGCAACATCCATAATTACCCCCCTATCAGCATCTTAGTCTCAAAATTCACGACTTCTTTTTCTCCCCCTCTATTCCTTGATTCCCTTAAAGTCCTCTCAGCCTCAATTTAGATGACTCTACATCTCCTCCTTCATTTTTTCCTCTAGCCCCTCCCTCTCTCCTCACATATTGACCCTGTGATTCACAACGCCTTCTCTCTTCCTTTTTCCTTTGATCCATCCACAGATTCCATGAAAGCCTCTTCCCTCCCTTTACTCAGCCTCTAGATTCGTGACACCTCTGATCTGTTGTTCCGCTGTTCGGCTCCTCATGAAAACGTTCTTCCCTTTGCTTTGGCATTGAGACATTTTCTGTTCTTTATTCTTCCTTAATCTCTCCTAACCCATTTTCCCATCAATGGCTGAGCTGCTATGCTGTCAACCACCAACTACCCTTTATTTTTTGGGAACTGACTGGTTTAGCAATTTTGTCCACCCTTAATGTGAAGATCCATCTCCAAACACTCATCTGCCAAAGTGAACTGGAGAATGACTCAGGGCTTGTTAGTGGGGCAGCGGAGAGTGTAGGAGCATGTATGCATTCATCTGATTAGCTCATGATAACTTTTTACTGATCCACCCCATAACATTTAGAACAGATCTGGCATTTCCTTCTTACTGTTGCTCAATTGCAGATGGAGATTAGAGGATACTTGGTCAAGATACAGACGGGGCAAGAGTGAAGAATTCCGGAATACAGTCATGTATGCCACTTATGTATGCATCTGTTGAATGTAGCTCAAATCTGATAAAAATGAATAGGATTTAGCTTTTTATATTTGGAAGCCAGGTTCATGTGGATTACTGGTTCTGCCTCATTAAGCAGGAATTGCAGACGATGGTCTAACCAATTCTAAATCCTATCCACAGGCAGAGGGAGGACACCAGGCTTAAAGACAGAATGCTGGATGGACTCTTAATCAGGCCCTGGCAACCCAGATGTTGCTGTACAGTTGTGTTTTGTGCTGGCTGGCTACAGCTCTGCCACTCATGAGGAAAGCTGACCATCCGGAAATTAATGAACAGCTGTTCTTGCAGTCACATGAGGTTGACCAGACTGGACTTATACCACTTTTAAAAGTATGCTACTCAGGCCTGGCAGACTATAAATGCTACACGTGCATCTGCAACTGCAATCAATCCAGGATGGAAGAACCACCTCTTTGTTTCATGTTTGTGTGCTGCTGCGCTTCCCTGTGTGTGTGTGTGTAACAAGCATAGTGTGCACACTCTGCACGAGCCTAGGCACGTTTTACTAATGCGCTGTTAAAATAACTATGAAAAGCTGCGTTATTGACTTTAGACCAGGTTTTTGTTGGTCAATGGCACGGTCACTTTCTGCTGCCTCAAGCTAGCAATACGCCAAGAATGCACCTGAACACACCTACACGTAAGACCGGCGCAGGTGCATTTGCTATTTAAACGATGTGGGCACTGGACGGGAATTTGACAACTGCGTCGGTCTTAAACTAGCAAAGACACTTGCGTCGGGCTTTGCGCTGCGCATGGTGCAAGATAGGACCCTATAACCCTGTCCTCTACCGGTGTGGTGCTGGGTGTTATTGTACAGGCTGGGGACTTCAACAAGGGGTCCGCAACCCCTAGGGGGTCCTCCGAGTCTCTGCAGGGGAGCTGCGAAATTATTGTTCAGTACTTTGTTTTAGAGTTTGTTACCCCCAGAATTTAAATATCAGCAGCACAGTGGCCCAATGGTTAGCACTGTGGCCTCACAGCAAGAAGGTACCAAGTTCAAACCTTGGTTGTCCCCGGCCTTTCTGTTTGGAGTTTGCATGTTCTCCCTGTGTCTGCGTGGGTTTTCTCCAGGTGCTCCAGTTTCCCCCACCCCCATTAAAAACATGTTCCCCTCCCTCTCTACCAAGCTGATGTGTGGTGAGCGTCTGGCACCGTAGGGCTGCCGTATATCACCCAGATGCGTGCTACACATTGGTGGTGGTAGACCCCCCTAAAGCTCTTTGAGTGTCAATGTTAAAGCACTATATACATGTTATTAATTATTAAAATTGAATTATGTCTGGAAATATACAGTACATTGAGTGATTTCGACATACTATTAGCAAAGATAAATTTGCCTATTCGTACACAACAACAACATTGATGATACGTTTACTGGCCTATAGATAAGGTAGCCACTATAGCCATCCACAACACATTCTCACTCCCATCTCGTAAAAAACAAACGCTTGGTCAGGTGCCTTTGGCGTTGTTATTAATGCTAAAAGTCTCCTTTAGTGTCATATCTAAACGCGCTTGGTCGGGACTATTGGCGTCACTTTTGACGCCGTTAGGTTAAGGAAAAGATCGTGGGTGGGCTTGTAAAAGGTACATTTCCGTGATGCGTGGGACACAGTTAGGATTTGTTCAGGATTAATTAATTGTCCATTATGGACAGCTAGATCTAAAACAGATAGGGAGTTAGGGGTTGACAGCTATTGTCATGAACCAGGAGAGGCTGCTGGCTGAATGGCTCAAGGTGGAAGATAGCATATTATAAACTGACTGATAACCTGGAGACCTTCAGAGATGGGTGGGAAATTGTTGGCTCTCGGCTTCTGATTGACAGTTTAATTGGCTATCTGTGTGGGTAGGTATGTGAAAGGATTATGGAAAATAGATCTATGAATAGTGAATGTACGTGCACTCCCTATGTGTGTCAACATCTTTCCTATCAGGACAAAATCAATTTTGCCAACTCTGGTACTGTACCCTCTATCCCTGGTTTTATCACACACAAACACATGCATGGAGCTGTTTCTAAAAGTAAATACAAGATAAGGCCGGTGGAGAGACAGGGTCTGTGCATCTGTCTGTCTATCTGTGAGTGAGTGAGTGTGTGTGTGTGTGTGGAGAGGGACTCAGCGACAGATGGAGATGACAGCAAACAAGTGGAGCTGAGAAGGTGTGTGTGTATGTATGTATGTGTGTGTGTGTGTGTGTGTAGAGAGAGGGACTCAGTGACAGACGGAGATGACAGCAAACAAGTGGAGCTGAGAAGCTGTGAGGTGGTCCAGCAGATTATTTACCCTGACACCTCTCTACTTGTTTCTTTCCTTACATCTCTTTCTTCTTTCTAAATTTTCCCTTGACTTCTGACTTACACTGCTTAACCTGATTCTTTCTTTCTTGCAACGCTTTTCTTTCCCATGCATTAATCCTCTTTTGTGTTGTCTTGTACTTCTGACTTTCCCTTTGTCTGCCCCCCCTCCCCCACCCCCTTCTTATGAGGTTTATTGTTTGTTGAACCAGTTTACTCAAATAAGAAACCAATAAATAAAGCAGTATGTGAATATGTACTGCAAATGAATATATCCTGTCTGATATGATATATACTGGTTGAGTTTGCGTATTTGTATTACTGAACGTGTGTTTCTTCTGCTTGCAAATATGTCTGTGCTAGAAAATCTCTGCAAAGCCCTGGATGGAATTATAGAATAGAATTACACTGAATGGAATTGAATTTAACCCTGTCCAAACGTATTGCATGTCTTAAAGACTTTAAAGTTAAGGCGGCTCAATTTGGGCTTTTAAAGTTGACATTTTTACAATTTAAAAGTAGTCAGCAAAGTGAATTTGCTCGTCACCTCATACCTCCAGCCGCCATACAATTAAAGGTTACATTGCTAATGCTGGGATGTGCTGGCCCGTATGTGCACAGCAATGGGAGTAAGTGAACAATTAAAAAGTCCAAACGAATAAACAATGGCTTGAAAAATATGAATCCATGCTGACTGCAGAGTCACTGTGAGCAGAGCTATTTTGAGTTTAAAAGAATAATCCCTTTCCCACGTTAACATTTTTTAGGTGGAAATGGTTTCAGTGCTGGTGATTGAAACCTCTATTTAAGTTCAGTGTTTAAAAATAGGCTGGGGTTAAGTTGTGAGGTTTAGTGAAGTTGTCCAAATCCTGTCCAAACCTTCCAGCCACAGACTGACACTCCTCTCTCCACAGATCTACAAAAACACTACAGGTCACCATACAAATGATTATAATATAATGTATATAATATAATAATATAATAATATTAACGTAGCCATGCTTTGAGATAAGCTAGACAGTTGTATAATGAAAATAATATTTTGAAAAAACATCCTCTATTAGAAGACACTCTATAGTAAATGACTCGGATGAGGAACATAGACAGAAGAACCTAATCAAGACATCCTTACTTATCCTGTCTCAAATCGGGCTAAAAAAAAACCCAAACAAGCAGTCTGATTGATGATAATTGTTGATTATGATCTTAATCTAAAGATCAAAAAACTAATTTTTGGCCAAATTAGTAAAAACAAACTTGTGCTAAACCCCCAGAGAAGAGACAGCGTGAAGTCCTGCATATCATCGTGAAATTAGCAGACAGTAATAATAACATAATAATCACTCAGTGTAGTGCAGAATCCAGGTTTACAAACAGGTTTCATGCATGTTAGTGAGACCAATGTCAGGAATAAAAGTGTTCATATCTGTTTATCAGTGTGCGTCTGTGTTTTTGAGGCTCTGTATGAGCATGAGTGTGTGTGTGTTTGGAGACTACTGAGTCATCTCTAAGCCATGGGTGAACTGCACCATCGACACTGATTTGCATTACTTACCCCGGTCATTATGAATATGTTGAGACACAGGCTAAGGGGTGTGCGGGATGATGTATGAACAAGCATTTAATGATTGTGTGCACTTGTTGTTCTTGTGTATGTGTTTGTTTCCTGCATGACTGTGATTGTGTCGTTTATCCCACTATGCAAATTCATGTTGTGTGTGTGTGTGTGTGCCTGTGCCATTGCATTCTTTGTTTTCCTGCCTACAGAGAATCTCTATGCATAAGCTGTGGTCTCTGTTCTCTAGCTTTGCTCGTGGACTGATATTTGCACAAATACATGCATCCACTATTATTCTGACAATCCAAGGAGAACTTAGAAACCTTTCAGGAATTTGCAAATTGAACAAATCTATTGCAATATGGGCCAATTTTGTTTTGACATAGAATGATCCAACCAAGCCAAAATTTGACTTAATGGTACCAAGACTAGAATCTACGCCCAGTAATTTCAGCGACAGGATGTGCAGCCATCTTGAGCTTAACACATCTATTGGGTTGAATCCTGGATGTCCAATGACAGGTGTCCCAACTGGACGCCCGGAATTATTACTTTGGATTTGAATTTTGTTTCTCTGTCCATGTTATTCATCTTATTTTTATGCTAGGTTTATCGGTATTCATGAGATTGGGGAATGATTTTTTCCTTAACAATATCCAGTAACACTTTATTTGAAGGTATCTACATGAGAGTGACATGACACTGTCATGAACAAAAGACACTGTCATGAACAAATGATATGAACTCTAACCCTGGCATTAACCCCTGACCATTCCGACGTATCCTGCTTCGGTTGGTGCGCCGGGTGGCTATGGGACAGCGGGGTGCTGCACACTCTCACTTTCTTTGCCCAACCTCCTCTAGACAGAGGGATGGGTCTCTCTCTCTCTCTCTCTCTCCCCACCTCCTCTAGACAGAGGGATGGGTCTCTCTCTCTCTCTCTCTCTTTCTCTCTCCCTCTCGCTACCTCCTCTAGACAGAGTAGTAGGTGTAAATGTCTCTCTTCATTCCTCTCTCTGATGAAGGGTCTCCTTCAGATGAGAATTTTCACCATTCATGCATTTATTGGGTACAACGGTCTTTAGAGGGGGAAACCGAGTGACATGCGGCGGCCCGTGCACACCTTTAGTCTCAATTTCAACCACGTAGTCGTTAGACGCGTGGGGAGGCTACTGGGATCCGAACACACCTAACCCTAGCCAGTGCCTTTCGGACAACGTTTTCCCTTAAACCTTACTGACCGTTGACCCACCCTGAATTTTAATTTAAATATCCTTAGATAAATCATGATTACTTAATGGTCCTTTACTTTCGGGAATATTCCTACCCCATACTTACAATTCCTTATTTTTCTTTTTAACCACATAGCTCTAACAATGGCAAGTCCACAAGAAAAAGAAAAGGATAACTTCCAACAACTGGTCCGAACCTTGTTTGACTTCCTTCGCTCCCATCACCATCTCTGGAAAATCAAACCAGGAGAAGGACGACCTCCCCCAGTATACCTCCAGAGGGTTAAGACCTGGCTTTCCAGTATAATCCACCCGGCCACAAATACTGACAACACGTCCACCTTCCTCCAAGGAAATGCAGATAAGTGGCTACAATGTACCCTCCAAATTTTAGAAGACCATTACCCCTCCAACCTCCACTGGATGGACCCCTCCAACCTGAAACACACAATCCCATACTAGAAATCCCCCTCGAACCTCTACCGGCAAAAGCCTTACCAGTAGAATCACACAACCCCACATCAGGAACCCCCTCAAATCCTCTATCTGATAAAACCTGGCCAATATAAATGTTTCCTTGCATACTCCAAGTCACTCTAACAGATATCCTAAAACTTGAACAACATGTAATCTCGGACCCAGAAGATCATACCACAGCAAAAACAACTTCAAACTCTCCATCAAAAAATACAAAACCCAAATGCTTCCCCTCCCCCTGCCCTCCACCTGACAACTGACCCCCTGGTCACCGGAACCACATCGTAACTCCCCAGCCCACAACAGAACCTCCCACCATCCACTATCCCACAAAGGACCAACCACTTCTCGGGATAACACTTTGGGATTTCAGGCCAATCCCATCAACCCCCCCAAGAGAGATAACCCCTACATCAACCCTCCCTCTCACCACTTCTAAAACACACCCTAAAACACAAACACAACCCCACAAGTCCTGCAAGCAGGGTTATTCCCACATCAACCCTATTAAGACCACAGGACGAGCCAATGAACCTCCCCGAGACTACCACCCCTTCCTACTACTCCTCCACCCCCAAAACCCGACTTGGACCACGGGCATATCCCACTAACCCTTTGGGAAGTTTCAACGTTAGACCAACTTCTCATCCCTCCACCACTAAATCCCCAACAAAACCAGGGACATGTCCCACAAATCCTCCTAGGAGGACAACCCCTCATCCCGAAGATCAGCCAAAACCAAAACTTGGACTTACGAACCCCCCTGGGATAACTTCAAAACCCCTGCCGAAATCCTGATCAAGGTCCCAATCAAGATCCTCAACTACCTTCACCAACCCCCTGGATAACACTTTTCAGACATCAACCCCAAACCCCTCCAATCCTAAAACCAAATCAACACTACAGATATGTTCTACCTTTTCCCTTGCAGATGCACTGTTCACACCACCAAACCATTCCTCCCCTCCCAAAACCCAACCAAGGCCACAAGCAACCCCTACTAGCCCCTCTAGGCGATTTTGACATCCCCCCATTCCCCTCCACCTGAAAAATTCAACCGCCATCCCCACGGTGGGGATAAATAAAAAAATTGGTCCTTCACACCCACCAGAACAATTCTAATAATGGGCAACTCAAACCTTTCTAGGCTACCTTTAATCAGGGACAGAAGAATTCAAGTAGACTGTTACCCTGGAGCCAACTTCTCTCATGAAATCCTCCACCTCAGCCTAATGCGAAATGATTTTGACTTTGACAACAAACATTACCTCCAGATTAAGGGCACAGCCATGGGCAAAAGATTTGCCCCGGCATATGCCGACATCACATGTCCAATTGGGAGGAGACTATCCTCCCAAAATGTGAAAAACAACCTGCTTGCTATTTTCGCTACCTGGATGATATCTGGGGCATTTGACATCACACAGAAGATAACTTTGGGCAGTTTGTTAGAGAACTTAACTCACACCACCCAACAATTAACCTCAAGGCGACAACCAGTTACTCAAGTAAGAGAAGACGACTATAACTCCGCCACAAAGATACTCCTCATGGCCCTCCGGAAAAGAGATTATCCCAGATCCCTTTTTCGAGCAGCTCTCAAAGAAATATTGGAACCACCACAAACCACTCCAACACTTGAAAATACCCCCCCAAAAATTGTTCCTTTCATCACAACTTACTCGTCCTTCACAGCCCGGGCTTCCAGATTAGCAAAGTATAACTTCAACTGCCTGATGGAGGGAACACAACTCGGACAGCAACTCCAGATCATCTCGGCCCACCAAAAAAATCCCAACCTCAAGGACCTTCTGGTCCGCGCCATATTGCTTACCAAGGAATATCACTCTTAAACGCAGCAATTGTGTTTATATGATACAGTGCAGAAGATGCAACAAAACTTACATCGGAGAAACCCGGAACTTTTTATCCTCACGCCTCTCGACCCACCGCTATAACATAAGAAACAACAAGAAAGCAAACACATACCTCACAAAACACTTTGTCGATCATGGATTGAAAAATCTCCGGCTACAAGGTCTCCAACATGACTGCAATTGGACAATAAAGGACAGACGGAAGACAGAAAGACACTGGATTTGCAAACTGAACAACCTGCACCCCAACGGACTGAACATGTCCTACTACAAAGATTGATACATGTTCACCAAAAAATTTACATAGTTTTATCAGCTTGATTTCACATCCTGTTTTTCACTGCTGTTGTTGTTATGGTTGGCTTTCTATTAAAGATTTGTGAAACTGTAAAAAAAAAAATTTCAAAATAAAAAATAAAATTTAAAAAGGGCTTGAAATGGGACTCATGAAGATAATGGCAAACCCACTCATATAAACTTATGAGAAGTCCACTCTGATGGTCCCGTCATCCCTTTAACAAAATAAAAAACACTAAATCTACCTTACAATCTGACTAATAGCAACAACGAAATGAGAAACTCTTCAACAATTTACTCTCCCAAGGACCCTGAAGACTGGAGGAACCAACAAGATAGATACCTTCCGAATTCCTTTCCAGAATTGTTAACACTTTCTCTGTAAAGAACCCCCCCCGACATTCTCTTAAGCCTAACTCCTATCTCCTAAACCCTAACCCTAACCCTAACCTAACCAAGCCCATTTCTTTAAACACCCTTCTAGGCCCCACCTCTCTTGGTCCCAAGCCTCTAACACATTTTTCATCCTTAATCCTTAACCCTATCTCCTCAACCCTAACCTTAACCGCACCCATTTCTTTACATTCTCTTCCAGGCCCCACCGCTCTCTGTCCTAACCCTCTAACACTTCCTTAACCTTAAAACCCTAACCTTATCTCCTAAACCCTAACCCTACCCTAACCACGCCCATTTCTTTAAACACCCTTCTAGGCCCCACCTCTCTTGGTCCCAACCCTCTGACACCTTCTTAATCCTTAAACCTTAACCCTATATCCTTAACCCTAACCCTAACCTTAACCACGCCCATTTCTTAAAAAAAAACTAATTTATCATATACTGCATGTGGTCGCACCTGCGACAGTGTTTTTTGCGCTCTTTGTATGTTTCTTCATGATATGTGTGTGATTATGGCTATATTACTGTATGTATGAATATGTTAGTACCATAAAGCCCAGTTTCGCAGAGAAAAGTCGCAGCGGTCTGACCCGGGCCCGTCTCAGCTTGACTCAAACCAGCTGATGGTGTCACTGCGACTCAGCTGGTCGAGTGCAGGGGCTTGTTTTTGAACGTAAGAGACGTCACCTGTTTCAACATCCAATAGCGAAGTCATCTGCTAAAGTCAGCTACAATAAAATGATCTGTGATCCATTTTATTTCTGTTACAAACTGTTAACGGAGGCTCAACGTGCGCCCGCAAGCACGTCCGTTGGAGCGGGCTAGAGAGTGACTGAAGAGAGGGAGCGCCTAGGACTACGCCGTGATTCAGCATAATTAAACGTGTTTTCGCCGATTCATCACTAGAAATATAACTGTAGCAAGCATCTCACCACCACCAACGTTATCCACATTCATATTTAGACGCAACAAATTATATATTTAGGTACAAATAGCCTGGAAGTCGGAAGTTAGGAGATGATGCACCGTCCTGCTCGACGCATTAGTCTAAACTGGCAGGTTTCAGAACGTTGCAAGTAGTCACAAGTTTCAACTCGTCTCATTGCGA
This sequence comes from Perca schrenkii, assembly GCA_025617405.1. Taxonomy (NCBI): domain Eukaryota; kingdom Metazoa; phylum Chordata; class Actinopteri; order Perciformes; family Percidae; genus Perca; species Perca schrenkii. Next base: position 35,755,588 of record CM046788.1, read on the forward strand.
ATCTTTGGTCTGAACTGGGCTTAAGAGGACTGCTGTGTGTCTGTGCATTATTATGCCTGTTTTGCATCTGGCGGTGTGTGTTTTATGCATGCCATGCATGTTTGTGTATTTTAAATTTCATTTTTGCATCAAGAGGCCAAGAGCGATTGTATGTATTCTCTCAGTATGCGTTTGCATTCTAGGACAGACCAGCATGGATTGCCTAGGGTTTCTCTTTATAAACCAGCCATTGAAATGTCAGAGCACTGGGGGAAGTTTTTCACCACACATCTGATTACTGAAAATATCACCTCGGAGGGTTGAGTAGGCAGCACAGTGTGACACACAGGCCAGGGACTATACTGATGCTTTTTTCTTACAATTTACACACATTTCTTGCAACTCAGTCTCTGGTATTAGTATAGTTCCATCACATATTTTTGTTTTAATCCAGCAATACCGCAACCACGCATATGTGGAGTATTTATTATAGTAATTAATTGGTGATCGTCTTGAGCATTGTAAAGGCTTGTTTGCTTCAAAAGGTGTCAATTAAATTCTGTAACTCTGACTAAACTCAAACATATTGCAATTTCATTCATTCAACATTAATTATTCGTATACATAAAAGCAAGAAATATGTCTAATCATATGCATCATTCATAATGTATTATCTAGAAACACCTCAAATTCATCAGTTATGTTTACACATGACGTAAAGTACAAAAACCTGTGATGTTCTTAAAAGTATAGGGTATGTCATGTCAGACTAAAGCTGGCAGCATGTTCTTGTGAACTGTATCCAATCTGGAAACAATTATGGGTGAGGCTATTTGCACCCCTGGTACAATTAGCAGTGTATGCTATTTGCACCCCTGGTACAATTAGAAGTGTATGCTATTTGCACCCCTGGTACAATTAGCAGTGTATGCTATTTGCACCCCAGTGCATTTACAGTACCTTGGCATATATTTACACACAGTTATCCATACTACTCATGTATTACACCTTTTTGGAATATTATCGCCCTGACAATCTTACCCTAACCATAACCAATCCCACTCCTCTTGCCTAAACCTAACCAACCCAACCAGAGCAGGCATATTCATGAGTCTTCCCCTACCACTCTGCAAAAAAAAAAAATAAGATCACCACACAGGGGTATCAAACTCCAAACTCCCATACCAAAGGCAAGCGTACTAACTAGGGCTGTCAAAATTAACGCGTTAATTTTTGCGTTAGTTTTTTAATATTTAACTCGTTAAAAAAAATTAACGAAATTAACGCAGCTGTGTTTGTTTACTTCATGTGGCGGCTGAGAAACGTAATACGTCTCCATAAGAGCAGGCGGCGCTACTCTAGGAGGGACTTACCTGATAGAAGTAGGCCTACGGGCCAGTCAAGAGTTGAAACATGGACCAGTAAGATCCCAAAAGAGAAAAAAGATGATGTGTTAGAATCCAGAAACGGGCTATAAACGGGACCGAGTACTAGTTCCGACATGTTGTCTCGTCAGGAGAGATGCGCCACCGGAAAGCTGCTGTTTCGCTACATCGAGCTGCGGTTTAAGTTTCTTCGTCTGTGCTGCCGATATGTACGTGCGCGATTTGTTTGCTTGATAACTGTTACGTTGGTCACGCTGATAAAACCTTATTTGCAGTCTGATGTTTAACGCTGTCGACTCGATAGTATCCGTGACTATATTCCAGTAAATGTTTGAAATTGGTGCGTCTCACTGTCACACAAGCTACTTCCTGGTTGCGGTGCTGGAAGGGAAATGTAGTCAATCGCTTTACATTGGTAATGGATTGCTGTGCACAGCGTCGCTATCTAAAACTACACTCACTGTTTTCACTTTAGGCCAACATACACCTTTGTAGTTTTGGGTTACTGGTTTAATGTGTAACATTGATATTGATATTGATGTGCATTTCTGTGTTTAGATATATGTGCTTTGCTTAGTCATTCAGATTAAACACTATGTATATTATAATATTTATGATATTAAGTACTGCCTAGATTGTAATTTATATTCTCTCTCTCTCTCTCTCTCTCTCTCTCTCTCTCTCTCTCTCTCTCTCTCTCTCTCTCTCTCTCTCTCTCTCATATATATATATATATATTTATATTATTATTCAGAATATTGTATATTAGGTAGTGGTGGGCAGATCGAGGCTTCGTGAAACAGTGAAACAGTTGAAGCAAATGTGTCATATTGTGCCGAGGCTTCGAAACAATCTGACACCCGTCTCAACGATGACACCAAGTGGTCACTTGCAGGTGTTGATCTGAAACAACCTTGATAACGAGCCATTAAAAAAATAAAAAATGTATTATTGTTTTGTATTATTTTTCTAATATGTGAAGCTTGTAAGGCTTGTAGACTCACTGTGCATAATGCTATTTTGGTCATACAAATGAATATTAATAAAATAAATCAAGCCACAATGTCTCACTTTTTTATAGATTTTCATTCAAAAATATTTATATATCTGCTGTGGAAGGACTTAGCCTACTTCGTGTTTTACAGATAATTTCTCCAGCCTTTGAAAAGATCCTCTCACAAGGGACACTTGTTGCTGGCATGCAAAGATATTTTTTAGCAAGGACATACAAATGAGGAAAGATTACTGCTCTCTCCTTCCAGTAAGTTAGAGGATCATGAGTTCTGGGCAAAATAGTTGTAGTATTTTTTCACTTCCACTGTGGCTTCAGCTGTAGCATTATGTATAATCTGGGTTTTACGGATACGATCATTAAAACGTTCCCATAAACTGTCCTGTCCTATCTATCTATCTATCTATCTATCTATCTATCTATCTATCTATCTATCTATCTATCTATCTATCTATCTATCTATCTATCTATCTATCTATCTATCTATTAATGTGTCACTGTATGTAGGTCTATACTCTGTCTGTCTCAGTCTATCAGTCAATGTGTAAATTTAAATGCAAGCCTAAATATAACTAAACAACTCGCACTATGAATGTCACTATATCACCAAATATCCGCTATCTCAAAATCAAACTCCTCTCACAAAAACCCACAAGGTCAAGGTGCGTTAACTTCACTTTTATACTGATGTGCGATGTGTGTTCCCGACCCTGTCAATCAAACGCTGATTTGGCGGACCATGCCACCTGTTGAAGTACTAGTGAAACACTCCGGTGTTTCATTTAGCCGTAGTCACGTGACATCAGTGTTTTGAATCGCGCTTCGGATCCGTGTTTCGAAACATCTGTGCTTCGGGATCTCGGCAAAGCTTCGGAACATCAGTTTCACTTCAGCCATCCCTAATATTAGGTATGTGGCTAATATTGGGGGTGGTGACAAAAATCTGCTCTCAAGTCGGACAGTTTCTAGCCGTTTCAGCAGCCTTCAGCTGGACTAAATAAGCCAAATTGTTGCTGCTGTTGTTCTGAAAGATATTAAACATTCTGAACTTAGCAGAACCTTTCCTTGTTTGTTTTCTCTTCATATTTGCAAAAAGTTAAGTGATTTAGCATTTAAATATCCATTACTACAAGCTTCAGTCGCAATTTAAAAATGCGATTAATCGCGATTAACTACAGCAAATTGTGCGATTAATTAGTTAATTTTTTTTAATCGATTGACAGCCCTACTACTAACCACTCACCTAGCAGTTCTTTCAGGAAGTTGAACAACTGTTTACCACTTGGTTTCTTCAAGCCTCGGTTGCTAGGTAACCATACTGTATACAAAAGAAATAGGTACTAACTAACAAACTAACGGTTGTATGCTTTCACTGAAGACAGAAAGCGCAACTGTAGTATCCATTTTCCGCTAGAAATTCAATTTTTATAAACTTTAGAGACAAAACTTCCCTAATATGCCAGTTTCTGCGGTCATGGAAGATGAACGTCCGCCATGATTTCGGTGCACGCGAGCAACGTTTTTTTGTTGCTACGTCACAGGGTGTAAATAGCTCAGCTGTGTGGCCGAGGCTATTCGTACCGGGGGTGTAAATAGACACTCCGAACAATTATTCCTCCACACTCCGCAATATCCTCCCCACTGTGACAGAGTTTTGACTGCTCCTCGTTTTTAAATGTGCACGTCCCATGGGATGAAAATTTCACTTTATGAGGTTTTTTAACATTAATATGAGTTCCCCCAGCCTTCCTATGGTCCCCCAGTGGCTAGAAATGGTGATAGGTGTAAACCGAGCCCTGGGTATCCTGCTCAGATGGGCCGATCTGAATTTGGCCCACCCACGAGAGCGAGACATCATGGCTTTCAAACGAGCAAAGTGGTAGTTGGTCAAAGCCACACCCCCCACCCTCCACCTTGCCCCCCCCTCCTCCTCAATAACTACAGATACAGAAATGGCACATACTAAGGAAAGCTCATTGTGGGACTGGCTCTAGTGGCTGTAATTCTGCACCAAGGCTGAATTTTGGGAAAGAGACTTCAGATACAGTATTAGGGGACCACTAAGGTCTATATAAAAGCATCCAAAGAGAACCGTGTCATAGGACCTTTAACGGTAAAGCTTATTTTAGGTTTTTATTACCATTTTCAACAAATCCTATGAAAAGCAAATGTTAGCCAACAATGGATTCATCGTATACTGACAAGTAGTCTCTATGACTCAGTGTCAACTCCACAAACAAACTGATCTAAGTTGCCTTAGATATCATATTCCTTCTTTACGATGAAAACAAAGTGGAATTTATTCTTCTCAGCTCGTCACAACATGTGAACACATCGCCGAGCAAGCTCAGCGAAGTCACATATGTATGAGTTGCTCTCTAGTGTATAGGAGGGTACCATTAAACAGACCTCAAACTGGATCCTTTTCACTTTTACTTTGAAATGGGGACGAGCCAAGAGAGTAAACCCCACGATGAGCATCTATCTATATTTATACCCCTCCCTGCAAAGCATGATCTGAAAATGTTAGATTCCCACAGATCTAGCCTCACACTATTGCTACAAAGTGTATGCGTCTGTAAAATCTGTGTTTTTGCATGTGTGTTGCTGTTGTGTGCTTTCCATAGTATATACTTACAATGTCTAGAGGCAATTTTGCTTTCCACTGTTATGGACAAGAGATGAGTACTCGACGAGTGAATGTATGATCTGAATTTCTCAGTGGATGTGCTTTATGCAAGAGCCAAGCTATCACACCAAGCACCATCATTTCTATGGCACTGATTCACTGCTTGTGTGCGCTACAAAATGAGGCGTTAGCTGCATGACAGATGATCTTGTTCACATCAACACAGAAACACACATCTCATAACCATGCACACGCATGCACAAACACAGGCATCAGTTACATACACGCAAACGCAGGCATCAGTCACACGCAAATGCAGGCACAACACACACACACACACAGCTTCCATTCATATGCCCCGGAGCTCTGAAAGTGAATCATAGTGGGAACATTCACAGGTTTAAAATCTAATCCAGCTAGCATGAAATCTTCAAAGTCAGACAGCTACTGGAAGTACGAGCAAACGGCTAGCGTACAGACACCGCCTGAGGCAACAGGTGGACAATACTCCAAATTCATTCATGCCGACAGTGAATGAGGGTAATTCTTATATATTCATAAAGGATCATTAAACTGTGTAAAGGGTATTTCACTCAGCTGATTCATAATTCATTTTGTGAGCTAAATACTGCAGCAAAAATGTCACCTCAGGGGTCTCAATTACACAACCGAAAGCAGGGCTAAAATTAAAATCAGCATAGTTCTGGGCAAAGTACTTTACAGAGGCCACATCTCAAATAAACACAAAACCATAGAAAGGGTGGGTGGAGGTTGTTGATGTGTTGGCTGTAGAGGGGAAAGGACCTGTCACCTTTAGTTAAAGGACAATCTCTGCAAAGACTACACCTTCCTGCTGCACACACAAGTTTTCAGTAAACTGCATCACTTTGCTGTTTTTCTATTCCTCTATCAGAGAGCTCAGGTAAGGCTGTTATGAAGCTGTCACACTAGAAAGAGAAAACCCAATGAGCAGCCTATCAATAATCCAAGCGCTCCAAGGATAGAGGACACTGTTGAATATTCATGCCGGCGTAATGAATATTCTCAGAGTGATAAGCAGACAGCAGCTCAAATGACACTCATTAGCAGGCATCAAAATCACAACTAAGCCACATCAATGAATACAGACAAAGACAATGGGGAGCTGAAATATACTGCAGCAACTTTTTTGTTAGTTTTGGTTTTGTCCTATGGAATTTTGATAGAAATGTCAATGTAATTTGCAAACTTATTATACTCAGACTCATGCTGTACAGTATTGCAACTGTTCATTGAAGCAGCATGTCATTTGGAAACGTTAGCACCACCAAAAAGGAAAATGGTGCTAATTTTAAGCATGCAATCTTCATTTTCATTGTGTAGTTCTAAGAGCTATATATGAGTTAGGCCTAGTTTTGTTGTATAAAATAGAAAATAAAACACTTTTGGTGCCTGGGCAGTTTACCTGGTAGAGCATGTGGCCACATACAGAGGCCCAGTCCTCGCTGCAGCGGCCACAGGTTCAGTTCTGACCTGCGGCCCTTTGCTGCATGTTATTCCCCCTCCCTCTCCCCTTTCATGACTAAACTGTCCTATCGAATAAAGGCCTGACATGCCCAAAAAATAATCTTAAAAAAAAAAAAAATTAAAGACTAATTTTCACTTCTACTGGAACACACATTTAATCGTTCCCCATTCCAAATAGAAAGGAGAAATAACAACTGTTAAACTTTTGTATTTATCTGATTATTTCACTCCAACCAATAGTCACATAATACACATGTACTGTATATCTGGTATATATTTGGTTGCAGTTTTGGTAACCCACCATTCTGCCATATGAGACTCTCAGGTGCTGACCAGAATTAAAACAAACCTGATCTATGTTTCTCTTTAACTTAAGAGAACAATAAATGGCTTGTCTGTGCTTAACACTGTAATTCCCCTTGTGGTAGTGCTCTGATGTTGATATCAGTTTAATAATCAGAGTATAAGCATCAGTCCAGACTCCTGTTCATTTTGTTACAATAGGCTCTTTAAGCACAAGTAACTGCTGGCTTTTGGATATTAACATCTCCTATGCCCACAAAACCTTATGAAGAGCACTGCAGTTGATTTGAAGGGGATCAAGATAGCTGGTTTCAATGCTGCTTTTTGATATAAATGGCTGTGTTCCCAGCTGCCTAAATGAACCTAATTAAAAAGGACTATACAATCCAGAGTTCCAGTAAATCTCCTGTGCCATGCAGTGGGTGGTAAGCTTTGGTGGCAGATTCCCATTTTACAAAAGCTAACGTGGTGGCAGAAAAGGTGTTTTCTTTTCTACCCAAGTATTGGGAAAGTACATCACTGTATTTATTTGATTTGCCATGCTGTAGTAAATGCTCACAACTCAACAGCCACAAGTGACAAGTAAGTGGTGGAAAATTAGGCTACGTTGTTCTTGATCGTTAATGTAGGCTCAAAAAAACAAAGACAAACAAGGGATACCAACATGGCTTTGTTCACTCTGGTGCTACTTCATAGAAAAACAGCCTACACACAAAGGCTTAATGGGAGCTTTTTTGGGGGATCCTAAACATGCTGTTTTGTACTATACATGTCCTATTGCACTCATTAGGCTCATATGAGCAGTTTTCTGTCATTCACACAACTCTGACTTGTAGTTAAGTCTGTAAAACTGGTACAGCCAATTTAATAAAATTAAGGTTTTATTCGGGCTTGAGTCCATAAATACGGTTTATAGATGCAGGCACGGAGAACTGAAGGCTCGGTTAGCTCCATTAGCAGTTAACTCTGGTCAGCTCCATTATAAGATATGCTCGCGGAGGAGACTGCAGCGAAGAGGGGTAACAACCAGACTGATAAATGATGAGCGGTGAGGCCGCGTTGTTTCTATGGTTTTATTAGTAAAGTAAATCCCACCGCAAGACTACCAGCAGCATGCTACTACTATTGATAGCCTTTGCCTGAAGTGCAGCGTTGACGCTGTCATGCACGCATGCAACTTCACGAGGGACAGGGGCTGGAGGCCGCTGGTCAGTGTCCGCTGTAAAAAACTACACCGCTGATTGGAAGAAAAATTATTTCGGAATTTATCTACCTGGGCAGGGCGCCTAAGTAGTACCTATGTATGGGAAACACTGGAGCTATTCTGACCCATGTTGCCTTGTCCGTGGATTTCGGAGGTTGTTTGGGGTCACTTCTATATTGATTATTTACCAATTACTGTAATTGCCTTTTACCATTAAGAACATATGGATAATGTTATATGCAGATGATACCATAATTAAATGTGGTGCTAACACTTTCAATTAATCTAACACAGTTTTTCTAAATAATTCTCTAAAATGCAAGTCTCTACCCAAAAAATGGAATTGTGTTAATACGTTGATACGTTTGATTTTGTTCAAAACAAAAAGTGAAATGACAAAAGCAACACAACTCTTAACAAACTCTACAGGTGTCTGGAGAGTGAATTGCAACACTTCTTGGTTCTGTCCTGGGTAGCCATTTATCTTGGAGAGAAAAGTTGTTGTTGTGACCCCAGTGGCCCATGGGTTAAGTCAGCTTCCATAAACCACAACACCCCCAAGTCCAATGGCCTTTCTTGCATGTAATTTACCAACTTCTCACTTGCATCATCGTCTGTCACCTCTCTAATGTTGGCTATAAAGGTGTAAAAATGTCCCAAAAATGATTAAAAATCACTGTTGTGGCAAAAAGGAACAAGGGCAGATACTAATTGTTGGTTTTATACCATACAATCACATTCTTGGCTGTCAACTTGTAAATGTACAGACCACCATGGTTGCCCAGATAGTTCACTTTTCAGGATAATCATGCACACACATAGGCAAGTTTATTCATTTAGTCAAACAAGCAATGTTCATGTAAAAATGAATCATGTAATCGTGACATTATGATCCCTTTAATAATAATCCAGTTCACTCCAATGACCATTACAGAGCCATATAATTATTGAATAATCTCATAGTGTATTCAAAATGTGAATTCTAAGACTGCCTTTTTGAAATCGTTGAATGCTAAATCCTAGCTGTTCCAGTTTTTGGGCTTTCAAAGAGTTCTTAATTTCAGAGCATATTGATGGCACTGTGATTAAGTTAGGCTGTGCTCTCATTTAACTGTCATCCCATCTCTACATCATTGCAAGACATTAAGACTGGCCATGAATGGATTCATCTAAAACGAACCAGTCCTCATCCCCTTTCTCTAAATCCCCCGGGTTGTGGCCTGCCTTCAGCAGATCGAGATTGACTTCTTAATACTCGACTAACCAGGGCCACTGTGACACACCAAACTAATAGAAAGAGGGAGGGGGAGGACCAAGATGACTAAGAGAAAAGGTCTGTTAGGAAGTGAGAGGTAGAAACAAGTAATCAAATGACTCCAGAAAAAGCCAGTAAAAGAATATAATGAAAGAAACTGATGGGGGGGAGGGGAAGCACATGAAGGGCAAGAGATTAGTCTCAGAGAGAGATAAAGAAATTGAAAGAGGTGAAGATGAGAGTCATACTCAGAGTAATAAGAGGTTGATGGCGGGTAGGAGGAAGAAATAAGCTATTAAACCGCTCTGGGTTGCGGGTGATACAACAAGCTATTCCATAAAGAAGGTTGATAAAAACAAAAAAAAGCAAAGTCTACCTTCCCAGAAAGAGAAAACAATGATAGAGAAGAGATAATTAGAGAGTTTGATATAGGAAAGAGAGGTGCGGTTTGGTTTGGGTAACCTTTTCTTTGAAATTGCCAGAACCATCTTGGCCATCATTTTCCCTATCTGCAGGTATTATTTAAGTGTCTATTTCATTAAGGTGACCACGACATACAGGACACACAGAGAGATGGGTTCAGTTTGTAATGAAGACGACAGAAAAAAAGAGGGACAGATGAGAATTCTCCCTCCAAGGTCTAAAGCTCTGGGCTTGGTGTGTGATGGCACTCCCCTGTCTCATTATTGGGTAAGATGAACAAGTTGGGGTGATGGAGTTTGAGGTTTGATGTCAATTGTAGTGGAGGATTTGGTATTGTAAAAAGAGGACAGATGTGGAGAACAAAAGATGACTAGTTTTGAGGATGGCAGACGCGACTAATGAAGAACAATTCATTCCTCTACTCTCTGCTTCCATCTTTCTACCTGTGTCTGATTTACCAGCTACAACCAACCTCTTTACAGACAATGGTCTAGCAGCCAACACAACGTCAGAACATATTCACTCATATTTATACAACATATCAAACTAAAGCCTGGTGTCTTAAAATCTTGTTTTGCGTCATAAGTGGCTCAGTTCTGCTTATTTTTGTTTACGGCAATCATAACCAAAGGGACATCTTTTCTGACTATTACTAAACCGTGTGGTTATATTCCTTTGCCAGTAGTTACATAAAACACAAACAATAGAAGATATTTTTGTATTACTGTTATATGACGCACATTTCTTGCCCTTTATTTATTCAACACATTGCACACGGCCAAAGGTGTATAACGAAACCAAAAGCAAAGTGGGATTCATACGTATGGACGGACTACGACGTGGAGTTGCTGCTTTCCGGTAGTCGGCCATTGTTGTTACTGTGCGCATGCTCATTGTCTTTTTGCAAATCAGTGTATCAGAAAAAGCAATGGTCAGTTGAAAATATTGTGTCACTATTTTATTCTTTTACTCCATAAGCAGCTGCTTGAACTATTTAATTTTTTTATTATATTATAATATATAATAATATTCTTTTATTATATATATATATATATATATATATATATATATATATATATATATATATATATATTTTAAATTCCATTTACTGAAAAAGAAGGCTGTAAAACATCTGTAAAGCAGATTAGCTTAGATATTCATTATTGTAGAACACAAGTATTTGACTGCACAAAGATTTTCAATAGTTCCCATCTGGCTCTTCACTGTTAAACATGCAAGGTTACAACTGTCATTTCACCTATGTGTTTTCGACTGCTATAAAAAAGGAACACCAAAACACAATAAGGCGCTAAAAGTGATTTCCTCTCGAGGGGCTTCGCTTCCTCTCCTCTGTTGCTTTCTTGTTTCTATATTTGGCTTTAAGACACATTTGGGAGCCTGGCACACACTAATTAAGGAGTAAAGTGTCGGTTTGATTTGGCTATCAAGCTAATTAGAACAAAACCTCCTCCAGTGCAAGTGCTCATCACCATCTTTCTGGCCAATTACCAACAGGAAGGAGGAATTTGTTTCTGAGTGTTTGTGGGCCTGCGATTCTTTCTGTGCTCATTGATTTTGTATGCATCAATGCATATTCGTGTAAATACGAAAACTACAAGTCCTCTTTCTGATTTGGGCTCTCTAATGTATTCAATCTCACTTGCCATCCCTTCCTATATCTTTCCATCGCTCTCACAGCTGCTTCTGTTCCCTGCAGCCACATACTGCAGCTCTCGGTCGTCACTCAGCCTGGCTTATCGCCGATGTCAGCCGTCACTTTTAGAAGCTCAAATCTGATTGTTTAAAAAGGAACACACAGCCCTGGTTTTCTCTGTCGTTTGGAATATCATAGTGCAGCTGGCTGTTAATAACTTCTTCCAGTCACAGAAGAATGCACTTCTTGACTCCAAAAAACAAACGTGCTGTAATCTCAATTTTGAGAGTGAAGCTTCAAAATACGGTGGCTGCAAAAAGCTAGAAGATCAGCCGCATGTTATCTGCCCGATGGAAGTGGCAAAGTTAAAGTTTCTCTGCTAAAGCGTCATCCAATGGTAGAAGAACTGGACAGCTTTCTGTACATATGTGTCTAAAAAAGGTAAGAAAGTGAGACAGTAGTTCTTTAAAAAAAAGCCCAGCAAGCTCCCTGGATCTATAACGCTATGAAGCTTATCAAAGCAGACAGCGGGAATGCTGCAGATTTTTACCCATGAATGCTTTCTCCCTGTAGAGTAATAGAATATGATGGCTGAACTTAAGATGCACTTATGCTCGGCATTTCATGCCAATACAGCCATTCTAACATCCGACCATCGAATACCGTAAGTTCACGTAGAGCCTGATGTGGTTGGGAGAGTATAATTCATTAGGCTTCATGTGTCTGTGTATCAAGCATGTGGCCGTGTGTGGGTGCAGGTCGAGAGACACATTATTGGACATTTATCTCCATAATGCAAATACACACACTGAATGACAATGTTTCAGAAGAACATAATGTAATGCCAATTAGAAGGCAATTCATGCCTTTCCCAATTAAATATCAGTAAGTGACAAATCAAAAGGATGACAGTGTAATAAAAATGTTTACTGAGTGATTTAGATTCAAGGTTGGTTAAAAAGCTGTGTTTTGAGTTACCTCTGGCTGCCAATTTATTTTTCCCTGTAAAGCCTGAACATGGCATTTATTGTTTCTCTGTTGCTCTTGAGAGACAGTGGAAAAATGAGTAATAAGAAAACCTGACATCTGTTACAGAAAATTAAAGAATTGAATTAAGTTTTTCTGGTCTCCAAAAGAACATGAACTCATTGATGTCCAGTAACATTAACTCAATTTACTTTGATTACGTTATTTATTAGAGGATAGTTAAGATGCCAGCATTGATGTTATTAATGACTTTTTTTGGATGATGATGTTTTTCCGATTATGACTTGGCAGCGTGTGCTACATTTTATATCCTTTTGCTGATGTATACTTGTTTTTATGCTTGCTTTAATGTGTCTGGCTGCAAAATAATTAAAAAATGAATAGAAGTGATTTAACTGTGGGTTTACTTCTGGTGTTACTCATGCCTTTACACAAAAACATTCTTCAAACAAACCTCCATCTCATCCTGTTCACTCCCTGCTGACCTTTGTTGTTTTTTTTACTGTTCATCCATCTCCACTCTTTGATTGCTCTCTCTCTCTCTCTCTGTCTCTTTATCTCTCTCTCTCCCTCTCTTTATCTCAAACTCACTTTCTTGCATCATGAGCTCTTCTTTTCATCCACACATACACCCCTTTTGATTTCACACAAACTCTCCCCTATAGTACATATATACTCAAAACAACACCATTATGCGTCTGTCTCAGCACACTCTCACATGCATCTATCTGTCCCTCCATTCATCAAACCATCTTTCATCCCTGCTGTGAGCTAAACATCTCAGTACCCTATTAAAGCTCCATGTATCTCTGTTGTGTTCCATGTTTACAACTCAGTCACCTTTGAAGGGCTTGCCTGCCTGCACACAAAGATACACATGCTCACTTTAAGGGTATACAGGCACTTGTACATTCATTTTACTTGCACTTAACTGCTTACACGCACATCTATATTTCCACAGATGTGCATCAAAAGAGCTATTTACACACCCTTAGTTCTGTGTTATAGTTTAACACACATACAATGTACACCGTTCCCCCCCATACACACATACACCCACTCAGCCACTTAGAAGCAATAATGCATCTACAGATGTGGCTATGGTCAGGTTGAATGGTTTCTTAAGTAATTTAGTAAGTACGTGTATTTGTATAGCAAACCAAAGCTTATCACAGACAGAGTTACAAAGCGATTCACAGGCCAAATAAATAACTACAATAAAATCACAATAAATCACACAGGCAAGAAATATAAAAAATCCATAGTAATACAGTCAAAAAGATGTCTTTAGCTGCTTTTTAAAAATATCAGACGCTGCTCTTAAAACATGAGGCTAAGCGTTCTACAGTCTAGGAGCCACTGTTTCAAAAGCTCTGTCACCTCTAGTTGCTGCTCTTAGTGAAGGGAGCTTACTCCCAAGTTAAGGCAGAGAAAGAATGCAGTCAAAAATGCAAGGCATGATTGACCACTGTTACGGCCTCCATTTAAAGAATCAAACCAAGGATCAAAAGGGATGAGAGGATGCAACATATAAAAAGGATGCCAGACAAAAGGTTAACAATTAACCAACAAGCTTTATTACATTATTCAAAAATATTCCCAAAAGTAACAACCAAGGAGAATGAATAGATAGAATAGATCATAGTAGTGCCCCTAGCACTCCCATTCAAAAGGCCATTCGACCGAAAACGACAATACGGTAATTCTTAAAAGTGGCGTTTCCGTCCTAATTATGCTTTTAAACGAAAGTTTGACTCGGGTACATTCACAAAAAGACCCTAGGTTTCATTCTGGCGAGAGTTACGCTTTAAGTAACTGGCTGTGAAGAGACCTTAATTTCCCCGCGGAGATAAAAAAAGTTATCTATCTTGCCATCCATTTATCCATCCATCCATCCATCCATCTAGTTGTTGGCACTTGACCCTAAACACGTTAATAGCAACACAAATGACATGGGGGGGATACAGTTAGAAAAACTGTTTTTATGATAATAAAGAGGCCTTGTTTACTTTTTAGGCTGTCTATTTGTGTTACTACATTTTCTGGGTCACATAACAGTAATATAACAAAAAGTTGCATCCTGGAATTGATTCAAACTTTAATTTGTTTTAAAAATTAATAAATAAATACATATTTTTTTACATTTGACTGAAAGACACAATTATATTGTTAATCACAATTATTTATTAGACAATTAACAGCAACATTTGGAATTGTTACAGCTCTAGTGCTGCTGAAATGAGTTTCCTTCACAGGTGTCTGCTACCCTTATAGGGACAGGGTGAAGACATCCAGAGGGAGGTTAAGTCAAATGCAATACCAGATACAGTATCTTAGAGTTATTTCACATTTACTAAGCCAGAGACCTACATAAAATAAAGTCAGACCGTTTAGTTTTTATGCAGTGCATACTACAAATGCATATTTAGACGATTCCAGTGGGGGCATGATGCCATAACTCTAAACTTGGTTTGAGTCCCATTCCAGGTACTTGTCAGTTGCCTGTCTGAATGTCATTGCATTTAATTTCAATTCAATTTTATTTATAGTATCAAATCAGAACAAGAGTTATCTCGAGACACTTTACAGATAGAGTAGGTCTAGACCACACTCTATAATTTACAAAGCCCCAACAATTCTAATAATTCCCCCGAGAGCAAGCAGGAAGACATGCTGAACATTTAGAAGACATGCTGTGGTGGAATTTCCAGAAACACCCATCTAGTGGTATGATGAGACTAAAGGGAAAGCTTAGACATAGAATACTCTAGTATTCATCCAGTCTCTGATATCAAAACCTGGTCTGTACTTGCCTCTCTGTCTCAATCAGGGCTGCCTATGTAGACAGTTGCATGAAAAGGGGACTGTCTCATTTTGGAGGTCGGTGAGCCAGCCACATGATTTAGTATCTGTGTCAACGGCACCTGCAATATCTTTGTTCAAGGTTCACCTAAACGTAACGTCTCCAGCAGGAGTTTAAATACACCTTCAGGAGGACAGGAACTTCATAGAGTTGGGACGGCACTGCACAATAACACATCGTGGTTGTACTGTACTGCCTGCTTAACTGTCTCCTCTATTTAGTGTTCATTAAATGCTCCTGTGTAATTCACCAAGGTCTCCCGAACGTTCTTCACATAAGCGAAATGAGTTGTGCTGCTCCTGAGTTGTTCCTTAACACATGCTGTCAGAAAATCAAAACCAGCCAATAAAAGCATTTGAGAAGGCAAAATTGAAAAGTAATGTGAGGCATGATGAAGCACAATGCTCAGACTTTGACATGCATGGAAACATCTCACACTGTTTTCAAATAAAACGTGTCTACAAGAGTGAAAGAACGTTGGGTGAGATCTTACTCAGGATATTGCTTTCCTTTCTGAGTGCTCCGGCTTTGAGGCTTCAAATCTCTCACCTGAGATCCGTAGAAGCTTCAAATAAACTTGTCAACGAACATGCGTCAGAGTTTGCATTCAGTAAGTTTTGGACATTCAAACCTCTTACAAAACAAATTATAAGGAGGACTGGGGCAAGTGAGCATAGCATGTCAGAGAAACTTTCTCCCAGCAGTCTCGAATAATGCAATTGCAAAGGTGTCAGATATTCATTCATCCTGACAGTCATGAAATGTTGGTAAAAAGCTCTATAGACATCTACAACACTGTGGATTTGAGAGAAGCATTTTCAAAAACGATGTCTAATCCTTTTCATGTTCAATTTTAAAATTGACCCGATTCCCTAATTTTCTAAAGCAGCAGGGATGGGTCGAGGTAACTTGGCTTGGACCTTGGTTTAATGAGGCTAAAATTAATAATTTTGCTGTTTGAAAGCGCAGCCATCTTTCCTGATTTACAGTGCACAAGTGTCTGCTAATGAGGGCCTCTGTCATTAACCAGCTCTCAGACAAACTGATGGGAGAGAGAAGTGGGTGAATCTAGTGCAGCTACTGCTCTCTGATCAACAAGTATTCAGAAGTAGTTTCGTTCAAGAGGCAGATGTGAACTTTTTCCAACTGGCTCATTTGTGCGTGTGGTGCTGCATATGCTTTCCCGACAGTCCTCGCTACTGTGCTGCAGGGTTTTGTACGTGAGTAACCAGATGTGGCTCATTTCCCGGGGACACACCGCAGGCGTAAGTGTCTCGTAGCGTAGATACAAGCCTGATCGTGTGACTGGCCCTTCACACCAGACGCGTACTTCTGCATGCCGGTCACAAAGCGATCCTTCTCCTCTCGGCTCTCTCTGTTTCTCTCTCAGATAGAAAGGATGAGTGGGGAAAACTGGATATTGTAATAGTGTGTGTGTGTGTGTGTGTGTGTCACTCAAGACAGCCTGAAATCACCATGAACCTAGGTGTTTTACTTTGAAATGCCTTTTATTTTTGTAAAATATCCGACTGCACTGTGGTCTTCCTCTATGTGATTACTTGCATGGCTTGACACATACACTTGCGTATCGCGTAAAAAAAATATAGGAGACGCCAAAACTATCGCTGCAGTATGCGGGCATACGCGGACGCTGTGCGCCCGGCGTGGCAGGACAGATCGGATAACATGGGCGGCGAAATAGAAATAGCTGCGTTTCGCTGCTACACGCACCACTTACGCCTGCGGTGTGTTCCCGGTGTTAGAAATCAGGGTACGGCTGCACAACAGTATATCATTTTTTTTTTCGTCGCGATATCAACAGGTGTAATGAACACATCGCGGAAAGCTGTGACATACCGTGAAAATCACATTTGTTTTTGTGTTAGTTGACAGAAAATATCAATAGAAAACTGCACTTTAAAAAGTAACTGCTATTTTTTTTTTATAGTGGTGCCTATTCTATTCAATTCAATGTTAAATTTGTTCAATAAAAGAACGATGGAAAGGATTTCCTCTCATTTGTTTGAATTTGACAAGAAATGTGTTATATTTTTTGCAGGATACTGAAAGCAGCAGAAATGCTGAACTGAGTACACTTTAATATATGTTTATTTATCACGAGTCATAATGCAATGGCAATATTCAAAAATGCTATCGCATATTGCATATTTTTCTCATATCGTGCAGCCCTAAATCAGGGGGGAACAAAAACAACCACAGACCTGCACTCAGGGGCTTACATTTGGTTTGATGAGTACTCTGAGGGAGAGGACAGGAACTAATCAGTGGAATCCCCTGCTGAGGTCTTGGCTTGAAGCCTCGGCTGCAGGCTGCTAGCCCTCCATGGCATATGATTGCACTTAGCTGACTTAAAGGTGTCAGGAAAAGGGGGACAATGGACTTCATTTGAAAAACTGAAGAGGATTTTGCCACTGACCCAAGATACTTTATCAGTTTGAGTTAACGGGCATTCAAAGCACGATGCAAGCCTGAACATAAAGTGAATCGCCCACAGAAGTAGAAGCACAAGGGGGAGTTTTTTATTTATTTTTTATGGCCACATATTGTTAGTACAGCTCTGAGTCAGTCTTCTCAAAGCAATTTAGGCCTAATTAAAAAAAAAATTCAAATGTTTTTGACTGCATCTGTTTGGGGGAGTTGGGGGGAGGGGGACCATACTGAGGATGAAGGAAACACCTTCAAAACCTCAGTGGGTTATGGTCTGAGAATATATGTCCTGAACATATGCCATTTTGACTAAACAAGGTTTTCACCCATTACAACCGTGAACATTGAAACTCACAAGTTCAGTTATGCCGTTAAGATTTTACAAACTTTAACTCTGCTTTGTTTCAGTTAATTCCCTCCTCGATCATTTCTCAAGATTTCTCTTTCTCTCTCTCACATTGGACAAAGTGGTAAAAGTGTGAAAAGCTTCGGTGTGCAACATGTTCGTCTGTAAATCCAAGTGCTTACCATCTGGGAATGCCCAGCGTGGCAGCCAAACCCTGTAGTAGCTCACAGTGCATGTGTTTACCTGTGTTCAGTAGCTGCCCTCAGAAAGTGAGATGCAGGAAGAGGAAGCAAAGATAGATGCAGTGGGCAGCCTGCTCTCATTAACCCTACGTTCAATAAGATACGAAAAGTTAAGCACTGTAATTCGTAAGCATTACACGTTTTATTGTCGGTCAGCACCACATTGACTGCTGCTGTAAAAGGGGGTCAGGTTGGATGTGTGGGTCATAAAACACAGGACTTTTAAGCCAGGGAGCAGAATTCGCTTCCCCGGGGAAACAAAGGACTTTCACCCAGGAAATGCATGTCCCTTAGGAGTGTTTTAATCCAAACCACGATCTTTGTCCTGTCCTTAAAGGAGAATTCCAGCCAATTTTTACTTTAATCTTGATCTCTATAAATAGGCGTGTACTTTTGATTGAAAAAAACCCGACCCGAATCGGTGAAGGCAACACAGAGTAGCTGCAGCTACGTGTACAAGCTTCCAATGAGCTAAAACGGCAGTTGTCGGGGCAGGTTTTAGAGTGCCTTTGTGCCTCTTAACAGACAAAATGCAATTAAAATGTCTGTGCAACATGAACAGGGCCCTTCTGTGACAACAAGATGCGTTTTCAACTCAGACATTGATTTAATTCACCTACCCTGTCTCAATCCTGCTGGTGGCTAGCTCACCCTGTTAGCGATTTATAATGATCAAGATTAACGTAATAATTGGCCGGAATTATCCTTTTAACAAGTCGTTTCGGTGGCTAAACTTAACTTTCGTCACCCCATAACGCTTACTTTTTGTGGCCTAATCTTAACCGTAATGTCCACTGAAACGAGACAAGACTGAGCTGTGACGGAGGTCTGTAGTCACATAGCTCTGTAGCGGCTTAAACAGCTAGCAACTGCCGCTCGGCGTCATGGAGCTCGTAGCCGGCCATTTTAGCCGGCGTCACGTGACCAGCTGGCGGTCTACTAGTTTCGTAGGATATCTTACGTTTTGGTGTGCATACATTTTCGTACTATATCATATAGACCCATTCCTGAGAATGCGTGGGGAGACAACAAAACAGAAAGAAAAGACCGAACTATAAGAAATCCACTAACTACTAAGTAACTTAAATACAAACAGCACCTGAAACATTTGTAAAAACGTATACATTTTCAACTGACAAGTTTTTAGTTTTCGGAAATAATAACTGAACAGTTTAGCATCCAACTACGGAATTCTAAAAATGTACAGTTCAATCAAACATCTGGCGGTTCAGAGTTTCCAAGTTATTTGACTATATATATATATATATATATCTGTTCTGAGAAATGAATATATGTTTGACATAATAAAGAAAATAGTTTTTTGCAATAGCATTATCTAAGGTAAGAACCCCGAATGAATGTGATGTTTTTTGGGGTCAGCCATGTACTACATAGACTACAGAGATATACAGATGACACCTATGGGTGGAAAAATGAAACCAAGCAAGTACGTACAAGAAAGACGTGTACCCTGTACTGTTGGTTTTTACTTTTTCGAGTTTGAGTGAAATGTCACCATGACAGACGGTAAAAAAATGCAAACAGCTGGGCTACATGTATTATGGTAGAATGTGTCGAAACAATATTGTTCATAATGTGGGAAAGCAAAAGGTGTTGAAAGTGAATGATGGGCTGTTGGCAGCGCTATGTTGCCTCTGTCGCAGTTATGACAGTATAATTGCAGTAAATCTGATGTGGAAAGCTGTCAGCTCTTTAACCTGTTGCCGTAATTAAATCAACTTTGCTCATAATCAAGGTGTTGGTTCATGTCGGTTGTCATTCCTACTAAAAAAGACTCGAGGAAAGTGAGGGCAGGTTGTGAAATGAAATACTGACAGTTAAGATGACGCATGGAAGGCGGCACAGTAGCCATAGCATTGCATTATTTATGTTTATTGTATAAAAATCTAAAGAATTGTAACATTGGCAATATATGTGTGAATTTATATTATTTTTACATGTTGATGTTAATGCAACATGTCCATTCAGCTGTCTTTGGTCCATTTCCACCTTTTACCCCTTCAACCATTCACAGATTTAAACAGAGACTGAAGAAGAAGAAGAAGAAGAATCCCCACTTCCCACCATTTCTTTCGAGGCGTAACTGCATTAGCTAATTAGAGTAAGACTCTTGAATTTGTTATAATTATAAATACTTTGGTTGTGACGATGTTACTCATTTCTTGTAGTAACCTTAACAATATATCTCCTCTGCAGTAATCCAGCATTATTTTGGATGATCTACTACAGGGGTGTCAAACATATGGCCCATGGGCCAGAATCTGCCAGAATCTGCCCGACAAAGGGTCCAATCAGGCCCACTGGATGACTTTGCAAAGTATGAAAATTGCAGAATAGTAACTAATTCCAATTCTAAATTTACCACTTCAATCTCAGAGAATATCCAAGTTCTTTTTCCATCATTTTACGAAGCAACTTGCCAACAAACCTCCTTTTCAGTGGGGACACAACTGGAGACTGGAGTCGTAAGATAAGACAAACTAGAGAGAGTCATCCAAGTGAAAGTTATGAGAGGCTAGGAGAGATCACAACACAACAGTGTTTTAAATCATTAAGATTGGTGACTCTGATCATGACTTGGATAACCCCAGAGGTTTTAAACTGTGAGCCAAAGAGAAGAAAATGCAATACCAGAATTTTTTTTTGGAGTGTCTATTCAGATTCACTTTATTAGCCATTTGCAGTGTAACCCACATATTTGCATCCCCGGTACGAATAGCCTCGGCCACACAGCTGAGCTATTCACATCCTGTGACAAACAACAACAAAACAAAAACACGTTGCTTGCGAGCACCGAAATCATGGCGGACGTTCATCTTCCTTGACCACAGAAACTGGCATATTAGGAAAGTTTTGTCTCTCAAGTTTATAACAATTGAAAATGGATACTACAGTTGCGCTTTCTGTCTTCAGTGAAAGCATACAACCGTTAATTTGTTAGTTAGTACCTACTTTTTGTATACAGGATGGTTAGCAACCAAGGCTTGAAGACACCAAGTAGTAAACAGTTGTTTGACATCCAGTAAGAACTTACAGGTGAGTGGTTAGAACTCAATTCCCCCATGAGGTGATTTTGTTTTTTTCATTTTGGATTAGATAATTTGCATGCAATTGCGCAAGTCAGGGCCCGCATATGCGAAAAATTTGTTTGCAGGGTGGTAGGGGAAGACTCATGAATATGCCTGCTCTGGTTGGGTTGGTTAGGTTTAGGCAAGAGGAGTGGGATTGGTTATGGTTAGGGTAAAAATTGTCAAGGCGATAATATTCCAAAAAGGTGTAATACATGAGTAGTATGGATAACTGTGTGTAAATATATGCCAAGGTACTGTAAATGCACAGGGGTGCAAATAGCATACATTGATATTTGTATTAATAGAACACATTGCTGTGTCCAACGGTGGGGTGCGAATAGCATTCATTTCTTATTTCACCAGGGTACAAATAACATTCATTTCTAATTGCACCAGGGTACAAATAGCATGCACTGCTAATTGTACCAGGAATGCAAATAGCCTCACCCATTTTTTTATGTTGGCCAGCAGAAGTTGAGAACACAACATTGATATTATTATTATTAGTTTGGGTTAATATAGCAAACATGTTAGCAAAGTTTCTTATTCACAAATCCAGCAGTCATTGAGCAACTTCATACATTTAGACTAGCAATGGTTCTGCTCATGTGGTAAATATGAGTCCAATACGCACTTTCTACCTGAGGGAATTATCTGGCTCCTTAAGCGTGATTCATGCTTCTGCATTAAATTTACCACGTAGATATGTTCATAGGTTCGAGGAAACGCCTCTCGATTTAATAAGACTGAGACTGAGACTGTATTGCTTTTAGCTTTGCTGTAGTTCCATGACTTCCGATTCGAAGTAACTGTTAGCTTGTAAAACTAGACTTTTCAAGTAGCTTAACCAACACTGTCACTCTCTGCAAGAACATTGTATGTAGGTAATTGGTATTGGTGTGTGTGTGTGTTGGTGTGTGTGTGTGTGTGTGTGCATGTGTGTGTGTGTGTGCATGTGTGTGTGTGTGTGTGTGGGTGCATGTGTGTGTGTGTGTGTGTGTGTGTGTGTGTGTGTGTGTGTGTGTGTGTGTGTTGGCCAATGTGTTGTGCCTACAGGGATGCTGTGCAGCACTGATTGGGTTGGTGGCCTGCTCTCTGAGTATCTAGTAGCTGTAATGGTGCCAGGATGATTTATACCAGGTTTAAAATGGCTGTTTCATGAAAACACACACACACAAGCAAGCAAGCATGCACACACACTTTCTCATGGTCTTTCCTATTTTTTTTTCCCCATTCCCTGCTCAATCTTTCCCTTCATCTCAATCAGTCTTCCACTTGTCTCCCCTCACCTTTCTCTAGTTCATCCTAGAACAGTGAGTAAACGTGATTTTGGATTTCTGGGTTTCAGAGAGAGGCCCTCTCTTTTCTACTTTTCTCCTCCCTGACATTTTAATCTGCTTCTCAGTCGCTCACTGACCTTTTTTTCTACCCACCTCTTTTCTTTCTTTATTCTCTTCCCTCTCCCTTCACCTCTTCACTTTGCTCTTATTTCTTCATTCAATCATCTTCTTTCCTTCTCCTTTTTAAACATCATCTCATTGTCAGTATTTCTTTTTTCTCTCTATCAATATAACGCTCTTTTGACTTTCAATTGCCAATTCAATTCAATTTCCTCTCTTCTTCTTCTTTGGTACCATCCTCTTCACCCTATCCATCCCTCTGTCTTTCCTCCCTCTTGGCATTTTACATAATGGCAACTGACATTTCTGGCTGATGCTGCCTTCTTCTCCCTCTTGGCCTTTTTATGCTACTTTTTTCTTCTTTTTTTTACATTCTTTTTTATAGCTCTTTTTTTCAGTCCATCTCCGATTCTTCTTTCTCCATTTAGTCCTCTCTCCCTTCAGACTTCTCTCACAGGAGGAAACCTTTGGCTTTCCCTCTGGCTTTTAACGTGCTCACGACTCAGATCTTTCTTTTTGATTCTGAATGTCTTTTCATTCTTTCCCTCTTCCAAAAATGTTTCTCTTCCCATCTCCCCTTTTTGTGCCATCCTTAACTCAACCCTTGATTTCACTTTTTGAATTTTGTCCTCATGTTGTCTTTTCTTATTTGGTATTTGTTTCTTTTTTCCTGTATTCATGACTCCCTCCACATACACACCTTGCCATCCATCCCATCTGCAAACTGTGTGTCTCTGCTACATCAAAAAAAAATGTAACACTTCGTACGTGGTGCTTTAATCCCCCCTGCCCTTATATGGATCCAGGGTCTCACTAAAACAGGGTGAAAGGTCACGGTGGGGCAACCGTTAATGCACTGAATGTAATTCTAAATCTGAATGTAACATACTATGTATATACAAAAATATTGCTCTATAAGAAAAATAAAGTTGTCCTCCGAAGAGGTGGGGTGGTGGTAAGAAAAAAAAAGTGTAAGCAGCAGCGTAAATGACTATTATTTAAAACAAAGAACACCTTGGTGGTGTAATTCAGTAAGTGGCTGAAATTCAACAAAATACCTACACTTTTAATTGAAAAAAAAAACACTAATTAGCTAAAAGCTAAATAAACTGCGATGGATTCCACATGCAGAGATATGACAGCTACTCCGCTGTGCTGTGAAGCAGTGTCTGGCTATGTGAGACAAGCGTCTAGCAACATTGTTGTGGATGCTGTGGTCTCAGCATGGCAACATCTGTGAACTTCGAGTCTGGGGAGGAGGGGGCAGAGGAGATGACTCTCTCCAGTATTTTTAATTTGTACTGCAGTAACTATTTTAAACACTAGCTGTCAGTATTACATACTGCAACTTTAAGTAGTGTGGCAACACTGAAAGGCCAGAGGCATATTTATACAATAAAACCCACCTAAATGGTTCCAGAAGGACTGGTGACACAGAATAAATCTTGTGCCTGACTTCTTGACGAAACACAGCGCTGCGAGGCAACAGCCAAGCGATGCTTTCTCGCCTCTGCCCTGTGGCGCTCACAGTGGCTGTTTCTAGAGCAGGGATACGCCTTGTACCAAAGTAGGGCAGTGTGTGTCTGCAGGCGGTGCTGGAGAAGAAGCAATGATGGAAAGCAACTGACAGAAGGCAGGACTAACCGAACAAATGTGGATTTTGTACATTCGTGGTTCCATGTCTTCTTATTTAAATCTGATTTCACCTAAGTGGCTCCTTGGTTCTAGTTTACCTTTTGTCTTTGAAGGAGAAAACTGCAGTTTAAGTTCCAAGTCTTACTCGGGAACTCTTGGCATCAAATAAAATAATGAATAGGGCTTCAATACCGGTATTGTAGTTCCGCAATGCCAGACCTTCCTCCACAGCACTGCGAAGAAGGGGCTGGCTAGTCAACACAGCATTCTGGGATGGGAGAAAAACGTGCTCTGGCTTATTGGCCTTTCTTTAAACCAATCACAATTGTCACTGGCGGTGCTAAGCACCGAGCGGCGCCACAGTGTCGCTGCAAAATAGCCTCGGGAGGGAACTTGTTTTGGTGGAACAAATTCATTCGAAGGTTGTTTTAGTCGTGCAACAGAAAACTCAGATTGGACAGATAGTCTAGCTAGCTGTCTGGATTTACCCTGCAGAGATCTGAGGAGCAGTTAGCCATAATCCTCATGAATCCACCGTAGTTTAAAATTCCAACACAGAGAAAGCCGAAGATAACGGACATCCGGCCCAAAACAGTGAGATCCAGCGGAATTTTTCGGCGGCATCAGAGCAATCCTGGATGTGGAACGTAGTGGATATAGACTACCGGCATCCATACCAATACCGTGACTTTGATACTGGTTCCTGAACAATACTTTTTTCCTATACCAATTTCAACGAAAGAAATTACAATATTACATATTGCGTAACAGAGTTTTTATGTATACCTCTACGACATGAAACGTTAGCAGACAAACAGTAGCTTGCGGTAGCTGACAGAACTTGGTAGAAGCTCACTGATGCAATTTCTCCTTAGGTGTTGAAATTTGGTGTTGAATGACGTGGCATTTTTTGAAAGTCAATACTTTGGAAGCATCGGATTTGGTACCCAGCCCTAATTAAAATGTCTATGTACTGGTCAAATGTTGAGATATATATATATATATATATATATATATATATATATATATATATATATATATATATATATATATATATATATATATAGAACCTACAGAATCTCTAAAGCAAGCATATTAGTTATTATGATGTGTAAGGGGGAAAAGGGATCGGAACTTTACAGTTTTGGTCAATTCAATTTTATTCATAGTGTCAAAATAATAACAGGAGTTATCTCAGGAATCTTTACAGATAGAGTAGGTCTAGACCAGGGATCTTCAACAGGGGGTCCGTAACCCCTAGGGTGTCCTCAGAGTCAATGCAGGGGGGCCTCCAAATTATGGTTACGTTTTTTAAATTTTTTTTCAAAAAGTAGAAATGTCCTAAAAAATTTATCCATATTATTAGCATACTAGCCTATAGGTAAAGTAGTCACTAAGGCCATCCACAGATAGTTATTCCTAAGGATTCACTGTGCCACATGTATGTTTAACATTAAAACAAGATTTATAAAATCATTCTAACAACTATTTTAATAGCTTAGTATTCTATGCAAAAAAAGGTATGTATATAAAGGCTTTTGGCTGTGCTACATGTTATTATAGGCCCAGTTTAATATGCAACATTTTATACAATATATGTAGTAGGGGGTCCCTGATCCGTCTCTCTTGCAGTTAAGGGTTCCTTGGCTTAAAAGACGTTGAAGACCCCTGGTCTAGACCACACTCTATAATTTACAGAAACCCAACATTCCCCCCCAAGAGCAAGCATTTGGTGCAGCAGCGGTGAGGATTAACTTCCTTGTAACAGGCAGAAACCTCGAACGGAACCTGGCTGTTGGTGGGCGGCCATTTGCTGCGACTGGTTGGGGAGTGCCATTTTAGGTTTTCTAATTTGAATGTCTTCTCGACTTAAGGAACAGTAGTTTGACTAAATTACTTTTAGGACTTACTAGCTTATTATAGTGCGTGCATCTGCTTTTTTCTGGAACTTTCAACTGCATCTCTCAGCCTTCGCTTCCTCCAAACACACAACTGAGCGAACTCATATGCATTGACAAAGACAGAAATTTTGTTGAAATCTATTACGAAAAAAGCTAATATGTGGAAAATCATAAAAAATATGTTCTAATGATTTGTGTTTCTAATTAATTTAATGTAAAAGCTGGAGGAATATGGCAGTTATGAAACTGCAGGCTAAAATGCAAAGATTTGAAAAACTAATAAAACTTTACTTTAGCCTGATCTATAACAGTAGCTACTTGCTAATTAAGGAATGGCCTTGATTCTGAGAAAATAACATATTTGTTTGGATCCAACACATTCTCACTCTCCGACCGCGTAATAGACGGACACTTGGTCATGTTCCTTTGCCATGTTATTCACACTAAAAGTGGGTCCCTTGGCGTATGTTATTCACACTAAAAGTGCGTCCTTTGGCATATTTTATTCACGATAAAAGTGCGTCCTTTGGCATCTGTTTTTCACGCTAAAAGTCTCCTTAAGCTTTGGGACTTTTGAAGCTCTGGGTCAGGACGTACTGACTGACATGTGGCACAAGAATGGGACAGTTAGGTTTAGGAAAACATCATGGGTGGGGTTATAACACATAGCAAAAGCTTTTTGTGTTTTACCTGACGATGAGAGCCACTGCCCAAGCGTCCATATTTTACGAGTTGGGAATGAGAACAGGTTGTTGGATCTGACCTTAACTCTTTCCTTCCTCACTTCTTTAGTATAACGAGTCAGTGAAAACGCTCTAACCTTATCCACTTGCTCTATATGTAGTAAGTGATTGCAGTGCAAAGGTGTAGTGTATAGCCTCATCCTCTCTTATCTCCTCCCCTATCCCATTTCTTATCAGCCCCAGAGGGAGAGCAGGGATTAACAAGTCCTGGAGAGAAGAGGGTAAGTGTAGTAGAAGAAGTGGGGAGGGGGAGACTTTAATACCTTGTAAATTCCATATTCTTATCTGGTTTCTAGCTTTGTATCAGATATAAAGTTTGCACACTGTGAATGATTCATGTGGATAACAACTAGGTCAAGAGGGAGACATGAGAGGTAACAGAGGAGAAGACCTACATCAGTAAAGGGTGAAAAAGAATGAGAATGATAGGACTGGGTTGAGAAGATGACAGAAGAGTTTAGAAGTGAAGATGTTGATGGTGAAAAGGAAAGCATTTAGAAGAAGAGGGGACAAAAGCCATTGTGAGAAAAACAAGGAAAAATAACCAAGAACCATAGAAAGAAAGTTGTGGGAGCGGGGTGATTAAGATGATGATGTTCCTTCGCCGGGCTGACGTCAAGATACACCAGGCTCCGAACAGCGAAGCTGAGATAAAAAGCTTTCTCTTTTTCACTTCCAGGCCTTTAGCTAGACTAATAACGCTCTAATCAAAGAACACTAAGCACACAATGGGCCATCATGATGGGTCCAAAAATAAGTGCAGTCAAGCTCAAGTACTTCAGTGCAAGTGGTCGATGGAAGTGAGTAATTTCACGTGAAACATTGTCGTTTCCAGTAAACACCTGTGACGCCACAGGCCTGCCATTATGGGCTTTAGGATTCAATTCAAGTCACAATGAAATGAGAAAATGACATCTTCACAATGTTAGCTAATTGACACATCATATTATACAACCATCTAACAAAAACGTGTTCTCTTCAACGGGTTCATATGACATGATGAGGGGAACATATGCACAATGATTTGAAAGATATCTTACGAAATTACAGTGACAGTTTAGTTTAGGAACCAAAACGTGACTGCAAAAGGGCAAAGTTACAGTTTAGGCACCAAAACCACTGGGTAAGATTAGAAAAAAAAACTGAAGTAGTACTTCCCGGATACAAACACCGCTCACATTGGTGAAAGTCCTGTGTTTTGGGACCTCCATGCTACTTACAGTAAGAAAAACAATTCAGAACAGAAGTATTTTTCATGGTGGAGTGCGGAGGATGAGTCAAGGAGTCTTACAGCCTTAGGAAAGAAGCTGCTCAGTAGTCTGGTGCTACTATCGTTTGCCAGACAGCAGCAGTGTGAACAGTGTGAACAGACTGCTGCTGGGGTTTGTATTGTCTTTTAATATCCTTTGGGCTCTGTGCAGGCACCTCGTCTCACCAATATGTACCAATGATGTTCTGGGTGGTTTTAATCACCCGCAGCAGAGCCCTTCTGTTCTCGGCTGTGCCCAAACTATGCCAAAGTTGTAACATTTCCAGTCTGGATGCTTTCTATTGCTCCTTTTTAAAAGTTGACAAGAACTTGGCAGGGGAATTATTAAACACAGCCGTTTCTGAGCTTTCTTAACCAGGGTGGAAATGTCAGCTAACTATGTCAGGTTCTCTGTGATGCTGATTCAAATGAACCTAAAATTGTCCACTTGCTCCACTTCAGCTCCATTGATGTAGACAGGTCAGTGTGTCGTCCCTTTTTTTCTTCTAAAATCAACCATCACCAATAGGTTGTTCTCCGTGCAACACTCTAAAAGATGAAAATCTTGTTACTCTGCAGTTATGCGTCAGTGGTGCACAGTTAATATTGAGGACTTTACATTTGGTGTTGACAACCCTGAGTAAATAAACAAGCGGGATCCTCTATGTCTTTGGCAGCTGCAAAGGTGGCTTGTTGGGGATGAATAGAATATGATGCAGTAGCAGAGGTGGAAAAAGTACTAAAATATTGTACTCAAATAAAAGTACCAATACGTTGATGAAATATTACTCAAGTAAAAGTAAAAATACTTTTTATAAGTACTTTAAATAAAAGTTACTTAGTTACATAAAAAAAAAAAACTAAAACGGGGCTGGGGTGGATCTCTCCCATGTAGTGAAAATAGGATAAGGGGGTCATAAATCCCAAACTATTTTGTTTTTAATTAAAGAAAAATCTATAGAAATGTATAAACATTGTCAGGTGGCACGTTCTCAAACGTCTCTTTTTTTCTCTGGGCATATTTGCGCAGCAGAGTCCACCAAATACTCTTTAATAAACTCCCCTTCAGAAAATGCCATACTGTTTTTGGCGATTTTGTGGGATATCACAAAGCTGGTCTTGACGCGTGGTAAAAAAGCCTTGTTGCGTTAGCAGCTTAACTAGCATAGCTTTAGATGTACGTGCCCACTCTGCATCAGTCAAATTGTTGTATTTCCCTGCGTGTTTAGTATTGCAGTGGCGATTCAAATTATTATCCTTTAACACAGCGATCTGTTCTCCGCAAACTAAGCACACGGCTTTACCTTTGACTTCAGTAAATCAATACTTAGAAGTCCATGTTTGGTTAAAAACTCGGCACTCTGTATCGACCTCTTTCTTTCCCATGAGCTGACATTTTCGATGGATAACAGCTCATTCACGTCTCCCGCTCAGTTCGCGGCTCGCGGACACAGGGGTCCGACACATTGCAGTTCTTCTTCTACTTCTTTTTAATTGCGACTCGCATCCAGTGAAGAAGAAGCTGCATATGTTCGCACAACAAAAAAAAGAATGCTCCGGTCTAGTGTAGTGGTTCCAGGCGCAATTGTTTTTCTTCCTTTTGGTTTTCGTTATTTTCTTTTACTCAGTAACGGATAGGATTTGTAATGTAGCGAAATACAATACTTCACTCAAAACCTAATCAAGTACATTTTAAAATGCCGCTTTTAAAAACTACTTGAAAAATAGAAAATGCACAACAAAACTACTCAATACAGTAATGTGAGTAAATGTATTTCGTTACTTTCCACCTCTGTGCAGTAGTTACCTTGGAAAGCAACACCCACTGTGACTGAACAGAAAAACAGCAACTACTACCCCTCCTTACAGTTAGAGCTTGAAAATCTCAACAACTATTATTAGAGATTGCCATGACATTTTGTACAGATATTCACGGTCTCCACAGGATGACCGTGAATATGTCAGCCTACTGATTTTGGTGATCGCCTAATGGCACCTCAATGAGGTTGACATTTTTTACTTTAAGTGAGATTTCTTGAAAGCTACTGGATGGATTGCCATGAAATTTTGCGTTGAATGGACATTCAACAACAAGTGCAGTCGAAGAAGTAACTTCAGCGCGCCCCAGGAAAACATCAGTTCACCGGTGCGACCAGGTGCGACACTGCGTTCCATGCCCTGCACTAGCACACAAATAACACCTTCCATATTATGCCTAGCCTGACAAGCCAGACCCACATTAATATGTTGGGTCTGGGAACTCACCATTGACAGGGCTCCAGCCGAGGGGCGGGATAAACGGTTGTCTTTCAAATTCCCTCTGCATGCAATAGCATAGCGCTACAACCAACCAGATCAACGAAGAAGGTAGCGGAGCTAGTTGATAGATTAAACTTTTGCCGTATCCGGTCGGATACACATTCCTTTTGTAAGAATGATTTCTGTGCCGTTCTTTGTTCTTTTCTCAAAGAAAAGCTTAACTCTAAGTCTTCCAAGCCCACCCACCGACTCTATACACGATGTGATTGGCCTGACTAGAGTATGGTTCCAGCTCGCAAGTCAACAGAAAGTGTCTAGACCCCCCTGGATGCAAAATGATTTTGTTGCCGCTATGATGCGTCTAGATTTCTTGGCTATATCATGCTATCATCAGTTCATAATTTCAAATCGGTCTAATACTTTGATTGGGACAAGTACCTGCAAAACTATTTAAAAAATCCGATGAGCCTTAGCTATACTTTGTGTTTGGTGATAATTAGCAAATGTTTGCACAAAAAAGAAGGTGAACATGGTAAACATAATACCTGCTAAACATTAGTAACATTGTGAGCATGTTGTGAGATTAGAATTTAGCTGAGAACATCACGGCGCCACAGTATAGCTGCTCACGCTGACACTTTTATCCAAAGCAACTTCTAATTAACATTCACAAACCGATGGTGCAGCGTCGGGAGGTTTTTGCAGGAGTGTCTTGCCCAAGGACACTTCGACATGGGTAGCAGGGACATGGATCGAACCACCGACCTTCTGATTGTTAGACAAACAATCAGCCGCAACAACAAGCAACTGCAGTTAGTCTTGTTTTTTATTGTAACAGCGGTTCAAAGGCATAAACGCCATAGTAATGTTTGCCAAGGTATCGCTGGGTGCACTAGAGAGCAATGAATCATTTCATTCAAAACTCAAGATTTTAGACCAGATTGTGGTGCTTTTTAAAAGATGCAACATTAAATCAAGATTAACAAACTGACCTGTATCTTCTTTTATTTATCCAGGGATAGTTGAATGTGTTGGCAGCTGCCCACTTCACCCACGGCATCTACTGTCGGACACTAAACAGCATCACTATGAGTGTTAAGATCTAAAGAGACCATCTTGTTAACCAACTGCCAAATAAAAAAATAAAGCCTAATGCAGCATTTTGTCCAATATCCCACACACATATTCACAGTTTGTGGACTGGAGCGGTCATATTCCAGTCACAAGGCCACTTCTAAAACTTTAGACTGCCACCCCGTATTTCATACTTTTTAGAGAAATGTAATGATATAAATAACTACAATGCATATTCTATGTAGGGAGTAAACACATATGTTTAGAATTCTACAAAATCAACGTTTTCTCAAAACAAACTTATTAGCACCAATGCAGAAGTGGGAATGTGGCTACTTGAGCAAGTGAATGGATGCATTCACACAGACAGTATAACTAAATGTTACACACGTTATAGTGTGAATTCTTTCATCACAGCTGTGTGATGAAGATAATGAAACAGGGAAATGAGGATGAATGGCTTTGTAAATATTTGGCTAAGATGGGAATGAATGGGTACATTCAGACAAAAGGTGGCAGTTGATGATGAAGTTTGAATAGAACAGAAAAGCAATGTACCAAACAGGTAGATTGACTCACATTGTATTCTTACAAAGAGCACATGCAAAAAGTTTATTTTGTCTTTTTGACATTTAAGGAAATGTACAGTTAAAAAAATATTTTCATCATCATTGTGTTGAAATGTTTGATGAAAATATTACAATTTTCTGTATTTTATTCTGCATTTGACTCCATTATTCATACCTGTTTTGTATATGTCACTTACACACACATTAATAAACCTCTCTTTCCTTTGCGGCCTGATTCACAACTTTGAACTGAAAACTCTTTCCTGGCTTGTGCAGTTGATGTTACCTGTCAACAGGTAATACCACAGAGGCCTGTCGCCTGTGGTGGTCAACATTGGCTGCAATGTGGATGTCAAAATGCTGGTGCTAAGAGTGTGAAAAGTGCAGACTTGGTAACCTCTGGGGCAAAGATCCATTGCGATCTCCCTCAGTGAGCCTTACTAGGGCTGGGTACCGAATTCAATACTTTTTAGCCACCGACTGAATTGCCTCCAAGGTATTGAGTTTCGAAAAATTCCTTGTCGTTTAATACCAAATTTCAATACCTAAGGAGTAAATATAATCAGCGTCAGTGAGCCAATAAGCACGCAGCATGCTTCTACCAAGATCTAATAATTTTTGTGACTGACTGTCTAAAGTTACACCTCACAGAGACAAGCAGGAAAAAGTCTACGTTACGCACAGAGACAGGGCTTACGTAGTAGGAGCTGAAAAATAAATAAAAAGATTTGTTTTATAAAATTGGTATCGAAAATAAATCATTCAGGAACCGGTAATAAAGTCACGGTATTGGTATCGGTACAAGTATTGAATATTTTTAAATGATACCCATCCCTAAGCCCTACGCCATAAATTCACTCTGAGCAAGTCTTATGTGGAGATCACACATAGGCCTATGCAATTTATGAATTAATCCACAGTCTCTGCTCATCATCATTGATTCAATTTTGAAGTCATTTTAATCATGTGGACACATTTTACCTTACTTTCACGTTTAACAAGCCGGATTATTAGCCTGAGTATAGTTATTCCTAAAGGCCAAAACACACAAGTATACCACAGGCTAGCTACAGCATCACTTGCATTCAAACGTTCTATTGTGATACTGTATGTTCAATCCTCTTTAATGCTGTTTATAGTTTTGTTTCTCTCCCGTATTTCTTTGGCTGTTGCTGGAATGTTTTCCCAGCGTTCAACTTTTCACCTCGAGCCAGCAGCCCAGTGTGTTTAAAGTCCCACCTTCATCCCCCTCAAGCCTCCAAGCTCCTGTTTCATCACTTCTAACCCAACACGTGTCAGTCATCATGAGGAGCTGACTATTGTAAAAGCATCCAGCTTGAGGCAGAGGTCACTGGCAGACATGAATCCAAATTGGAGCTCTGGAAGGAAAATGGTAAACCCAGTCAATCTAGAAATAAAATCCAAGTACTAGTGTTTAAGATGTTTTTGAGTCTTGTCTGCTTTAATTTAAACATGTGAGACAGGGCTTTTATGAATTTTCTCATGCCATTTTTCGCAATTTGATGCATATCTGGATCAAGATGCAGATCAAAACTGCCAAAACTGTATTATTAGTTGTTGTTGTAAGGAGATCACTGTCCAGGCTGCTGCCCCTGGTAATTGCGTCAATAGCACCAATGGGCACCATTATTATGACCACTGACCAACATTGTAACACACACATCATCCTGAACACCAGCCCAGTCTCATGCCAGGTCGTTATATAGTCACGTTATTGTAATCTATTAAGTCGTGGACAGGTTACGTAAATGCCGTTTTTTTCGTATGGCGATTACGAAATTGAAAGCAATGCATTTTAATAGGAAGCATATTTCGTGATTCCAGAACGAGCGAGTGGCGAGTAGTTGATAAGGCGAAAAGTCCGCGTAGGGAGGTTGGTCGGGGTGGGGGATGGTTCATAAAACACAGGACTTTCACGCCGGAGACCGGGGTTCGCGCCCCGCGTGTGGCAGTACCTTTGTCCCGCGTGTTGCAGTTCCTTTGTCGGGCGTGTCCCGCGTGTGACGGTTCCTTACCCCCGTTCTTTTTTTTCCTAACCCCAACCGTCTCGTTATTGTGGCGTTTCATTTCCCGTGTCTTGCGAGTGGCGTGTGGCGCCGCATTTCCCCGATCGCGAGTGGCGGCCCGTGCCGTTGTTTTGGCCGGCGTGTGGCGACTCATTTCCCCGCAGTCGCGTCAGCATTTAGCCGATCGCGAGTGGCGGCCCGTGCCGTTGTTTTGGCCGGCGTGTGGCGCCTCATTTCCCCGTAGTCGCGTCAGTATTTCCCCGATCGGGAGTGGCGGACCGTGCCGTTGTTTTGGCCGGCGTGTGGCGCCTCATTTCCCCGTAGTCGCGTCCCCCAGAGCAGGTTCGAAAAGCGTGACCTGTACACGTTCAAAAGTCGTTGCATATACACGAAAAAAACGTCAAAATCGTAACCTGTCCACGACTTAATAGATTACAATAACGTAACTATTACACGACCTGGCGTGAGACCGGGTTGCAGAAAAAAGTCAAAATCGTAACCTGTCCACGACTTAATAGATTACAATAACGTAACTATTACACGACCTGGCGTGAGACCGGGTTGTGAACACAACAATGGGTTATATTCAATTTTTTTGTTAGTAAGAGATAGAAACACCTGCAATACGTGTACCAGTGTATGAATATCATGCGACAATATATATAAAAATAATGGCATGCCATTTAGGAAATTATAATACATATGTGAAGTTTGAATATATTGAATGAATCTTATTCTGAATATATTGAATGAACCTTGAATATATTGAATGAAAGTCTGAATATATTGAATGAAAGTCTGAATATATTGAATGAATGTCTGAATATATTGAATGAATGTCTGAATATATTGAATGAGCATCAGAATATATTGAATGAAAGTCTGAATATATTGAATGAAAGTCTGAAAATATTGAATGAAGGTCTGAATATATTGAATGAAAGTCTGAATATATTGAATGAATGTCTGAATATATTGAATGAACATCAGAATATATTGAATGAAAGTCTGAATGAAAGTCTGAATATATTGAATGAAAGTCTGAATATGTTGAATAATAGTCTGAATATATTGAATGATAGTCTAAATATATTGAATGAAAGTCCGATTATATTCAGACTTTCATTCTCAGACGGGCTGGTCAGAGTATTTTCTAATCTGCTCAGTTACTGGGTTTTTCATGCACAACCATTTCTAGGGTTTACAAAGAATGGTCTGAAATAGGAAAAACATCCAGTATGCTGCAGTCCTGTGGGCAAAAATGCCTTGTTGATGCTAGAGGTCAGAGGAGAATGGGCCAAGTGATTTCAGCTGATAAAAGACCAACTTTGACTCAAATAACCACTTGTTATAACCGAGGTATGCAGCAAAGCATTTGTGAAGCCACAACACGCACAACCTTGAGGCGGATGGGCTACACAGGCAGAAGACCCCACCGGGTACCACTCATCTCCACTAAAAATAGGAAAATGAGGTAGCACTGCATATTACGACTCGGTAATAAGATGGTAATAGTGGGGTAACAGTGAGATAATAAAGAGGCAATATATAGGTAATAACATGTTATTACCAAAGTAATAACGTGGTAATACATCACAGTAATAATATGTAATACTGGGGTAATAAGGTGATAAGGTAAAAGATGTAATAACATGCAAATACCAATGTAATAAGTAAGAAAGGGTTTGACAATAACCATATGTATATCTAGGTAATGGTAATATACTTATATTTATATTCTAATAACGTGGTAATAATGGGGTAATATATGTTGATGTTTTCACAGTATTATAGGCTACTATCAGCGTAATACCTTCCAAATTAGATAAAACTTCTTGGAATTTAAAATTGGTAATTACCATATTATAATGCTGAAATGTATCCACCCTTTATGTTCCAAACATTTCCCTTTTGTTTCAAGGTAATACTTTATGTTAATTTATGTTAATGATGTTTAATCTTGTGGCTTCTTACCTGGAAACGCTTCTGGTAGTTTCTGTGTAACAACCATGAATCAGTACCACAAAATGAAACATTGCCTTCTTCTATTGTATTACATGGTAATATTAGAATAACAGAGGTGCAGAGATTACCTTGAAATGCTTCTGGTAGTTTCCAGGTAATATCTGCACCTCTGTTATTCTAATATTACCATGAAATGTTTCTTTTCCTGCATGCATATAACCCTTTGCAATCTGACCAGCATCTAAACACCATCAAGCACTGGAGACTGGGATTGTCGTAACTCAGTTTATTTAGGAAGGGTGAAACTGGGAAATGAAACACAATGACCAGTTGCTTACGTATTGATGAGTCACAAACATTATACAATCATAATTGTAAAAACAATATAACTACACAACACTGTAATGCAGCAGTATATACAGTAGCTAACATGTAACCTGAAATAAAGGAAATACGTAATGTATTGTTATACGATGTACATAAAATAACCTATATTGTTTATCTATATCAGCAACTACCAGAAGCGTTTCCATGTAATCGCTACACCTCTGTTATTCTAATATTACCACGTAATACAATAGAAACAGGCAGTTTTGCATTTTACGGTACTGATTCATGGTTGTTACACAGAAACTACCAGAAGCGTTTCCAGGTAATAGCTACACCTCTGTTATTCTAATATTACCATGTAATACAATATAAACAGGCAGTTTTGCATTTTACAGTACTGATTCATGGTTGTTACACAGAAACTACCAGAAGTGTTTCCAGGTAATATCTACACCTCTGTTATTCTAATATTGCCATGTAATACAATAGAAACAGGCAGTTTTGCATTTTGCGGTACTGATTCATGGTTGTTACACAGAAACTACCAGAAGCGTTTCCAGGTAATATCTACACCTCTGTTATTCTAATATTGCCATGTAATACAATAGAAACAGGCAGTTTTGCATTTTGCAGTACTGATTCATGGTTGTTACACAGAAACTACCAGAAGCGTTTCCAGGTAAGAAGCCACAAGATTAAACATCATTAACATAAATTAACATAAAGTATTACCTTGAAACAAAAGGGAAATGTTTGGAACATAAAGGGTGGATACATTTCAACATTATAATATGGTAATTACCAATTTTAAATTCCAAGAAGTTTTATCTAATTTGGAAGGTATTACGCTGATAGTAGCCTATAATACTGTGAAAACATCAACATATATTACCCCATTATTACCATGTTATTAGAATATAAATATAAGTATATTACCATTACCTAGATATACATATGGTTATTGTCAAACCCTTTCTTACTTATTACATTGGTAATTGCATGTTATTACATCTGTCACCTTACAGCCCGGTCTCATGGAAGTTTGTGTAAATGTGACGTTATTTGAATCTATTGATACGTGTTCACCGAGACGTTTTTGTTGTTTTTTACATGGTGGATAACACGAAAATGTGAACCAATGTATTTTAATGGCAAGCATATTTGGTGGCCACAGAACGAAATTGTAGGGAGTAATATAAAAAGCCGAAAATCCGCATAGGAGGTTGGTCGGGGTGGTGGATGGGTCAAACAACACAGGACTTTCACACCTTATCACCTTATTACCCAAGTATTACATCTTATTACTGTGATGTATTACCACGTTATTACTTTGGTAATTACATGTTATTACCTATATATTACCTCTTTATTATCTATTATTACCATCTTATTACCGAGTCGTAATATGCAGTGCTACCGAAAATGAGGCTACAATTTGCACAAGCTCACCAAAATTGGACAGTTGAAGACTCTAAAAATGTTGCCTGGTCTGAGGAGTCTCGATTTCTGTTGAGACATTCAGATGGTAGAGTCAGAATTTGACGTAAACAGAATGAGAACATGGATCTCTCATGCTTTGTTACCACTGTGCAGGCTGCTGGTCATGGTGTAATGGTGTGGGGGATGTTTTCTTGGCATACTTTAGGCCCCTTAGTACCAACTGGGCATCGTTTAAATGCAACAGCCTACCTGAGCATTGTTCTGACCATGTGCATTCCTTTATGACCACCATGTACCCATCCTCTGATGGCTACTTCCAGCAGGATAATGCACCATGTCACATGGCTCGAATCATTTCAAATTGGTTTCTTGAACATGACAATGAGTTCACTGTACTAAAATTTTCACCAGATCTCAAACCAATAGAACATCTTTGGGGTCTGGTGGAACGGGAGCTTCGTGCCCTGGATGTGCATCCCACAAATCTCCATCAACTGCAAGATGCTATCCTATCAATATGGGCCAACATTTCTAAAGAATGCTTCCAGCACCTTGTTGAATCAATGCCACGAAGAATTAAGGCAGTTCTGAAGGCGAAAGGGGGTCAAACACGGTATTAGTAGGGTGTTCCTAATAATCCTTTAGGTGAGTGTATATATAGACTGTTTGTACTTAGCTCATATCATACAACTTAAATCATGTCAAATAACAGTCCGCTATAAATAACCTGACCTGAATCATATACTAACCCACACCATGCTAACTATCAGAGTTGAACTCCTGCATTTTGGAGAGCGATCGACTCCGGATGCATCTCGTTATCACGGCCCACGGGAGGCCTGTGCTACTTCAAACACCTCCATGCTCCTGCCTGCTACTGCTGAGCCTGCTGCTGGCTATAAATAGAAACCAATCTGCAACCCCACCTAATGAGCACAATCCACTTCAGACCTAACTGTCAACAACCAGCCACTGTGTATGTGTGTGTAAAGATACAGCTGACCATGCTGTTTTGATCATGGTCCTGCTACAAATAACTGCTCTTCCATGGTGTGTGTGTGTGTGTGTGTGTGTGTGTGTGTGTGTGTGTGTGTGTGTGTGTGTGTGTGTGTGTGTGTGTGTGTGTGTGTGTGTGTGTGTGGTTCCTGTTATCTTTTGTTGCTAAATATAGACGAAGCAAAATTCAGAGTTGCCTTGGCAGGATGACGGCAGCACAACCAGCAAATTGCCCTCTCTCTCCCTGCCTCCCTATCTCTCCCTCTCTCTTTCTCCCTCTCCCTCTCTCTCCCCAAGCCCTTGCTCTCTCTTCTTTCTTTTCCTTTCTCTGTTTCAAGTCGTTGTTTTTCTTCGCCATCTCTCGTCTCCTTAACTTGATCAGATCCTGACTTGTCTTAACTCCAAAGTAGAATGTGTGCGTGTGTATGTGTGTACAGCAACTATGGCAGTGTAGTGCGTTGCCTAATTGCATGTTTCTGCACATCTGTTTGCAATAATATGCAAATGTATTGTGTGTTTACATGGTGTAGTAAGTATTATGCATAACTACACCATCAAACTTAAGAATTGAGTTTAATGAATGTGTGTGTTGAGGTTAATAAATAATTTATTCATAAGGGATAGGATACTATACATTTTCTGGTTAGCTTCTAGTTATTTTCTAGTTCTAGTTTTAAAAGAAATTCCAAAATTTGTAAATTTTGAGACAGGAGTCCTATGATTTTTTTTATAAAGGTTAGTAGACAAGTCTTAGATGTCCTACCCATGTCTTTGTACTTGCAGTAATATGACAATGGCTATAACTTAAGGGTTATCAGATTATGTAACGTTTGCATTGATGCCATTGTACAGCTCTCCTTTCCAGTGCTGATCCAGTCCATTCATTTATAAGCATTTCGCAAATAGCATACCACTTGTTTCGAACACACACCAGTAGCCTGGTTCAAACAAGTGGTGCCCTTTTATTTTGTTATCGTACAAACAGTGTCTTTATTACATTGTGAATGGATAATCCAATCCAAAGTAACCTATATCGAATTTCCCATGCAGTCCTGCTGAAATATGGATCTGCAGCATTCATGAAACACAAAAAAAGTATAACTTCTTTAGTAGTAATTATTTTGCATGCACACCGGAGGGAAATGTACGGTGGCCGGGAAGTGCAATGCAACATTACAAAGAATGAAACACTTTTACAAAGCTCGAGACAAATTTACATTTTGGAAAACAAATTTACATTTTGGAAAACAAAATAACATTTTGGAAAACAAAATAACATTTTGGAAAACAAAATAACATTTTGGAAAACAAAATAACATTTTAGAAAACAAATTAACAAGATGCAAAACACTTTTACCAGTCCTGAAACAAATTTACAAATGACAGATTCTTCACGGAAAGGGAATGTACCACATACCGGAAGTGATGAGGTGTTGTATACATGTCGCCTTGACTACGGCAGTTATGGACATGGATCGAATGCGTCAATAGAGCCGCCATCTTGGAACAGGGGAGGCACTGCCTTATATACTGTCTATGGGCCGTCTTTAATGCATCAGCGTCAATGTAGGCAAAGGTCTAACGGAAATAAAATCACTATAAATCATCAAAATATCATTAGATGTTCTAGTTTTTTTAAACAAAAAGACAAAGAGACTAATTAATGTGTTAATACAAAGAATATTTATTATAATCAGTTCACAGATATGAGTACAAACGGAAACTTCACCCTTCTGAACTAAGAGGTTCTGCTTCAAAGTGAAGTTTAAACAGACTGAAATGTCCAGGCTCACTCCCCCACTAATGATTCATTTATTTCTGCATGTATTTATTTATTTAACGAGACTTAAAGTCATGTTTCGTCATCCACAGTCCGAGTCCCGCCAGACTCCCTTTAGGAAACCTGTGATTTAAACTTCAGCAGGTTGTGACAGTCCGCTCCGCTCAGTCCTGGATCTGATTCTCACGGGCTTCCCTTCCCTCCAGCGGGCCCAGCAATACGGCCCGGGTCTCCAGCTACGTGGTGTCGGTTTTGGCTCCCAGGAATGGGCAGTGAGCTCCAGGTCCTGCAGCTGCAGACGGACTCAGCTGCCCCCCCCGCTGTACCTTCCATCCGGCCGCGGCTGTCGATACGTTCACTGTTTTTCCAATGTTTCCGTTAGGTCCGCGTCCTTTAAAAACTCCGACCAGTAAAGTCACCATGAAACTTTATTCACTCCATATACTCACAACAACACAAATTGACTGCGCTCACCAACAACACCTCATCACTTCCGGTATGTGGTACATTCCCTTTCCGTAAAGAATCTGTCATTTGTAAATTTGTTTCGGGACTGGTAAAAGTGTTTTGCATCTTGTTAATTTGTTTTCTAAAATGTAAATTTGTTTTCTAAAATGTAAATTTGTTTTCTAAAATGTAAATTGGTTTTCTAAAATGTTATTTTGTTTTCCAAAATGTAAATTTTTTTTTCTAAAATGTAAATTTGTTTTCTAAAATGTTATTTTGTTTTCCAAAATGTAAATTTGTTTTCTAAAATGTTATTTTGTTTTCCAAAATGTAAATTTGTTTTCTAAAATGTTATTTTGTTTTCCAAAATGTAAATTTGTTTTCTAAAATGTTATTTTGTTTTCCAAAATGTTAATTTGTTTTCCAAAATGTAAATTTGTTTTCCAAAATGTAAATTTGTCTCGAGCTTTGTAAAAGTGTTTCGTTCTTTGTAATGTTGCATTGCACTTCCCGGCCACCGTAGAAATGCATTAAATAAGTTACAGTTTCCCCTGAAAAGCTCAGGTAAATCGGTTTGTCTGGAGGCTGATGGCTTTCAAATGGTGACCTGAAATTCTATAGATCTAAAATAAAGTTATGTGTAACCCTGATGATTTTGGTGTGGCGGGAACACACACCCTTTACAGTCGTAATGCTGGCTTTGACCATAACGTCTCTCTTTGCAGTCTCAGTCTAAATGAATGAACTTGAGATCAGTTCACTTCGGACACTGGCCTTTATTTTCACAGCATTCAATGAGAATTACAGCTAAAAACTTTTGACAGAATTCTGAACTAGATCAGTCAATTGACTATTGTAAGGCACCAGCATAACTTTTGTTTTGGGGTGAAATGGCATGAGAGAAGAAATGAGCCAAGGTACAGTAGGTCTTTCTTGTCTGTTTCATAGTCTGGATCTTTCTTTTCATTATTTGTCCTATGGCGACTTTTATGAAGCACCTGCCCCCTAAGATATCCACGCCAGTCCAGAAGGACATCTTTTATCATTTGAAATAGCTTAAAAGTTTCTACCGTGTTTTGAGGTCTGTATTTGCCTCAGGCTTTTTCTTGTTATTTTTTTTTTCATCTCTTCTCATTTGGTGACATCTGATCAGCC
Organism: Perca schrenkii; assembly: GCA_025617405.1. Lineage (NCBI taxonomy): Eukaryota > Metazoa > Chordata > Actinopteri > Perciformes > Percidae > Perca > Perca schrenkii. The sequence goes on from CM046788.1 coordinate 35,797,886, forward strand.
ATTGCTGGCTCACAGTTGAAAGCCTTCTTTCGTTCTCTCTCTTTCCTTTTGTGGATTGTGTTTATAAACCTATACTAATTAGAGTGATCATGGCTCAATTGCTGCAGATCAATGGTGCTCAGCTGCCTGCTGGGAGTGAGACACTGGGGGCCGATACACATCTGTCGCTGCCGGGAATATGACACAACAGAAGGCCTGTCAGCCCAGGTGACAAATACTGTCAAAGCTTCAAGGGGAAAGAAAATTATAGAGATCAATGTATAAAGAGACTCATTCTGAAATGCTACATCTATTTTTCACAAGGCAGCGGGGTCATTATGCCTCATTTGCATTACCGCTTTTGACATTTTGTACTCTGTGAGATTCTCGCTTCTTTAATATTGGCAACATTGTATTAACTCCCAAAAGATCACTTGTCAATCAAATCCAAAGGCCTATATGACCTTTTACCGTTTGTTTGTTTGTTTCTTAATTGGATTTGCAAAAATGTGTCTACTTTAGTGGCGCGTTAACAAACTGGTTATTCTTTTTTTGTTGACGGGTCGGTCAGCCGGTCCACCACTTTGGTCCAAAGGGGAATATCTCAACAAATTTGTAACACATATCCATGGTCCCCAATGGATAATACTTAATGACTTGGCTGCTCCCCTGACCTTCGCTCCAGCAACATCATCAGCTTAACATGTTTGGTTCACAATCATTCATGTTCCTCACAGTATAAATTATAATACTTTGGTGAACCTCTGAGTTTTCATTTACCTCTATTATCAAGATGAAATTTGTAATTTGTCCAACACTTATGACCAAAAACCTGCAAAACTAAGGACCTTCCCATTAGCCTCAGCTGTACTTGTGTTAAATATCAAATATGCTAACATCCTAAACATCTCAGAGGCGCAACACATCTCCAGACACACAGTGTCAAAGAGATTACTCTTGAGTTGCTTCAAGATGGATTATGATCATAAAAATAAATAACAAAATGTATTTATATAAAACCATTACTTAAATGTATGCTGTCTTCCAGTTACACTAGGTACAACAGTTGAAATGCATATACGGTATATAGTATGTGCACTGTAAATTCATACAGTGTATCACTGTCTGTCAGTGTGCTAAAATCAAAATTGTCATTTGTGGATGTCCAGGAACAATTCCCAGAAAGTATAGCAGGAGGTTTATTTTAGTCAATGGGCATTGCCAAGCTGCTTTTTGTAAATATGTTTCGAATTGCTCTGGTGCAGTGATTCTCAACTCGTTGGCATGCAACCATTTTCTAGTTCACAATGAAAATAAATTGATTCATACTGGGATTTTTTTGTACTTAAATAATGTACCAGAGTGCATAACAATGGAGGGTCTAGCTAGTCCCACAGCATTCCAGGATGGGAAATACCATTCCAGGATGGGAAAAAAGTGCTCCTGTTTATAGGCATTTCTTTAAACTAATCACAATAGTCTTGTGTGGCGCTAGGCACCAGGCAGAGCTATGGTGCTGCCGCAAAATAGCCTCAGGAAGGAACTTGTTTTGGTGGAAGGTTGCTTTAGTCGTGCAACAGAAAACTCAGATTGGACAGCTAGCTGTCTCAATTCTGTCTGAAATCGACCAGAGTTTCGAATTCCAACACAAAGAAAGCTGAAGGTAACGAACATCCGGCCGAAATGTAAGACATCCAGCGGAATTGCCGGTGGCAACTGAACAATCCCAGAAGGTGAAGCAAAGTAGGCTGTGGCATCAGTGAAGCATGCAAATTCTGTGACATTTCCCGGACTTGGTCAGTTATTTAGGTATTCATGAAGTAGGATTTCAAATTCTATTGAAAGATAAAACTTCCATCTCCCCCAACACGAGATATTCAGAAATAAAAGAAAAACATTTGGAAAACCTCCAACACAAAAGCCTGTTAAATGCAAAAGCAATCATGAAGGCATGCCATTTAAATCTTAATGTTAAAAAGACGGCACGTTATGGCCTCAAGTAATAACTCTCAAACGTTATTAATGTCCCCGAACAGACCACAGGATCAGCATCCCCACAGCAGCAGGGCCCACATGTGTTTTGGTCAAGGACACACTGATAAAGATGGACGCTCTGCCTACTGTGGGAGCTGACCTGATGATCTCCACGTGTGCAGCACGGTCACTTTACCCCCCATCGTTTACTTCTTTCGGTATCAGTTAGTGTGCATCACGGAAACACCATGTCACTCAGCAAAACTCCTATAGATGTTACGATATGTCGCATATGGTGGACAAACCATAGTCCTGAAGTGTGCCTCTGTGTAATGCAGGTGTGTGCCATCTTCATGCATCAGGCTGTGCCTCTATGGAGCCCAAGACAATGGGAATAATTACCTCGGGTTTGATGTCCTCAGATCGTCTGCCAGTCGCTAGCAACGAAAGCCTGCAATAAACAGAAAAGCAGAAAGAAACAGGTTGAATAAACCATCAGTGTCATCCACGGCAGAAGGGGCAAGTCCCTGCCTGACACAGAACGGTGAGTGGAGGATAATTAGAAGAGACTGTCCCTGATTGGTGTATTTGTCCACATCAAAGAGTGCTAAGTAGGAAATGAAGCAGCTGGGCAGGCTTTACATGGAGGAACAAAGCAGCAAGACACAATCACAGAGATATCACATTGAAATAAAGATTTTCTCCTAAGAGTCAGCTCATATGGCGAAGCAGCAGCTTAATAGTACCCTGTGACATTTAGTAGTGTGGAATTGCATAATGTTGTCCATTATCAGGAATAAGTCAGTTCAAGTTGCAAAAAGGTTGGAGTTGGTGGCAATAACCGAGCGGTTAGAAAAATCATGAGAAAAAGACCATTGGTTGGAATCCCAAGCATGCTGGGAAGCTCTGGGAAAGTAAAGCGAATGCATAATTCTGAGTGTTACTTTGCTAAACAAGCACCATCAGTCTACTCAGCGTGAGACTGCAGCAGCAATGAGCTGCTCCCCAGTATGAATCAATGTAATGGGATCAGTGTGACAGAGCACGAGGGCAGAAAAAGGCTGAATACACTTCACTTTTCCTCCCGTACTGTACATTATTTGGTATTTATACATTACTTTCTTCTTTCTAAAGTACAACATTTGTCTTGGGGTAGATTTGGCTGTCGGAGATGTTAGTTGTTAGCCTGGGTAAACCCTGACGAACTTCCGGCAAATTTGAGATTTGCTCTGCAAGTCAGTCTGGCGAAGAGCCCATTCAAACCCATTTCCAATGTTCACAAAATTGAGGCACCAATCACAACTGCTGAGGCGGGCTCTAAACCAATCACAACCGCTGAGGCGGGCTTTACGTGACGACGATAGCGCAGCGACGGCGAGCAGCTTTTTGTTTACATTCAACATGACGGCTACCGAAGCCGTGCTTCAAGTGCTCAGCGAACTGCAGGTCAGTGTGACATATGCCGATTTCATGCCGGTCAACTCTACAATTAACTGACACCATAAGTTATACGAGTTACAATTCTCAAAGACGCACGCACACAGCACACTCTCTTTTACCTTTCTCTAAACTTTTCCGCCGTGTGCGGCGCGTACCCGCTCGCGGTGTTAAGTGCGTGTCCGCGCTATTCTCCCACATGTCGGGAACGTCGTGAATTAACCTGCAACATTTCAGCTGTTTGGGAATTCTTCAGCGCGTGTGCAGAAGATAACAAGTTTGCAATATGCAACACCTGCAAGGAAAAAGTAGGGTTTGGAGGGACCACACCAAAAACCAAAATCACATTTTTTTTAGTGGATGTGAAAAGCGTCACCCGGATCGTTGCTCTGATTGGTTGAAGGACTATCCAATGCGCCCAGAGGCATTTGAGTGGCGTCCGTTGGTGACGCCCCTCTGGAAATGAATTGTCAATGAACCTTTCCCAGACCCACTCTCAGTTACAGCTGAGAAGGGTCAGAGGCCTGTACTACCAAGCAAGATCAACTTGTCCTGGATTTCTTTCAGTAATCCGGCTTAACCTAACCTAACAACCGCGGTCCCGCATAACCTGTACTACGACGCTGGTTATCAACTAGTTCAGTCAACTCAGGGTTTCCCAATCCAGCGGTGTGCGCGTTCACATAAAAGAGGCGGTGTTTGCGCACCACGACCAATCGCAAACATCTACCAGAGCTGCATGTTATATATAAGAAGAGCACATTATAATTCTCCATAAATATGAAGAACACAGACACGGTTTTTCAGGGAAAACGCAATACAGTCGCTGCTTCCTAAAACAGGAGGGAAGCTGGCAAAAAAATAAATAAATAGCCGACGCTGTAGATGTTTAAATCACAACGCTTATTAATATCACTTCCTCATCAGTCAGGACCAAGATCTGACCATAATTACACTTGTGCTTTCCATAAACTGTCGTTGCTTTAGCCTATTATTTCAGTTGCAACCCTGGCAGTGGAAGCGATCGTTAGAGCAAATAAAACATATAAAAACATAATTCAAACCGATGTGCGCATTGGCGACACACGGCTCAAGAAGCTGATATGTAATCCCCTCCCATTAAAATATATAGGCTATATTTCATAAAAATACCCAGGTTAACGGGGTTGTTGGTCTCTAAAAAAAATAAATGTAAATGTTTTAACTTTTATGAGCGCACCCCTCTCTCCACCTCTCTCCCCCTCTCTCTCGCTCTGCATCGAGCTCCGCCTGATCTTCTTTAAGAACGGTGAGGTCGTTATCAATCGACCTATTGATTGGTCAGTAGGCGGTGCTTTTACACCGGTTGATCTCTGATCTCCAACTTAACCTGCTCCCGACCAGGTTAGGTGTTCAGCATGAGTTACCACGGCGATTGAACCCGATAACAACTGATCCACCTTCGTAGTACAGAAAATCCTGGGTTGAGCCTTAAGTTAGCTCGTTAACGCCAAATCCAGCTTCGTAGTACAGGCCTCTGGTGTCAGCCAGGCTAGTTAGTTGTAAGTGTTGTCAAAGCAAAAAAATTCAATAAGTGTTGTGATCGCTGTCCATGGTGCTGATTTCAAAGCCGTTCCGGCAATAGTGGGGTCAAATATGCAATAGTATCGTGACATTATATCTTTGATTGTTGCCAGTTGAAACATTCAAAACAGATGAAATTCTGAAAGAGTTGTAAGCACTAAATGAAGTAAATGAAGTGTCTTGGCTCAGTTAAAGAATATGAAATGAAAGCTGTGAAACTCATTTGACAGGGAAGATGCTGAAGGTTATTTCTGTTTAACACAGCCTTTTGTTAATTCATTTTAATTTTTTTTTCTCGTATTAACTGCTTTTTATCTGTTACCAATTGTATGAATTTCTGACTGTCTTTATGTCTTGTGTAAAGCACTTTGAATTGCATTGCTGCTGAACTGTGCTATACAAATAAAAATGCCTTGCCTTGCCTGAAAGCAGTTGAATTGTTATTTGAAGAGACATAAAAGCAGTTGAACTGTCTGTTAAAAAAATAAATAAAAATCAGTTCATGACAAAATCAAGTGTCACAATGACATGGGTGAAAGCAGTTGAAGTGTCAGACGTGTAAGTTCATAAAAAAGCTGGTTTGAACATTCCCTGCAATACACTCCTCTGACCACAAAGTGTACTTTTACAAAGATTCGCCGCTTGCTGCAACTCTATTTCTCTTATAGCCACTATGAGCAGAATTTGGATGTGATAATATCATCAAAAGCACTTGTTTGTTGAAAAATGAGATTGCAGCAAAACAATCGGTGCACTCTATATGTCGCTTCCAACCCACTTACCTTTATTCATCTCAGTCAATCTGTGGGAATCAACTAAAATGAAAATTACAAATTGTTTCTTTCTGTGAATTAGCTTTTTAAATGACTCAATGTCGTCTCCATCATTACTTCATCGTTTGAGCTATAAGTGACATAATGACATGCATTAAATTACCCCAAAGCCCACATAGTCAAACTCAAATCTCGTATGTATCAGCGAAGGATATCACACAAACAGAGATCATTGCTTCCAAAAACAGTTGGTTGAATCTCCATGTTGTAGTTAAAGACATACTAACAGAATAGCATAGGTGAGTCCCTTATTAATACTTAATATCCCCTGGTTTCTAAACAACAGTGATAACTTATAGTGTAAGTCACCACTGTAGAGGTGTATGCTTGTCGACTTGTGTTTCAAAGTTGGGGTTTTAGTCAGTCCATTTGTCTTCCTGAAGGTTAGCCATGGTACAAGAATATCGTATCAGACAGGGATGCTGGGAATTGATGAGTCTATATGGGAATCACTGATCAGCCATCAATCAACAACCATATGTCAGGCCATCCATCAGTTAGACTGAGTGGAAGTAAATGCTGAGTTCATTTGTCTTCACTGGACTTAGATGTGAGTTTGACATGCCGGCGACTTGAGCAAACACAAGATGAATGGAGAGGAACCACACAGATAGACACACACACACACACACACACACACACACACACACACACACACACACACACACACACACACACACACACACACACACACACACACACACACACACACACACACACCTAATGTGACCTTACAGACCATACTGTCCTTTATAACCAGCTGAACTACTGCTTACATTGGCAGGTGATCTGTAACAATTACTGCCATTTTATTTTCACCTTGATCAAGTTACTCGTGTAAGAGCGCTAATCAAGACTTTGAGATGGTGGTGTGTAGTTGTGTGTGCGTCTGAGTGTTCTACAGGACACTTTGCGAGGCCCAACGTTAATCCTTTAAAGTGAAGAGATTTTTGGAAAGTGAAGACTTTTTGAGGACATCTTCAAAGTCCTGATTAAGGCATTACACCTTTTTTGAGTGCAGGGTAGTGTTAGGATAAGCACAGCATATTGCTCTTTTTAACTGTGTGCACACAACTTATCTGTGCATATTGACAGACAGAAAAAAAAGACACCTTGTCTGTATGTTTACCATATCTGTGAATTTACGTGGTGCTGAACAGGTAGCATATAGCGGGTTTTTCAGATCTCGTTTGCTCAAAATAACTGCCTCCTGTTTCTCAAAACAAAGTTAATGAGAGCGCTGAGAGCGAACCATGTAGTCAACATGTCGTCAAAACCAAAACAGTGAGCTAAAAGTGGTTAATCAAGCTGCACAGAGCTGCAGAGAAGGATGATCATTGTCTTTGGGTTGCGTCTCTACAAGTAACACCTTTCACATTGCATACAGTAGGCTATAGCCAATTAATCCACCACATGATGTTAATAACACTGAGCTTCCCTTGGTGTTTACGTCAAAGGGCATGCTGAGGCGTGGCTCTAAATTTGTCCAGGTGTAAATTAAATCTAACACAATGATCAACAGTGACTCACCAGTAAGTTGCGTGAAATGTACATGTTTTATCTCCTATACCAAAAGCTCTAATGTAGTTTGAAGACAGGGCACGCTGTCCAAAAAGTCAATTCATGTAAGTTTTGAACAACAGATTGTTTTTTAGGGAATTATGTCTAAAATAAGGCCCTGTCAAATCTGACTCCAATTTATTAATTCCTGTGCCTTCTTTCATCGGACTTAAGTTTACCAGAACACAAGGATCAATCTGAGACGAAGAGGTCAGTTAAGCCAATTTACTGAAGTCCAGCATTTGACGTTGACAAATCCAATTGTGGTTTCGCAAAATGCCACTGAATTTCCCAGAGTATACAGAGCAAAATCTAGGTCAGATTATGAACCCCTCTAACCATTTTTCCTAATCTTTTATATCTTGCTTGGAGGATTCTCTCCTCCTCTCTCTCTTCTGTCTTCCGGGCAGATGTTCAAGCTCTTACACACACACACACACACACACACACACACACACACACACACACACACACACGATCCCCCCGTTCTACTTCATCGTATGGTACAGTAATGAATACACTCACATTCCTAGACTTATATGGTACACAAAACTTACGCTAACTTTATGTGTGTCCTGAGTCTAATACACACTCACATCCCTGACCTTATAAGGTAAACAAATCTTGAGCTAACTAACCGTGTTCCCAAGTTTATACATCAAATAGGGGATACAACTATAACAGAAGAACAGAAGTACAACACCACACTCTAATGTGTTTGCCACATTGACGCACTTGGCTCTTGCTGCCTATATAACCTCTGTGCTAAAAAAGCATGTCGGCCACAAGATGTCGAAAGGAGACACAAAGATCATTTTCTCAGCAGGAGGGGAAAACAACGGAGACAGTTTGACAGTGGCTGCGGTGTGGAGTACCTCATCCCAGTAAGGTGATGCTTTAGATCATAGCCTGTTAACCACAGTCCAATCGACACCCTACTGCTCCTTCACACACCACCACTCTAGGTGCTGCGGACACTTAAGTATTTCCAAGAGCAGTATTTCCACCATCCATAAAAATCTAGACAGCAGGGGAAAAAAAAAATACCGCCAAAAAGGGATGTAATGGAGTTAAGCTGACATACTTCAGTGTTTTTTTTCTCAACGTCTTTGGGAAGGAAAACTCAGGGGTCTCTGCTGAGTTTCGGTTTTATTTATATGCTGATATGCGGTGATAAAAAAGAAATATGATAGGAATCGGTGATAAGATTGAGAAAAAAAAAAGTATAAAGAGAATACAAAATGATCTTTTCTCATTAACAACATACTAATAAAGGCTGACGTGCATAACAGAAACTGAATGTCAAAAACTGGAGACAAACAAGAAGATGAAAATCAACATTTCAAATAGAACAGGTGTGACAGAGTTTAAGTTAAATAAGGAAACAGTATAAACAGGACCTGCGCAATATGTTGCAATCCAATACCTTAAAGCTTTTTGATATTAATGAACGTCCGTTACTTTTAAGTCATTGCCAAATGAGTTGCTACAGAGCTAATTAAGACTATCAGCTGCACACAACTCTCTCTGTACTTCTCAGTATGGCTACGTTCAGAAGATTGTGTCGTCCGTCGACTTTCATGTGCAGAAACTCGAGTGAGGGGGGGGGGCGTGTGCACGATCACGGAAGGCTTGTATCATGTGGACTCGCCGACAGTGTTGTTGTCAAAACTTCCAAAACAAGAATTCCTCATGGGGGGCGACAGAAACGATGCACTATAGCTTTAATAAATAGTACCTGTGATTAGTGAATCAGATATCCAAACAGCTTTATATACTTAAAAAAAAAAAAAAATCAAAAGAGTTATGTTGTACAGCTTTACATTATGTGTTCAATCCTCCAAACTGCCTATAGAAATTCAACTAACCTTTTCAAACACTGTCTACCTAATTCCGCCCCTTCTATCTTTTAGGTTTATTAAATATAGTTCATTTATGGATAGAAATATTATTCCCTCGTTGTGGACAGAGCTTCAATAACTCTTTATGCATCAAAAAGATTGTCCCTTTATTGATGTTGATGCTCTCATAGACTAATTATGGAAATCGCTGACCGGTTTTCAAACAAAGTTCAGCTTTAAGATAATATGACAAGACTACTTTAGCCCATTATTTATCTCCAGCACAGTGTGAAATGTGAAAATTACAAACGCTGTTGAGGTTGTTTTGCGACATACTAGTGATTCAAGTCGACAGTTGATTCATGGCACTTACTTAAAACTGCTTTGAAATGACGAATGTTCATGTTGTTTTGAGTCCTGTCAGTAAATTAAAGTTATAATGATAAACAATTTGTGATCTCAAACACACTTCCCATGAACATGCAGTATGTCAATATCTTGAATAAAAAAGTTGCTCAATTTGCTCCCTTCCGTGTAAAAGAACAAAACAACACAGAAGAAGAACATTCAGGTTTGTTAGGGTCAGGACAATCGGTAGTAATCGGAGTATGCGTACCCTTAGGGGTACTTTGGAGCACTGCAGGGGGTACGTACATTTTTTTAAAATGTTATTTACAAAATATCAGTAATTCGTAATTGATAATTACGATTGATAATTATTAATTGAGTTATTCTTCATGTTTGAAATGTAGTTTTAAGTGTTTCTAAGTTACCATATTGTTGTTTAAAGGTCCCATGGCATGAAAAGTTCACTTTTTGAGGTTTTTTAACATTAAGATGAGTTCCCCCAGCCTGCCTATGGTCCCCCAGTGGCTAGAAATGGTGATTGGTGTAAACCGAGCCCTGGGTATCCTGCTCTGCCTTTGAGAAAATGAAAGCTCAGATGGGCCGATCTGGAATCTTCTCCTTATGAGGTCAAAAGGAGCAAGGTTACCTCCCCTTTCTCTGCTTTGCCCACCCAGAGAATTTGGACCACCCACGAGAGAGAGACATCATGGCTTTCAAACGAGCAAAGTGGCAGTTGGTCAAGGCCACACCCCCACCCTCCACCTCGCCCCCCCCCCTCTCCTCCTCAATAGCTACAGACACAGAAATGGCACATCCTAATGAAAGCTCATTGTGGTAATGGCTCTAGTGGCTGTAATTCTGCACCAAGGCTGAATTTCTGGAAAGAGACTTCAGATACAGTATTAGAGGACCACTAAGGTCTATATAAAAGAGACTTCAGATAGAGTATTAGGGGACCACTAAGGTCTATATAAAAGAGACTTCAGATACAGTATTAGGGGACCACTAAGGTCTATATAAAAGAGACTTCAGATACAGTATTAGGGGACCACTAAGGTCTATATAAAAGAGACTTCAGATACAGTATTAGGGGACCACTAAGGTCTATATAAAAGAGACTTCAGATACAGTATTACCGGGACCTTTAAATCAGAAAAACACATACTGAAATCCAACATTGATGGTGCATTTCTGTGTTGTGCCTCTTTATATAGCTAAGCTTTTTTTTCTAACAAAAATGTTTTGTGCTGGCTGGGGGGGTACTTGGATTAAACAATATTTCAAATGGGGTACATTAATGAAAAACTATTATTGTCTCTATATGCCTGTTCATCTGATCGATTTCCTACTTGGCCAGATTATTGTTGAGGAGCCAAGAAAGTGCAGTGCGAGCTCTTGAGATCTACGGGACATATTTATGTAAAGTATATTGAGAGGAAACTCCTAATAACTGTTACACCGCCGAGCGGCATTCTGGGTACAGCTCGCTCTCCGTTGCTCGCGGCAGTAAATCAAGAACAGATGAAGAAAGAGAGACCACAGATGTTACAGTGTAGCAAAGTGGAACCTTTCAAGCATCAGGGATGTAACTTTTGGAATGAACTCTTCTTTCCTGAATATAGCCTGATCCCAAATAGCTAGCTGTTTGCAAATGACAGCTGGGAAGCAGCACATTTTATCTTGTTTTACAACCTTCACATTATTTGTACCCACCAACAAGTAATCTACTTTTCAGAGCTAATGCACATTTCATGAAATGGTCTTTTATTTAATTTATTTTTTACGATTTCAAAAGTGTACTTCAGAGTGTTTTGAGTGTTTTGCAAAACGAAACACAGACTGAACCATGTGACTTCACTGTAAATAAGTGAAACAAGTTTTGAGAGCTACAGAATAGCTCCAACAGAGCCAAACATCACGTAGATACTCCTACTGTGTCAGACATTAACTGCTGAACCCCTACAGAGCTGTGGGTTTGTTTCATCCTTCACTGAGCTACACACACACACACACACACACACACACACACACACACACTTTGTATTGCTTTACATCTCAGAAGCTTCCTCTAAAATTCATCTCCGAACCTTTATCCTTTAGCGTACTCAAACAGGAACCCAATCTAACTAGCACTTTGACTTACACATTTGAAGACTAGCCACATCTTCTCTTTGATGAATATCTGGCTTTATAATTAATGTGTGGCTAATCGACTTAGATACTTCATAGGTATTGTATGATTAAGCTGCCCCCCTCCCCCCAATGCCTCTAAAGGTTGTGTTTCAAACTGCGAGATTATGATCAAAATCTGCCAGTAATAGAAAACGAAGAGGAAACATTTTCCTGCTGAGTCCCTCTAAGAAATGGTTGAATTGAGGTTAACTTACATGTAAATGGACTGTATTTATACAGCGCTTTTCTAGCTAGTCTTAACTACTCAAAGCACTTTTACATAGTACAGGAACCATTCACCATTCACAAACTGTGGCCGAGGCTTCCGTACAAGCTACCTGCTCATCAAATAAACATTCACACACATTTACACTTCGATGCGCAGCATCATGGGCAACTCAGGGTTCAGTGTCTTGCACAAGGACACTTTGACATGGGACTGCAGGGCCAGGGATCGAAACCACCAACTTTCCAATTGGCAGGCGACCACTCTACCACTGAGCCACAGCCGCCCCATGGTCATTTTATAATGCAACTTTTATTTTCAGAAAGTTGTATCATTGATTGTGTGTTATCAAGACTGCCATATTGTGTAAATATGTTTGACTTTCTGGAAGGGGGTCATAAGAACATTTAGCTTTTATTTGTGTATCTACTTTACAGTTCCCACTGTCTCCATATGTCTTTCACATTCTCCTTACAACATCTCGTTTTTATTTATACAAGAGCCTGTGTTTGATTCAGTCCCTTTGTAAAGTATCTTACCTGCACCATATCCATCAAATTTCAAACACAGAACAAGCAATGTCTTTGGTTCAGCTGGAGTATGGAAAGTAGTCACATAGCAACAGCTTTAACCGCAAACAACACTTATGCAAAGTGTTTCTCTTCTGCTGCTGCCTTAAGAAAAGATTTTCCATATGAAGCATTGCACTTTCTTTCTACCTGGCACCTAATCCATAACTGGGAAGGTCATTATAAACACAGAAATACAATCAAAGCATTAATACATCCAAGATACTTTGCCAACACATTTAATCACATCAATAATAAACTTTGGATACACTGTAATAGCCAGGCATGAGGAGATGAACATCTGTCTGTGTTATTGTGATTTGATGTCTGGGAACTTCACTTCAGTCCGTTTAAGGAGAGAGAGAGTGTCATCATTTGAAGATTGGAAAATGTTCAAGTTAATGGAGGTTTTTAGACTCATAGCAACAGCGGCTCACAAATAACTTGTCCTTTAACGGGTAACTACCGATTTTTTTTCAACCTGGACCCTATTTTCCTATGATTTTGTGTCTAAGTGACTGATGGGAACAACAATCTTTGACATTGGTCCAGTATTAAGCGAAATCGCTGCATTCAGAACCCGCGAAACAAGCTACAATGTAAGTTAAAAGGGCAATTGTGCAGATTGTATTTACCTTCACAAAAGTGCTCGTTTTGCCACTGACAGGCTCAGATTAATATTCTAAGTGTCTGACAACATTATGGAAAGGATCCCTTCAGATATAGACCTTTAAAACCTCTTTAAGACCTTTCTGTTTAACCAGAAACAGCTCTGAAGTCGCTAGCGCTAAACCCACCAGACTCCATTTAAAGAAGCAATACTGTTAGCGTGTGTAGAGCCAACATATTTTCACATGTAAATCGGTAAACTATGTGTTTATTTCAACCAAAACTAGAGTACTGATGGTTGGAAAAGTAAAGAGACGACCCAAAACATCTTTTCATAGTTGAATTTTGTTTCTGTCGACTTTGAATGAAGTTTATTTTATGATTTTATTCTAAAATTACGGTTTATTTACTGGTAGGTTTAGCGAACACAATTTTGCGGATGTTTTTATGTTTAAAAAAAAGGATCTTACTCTTTAGCAGAAAGGGCGACATCCTTAGAAATCCGTTCCATAATGTTGTCAGACACTGAACAATAATCTGAGCCTGTCAGCTGCAAATCAAGCACTTTTGTGAAGGTACATACAAGCTGGACAATTGCCCTGTTAACTTACATTGTAGCTTGATCTCACTTAATACTGGACCAGTGTCAAAGATTGTTGTTCCCATCCGTCACTTAGACAAAAAAACATAGGAGAATGGGTTCCAGGTTGAAAAAAACGGCAGTTACCCTTGGGACACAGAGGGTGAGACATGCTCGCCTTGACGTCAAGATCCCCCCACCACCTCCCAATACAGTATGTACAAGAAAGAGGGTTGAACTGGCCCTCCCCACCCCCCTACAGAGTGAGTAGAGAGTAGGACTGAGGAAAATATGCAATAATGTTGTTGAATATCGTGATAACAATGTTACTTGTGATAAATAAATGAATATTAAAGTGTACTCAGTTCTGCATTTCTGCTGCTTTCAGTATTCTGCTAAGATACAACGAATTGCTGGTTGAATTTAAAACAAATGAAAGGAAATCATTTCCAACTTTCTCTTATTGAATAAATTGAACATTGAATTGAATTTAAAAAGGCACCCCTAAAAAAGAATGACTGTTACATTATAAAGTTTTTACTGATATTTTCATCCAACTAACACCATATATCTCTCAGTGCCTTTCGCGATATGTCGCAGCCTTTCGCAATGTGTTTAGTGCGCTAGTTTGACATTGCAATAACGATAAAAAAAAACAAATATATTGTGCAGCCCTAGTAGAGAAGTGAAAAGCTGAGACAGGTACAGAGTGAGTGAGTGTGTAGAGAAACAGCAAGGTGATCACAGTAATTCAACTTCACCCACTGGGTAAGTGAGTGAGAGTGAAAGTTTAAAGCACAGGAGAGTGCAGAGACACAATTCATCGGTCAATGAAAGGAAGAAAAGGAGGGAGAAGAGGGAGAAAGAGGTGGGGTAGAAAGAGAGAGACGATACGAATAAAGGATAGGATTTGAAGCTGCAGATTTGGTGGAGCTTTTGGTGCAGAATTATGGATGTGGGTGAAAAAATTCCCGCCTCTTTCTCCCCCCGCTTTAACTTTTCACATGTGAACAGTGTGACGGATCACATGTGAGTCACCGCCCGTCACGCCCTCTACAACACACACTCACACACTTATCCACTGTGATGATCCCAGTCACACACCAGCTCAACACACACAAACATCAATCACTGCTGCAGTCTAGAAGGGAAGCCAGCGGTGTATTTCCCTCAGGGCAGCAGCACTACTCTCTCAGCTCAGCACCCTCACTGAGTAAATGTAGCTTCTCACCCTGAGACACAAAAGACTACTGTCTGTGGTTGTTTAAATAGCTGTGTATCTTTGTGTTGCTGTGCTGTGTGCATGTATTGTGAATAGACTGTGTTCCCACTACAGTAAGCAGTAATACATGTCCTAAATTCTACAAACAGATTCTGTATATAAATGCAGAATCTGTGATCTGTGACTCTGTAGGCACCAGTACAAGATTTGGGTCGGATTTATCGGAAGCGTTCTGCTTTCCATTTGTTGTCCGAGTAGTACTAACCAATCACGTTAAAGCCGGTTGCATATAAATAAACAGTCCATGTGGAGAGCAAAAGAGGCGGAACCCATTGGCCGAAATGCAACCTCGTCTGACGAGGGTTTGGCTTTTCATTAGCTTTTTTAATTTAACCTATTTATCTGCATTTATATGCAGATATATTTTTAGAGAGATTAGTCTTCTTCCAACTCCAACTCCATTCTCTTGTCTCAAGTTGCTAATCGGACTGGGAACGATGACTGGCACGTGGAAGAGGAAGTCTTGGCCCTGGTAACCGTTATCCAGATATCCGCGACTAAACTGGAACCCCAAAAATATATTTGCCATTGGCCCCAGAGGCTAAATCGTCATCACACGATCACACAGCCAGTAGGTTCTGGAACAATGAGATGCAAACCATGAACGCCGTGCAACCAGTAACCAGTAACATAGCTCGGAATTGTCCTTTAAACCATCACCAAATTACCACAGAGAAAAAAATAGGTTAGATTCAAACTGTCCTCAATTTTTAAGGTTTGTTGAGCGGCACTATAACCAATGAAGCATCAAAGAAGAACTGTTGCTATGGCTACCTGCAGTTTACCACTTATTTAGAGCATCTGTTGTCTGGATTTTTTTTTGGACTTGTCCTCTTACATGACTTTGACACCTGCCAGCCAATCAGAAATGAGTATAATTTGCGACCATGGTAAAAATCCTGACAAATAGATTATTTGGATCAGTGCAACGACTTAAATGTCTGGTTAACCACCAGCATATTTTAGCGACATTGGCATTAATTCCTCAAAGGTTTGACAGCAGAGCTGCCAGTAAGCCATATTTTAGCATGAGAAGTTGGAAGAACCTGCAGCTCACTGATAAGTTGAGCCAATTTAATTATTGTAATAACTGCTATTTCAGTATTTACAATGTTTGCAGTAACATTGTTTTTTTTTCTCTGTAGTCTTCAGTATGAAAACAAACAGCACCCAAACACACACATCTGATAATTTGCGTGTGTGTCTTTTTTGCCAGTGTGTCTCGTGTAAATTTCATATCCAAGCAAAATTGGTTTTGCAACTGCAATATCCCTAATCCAAATTCTTATTGAATTAGATCGGAAATCGAATCGAAACCTTGTGAATCGGAATCAAATCGATTCAGGAAATCAGTGACGATACCCAAACCTAAGCTTGACCACTCTAAAGAAACGATGCTGCAAACAATCATTTTAGGCTGCTATGCTCCTGAAGTGGATTGTGGAGAGACTGTGTGCAAGACTGCAAGAGTGTCTGTCTGATTCCGTGAACCTAAGCGTGTGCAAGTCTAAACACCTGTGAAAATAAGTGTGTGTCTGTGTGTTGTTTGACAGGTGAAATGGAGCCCTCTCACCCTGTCTCAGCCACAAACAGCCCATATAGTCTGTGTCTCTCACCTCCTCTCTGACAAGAGTCAGTCAAAGTCCTCAGCCGCTTCTCTCTTTTTGCCACTGCTCCGTTTTTCCTCCGCACCTTTTCTTGACCTTCCTCTGCTCCCATCATCTTGTACCACACTGTGCCTGTCCTTTGAGGTTACAGAGTACATTATAACTCCACAGACTCTGGCTTTCCCCCCTTTGTTTTTGTTTTTCACCTCATTTACCACCCTTCCTCTCTTTGTCCTCCTTTATTTCCCTCCTCTCCTTCCCCATTAGGCTCTTGCTGCACTGCAAGGTCCAGATGTAATGTTAGCCCATTCACCCACCCCGTCCATTAATTTTAATTTCACTTTCCTCTTTTTCTCTCCTCTTGTAAGTTTCCTCTCTCCTCACGTCACCCGGTGATTTAGATCCACATCCCCTTAATATTCTCCACTCCTATTCCCTCCTCTCTTTTTTGGAATTGTATGTGTTTGAATGTATATATTATGTCATATATATCATATGCTACAGTTCAAACAGTGAACTGATTTAAAATATTCCATATTTGGGTGTTGGTAGGGGATTTGAAAATGCTCATATCATTCATCTTTTTATTATCAAAGGCAGTACCCAATTACCTAATTTTTACGTGGGTATGAGGACTAGTGGAGCAAGTACTACCCAAAACAGTGGTGATGCCTTTGAGGAAGGCATTTTCACTTCCAACTTATTCATTTTACCAGATGCAAACAATGAAGAGACTGTTGCTTGTGAATGTGTGGCAGATATTAAACAGTAAACAAAATGTGCAAAACATTTGTTTTGGTGAGCTGTCATATTTCCAATATTTCTCTCATTCTCCATTTCACCAAGTAAATGACTCCAATATGGCACCTTCCTATCAGCTTTCACTCCTCATTACACTGTGCTCCCATCCACACAAAACTGGAGGTTTGGGTGCTGGGCCAAGACATTGCTTTCAGTGTAATTTTTGCTACATATTTTACAGCAGGCAGCCCCAGGCCATAAATCATCTTCTGGCAGTCTAGATGTATGAGTGTGCTCATACACTATGATGCTGCTTGTGTGTATTTGTTTTTGCTCACAACCAGCAATCCAAAAGGTCAGGCCTATCAAAATCCTTTAGCAGGGTGTCTTTAGAAGTGCCATCAACACACATTTGGAGTATTTCCAGTCATCACATTCAGAAAAGGCTCAAAAAAGAGTGTCACTCATCAAGTTTGGAACAGTGACTGAATTCATATTAGAAAAAAATGTGTTGACGTTTTCAATTACAGCCACTGCATTTCATAATTACAGCCTAATTAGAGAGTGAGAGGATAGAGTCTGAAGCAGCATTTGCCTGTTAGACATTTAACAGACACTGAGAGAAGGCCTAGAAAGCCAATAGGGACTGGCTCTTTGCAGCCAATTCAACACACTCAGCAGTCAGTTTGTAGTTGACTCCAGATGAATGATATTGTCATGGCCCATCAATAGTGACAAGTGTGGGTCCGATTAGATACGTTTTGTGTTGGAGGCAGCCCAAAGTGTAGAGGGGTGGGGTCAAAACAAGTATCTGTGCGCAGTATAAACTGAATAACAATGCCTTTTGAGCATCTCTCTGTCAAACTGCGATTACCTTGCCTCTACTTTTGGTTGTGATGCATGATGTTTCTGGAAGAGAAATCCATAGGGAGTAATCCAGGAGGCATCCGAATAAGACGTCTAAACCACCTCAACTTCTGAAGGAGCAGCTGTTTTACACTAAGTTCCCTCCAGATGTCTGATCTCCATGGCTGAGCACAGACAACCTGCGAAGGAATCAAAATCTGGCCGATTGTATCAATGTTCTCATTCTTTTTGGTCATCAAACAAAGCTCATGGCCATAGGTGAGGGTTGGTTAGATCCAGAGATGGAGACTCAAGTTTGAAACTCAAACTGATGTCGCACTTAAGTTGCAAACACAGGGACTTCAGACTTGACTCGAGGCTCGCCCTCATAAGACTTAAGACAGACTCGACTGATTCGAGATATTGGGCTTGTGAACAATCTTTATTTTTAGGAAACGTCTGATGAGCTGACCGTAACCTATAACCTACCCTACATAACACGTAATACGTAACGTATCTGCTGTGCACGGCCATACGTGAGAGAGGACAAAAAACATTTGGCTGCACCAGCAGCTGCTGTGTCAGCCATCAGAAGCTTCGGCTTTAAAAACTGTATTCAGCAAGGCCCAAACAAAAGAAGCCCTGAATGCAAATATGTGGACTCTAGACTTGACTCGGACTCTAGCTCAGAGACTTGTTAGCATCTCTGGTTAGATCGACCAGTGATCAAGAGCTTCACCATCAGGCTCAGCTCCTTCTTCTTCGCCGATACCACGCCTTGCATTACAGCCGATGCAGCTCCAATTCAGCATGCTGATTTTCCATCTTACCCACACTGGTGTAGAAGAACCTTCCAAGATATTTGAAGTTGAACTTCACTTGGGGCAGTGGTGTTCTTTTGGGTATTTTTGCATCTTGACAACCGTTTAAACTAACTTTGTGCAAAGACTTGTGCAGATGGGTCAGGCCATTTCAAACCTGATGCACCATATGGTTTGTTAACACAGAACCTTCTGAGAAGCAGTTACTGGAAATTTCCACATGGAATGTTTCCTGTGACATTGTGAGAAACCAGCTGCCATGCAAGGTAATTCCACTTGTTCCCATCTCCTAAATCAATATCTGATCAATCTTAAGTGAATAACCTCCCTACCCTTGGCTTTAATACTTTGGATAATAGAGGCTTGATGAAGTCAAACATCAAATACTAATCAAGCACAATTTTACAACTGGGGTACACACAATTAACTACCTAACAGGAAATAAAACCACAAGTGCTCCAAATCCTGGGGACCAACACTGACCAAGCAAGCAGCTGCACATATAATACAGCTGTTACAAAACCCATGATCCATACGTACATCCAAAAAAAATTATATGTTAAGAAAATCAGGGAACAACGGATATAAATAATATCATAATAATTATATGAAATGTATTAAAGCGCTCATATTATGCTCTTTTTCAGGTTTATAATTGTATTTAAAGGTTACATCAGAATAGGTTTACATGGTTTCATTTTCAAAAAACACCATATTTCTGTTGTACTACACATTGCTGCAGCTCCTCTTTTCTTCCTGTGTGTTGAGCTCTCTGTTTTAGCTACAGAGTGAGGCTTCTCACTTCTGTTCCATCTTTGTTGGGAGTTCCACATGCGCACCTAGGTCAGCCACTACTTGCCAGTCAGAAGCAGAGTATGAGGGCGTGCCACGCTAGCAGCTAGGCGAGCATTATAACGTGTGTTACAAAGTGACGCACGTTCGTCTCAGAAGTAAAGGCTGGACTACAACAGGGCTGATTGGAGCAGTTTGTGAACAGTGTTTTCTGTTGGAGATGGTAAGCCCCTTTGGAGTGGACTTTGGGCTTTTTCACTTTGTAAACCGATTACATGCACACAAAAGATATATAACACAATAAAGGAAATGGGAAAAGCCAAAAAGCATAATATGAGCAATTTAACCCTATCATCTGTCACCTGCTGATATTTAGATGAGGAATTATCTCAATAATTTCCTGTGGAGCTTTCTGTCGCTGATCTATTCACTATATTCAAAAAAACAAGATGTACTTTAGCATAATGCAGCAAATTTCCACCATCCATCTCTGACTACAATCTGACAGCGGGAGGACCCTGGAGATGGCATTATGTCGGCGGCTGTCCACTTCCAAAGCAGCTTCTCTTTGACTCTGTATCTTTAACATTCATCAGGCAACACTGATGAAATTTGGAGGACCGGCCTCCTTAACCTTGTGAATAATGAACTGACAAAACTGGTTTGTTTTGGTTTTGTGCTGCCTTGTTAAATGTCCATTCACCCACACAATACCACACAGCCATCTTGACAAGGGGTCAGACCGCTACCGGGCAGCTAATAGCTCGCCACATTTATGATTTATGTCGGCACTGATGTCAGAGCACATAACATCCTCATCTGTGTGTGCATGTGTGTGTTACATGTGACAGACTGTGTTAGCATAAGTTTATGGCTCCGTATATATCACCAATGTATCCCCGTCCTTCGTACTGTGACTGTGAGATAAAACATGAAGCAAAGAGGAAGTTCTTGAGCTCTGAGTACACAACTCAGGCAGTTGGAGACAGCCAGACAGGCAGGTTAAGAACTACCACACTCTACTAGGCCCTCTTAATCGAAAAATGTCAAAACAGAGGCAGATTTCTCAGTGAGTACCTTGCATCTCTGCACTTTCCAGGATAAACAATGCTTGCAGGGGCAGCACAAACAGATCATGTGCTATAAATATTATCCTCCTCACAGTTTGGTGTGTCTATGACCCGATGGAAATGCAGGAAACTGCTGTGATTTAAAAAAAGCATACCCAGCACTGTAGGATCCTAAAGTTGGGAATTTTGAATGGAGGTGCCAACTTCAATAATGAAAGTTGATAGATAGTCAAACTTTCTAACAACTACTAAATACTGCATACCGTCCCATGACAAAGTGTGCCAATAAATTCATAAAAAACAAATCCGTTCGTACGAGTGGTTCTTGCATTTAAGCCCAATGTCCTGATAAAGTAGCTTTGACTAGAATGACTGCAAGTCAGCTGTGTGAAAAGACATAGCCTACGCTGGCAATCTGCCTTTCTTTGAGTTGTATTTACAGTGCAACTGTAACCGCTAATTTCCACCAGGCGCGTCTGCGCTGCATCCCGGGCACGTCGCGTGCCCCGCCAGCAATCGCGGCCATTCAAGTCAATGTTTGATATTCCACCAGCTGCGCCACGGCGTGTCCCAGAAGCGTGCGTGAAGCGGCTCTACGCTCCGCTGTGCTAAATATACGCGCCAGGCATTCAGACAGCCAGGCAGACAGTGAAACAGCGAGACTATTCAGTCAATTTACCAAAACACACCCCCAAATATCGTTTACAACAACACGTACAACGAGAGATTCATCTTGGAGGTTGAAAAACATAATAAGACACCACAGTTCCTTTTTATAAGGACAACACCAGAAAAGAGAAGGCATGGAGTTTAACTGCAGGACTCCTTGGAGTGGAAGGTAGATACTAACTTAATAAATGATTGTTCTGTAAAGTTCTTGTTGAGTCAATATATTATACGAGTCAGGGCAGCAAGACGCTCCGCTCTGAGACGCGTCCGCTGTGGTATGACGTGTGGCGGAGGACGGAACAAAACAGCAGCGCAGTTGGAACGCAGCACAGTGGAAAATCTGAGTTAGTGAACCACCTCAGACTTTTTTTTTTCTTTTTTTTTTTAAAGTGGTATGGATTAGGTTTTTGCGGTCAGACGGTAATATGAAAATATTTTTCTCTGACACAAACTTTGGCACTTAATTAGTTCCACAAATCTGGCTTGTGTATAAGTCCTTTAAATAACCACTTCAGTCTGTCTTAATTTGGATTTAGTCGATGAAGCCAGACAAATAACACTGTAGTCTGTTACACTAAGACTGACAGGAGCTTCACAAAAAAACCTTCCCTTCATTTTACAGAGCAACTTGTGTGTAATGTGACTCAGCAGTTTTCTCCGGAGGTAGTTTTACTACTCTACAGCAGGCGTCATGGTTTTTGATGACTCTCTGTGGACTTTTGTCAGGGGTTCAAATATGTGTTTCTATTGGTGTTTCTAGACTCTATTCTGTTCTGTCAGTGCTTTTAAATATTGAATGATCACTATCCAAAAAATGAATGATACACTTCCAGTGCGTGGCATAGCTTTATTTCAATATTGCTCAAAATGCAATTTCATCATCCTCAAGAAAATAACTATTGTCTGAGGAATAAAAAGAAGAAATATAATTTTCTGGGAAGCGACTTCATTTTTCACAGCCCTGTTTATTGATTTTTCTTCCCACCAAAAACTTCAGTTTCTCCATCTCTTCTGTGAATGTGAGTGTGTGGGTTTTCTCTCTGAAACACCACTCACTTCTCCTTCTCTCTTTCTCTCTCTCTCTCTCTGTCTCTTAATCACATCCTCCACTCTATTCATTTTGTTGTCCATCAAACAGGCTGATACACGCCACCCACCTCTCCTCTCCGTGCTGCAAGGAGTACTCATCCTCAGAGAGCATAGCAAGCAGAAGCGCCAGCTAAGTAGTGACATTTATATTCACACTGCCCTTTCCCCAAGGAGCCCTTGTAACCTTTGTCAATATTTTCTGCTATACAAAAAGGCATTGGTACAATATTTGAGAGGCACGTTGATGAAATGCATGAAAATATTAACATATTGTTTAAGCTGGTCACAGGTTGGAGGCTGGATGGTACACTGCATGGGTATGAATTAATGCAATTCCCCAGAAATGAGCATAGGCAAGACCTATGACAACAAGAAGCAAGGAAACTCAGTAATATAAACAGAAAATATTTGCTTTTCAAAATCAATATGTTCTAGCTGGCAAGGGACCCACGACTTCCAGTGTCTGGGACGCTGGAAAGAAAGAGATCTAAAGTTTCCTTTAAAGTTCCCAGAAGTTTTTCCAATACTTACACCTCAAAAGACAAAATAATTCTTTATTTATATATGTATACATACAAGGTACAGTATGGATTATATTTTAGCTGAGCTAGGGCCAACCTAGCTGTTTATCATTGAGTGTTTGAAGAGGATCAGTCCTCTGTTGCCTTAAATGCCAGGAGACACAAAAATGTTAAAGGAATACGCCACCGTTTGTTGAAATAGGGCTTATCACGGTCTCCCCTGGCTGTAGATAGGTGGGCCAATGCATTTTTTTTTGTCTCAGTGCAAGTAATTAGGTTGTTTTTTTGTCTTTTGTTGGCTCACTTTTACTCACAACATGCTAACCGGCAACATAGGATTCCATTCACTACGCTAAGCTAACTAGCTGTGCCGCTGCCGGTGTTGCACCGGATCAAAACAATGCATGCACAAAAAAATGCGTTGGCCCACCTATCTACAGCTAGGGGAGACCGTGATAAGCCCTATTTCAACAAACGGTGGCATATCCCTTTAAGTAAGAACTGCAAAACATAGCATAGAAACAGGATGTGGGGCCAGAGGGACAATGTATAGGCCTTATACATTGAAATACCATTCATATTTCACAGACTATCATGTTATGTCCATATGTGACTATGTTTATAAGCCTAAATTTGTCACATATTGGCTGCTATAAACTCAATGTAAAAAAGTCAGAGAGCCAAGAAGCTGCCTTAAAAATAAGTAATTGCACAGGCTTTTAGTGTAAGGTGGTATTTAAAAGAAAGCTAACTCTTCTCCTTTCTTACAGTGCAAACTTAATTTTACAGGCCCTGACCAAGTATCGATTTGAGTCCAGGCTGATTTGTTGTGTTCTACTTAGGTCTTTCAGGTTGAGATTGGGTATATATTCACATGGAATGTATTCAAACCTGTCTTTCTTTCTTTCTTTCTTTCTTTCTTTCTCTTGCCGGCTGAGGTAGACACCTTGCTAACCTAACGGCCAGTAATTCTGTGAAGGCTTCTTCTTTGTGGGAACATGATGATCCGGAATAACCCATGATCGTGCCTGCGCATAGTTTTGTTCTCCATTCTGCTGGTTGGAACAAAGGCTTTGCTGGGAAAGAGTTGACGTTCATCTGGCCAGTATTGCCAAAAGGCAAAGTTGAGTTTGCTATTAACAGGTCTGATTTCAAAAAACATGGGGTCAGTTCTTAGTGTCATGCCCATACAAAGTTGAATACATTTCTCAGACTGGTGCCAAGGTTTTTAGAATTCACGTCACATTATCCGGAGTAGTATTATTTCCACACTGTAACAAATTTCATGTTAGTTTAACTTGGAAATGCAAGTTCCCCTGCTGCCTTGAAAATCGAAGTTCACTCAACTTGAAGACTGCCTTTGTTTCAACTTAGAAATTAAAGTTAATGAGGTTGATGTAACTACAGTGTTCTAGTTTTGTTAAAGTTGTTCTTTTAGTTGATTTAACTTTGTATTACTTGGTTTAACTTCATACTTTAAGTTTAAACAAATAATTTATTTTCTTTAATAATGCAAGAAACCTTCCTTGCCTAGTATAACAGTCATACCGTTCAGCTTTATTTCAACTCACAGTTTCAAGTTAAAACAACATAACCACATTTATAGCAGAGATACCATGGGTGCTTGAGTAGGGCCACCCCAGGGCCCCCATGCGAAATAGGGGCCTCTCTGCTGATCTTGCATCACTTGGCACAAAATGGCCACTAGTGACGTGCCACGCCGCAGATTAATGGCTGAAGGTAGCCTATTACTGCTCAATGTCAAATACTGAAATACTCCACCTCTTATCAAACGTAACAGTCACTTAACTCATGGTTACAAATGTAAACCACCAACAATGACATTTACCAGGCAACAAAACATTACATTCTAAACACACGTTTAATAAACGGAATTCATAAAGTTACATTTGTATTTCGAACAAACTGCAAACTTTTCAGCAAATTTTAACACAACTCTATTTACCGCCTTGCATCATGGGAATTGGCCAGCCAATGAACCAGTTGCAGTCCTGACTGCAATTGGTTGATAACTTAACTTACATACCTAAGTTCAATCAACCCATACATTTTCTTAAATAGTCAACCCAACGAATAAATGCAAGTTTAACTTTCAAAAACTCATGAAGTTGAGTTCAAAATCCACAACTTGTATAAGCTTGTTCAGTTAAAAATAAGAAATAAGTCGACATAACTAAATGGGTCTGTAATATTTTACAGTGCACCGACTTCATACATTTTCATGTGATAAATGTTCTGCAAGGCACACCATCTTGAACAGCTGATCAATGTTATGTATATGTATATATATATATATATATATATATATATATATATATATATATATATATATATACACACAGTATATATATATTAGAGATGGCCCGATACCATTTTTTGCTTCCCGATACCGATACCTGAACTTGTGTATCGGCCAATACAGAGTACCGATCCGATACCAGTGTGCCATATATTTTATTATGTTTTACCAACTGTATACTACTATACCTGTATTAATTCCATTAATTCAATCATTCATTCAGTGTAAACAACTTTGAGTCTTTAGCATTGGTTAGTAACAGAATGAGTGGTTAATTTAATTATTTATTAGAAGGATAACTCCTTGAGATGAATCATCTCATTTTCGAGGGGGGTCCTTAAAACAATTAAACAGCAAACACAAAACACATTCACACGTACACACAGCACTCCCAAGCCTGACTACTCCAACACCAACTGATTTTGTTGGGTGAATTAGCGCTTTGCTACTGTAAAGGTAGTACGGAACTGTGCCTCCATTGGTTCTTGGAGGGTCCAACAGTAGATACTTTCAGGTACTGGACTGTATCCACCGGGTTAACATACATTTTTTATGACCAACCACGTATGTTCTCAAACCTAAGGGCCACACATAAGTGCAATTTTGCTCAACTCTGCTTGCACTGTGGTGATTGGCTGAAAGACATATGGGATTGCCACTTAACATCCTCAGGGGAAATAATCGCTGCTCTGGTGTTTGGTTTGGAATGATAGAAACCATTGGCTAACCCATAATCACTGACAGCTGACATTTACCTGCCATCTTCTGATTGAATAGTTTGTGTGTGTGTGTGTGTGTGTGTGTGTGTGTGTGTGTGTGTGTGTGTGTGTGTGTGTGTGTGTGTGTGTGTGTGTGTGTGTGTGTGTGTGTGTGTGTGTGTGTGTGTGTGTGTGTGTGTGTGTGTGGATGCATGTAAGTGTATATACAGGCTGTTCATGTGTATATGCCATCACAAATCTCCTCCTATGCATTACCCCTCAGTAATCAATGTGTGTTGATGAGGTTTGGGTAACGGCTGTATATGCAATTTCCTAGGACCACCCTCCAGCACCACTACCAATCTGTCTGCCTGATTGTGCGCAGGAGAAGCAAAACCTGTTATCAGCATCAGCATCACCTGTACAATCAGCCAAAAGGTTGGAAAAAGGAGGGCTGTAACTTTGTTAACGATGAAGCTAGGAGGAAGATACTCTTCAGAGAATTTCAGATGTGAATGACGTGAAAATGTTTATGATTGCAGACATGTTTGAAGAACCAAACCATTAGAACAAAAGGTGAAGCAAAAGAGGGAGAGGAAAGGGTTGAATGAATCAGAAGGGACCTTTTTCAATATGGGGTGAATGTATGTAGAAAATGTGTATTGATCGTTCTTTTGAGTCAGTAGCACCGAGACAGTGGATTGCTCTGCCTCCTCCCTTACGGTCAGCTGATTCTGTGGACTCTTTTAAAAATCAGTTAAATATCTACCTTTTTAAACAGGCTTCTGGTTGACCTGTCTGCACTTCATTGTTAATGCATTACTTTGTAATTTCAAACTGTGTTAAATGTTTTATGTAAAGCACTTGGTTATTGTTATCTATGATAAGCAATCTATAAATACATTTTACTTATGAGCTCTGGTATTTAATAAGAGAAAAGTGAAAATGCATTTTAACATGCTGTTATGGGAACACACTAGCTACAAGGGAAATAGGTAAAACTAGACATTGCAAAGAAAATACAGATGTGGCTGAAATTACAATTAGAGGCATAATTAAGCCGCCTACACATGACTGGTGGCAAAACTGCAAGGTAGGGCGCAGAGCAGAGAGGCAAAGTTTAAATTAAGCAATTCAGATGCCAAGGGTAGCACGGCGCCAAGTTGGGCGGCAACGCTCTCCCCATAGGAATACAAGGGAACGGCCAGTGCAGAGCGCTTTTTCATGTGTATGCAGCTTTATGTGTCATTAGTAAACTTTTTCTTTACTGGTTCATTGCAACAATTTGCTAATTTATATAAAGCTGGATTAATGGTTGTGCATTAAGGGGTTACGTCATAGCGACAGAGCCAAGCACGTAGCCACCGAAGATACGCTACGGCGTTAATATGTGGAGAAAGCAAGAACTGTGATCGGTGAGCTTGTGCTGCTTGTGTTTTCGCCTGTTTACTTGGGTTTCTGATGGCAGTTGAGATTGTTGAGAATAAGAACATGAGGCAAGTATAAAAAAAGGCTCCGTTATCTTCTCCTTTTGAGTTAAAAACATTTTGCTGAGCAATCTGCAAACGTTTCACTCAGCATGATCAAGCTCTCTATCACAGTGGCTGAAACAATGTAAATACAGCGACCACACAGTTAAAGCTTTAGTGCATAACTTTTTGATATTAACGAATGTCCGTTACATTCAAGCCATTGCCAAATGAGTTGCTACAAAGATAATTAAGACTATCGGCTTCCCAAACCTCTCTCTGTATTTCTCAGTTTGGCTATTTTCAGTAACTAGTATTGTCTGGCTGCTTTCGGGCGCAGAAACTCAAGTGAAGATAACTACCTCTTCTGAAAAGTCCATCATTTTTTTTAATCCACCGTGTCCTCCTTGGCTACTAGCAACTGTGTGGAGGAGGGGTAGGGGGTAGCGCGATCACGGAAGACTTTTATCATGTGGACGCGCCGACAGTTTTGTTGCCATTACTTAGAATTCCTCATGGAGGCGACAGACACTACGCACTGTAGCTTTAAAGGCATAGAAAGCAATGTTAGTCCAGAACACTTTTTGTCAAATTCAGTATAATATCTCCTCATGGTCACCTAGCTATCTATTTTGTGTGTGCGCTGAAAAAGAAATCTGGTGTTAATACACAGCCCTAGCTGTCTAAATGGAAAACAAACAGAAAGGAGCGCACAAGCCACAAAACACTATTCCAGCCAATAGGTAACAGGCCGGGACACTTGATGGTAGGCGGGGGAGGCAGCATTTGTATGTGCCAGCCGGCCAGTCTGTGAATCTGGGGGGCGGAGCTTCTGAAGGGGTTGGTGTATATGTTTGGCAGCTGAATTCAAATATCAATAATCTTTGCGCAGCATCGCTTACTGCACCTTTAAATGCAGCGGTGCTGTCAGCAGGGTGAAATCTAATGCTGAACCATGAATTAAAACTTTTCCTATGTCAAAACTCCTATCGAGGTCCCCACACTGTGTTCCTAAAAAATAACGTTTTACGGTCACATCCATACACAGAGCTTCTACTGACTGCAATTACTTCTTCTGAGTGCTTCTCACTGGACACCTGCCACGTCATTAGCAAAGCTGTCAGTAAGCGAGTTACACCCATACTGTACAGCAGGTTTAACGTTAATGAAGTACTGTTCGAGATAGAAAAGTCTCTAACAGATCATTTGAAGAAGACGTTATATTATCCAGGGTGTGCTGCTTCGGTGGGTGTTTCCACAGCCTATAGGAGCTGAATTTAACAGAACTTAACATGCCCTTTATAGGCTGGTGTCTGAGAGGTGGGCCAGCAGATGGTGAGAGGTGATGGGTGTGATATATACGGGTGGCAGCATGGCAAGCTAACATACAGAACTCTGCTGTGGAAGTACTTGTAAAATGCTGATACCTATTGCCACTTTTCACCCTGGTCACCAGTTTTTTTTTTTTTTTATTATGTCAATACGGTACAGTATGTAAAAATGTTTAAACTGCAATGGAGGAACAAAATCTGAGGTTATTGTTAGTTTACAGTAAGGAAGTTTGTTGTAATAATGTCTTGTAGGTTTGAATTTGACAAGCACTGCTATTATCATTAGAATATAATGTTTATATAAGTAATTGTGACCAATTATATGCCATTCTGTCCTTATACTAACTGGCCAGTGTTCCCAGCAGTCACTGCAGCAGCACCAATGTGTTACATTCTACTAATTTCACTGCTGCTATTTTCGATATATTTTAAGTTAATACTGCACTTTGTATAGTTTAAAGCTTTAGTGCATAACCTTTTGATATTAATGAACGTCCGCTGCATTCAAGCCATTGCCAAATGAGTTGCTACAAAGCTAATTAAGACTATCAGCTCCACACAACTCTCTCTGGATTTCTCAGTATGGCTATGTTCAGAAGATTGTGGCGTCCGGCAACTTTCGCGCCCCGAAACTCCAGTGAAGATAATGACCTCTTCTGAAGAGTCAATCGTGTTTTTTTAATCCTCCGTGTGCTCCTTGGTTACAAGCAACTGCGTGGAGGAGGAGTGGGGGCTGTGCTCAATCATGGAAGGCTTGTATCATGTGGACGCGGCTACAATGTTGTTGTTATTACTTAGAATTCCTCATGGGGGCGACAGAAACGACACACTATAGCTTTAAATCAAGCCTAATGTGTAAAATATTTACATCAATATATCATTATTATATATATGTATGTGATGGCTGCAGAGAACCATGATCATCGTGTCGAAAATTGGTAAAATCTATGTCAAGATGTGTCTTTTCTATCCCACAGGCACGTCCAGAAATACAATGTCTCAGTTCATTACAATTTTTCACATTTAAAACACACACACACACACACACAGAGTTTCTGATGTCTCTCTTGAACACAAAGCTAGGAAAAGTATCTCACATAGTGCAATATTAGCAAGTAAAAGTGCAGCCACAGGTACACGGTTTCCACAGCTGGACAAGAAAGTATGCTCCAAGCCCTTCCTTCATCCGTGCAAAAGTTTTCTCTGATCACATTTGTATCTGCACCGGAGCGAAGGAAATCGTTGAGACTCGCACTGTTATTTGCTTGGGCATGTTAAACGATCCCCTGTGATTTTTGCTTAGTACTCGCCCGCTGATGCGCTTCAACACAGCCATGCGTTGTTAGCAAAAAAAACATAGGCAGCACTGCAATGTTTGCTATTAGAGCAGCACGTTTCAAGGCTATTAAACATCCTTCGTCTTAGGCACACAGAGCGGTGCAATTTATTCACCAACGTGATCAAAGCTTAACCAGTGGAGCGAGATAACAGAGGGGAAGGAAGAAGAGAAAATGCAATGAAGGGCACAGATTTACTGAACTCTAACAAGTAGACCTAGTTGTGGATAAAAACAGGCCCCATTAGATACAAGAAAGATCCAGTTGTGCAGGAAAACAAACATCTAGCCAAACAGTGTTCATTACATACCTACCGTACCTGTTCAACTGTAAGTCTGTCTGAGTAATTAAGTTTGTCCATGTGTATACAAGGTATTGACATATTCTCTGTTAACAAAATAATATTTTCTTATGGCTGGTACACAAGAGTATTATTAGGCTAATTTACAGAGGATTCCTCCATCCTGAACATTGGAGAAAATCCAAATCCGAGGCTATTTAGTGGTGTGAAGTGTGTACAGATTTGAACACACTTTTAAGCAATCACAATGATGTGAGCTGATAATTAGGCATCAACATTGGGGTGAAGTCTAATGATTTTTGCATTGCCAAGTGTCTCACAACCTAGTCTCACATTGCCAGATCTGTCTCCACACGATGTGTCAGCGCTAGAGAATGGTCTGGCTGCTATGCTGTAGTTAGCATTCTGGTATTGGGGGAAAAAAATGCTCTGGGTTGTTTGTATTTCTTTAAACCAATCACAATCGTCTTAGGCAGTGTTAAGCCCCGGATGCAGCAACAGTTCCCTTGCAAGTAAATAGCGGAAATAGCAGAAGGGGAAGAGAATGCCTGGCATCTGGCCTGTCAGGCTTTGAAACCACACTGTACATCTGGTAGGCCAGACAACTCACAACTAGAGATCTGCCGATACCAGTATCGGAAAAGCCTTCAATACCGACTAAAATGCTGGTATCAGTAAGTACTGGAGTACCGATCCGATACCACGAAATTTAGCCCAGAAGAAAATCTACTTATAGTTTAGTTTATGGTCCATTATGACACACTATCAAGCTGATTAATAAAAGAAAGTTATGTGGCATACATTATTTGGGTTTGTTCATGTTTCACAAAAAAGTTTAACCGAGCCAGGCCATACAACAACAGGGTTGGGTACCGAAACTCGGTTCACTATGGAACCGGTTCCTACAAATTTCGGTTCTGACTGAAATATTTTCCCCGTCGCTCCGGACAGCGGCAGAGTCTTTTTTCTTTCTGCCTTTTCTGCCGAGTGGCGCACGGCGCTATTCTCAGACATGCACTCTACAATCCCTGCTGATAGATGGCTTTTTGTGCACGCTCCGAAACGGATGTAAATATATCATACTTTCTCTGTAGTCTTAATGTTAGCTAGCTATCGTAAATGGAGGCTACTTTTAAGATGCCATATTTTCCCTCTGGGCTCACCAAAACGGACTAGCTCTGCTAGTCTATCGTTCAGGACAAGACCTTGTAGCCTGGTGGTGGGGGAAGTGGGACAGCCTCCCCAAATTGTCTGTCCTTTCAAACTCCTACCTGTGTGTGTACAGGCCTCTTGGACACCGTCTGAGAATTTTCTCCTGGGCAGGACATGCCATAAGTCAGGAGAGGTGTCCTATCTTGCCAGAGAAGGCAAAAACTGTCATTTTTCTGCAAAAGAACTGCTAAAGTTTGAAGAACATTTATTTTGTTGTTACTTGTTAATAGTGTAACTGTTATTTGTTAAATTATTGTAGTTATGTGTTAGGTGACTTAGGTTTACTTATTATATATTTAAGTACTTTAAAATGTTAATATATATTGTTAAATTTAAATAATTTTCAATTAAAAAAAAAAACTCCATAAAAGAGCCTTTCTTTGATGTCATTTTTCAGTTTTTCAAGAATAGTTTTAGGAATCGGTTAGGAATCGGAATCATTTAAAAAAGTACCGGTTCTGAATCGTAAAAATCCAAACGATAGCAAGCAAGCAATCGTATCACATCCATACAGAAATAGTAGGATACAGCTGTTTAAACATAATGAAATATATGTATTTTTGAACACACTGGTATCGGATCGGTACTCAGTTTCGCCCGATACGCAAGTTCAGGTATCTGAATTAGTATCAGGAAGGAAAAAATGGTATCGAAAGTCACAAACTGATAAGAGGATGCCAGGCAAACAAAATCACTGTTAACACTAGCAAAACAAATAACAGACACTGGGAGAGACACAACCCTTAAAAGGCTCAATGGGGTGTTTGAGAAAAGGGTGAGTTACTTCGGATGCCTTCAGGTGCCACATCTATGAGGACCTGACACCCCAGCAACAGCGACCTGCTGCGGTCAGGAAAATAATAATAATAATAAGTCATATGGACAAAATCATAAGGCCCAGTAATGAAGGGCTCAGGAGGAGCCTCAGGCCACAAGGATTCTTAACTGCCAGTACTCTGCTGTTCAACAACACTGGATCAGTATTACATTATTGTACATTTTAAATGCACACTGGGCTAATATGTAACTATGACCATCTGTACATGGACATCTATACCTATGTTATACTATATATATATATATATATATATATATATATATATATATATATATATATATATATATATATATATATATATATATATATGCCATCTCATCTTGGACTAGTACCTTTACTCAGAGATTCTCAATGAAGGCCCACAGAACGAGAGTGGGCTTTGAAGTTAATTTGACATAGCGGCCAAAACAGTGTTATTATAACTTCCGTGTCCGTCATGTGATGCCCCAAAAAAGGTTTTCCCCATAGACTTAAATGGCGACAGAGACGTCTGTAAATCAGTGGATACATTTTGGTAAGGAAAATAAATTGTTTCACTGTCAGAATTTGATCCATTCCAAACAACCCAGAGCATTTTTTTCTCCTATGCTGCAATGTACAGTATGTGTGGAGGATAGGTCTGGCAGTGCAAGACTATTTTACCCTGTTTCCAGTCTTCATGCTAAGCTAAACTAACTCTCCTAGCTGTAACGTATGCAGCAGACATGAGAGTGGTATATCAATCTTCGTATCAAGCTCTCCGCAAGAAATTTCCCAAAATGTCAAAATATTATTTTAACCAGCCAAACATGAAGTAGTGTAGTGAGTGCTCTCAAATCTGAGTGGGGTGATTAAAAACCAATAAACTTTTAACTTTTTCCTTCAAGCCTTTGATTCTCAAAGGCTTTCCCACATCATTGTTTTA
Source organism: Perca schrenkii (assembly GCA_025617405.1). Lineage (NCBI taxonomy): Eukaryota > Metazoa > Chordata > Actinopteri > Perciformes > Percidae > Perca > Perca schrenkii. The sequence continues at coordinate 35,831,425 of CM046788.1, forward strand.
TCAAACCCAGTGGAGGAGTACTTGTGTGCATTAAAAGACCCAGGGCTGCAGAAACATGAGCAAACTGCAACGACAGCTAAATTCGCCAAACAAGGATTGGCTCATTGCCCAAGAGCGTGGATGGGAGTTGACAGCTTTTCGTAAATATATTAAGATATCTTTTCCCATGCTGGATTACTGCTGTCATCGCATAACGGTATTCCACTGTGGTCCGTCTGGGTAAAAGAAAGGAGAATCTGTCCACTTTGATAACGGACAAAGGAATGGCCGCTCTTCTGAGGGTTCAGTCTTCTTATAACATAAACAGCTCTGTTCCAAAAAAATTATATATTCACAACTTCACAGAAAGGAGAGGTACGGAGGGAGGTCACACAAGGAAGGTGAAGGAGAGTACAAGATGTAAACAAGAGTCGTACACAGGGGGGGTTATGTGCAGATCAGATGTGAGAAGAGAGGCGTGGGGGGGGTGTAAAAGCAGAGAAAGAGAATGAATAAATAGATGGCAGAGTGATGGACATGACATGTCCCTACAGATAGAAAAAAGTGAAGGGGTGGGCTTTAAAAGGGCAACAACATCAAGAGTGAGGGGGAGGGAAACGCTGTCATGCAAAATGATCAGAGCAGGGCGTTTGAACAGATGGGGGAAGAAGGGAGGAGGCCAGGAGAAGAGAGGAAATGAATAGAGGGGGGAAGAGGGGAATGGATAGTAGGAGGGGTGAGAAAAGAGGAGAGATAATCTCGGCAGACAATAGTTCAAGAGCGAAGAGAGGAAAAGTAAGTGTAAGAGGAGAGAAAGGGGAGCAAAAAAACAGAAGGAAAAGGAAGGGAGAAGAGAGATGTGTAAACAATGAAAAGAGGAAGAAAGGGAAAACATAGAAAAGAGAAGAAGAGAAGAAGAAGAAAGGGACAGGAGATAAAGGGGGAAGAGGACCAAACAAGTAAAAAAATAACAGGAAAGTAGAGAAGGAAAAGGGGGTATTTGGAGAAGAAAAGAGAATTGAAAAAAAAGTAGATGAAGGGAGAGTAATTAAAAGATAAATGGTGAACAGAAAAGTAGGGACGAGAAAGTAGATTTAAAGGGAAGAGAGGCACAGAAAGAAAAGGATATGAAGGGTTAGGGTAGCAATATGGTAAATAGAAGAAATGAGAGGGGAGTGGAGAGTGGGGGAGGCATTGGAGAACAGGAAATGAGAAAAGGTAGAGCAGAGAAAACACAAGAAGGATGAAGTGAAAAGGTCTGAAGAGGCAAAAGAAGGAAGGAAGGATGGATAGGATAAAGGGCAACACATTCTCACTCCCATTGCGTCAATAAGCCCCGCTTGGTCGAGACTCTTGGCGTCACTATTTGACGCTCTCGGGACTCGTGTCTAGCCTTTTGGCGTCATATTCAGACGCACTTGGTGGGGACACGTGGCGTCACTTTTTGACGCTCTGAGTCGGGACGTAGGTTTAACTGACGTGCGGCACGAGAACGGGACAGTGAGGTTTAGGAAAACATTTCGGGTGGGATTTTAAAATGTATGTTTCAGTGACACGCGGGACACGAAAGGGACCCAAACCCCGGTCTCCTGGGTGAAAGTCCTGTGTTGTTTGATCCATCCATCACCTTAACCAACCTTCTTACACGGATTTTCGGTCTTTCATACTACTCGCTACCGTTGTCGCTCTTAATACGTTATTTTACAGCGCTGCGGCCGAGCTGCTGCTCTGCCCGGTGCGTTCCATACACACGCTAACGGGTGATTTTTGCGTCTGTATCTGATGCAGAGTTGGGAGTGAGTTGGGAGTGAGACCGGGTTGTAAAGGGACGAGGAGTGCTGGGATAGAAAGTTCTGGCTACAGCAATGAGGGTGGAGATAAATGGAGGCAAAGATATGAACAGAGAGTGAGAGCAACAGAGAAAGAGAGAGCCAAGTAGCATCAGACAAGAGGTGTAAATAACTATAATGAGCCTGTGCAGAAAATAGAGAGCGGGATGAGATTGAGAGACATAAAGGAAACGAGGGGAGAGGTTGAGCCGGATGACAAAAGAGGTTTGAGCAATGCCATCTCTGTGCCACGCGCCCAAAAGTGAGACGACAGAGACAGAGGCTGTGACAGAAATTGCAGCATGCGGGGAGGAAAAAAGTGATCAAACAAAAATGAGGAGTGTCAAACATGGTGACAAAAGCAAGTGAGGAAGTGAGAGAGTGAGAGGAGAGGAAAAAAAGGATGTTGTGAAGAGGAGTTGACGGAAACAAGAGGATAAAGAAGGAAATGAGGTTGGAAAGACAGTGAAAGAAAGATAGACAGAGGTGGGGTCGAGGTGTGAGTAATGTTGCCTCCGTGCTGTCACCCTAATGAGACAGGTTTTCTTTATGGATGCATCGTGCATCTCCCAGCAACTTCTTCTGTTGGTATCAGCCTAGATTAATGGACACACACACATTCATAAACACGCAGGAAGCAGTAGGTGCAAATTGCAAGAGGGGAAATTGCAACCACTGTGAATAATGCTTAGTACAAGTACTGCAATAAAGCTGTGTAATAATCAATATGGGATAGTTTGCATGCTTACTGCTGTGCTGCAGGGTTTTGTTTTAGTTTAAATCACTATGCTGGGGGAGAATATCAAAATCACCGTTTGAAAGTGTTCATATGACCTGCATATGGCCCCAAAGTGCTGGCAGAGTACTTACTACTAAATCTATGAAAGCAGGTGTATATTGTCTTTTGTAGTCTTGGAGAAATTTGCGTTCTCAAATCTGAGACAACAACCATGATTATGCCAAATTATGTTATCAGAGTATCATCCTCTTGGACTTACAAACTATGGCGTATGGTGTGGAGAAGTGGTTTTCAACCTTTTTTAATCTGGAGGTACCCCCACAGCCCTGTCTGATCAACTCAAGTGCCCCATTCACTGATTCCAAATGTACAGTACAGGCCAAAAGTTTGGACACATCATCTCATTCAATGTGTTTCTTTATTTTCATTACTATTTACATTGTAGATCCTCACTGAAGGCATCAAAACTATGAATGAACACATATGGAATTATGTACTTAACAAAAAAGTGTGAAATAACTGAAAACATGTCTTATATTTTAGATTCCTCAAAGTAGCCACCCTTTGCTTTTTTTGATAACTGCAAACCCTTGGTGTTCTCTCAATGAGCCTCATGAGGTAGTCACCTGAAATGGTTTTACCTTCACAGGTGTGCTTTGTCAGGGTTAATTAGTGGAATTTCCCTTATTAATAAAAAAGCAAAGGGTAGCTACTTTGAGGAATCTAAAATATAAGACATGTTTTCAGTTATTTCACACTTTTTTGTTAAGTACATAATTCCATATGTGTTCATTCATAGTTTTGATGCCTTCAGTGAGAATCTACAATGTAAATAGTCATGAAAATAAAAAGGAAAACATTGAATGACAAGGTGTGTCCAAACTTTTGGCCTTTACTGTATGATCCAAATGTATAACACCATTCATTATATAAAAGTGGAAATTGTTAATTTCTTACTTGTTAAACTGTCAATATTCAGATTGCTTAATGTTTCAACCATATGAATTACTTCTAGCTGATTATTTGAACGGTTTAGTCAGTATGACTACTTTAAGCTCACAATTTCAGCTGCTTATGCATTAGTTTTAGCTATATATTGTATTTCTACCATTTATTTATTACTTTTAGCTACCTACCCTGTTTAAGCTTATGTGTTCACTTGCTAAATGGTTTTCAAACACTCTGTATATAATTGCAACATCTAGTGTTCAGGTTTTACAGCAGATGTATTATTTTAATAATAGTTGAGCTGTTCTTCGATCTTTCCATGTACCCACTGGCAACTGCAGTACCAACTGGGGTATGAAAGACATGGGTGTTCACCAGTCAGCAAGGGTCTAGTCTATACCCTTGACTTTTCCACTTCCGAGATCGTTGCCGGATTTCAATCATTTAGGCTGGATATCTGTTGCCTTGGGCTTCCTTGTGTTGGCATTTTAAACTCCGGTCGATTTATGAGGACTATGGTTAACCTTTTCTCAGATCTCTGCAGGCTAAATCCTGACAGCTAGCTAGACTATTTGTCCAATCTGAGTTTTCTGTTGCACGACTAAAACAACCTTTGAACGTACACATGTTCCACCAAAACAAGTTCCTTTCCTGTGGCTATTTTGCAGAGGCACCGTTGCTCCATCCAGCACTTAGCGCCACCCAAGACGATTGTGATTGGTTTAAAGAAATGCCTATAAACCAGAGCACGGAATGCTGTGTGGACTAGCCAGACCTTTTTCCGCAGACCCGCGGTGGAGGAATGTCTGGCAAAGCGAGATTAGCAAGGGTCTAACAGAAAACACTATGTCATCTGCAAAACAGCAGAATCAGACGTTTCCGCCAGTGCACCAGAACGACATACACTGACGTGACAAAGACCCTCTAGCAGCCAAAGGGATTATACGAACACAGGAGGAAGTCCGTAAACACATTTGTTTCCTCTTTCCTTCTGACAGTCAGTGTTGGTTTCTTGTAACCCTGATCACAATTGTTCCCCAACCTTAACCAAGTGTTTATTATTGTAATATGGTAATGAAGCACCCCTAAACTTAAAGTAATCATTTTAACCCAAAACCATTATCTTTCCCAGACCTAACCAAACTTAAACCATGGTATTGTCGCATCATAGAAAGAACTGTGTTTTTAAAAACATGATTTGTTTTGGAAAGCGCAGACAAATTATGTCGTCCTGATGATACAGGCGTCTGATGAGAAAATGATTCTATGTGTAGTAATAAAGGGCATTTATTAATGAAGTCTTATGTTGTTTAATTTGTAGGGCTTTGTTGGGTTTTGAAGATCAATTTCAATGGATTTTAATTTTTCTTGTTTTATCTGTTTCTTTCAAGCCATCCCACTCCATGCAGGTGCAATATTAAAATACTGGAGTACCACTTTAGAAGTAGATCTCTGCATTTGCTTAATATTGAGAGGCAATGATGCCTCTCCTCCATTCATTCCAATTGAAATGAGAATGAATAAGTGAATTGCATGACCCTTTAAGCCACAGATTTAAATATTGTGAAATATTGTGAAATGGAATGTTGGTATAGGGAGTGGCAAAATCATACATCTTATATAAACTGGCTTTTTAAATAATTTTGTCTAACCTGGGTATGGTTTGTGTTTTGTGCTCCGAGGCATTATTCAACACATGTCTAGGGCAACTCTGTATGTCCTAAAAATGTATTGAGACCAGACCTACGATCTGCTCTGTATCTGCATTCATCATCTGTCGTGTATCAGGCCTGTCACATGGGACAGCACGCTTTGTCAGTTTTTTACTTTTACTTTCCTACCATGTGTCAAACCCATGAGATTGGAAATTATGAGCTTTCTGCACTCAGCCATCTGACTTGGGAAGCAACTAACCCTGAATTTTGAGTTGTAGTTTTTTAAACATGTATTTTCAATTTGCAGGAAACTGACAACTTTCCCAATGTTGTTAATGCAGATTATTTGGTTGTCTTAATATTTTAAAACTAAAATGTGCATTTACTTACACTGTCTACATTAGCTCCTATTTTACAAACAATGGCAGAATGTCAATTCAATTTTATTTATAGTATCAAATCATAACAGAGTTATCTCGAGACACTTTACAGATAGAGTAGGTCTAGACCACACTCTATAAATTCCAAAACCCCAACATGTCCTGTTTACTCTGATATTGTTACAACTTAGCCCTTTTAAAGTACTGATATTATGCTAATTTTCACGTTCATACTTGTATTTAGAGATTATACCAGAATAGGTTTATGTGGTTTAATTTTCAAAAAACACTGTATTTTTGTTGTACTGCACATTTCTGCAGCTCCTCTTTTCACCCTGTGTGTTGACCTCTCTTTTGGCTACCGAGTGAGGCATCACACATCACACTTCTGTTCCATCTTTGCTGGGAGTCGCACATGTGCATTACTTAGGTAAGCACTGCTAGCTAGTCAGTTGCAGAGTATGAGGGCGTGCCACGCTAGCAGCTAGGCGAGCATTATAAAGTGACGCTCGTTTGTGATGGAAGTAAAGGCTGGACTACAATAGAGCTGTTTGGAGCAGGTAGTGAACAGTGTAATCTCTGGAAGATGGTAAGTCCCTTTGGGGTGGACTTTGGGCTTTTTCACTTTGTAAACCTATAACGTGCACAAAAAGATATATAACACAAAGGAAAGGGAAAAAGCCAAAAAGCATAATATCAGCACTTTAAGAGATATTTGCTGAGGGAAAGAGAGGTAAAGAAGTGTTGGGTCCTTGTAAATTATAGTGTGGTCTAGACCTACTCTATCTGTAAAGTGTCCTGAGATAATTCCGGTTATGATTTGACACTATAAATAAAATTGAATTGAATTAAAGACAAGTGTTTCCATCCTCATTTCCATTGGCTATAATTAAGGGACTCCTGTCCAGAGACTGAAGGCATGACAAGGGCCAGACATCATGCACAGGCGTTTCCAGAATCCATTCAGCAGTACTGGGCCATCTCAGCGTGAATGGGAAATATAAATCTGGTATAGATCTAGTTAACAAAGGAAGCACCTTTTAAGTTTGTACAAAAATATCCAAATAACAATAGATTTAGCCCTAAAACATAGACCACTGGAGCTACAAAAATGATGCAACAAAAGACTTTTGTGCCTTTTCTTTACTAATTAGTATTTTTTTTATAAATAACCTTAATCACCTTATTATGCAAAAAGAAAACAAAAAGAAAACTCCTGGAAGGTGCTTTGGGAGCTACTGGGTTGTCTTTCATCTTTCACATTGTACTTCTACTTTATAATCCCAAGGCACATGATCAGCAACTGTTACACTGACCCAGATATTCCTCTGTGATTCATTCGGCTTTGTTTTGTGTTTTGTAAACTTAATTAAGTTAAGCTCTTTCTAACTATCAAGTGGCACTCTTCAAAGTTAAGCACCCATGGGGACTTAACAGGATTTTGTTGAAACAGGGGTGCTGCGTATTGTAGACTATACCATAGAGGCTGAAATTAATTTCCATTCCATCAGTCATCAAAATTCATGACAGAAGAAAAGAGAAGCAAGCTGGAGCTTTCTCTGTGGCCACCAGCAGACGGCTGGTTGTACTAGGCCGGTCCCAGGTGTGAATGGCTGTAGCTGTATGAATTTTAAGTAGAAGAGTTCTGTGACAGAAGTATATGCTCAGCAAAACCCTCACCTAGATAAATGAGGATAAGAAAGAACAAAAGAAGTGCAGAAAAGAAAGAAATTGTTTGTAGCAACTACAAGGATTTTTTTTACCTAGTGAAAAAGAAAGAAAACAATTGCATTATATATATATATATATATATATATATATATATATATATATATTTTTTTTTTTTTTTCCCCAGGAAAAGATTATTGGAAAGATTATTAGGTTTCCAATGGAAACATCCAATAGATTGTGCAGAGCTACATCTTGGTTAAAGTTTCGACAAACTGTAGTTACAGTACTATGCACACAATCTTTTAAAACAATCAAACTGTTAATTGTTTTCTCTTCCAAATTGTGTGGTTTTCAGAGCTGATTATACTGGGGGTTAATTTTCAACCTGTCTGTCTCATGGACAACAAACACCACAATATTTCTTATAACATTTTAACAACTATTGAGCAATTTGAGTCAAATGTAATGATAATCAAAAGCAGTAAAGTAAAACAACTGGAATTTTCTTCTTTTTCTACTCAGAAAGATACTACTGATAGCATTATCTTAAAGGTGCCCTGCCACACAAAAAAACGTTTTTTTTTATATATATATATATATATATATATATATATATATATATATATATATATATATATATACATACATACATACACACACACACACACGCGCACACACACACACACACACACACATATATACACACATACATACAGAGGAGGTAGCAGTTCATTTTCACATTCACAATGTAACACAAACACATATATTTGGTCCATATGTGTTTGTGTTGAGTCATGAATGTGAAAATGAACTGCTACCTCCTCTGTCAACTCTAGCCTCTGAAAAGAAATAAGTGGAGAAATCAGGCCAATTACAAAAGCTGGTCAGTCTGACGTGGTGTTGCCTGAGCTCATTACTATTCATGAGCTCGCCCAGTTGCACTGGGTAAAGGTTGCTGATAGCCAGGCTCTCATTGGCTAGCTGTTAGCCAATCAGAGTCAAACAGCTTAGTTCATTGAATATTAATGAGAACTGGCAGAAATCAAGCTGAGTCTTCCTGCAGGCTTACTATACCACGCTAGAATGGCTTGAAACAAGGTAACCAATCCACAAAAAATGTTACAGAGCCCATGGTAGAACTTCAGAAGTTACCACAAAGTAATGAAATACGTGTGGCAGGGTACCTTTAACTGTAATAAAATGAGAACTTGTACTAGCCAGAAAGCTGTAAAGTGAATTAATCTTGTATGTTATGGATCACAGTCTAGCAATTTATTGTTAGAGAATCCATGACCCATACATCTGTTATGAACTTACAGACTACTTTCATACAGAAAAGTGTGAGACTGTTAAGATTAAATTGGTGTGTAGTTCATGAATACGATACATGGGTACCCACCTGAAATGCTAAAAACTAATCAGGGCTACATTAGCTGTGTTTACTTAATATTTCTAAGGATGTATAAATAAGTCAGCAATAACTTTTACAACTTTAATTATAAGTTGAGAAGTAAGGCGAGTAGTTCATCATCACTCAACAGTGCACAGTGTTGACGCTAAGCCAATGATATTTGGGGGACACATGGACGATTATGCCGTTTATGTTCTTGTCAATTAATCACTTGAGTAATTTGTTCTCTTTTAATCTGCCGTTTTACTGTGACATTTAATTACCTTTTTATCAAATTGATTCTGTTATGGCTTCATTGTGTTTCATTTTGGTTATTGATCTTTTTGGAGATTCATTGTGATTTCCTTTTTTTTGCAACCTTGGGGGGGGAAACTGATGCAACTTGAGTTAATTGTGAGCAATCCAAAACAATTGTATTTATTTTGAAGAGTTGTCTTGAAAAATGTATTCAGGAGGTATTTGGGAGGCTCAGAGTTTTTAGATGTAATGTCAAGGCGAATGTCTTCAGTTATTCAAATGTGGACTCAATACAATGAGCCAGCTACAGGGCAAATATCGGTCTGTATATTCATATATAAGCAGGAGAAAAAAAGATGAGGAATGTTAAAGTGGATACAAGTAAACAGAAGCAACTAATAGCACACAGGAAGGAGGAAATAGATTATAAACAAGCAGGCGTTGCAGGACAGAGAAACACTACCTTGTCTATGTCCACGACGTTCCACTTCCGGGATTGCAATGTTGCCGCCCGATATTCTGCCAGATGTCCTTCTTTTCGGCCGGATGTCCATTACTGTCCCCTTTCTTTGTGTTGGAATTTTAAACTCCGGTGGATTTCTGAGGACTATGGTTAACTGATCCTCAGATCTCTGCAGGGTAAATCCAGACAGCTAGCTAGACTATCTGTCCATTCTGAGTTTTCTGTTGCACCACTAAAACAACTTTTGAATGTACACATGTTCCTTCCAGAGGCCATTTTCCATTAGCACCGGGGCTCTGTGCGGAGTTTAGCACCACCCATGATGATTGTGATTGGTTTAAAGAAATGCCAATAATCCAGAGCACGTTTCTTTCCCATCCCGGATTGCTGTGGGAACTAGTCAGACCTTCCTCTTCAGTGCTGTGGAGGAAGGTCTGGGAACGAGAGACTAAACACTACCAAACACTACGTTGAGATGGAGCGTGTTGTTATAGCAGACAAAAGCAACATGTGGAAAAGGAAAAAGGCAGAGACGGTGGCCACGGATGGTGTCAGAGAGAGATTAATATGCTTGGCCGGTGATACTAATGGAGAAAGAACATGCAGAGAGCAGGATGGCAAGGGAGAGTGCAGCACAGACAGTTATTATGTATTTTCATACATTGCGGTACAAGATTTAAGCAAATTGCATGTTTCCATTAACTCCCTTCATGGGAACATAACCAAGACAATGTTATGAAATTACAGAATTAACCTGACAGAAGTGACTGTGATGCTTGTAGCCACTTCATTGCTGTTGCATTAAGTGGAACACACACTGGTGGTGTTGTATGACGTGCTGGTTGATGCATGTAAATATGTCAGGATACACATCTCGGTAGTATTTCCTAGAATATCAGGCCTTCAGAAATGCAGCAATTTTGTTACATGTCAGTCAGGCAAATCACATGGAATTGATTATTATGTGTGCAGTGTTAATATGTAGCCGTCTCTGACCTCATCACTCTGCACTAGAAAACAACAAGCTCAGCACTACAGCGAGTGGGGAGTGATAATTACTTTGCCCCCAGCGGAACATAGACTCAGGGCCTATAAGTGGATGTTGGGGAGAAGGTACAGTAAGGTTAATGCAATTCTATGTGAGCAGCAGATGTAAGTGACTTTAGAATTCATGTATACATCAGTCTATCCTGTTGCTAAACCAAAATCAGTTTGCTGCCAATTAAGAACTGGATCCGAGGATATCACAAAACTTGTTTCTTTGCTGCTCGGGAACCCAAAAGGAATTTAGGTGCGACAATAAAGTTTTATCGTATCGTATCGTGACAGTGTTCCTTTCAGGAGAGTGATTTGGCAGCTGGCATGCCAACTTTTCCACCTCTCACAAGCATACACACTTTTTGGAAATATTTTTCCTCAAATTTGTTTTTGTTTTTTTATTGTGTATATTGCCGACTGAAAGAGAAAGGGGATGAGAGAAAAGTGGGGAAGTAGAAAATGTCAGAATTGGGAAGGAGGGAGCAAATGTCAAAGGAAAGGGGTCTCGGAAGCTATTCGTCCATCCCACAGTTGTGATGGAGTTTATTGGCCCCTTTATACTCCTCTTTTGATTTAGTTTTTTGGACAGCATGACATGAACACACTGTTCAAATCCCTGCTTCTCCTATCTGTTTCTGTCAACCTTTAATGCATCTTCTCTTTTTCAATATGCTAATATTTGAACTATAACTTTTCAGCCAAGCATACACACTTTTTTTGTTCTTATTTCGGGTTTTTGGTGTGCAAATTGAAATGTGCAGAGATAGACAACAGGTAGTTGGAAAGGTACGACATGAATGAAGGAGAAAGGGGATGTGAGTAAAAGCAAGTGGAGAAAGTGTCAGGCAATGGAAGGAGAGAACAAGTGACAAAGAAAAAGGGGGAGAAGGTAGAAAAAGGGACAGGGACTAAAACAAAGTGGCAAAATAATGAAATAATGATGAGTCTTATTTAGCGACTGAATGATAGAAGGAATTCCATGCGTGGATTCAATATTAAAACAGCAAGGGGCGAAAGAGACTAAGCCCTGTAACTCTCTCTACCTCTTTCTTTCCTGTTGCCTCTCCCTCCTTCTCCTTCTTTATTTCCCTTTCCCTCACTCTGATGCTCTTTTTCATCCAAAATGGTGATGCACAAGAGACGGAGGGAGAAGATGAGGGGTGAAGTGAGGAATGGCAAGAGCAGAGGAGAGTGTGAGAGAGAAAGATAGAGGATGAAAAGTCTATGCTGCTTTTTGGCAGCTTCAATGTTTGATGTAGCAGAGTCATTAAAAGTGGGCAAGTCAACCGGCTCAATGTGGGAGCCCATTACACCAGATTGGTTTATAGTGGGAATAAGTCTCATTTTTACACTGGCTCTCTCTCCCTCTCCTTCTCTCGTGGAGTAGCGGACTGAAAATTTAATTTAAGGCATTGTTACAGGATAAGAAAAGATTTCCTCTGCAGTCGAGAGAGAGAGAGAGAGAGAGAGAGAGAGAGAGAGAGAGAGAGAGAGAGAGAGAGAGAGAGAGAGAGAGACAGAGACAGATGAAGAAGAAGAAGAAGAAAGCAAGAGGCTCTTGGGACTTATCTTTCCAACAGGCTTCAGATGCATGTTAACACATGAAAGGAGGCTTCAACCCCTATTCTAACACTCACTGATGCATGTACAGTAACACACATACACACACACAAGCATGCACTCAGTGATGCAAGACTGCACTTTTGTGGAACTCTTTTACATCTCCAAGTAGTTCTCCAACACACGCATGACCACATTTCTATTCATAACACTAACATATGTATACAAACACACCGTGATATAATTTACACCCGTTAACTTTTCCTAATCTTAACTAAACAGCCCTTTAAAGTAGTAAGGACCAGATAAAATATCCTCAATTCCCCACACAAAAGGCAAGTTCTCAAAATGTAACTACAAAATAGGTTGTTTGTCACTGGCTTTGATAATGATGCATACAAGTCTGGTTAAATGGGTTCTCAAAACATTTAGTATTTCATTTTCATAAAGAGTCTGAGAGACGGATAAAAAAAAGAAAAAAGACTGGTCATCTTTCAAGCAACAAAGGTGAGGATCACGTGACTTCTTGTCCCGAGTTAAGATCAAGCTCTATCAACAGTGAATCCTACATTTCCAATTATGCAACTTGATTGCGTCGTTCATTATACCCCGCCCTGCCTGGTAAACACCAATGTCTTTTAAACTACGCCCCCCCGCCCCCTGTTAACACAGGATTTGTGTTAAAAATATGGAGCTTTCAAGCCCTTTATAGTTAGGTAATGATGGTGGTCATGGTTAATGGAAAACAACAGTGGCAGTGAGATGAGATGTGAACCACGGCATCCTGTGTCAAAGTCACACACTTTGTGGCCCATCCATCCTTCACCTCCTCGTTATGATGTTGGCTGCACAATGTTTCACTATACATTTCTATGCGAACGGTCAGTCTCCACATGGCAACAAGAAGTGGATTTTTAGGAAACCTAAACACGTTGTTTTATGTAAATAATAATAATCAGTCCTTTCATTTTCTGGTTTTGTTTTCTCCGCAATAATATCCTCACTCTTATAGTCTAAAACTCAAATTGGTTCTCAAAGAGATACCAAAAGACGTGCATATTTGCATAATTATGTATGTTTTGTTGCTGCCTGTATAAAGTGCTCTGGCATTGTCTACATCATTCCTTCATTAACCTCGTGGTTCCAGCTCTATTAAGATGGAGGGAATCCATTTAGCCCAGCTCGGCTCCACCCACACACACCCACACACACACACACACACAGAGTCGGGTATAGTCGGGTATAGTCGGGCATACAGTTAGACATCCACATATCTAGCAGCAGAAACCATCCTGAGAATACACACACAGTCATCAGCACACACACTATGACTTCATGAATCCCGGCAGATGAATACGAACACATTTAAAAGGCATCATTTGTCGCCAGTGGAAACACACACACACAGTATATCCAGCGAAAGGGAGCTCTGCATTTAGCATTTCTATAGCTTTATTACTTCTACACACGCACGCATCCCCACACGCATCCACACACACACAAACACACACACACACACACACACACACACACACACACACACACACACACACACACACACACACACACACACACACACACACACACACAATCTCATGCCTGCAGAAGACATGTAGTGGTGCCTATGGGAGCTGTGTATGTAACATCTCTATTACCTTGCAGCAGTATTATGCCGTTGTGCACATGCAGAGCTGTCTAATCCGGTTAGGCGTGTCACAGCCGAGTTTTTTTCTCTCAATGAACAGCAAGTTTAAAACGGCCACATAAAGGCCTTACTACGACAGGGATTAGGCACTTTTAACCATTTACGGGATTACGGGGGGTATTGAACACAGCCCTCCCTGTAGGTACAAAGCCACTGAGGGTTTGGTTCCTCTACTGTTTGTAATTGAATGCTAAGCTATCGCTCGGAGCGTGTCATTACAACTCTATTCAATATCTGTAAGCATTCGGTTTGACAGAAATTGTGATAATGGAATACTGTCAGAAATGAGAAGTAAAGCCCCTAGGAGAGAAGATGCTGTTTTTTTTTTGTGGAAGATCATGCTCAGAAACATGAGGCTTTTTTTTAATCAATTGTTTATTCTTGACCGATCACTGTTGTTTGTTCGTTACCTGTTGACATCTGCATGAGAGTTTCCACCTGGTTTTAGAGCTGTACTTAGAGCTGTCCACTTGTGATCAGATCACTCAGGACAGATTTTAATACCAGATGGAACAGGCCTCGGCTGACAATGAATTAAAGATGGATGTACTGTAAACAGGCTCTTGGGCATAGTGTCTATGAAATCCCCCTTGACTGCCAACATCAATCTGTTGCAGAACACCTAGTCTCTCATGATCCACCACAAATTTTATTGACATGCGAGTTTCTTCTTTCCAACACAACCTGTGTTCAACTTGAATGTGTTAGGGCTTAGGAAGTGTTAACATGTGTGAAATAGTATGTGCTTTTCCCATCCATCCATTTGGTTATGCTCTGTGTTGATATTTTATATTCTGGAATTCTTTTGTGAGATATTTGTGCTGGTCCTAGATCAAGGATGATTAAATGTGCTCCAGGGCGTAGTGTTCGTTGAGGCGCCTTCAATTATCCCACTCCAAAATGGTAAACCCATCCAATGAAACATCTGACCATTGTCACTATGTCAATTTGTAGTGCATCCAAAATAAAAATGCCTGAAATGTATACTTTTTAGACATATACTGTATGTGTCCTTTTGGGACAGCACACAGTGTGTTACTTCCCAACCCAACCGGTGTTCAAGGCCCAAATTGACAAATACTCTATCTCATAATGGTCTTGTATGAGGTCTACTTTAAGGTGTAAACCGATGGGAGTAAACTAGTCTATATCCACGACCTTCCACTTCCAAGATTGCTCCTGTGCTGCTGGAAATTCCACCGGATCACGCTCTTTTCGCCTGGATGTCCAGGATGCTTTCCGCTTTCTTTGGGTTGGAATTTTATACTCTGATCAATTTATGAGGACTGTGGTTAACTGCTCCTCAGATCTCTGCAGGGTAAATCCAGACAGCTAGCTAGACTAACCAATTACTGTCCAATCTGAGTTTTCTGTTGCATGACACACTTTTGAACGTACACATGTTCCACCAAAACAAGTTCCTTCCCGAGGCTATTTTGCAGCGGTCGAGTGCTTAGTGCGGCCATATAGACGATTGACTTAAAGAAATGCCAATAAATCAGAGCAATGCTGTGTGGACTAGCCAGACCCTCCTCTGCAGCGCTGTGGAGGAAGGTTTGGCAATGCAAGACTATGAGTAAACCGACTGCATTCTTAGAGAACCTAAGATCCTCCAAAAATGGAGCATAGTTCAGATTTCCCCAATAGGAGTGCAAGTTGATTGTTAGGTTGTGAAATTTCTAGCTTCAGCACAAATCGGAACTTGAGTCACAGTTACACCTTGGGGACTATGTCATTTGAAAATAAATACATTGCCAGCATTGGACTGATTGATTAAAGCTAACTATTCTTGCAGAAGCCTTTGAATTGTGGCCTCTATCTACATATTTGTATTTTACTGATAATTAAAATGCACTTTGCCCATCCATTTGGCATGATTGTACCCTGTGTGCAAATACCATGGTTGGACGATAATGGGTCCATAGAGATGAGAGTTCTATGCAAATGTAGCTCAAGGCGAGGTGTTAGTGATTTGGTGATTTGGTCTTTAACTGCTTATCACAAGTGACTGGCTGAGAAAAAATGATTAATCACCATAAACTCTGACTTATATTGTAGTTATGCGTAGCACACTGTGGCTACAAGACCTAAAATAGAAAGTATGCTTGGGTATGCCATAATTGTCCTTGTGCACAAGGCACTTCTAAACCCTTATCGGTCACAGATTTAAAGTATGTTTTGAGTATATTCAGTACGTATCTAGTTGAAGAGTCTGACGGAAAAAATACTGACTAATGACTAATCTTGTCAGTCCAAAGTCAGTGATGAGGTCTTGAAACGCAGTCACAGATCACTAAACATTGTGAAAGAAAAATGTATTATGCAGATGATGGTGAAACTCCCTTGTCCTGCACCTATCTGCAGCCCCCTCCCTCTGGAACTCCCTACCCATACACATCCGTGACTGGACTGACCTGGACGTGGAAATCACACCTCTTCAGATTGGCCTTCCACCTACAATAGTCTTACATATTATTTACTGTTAGTTACTGGTTTTATCGTTTTAATTGCTTTTAATATGATTGTTTTGTGTGTTGGTTTTATTGCCTCGTCTGTTTTTAGTGTGCTAAATGTGCTGGTTTTACTGTAAAGTGTCTTTAAGTTCCATTTATAGCGCTATTAAAATAAAATGTATTGTTATTAATGCTTTACCTCAAAGGGGACTCTGCAGTGAGAGTGAAGCATCCCTACCCTCCCCCCATACGGCTATGCAATGCTAAAGGTGTCATTAGTAAATTAGCAGTATGGTTGATTGATACTGTAATGGGCTATTCAATAACACTGCATTCCCTTCTGGTTACTGATGCATAGACTTCAGCACATGCCAAGTTTCTCTCTCTCTCTCTCTCTCTCTCTCCTTGATTTTATTAAGCTTTATTTCTCATTTCGCTGACTATTTTACAGTCGTATCTCTCCCACAATGCTCTGCTTCTTGTCACCCTTAACGCTCCAAATCCCTTGAGTTTAGACTTAAATATACTTTTAAATAAAACCGATAAAACAAACATAAAAGATAAAAGACTCCTTTGGGCTTACTAAAAACATCTTTCCTCAAGACAAAAATCAACTGAATCATATCAAAACCCCTCCAATCGCACGGAGGGATACAATAAACATTATAAATGAAGAAAGAGTGAAATAAAGAGCTTATAGAGAGACAATAAACTGCCCTTGCACTGCACATTGACTGACTTCTGTTTTTCAAACTGGCTCCTGTGCTTCCTGTGTTTTACAAAAAACAAAATATGTTGACATGATGATGACATGTCAATGTACAGTGCATTTGAAGTTATTTGGATGATGATGATGATGATGATGATGATGATAGGAGTACCCTTCAGCAAAATAATTCTCATGCAAAATCACCCACTTCAACGTTATCAGCCAATTGAAGGGGCGTTATCAGTTGTTATCACTACCATAAATATGAGGCGGTAGAGCCCTACTCTACCTCCTAGTTGGCTCAGTAGGCCGTTACTTTTTGTTGAGCTGGATCACCCATCCGTGTCAGGAGAGCAGCTGCTCAACTGTGGCATTGTAAAATGATGTTTTTATGTAGAGCGACAGAGTCAGGGAGTAGTATTATTAAACCAAAACTCCACGTAAGGAGTCATCCAAATAATTACTTGAGTAAGAGTAAAAAAGTACTTGGTGAAAAAACTACTCAAGTACTGAGTGACTGTTGAGTAACGTCTGATTTATTTTTTAACACAAGCATTCAATCAGACGGACAAAAATACAAAATAATCATATTTAGACAAATTATAGTTCATCCAATCAATTAAATTAATTTAAATTAATTAATTAATTATAAAATAGCTTAAATTACAATAATCCAGGTAAATTCAAGTACTTAAAAAATAATATCAATAAAATAATAATACATAAAAAATAAATAAGCACAAGTAACACAAATTTCCAAACCTTTACACTTTTTTTTTACCAGACTCTGCAGGCACAACTAGAACAAGGTAATGGAGCTGCTGTTTGGCACTTTTACTAAGGTAACCATGCTTTCATTCACAAAGGTGGATCACTTGTTATCGGGTTCAATCGCCGTGGTAACTTATGCTGGACGCCTAACCTGGTCGGGAGCAAGTTAAGTTGGAGATCAGAGATCAACCGGTGTGAAAGCACCGCCTACTGACCAATCAATACTCCACTGATAACGGCTTCACCGTTCTTAGAAGATCAGGTGGAGCTCGGTGCGCGGAGAGAGAGGGAGAGAGGGGGAGAGAGAAAAAGAGAGGGGTGTGCTCATACAAAAAACATTTAGTGACCGACAGCCCCGTTAACATTCCCTGATGGGTATATTTGCCGTGTGTAATGCGCACAGCGGTTTTATGTTTTTTATATTTTTTATTTGCTCTCACGATCGCTCTCACTGCCAGGGTTGCAACTGAAATAAAAGGCTAAAGCAACGACAGTTTATGAAAGTACAAGTGTAATTATGGTCAGATATTGTGCCTGACTGATGGGGAAGTGATATTGATACAAGTTGTTCGCATCTACAGCGTCGGCAATTTATTTATTTTTTGCCAGCTTTCCTTCCCGTTTTAGGAAGCAGCGACTGTATTGCGTTTTGCCTGTAAAACCATGTATGTGTTCATTTGTATGTAGAATTATAGTTTGCTCTTCTTATGTAAAATATGTGGCTATTGTTGGTCATGTTGTGCAAACATCACCTCTTTTATGTGAACAGGCGCCGTTGGATTGGGAAACCCTGGGTTGGTTGAACTAGTTGATAACCACCGTCATGACACAGTTTATGCGGGATCGGGTGGTTAGGTTAGGTGAAGCCGGGTAACTGAAATAAATCCAGGGCATGTTGATCTTGCTTCGTAGTACAGGGCGCAGTTCCTCCTCGTCTGTGACGTTTCTGACATTGCCATTTTTGTTTTGCTGGGACTGTAAAAGCTAACCCATCCCGCTGCTAGGTTTGAGGAAGGTGACGAGACTGCACAACTACGTTTGATTGGGTGAAACCCAGTCACGTGGTAGAGGCTTTAGCGGAAGTCTCTCTCTCTGTCAAAATAAAACATTAACCTGTTAACAGACGTGTTCTGACATGTTTCATGATAGTATTTAACCACAAAAGTTCAAAACTTTTGTCAATATGGACATGCTGTATATCGTTTGATTGGTAAAATTCTCTGCAATTGAATCATTCAGTTCATTTTTACTGAAATCATAAGCACCAAAGCATTATTCATGATGTTAGTGCTCATGCTATTGAAAAATTGATGATGCTTCCCTACCTGTATGCTGTCCTAAACGCTCAATCCTCGTCCATTCCTGGCTTATTTATATTCCTCTAGTCCGTAAGTGTCCACAGATCAAAAGGATAACAAGGTTTTGTCAAAAGAATTAATCCAGGTTATGAATATTATCCTGTAGAATCCATGCTAATTGTCCGCTAACTGTCTGCTAACTTCATTAGCCGATCTCGTTCCGTCTGAAATAAGATATTTCCCCTTGCTCTGCACCGTGTTGCTGGGTGTGTTTGTTTTCCTCAGGTTGCTGCCTACACAATGAAACTATCCCCACCTTTTTCTGTTAAGTTTTCACCCCGGGACAGCCCCGTACACGGAACAAGCGCTCCCACTGTGGAGCGTCAATATGCTGCGTCATCTCTCTGAGCAGCCATCTTAAAAGAAGCTGTCATTGGCTATCAACACGTCAATCATGGCAGTTGTAGCCAATCACATTCCCTTTCCAACGGTACATAGCATGTTAGGAATATCCAATGGGAACCAGTCCAAATTAATGGGTAGCAGACCTAAGCCCCGCCTCTCAGAGCCAGCATGCGCATACATGTGATTCATGAGAAAAAAATATGATCAACAGTGTTTGAATGAATGTAAAAAGGTTTTGTAAGTCATTTTAAGTATTTAGTATGTTTTTTCTAATAGCATAGAAGTGAGTAAAAGCATTTAGCAACATTTGGTCACTTGGAGAAGTTTTGGAGAGGTTTTGGCACACCAGTGACATCTGTTATACCAAATACTGAAAACTCCCTAGCTCCCATTAGGTTAGGACTAGAGTTCTGAAACTTTATAGAGGTCTTCTTGACAAGGTCTAAGAGGTATGTGTTGTGTCCTGCATAGTGTGGCACAAAGTATTTTTTTGTTTTTTTTAGACGTTTTTGCTTAACCTAACTATATTAGCTTTGTTGCCTAAACCTAACCAAGTAACGTTTGTTTAGTTTGAACTCAAAACGGGACTCCCAGAGTGTTAAAATGTGACGCCAAGGGGTCCAGCTCACGGGCAGTACCACGTGAACAGATGATAATGGCCTTCTGAACCTATTAGTAACACATGGTTGGTGCATACATAAACATACATATTAAACATTAATAAACAATAAATACACAAATATATATACACTAAATAGCTGTTTAACATAAGAGGCTGAATGGTTCAGTGCAGAATATGCAATAAATATACAGTGACCCTTATCTATGAGGCTGATAACCATTGATAACGCCCATTCAAAGAAGTGATAATGTTCGAAAAGGGTGGCCAAATGACGTTCATGTTTTCTTTCAGTGCAGCATATTCTAATACCTCAACATTATATACTTATATTGCTGGTATAAGGCAACTCACCCTGACAGCTTCTTCATAATCAAAGCATTTTCTTGCTTTCTAATGCTGCAAATCTGAGATATCTTCCACCCTGTCCCTGCGGGGTATCCTCCTATGGCAGACGCTAAGTATATTATAACATCTGTACTGTAAAACAGCACAAGAAGGAAGCTTTCTTTTATCTAGGATGCATAGTATAGGCTTTTTTGTATATTTTACAAAGACAATATCTGACGTGATGCTTTTCTTTGTGACGTACGGATGGAAAAGCAGCCATCGTTTATATAAATAGTCCAAGGGCTCAAGTTGTAAATGAATTACAGAGAGGCTCTTGTAGAGAACAGGGGGCGGGCATTTCCTGCCTCAAGTCCTCTGCAGATGAGCAACTCGTATAGAAGAGATAACAGGAATAACTAAAGCTCACCGTGGCAACAGCATGACAAGTAGCAGTGTCAGATGAATATTAGGCACCGCTGTCATGAATTGGACTACATACATAGATATCAGGAACCGTATTGAATGTGGGAGGGTGCAATATGTACGCACGCGGGGAGATTTAGAGCAGGGAAGAAGAGAAAGAAACTGAAGAACCCCCCACAGAGATGGATTTCACAGCAGCGGCTTACTTGCAATGTCTCACTTACAGCTGCAGTCACATGTTGGCACATCACAAACAACAGCGCACACACACACACACACACACACACACACACACACACACACACACACACACACACACACACACACACACACACACACACACACACACACACACACACACACACACACACACACACACACACACACACACACACACAGGCCACTTTCCACCAATCATAATAGTAATAGAAATAGTAAATGTCTGCTCAGGCATGGTGGCATACACAAATGTCTTCTCTGCTTTGCTATCATCACCCACACACACAACAAACAAGCCAGCATACTTTAAGTCCATTATGATGAATTACAGGCAGACCATTTGAGAGGAATAATAATCTGTTCTTACAACATAATCAGACAAAAATCAAAACATTACGTTCAACTTATTCTAATGTCCTTAAGTAGACAGCTGTTGCATAAAGAATTCAACTCACTCCGTTTGGTCCATTTGTTTTTATTGCAACTCAGGATCTAAATAAGGGTGGTTACCATGCACTCACAATTGGTAACAATTTATTTTGAAAAGTACGATGCCTCGTTGTCACGAGCACCACTTCAACTAAAGTGAGACTGGTTGAGATTCTAAAGGCATACACATGCTTTCAACCAGCTGAGAGGCTTTTTTTTCTGGACATTAGTGGATTTATGCACGATTACCATCATGTGTGGCACTTATCTAGGGGAATGGGTGCTAATCATCAGGAATTGTATTATGTGATTTTGC
The DNA here is from genome assembly GCA_025617405.1 of Perca schrenkii. Lineage (NCBI taxonomy): Eukaryota > Metazoa > Chordata > Actinopteri > Perciformes > Percidae > Perca > Perca schrenkii. Next base: position 35,853,012 of record CM046788.1, read on the forward strand.
TTATTGGGCTCATGATTTCATTCAAAAGTAGTTCTCAAGCTGCTTTCTGTTTTACAAGTGGTTTTATTTATGTAACGTTTTACCTTCGAGGCTACATTGGTCACATTTGTGCAGATGACTGGTGTTTATGTTTCTAACGATTGTAGTTACAGTTAAAGACCGTTCACCCCACACAATGTTTTTCAGTTCAATTGCTTAATTTGATCTTCTTAGGTAGAAATTGGACTGAAATCATTTTATTTAAAAAACATAAAAATGCCATGCTTAGTGGGGTAAATGTGGTGAATGATTTTACATGCAATTGAACTTCATTGAACTGTAACCAATAACAAATAAATGCACTTTTTACGGCAGACATGTGGATTTGTCATAGCATGATAAGGTCAGGTCAAACTAATAAAACGGCAAAGAACGATGGATCAGAAAGCCATACGAGTAAACAAGTATGCCCGATACGCCTTTTGACTTGTCATAGTGGGAAAAGCACAGGTGGTGCCAATTGCATTAACGGTGGCACCATTCAACTCAAGTGTCCCAGTATGCCACAACATTGTGACAGTAAGCCAGCACGCAAAATATGAGGACCCCGACAATGTTGCGGCTAAATGGAATTCAACCATCATTGATTTATTATCCACACCTGTGCTTTACCGAGGGCTGACATGTTTAAATTCGTTTTTTATTAATTAATTAATCCGTTGTTAGTATTTCTGTGCAACATGAGCCTTAAAAATAATCTATCTTCCTCCCAGCGGTAGGTGTAAACACACTGTTAATATGGTCAATTTGATTGCATTTTCTACAATCACTCCGTTAGCAGAGGAGTAGGCTAGTGTTACGTAATACTTTTCAGCAGCTTTTGACTTCACACACTCCCCTCAATTCCCTGTCGCTTCTTGCTCCTCCGCCTTCTTCTTATCCCTTTATCCCCTCTGCCTCGCTCTCTGTGTCCCTCACTTTTGTTCTCTATCTCTGTCTTTTATTCACCCTCAGCCTCTCTCTACCTCTTTCTCTCTCTCCCCCTCCTCCTCCTCCTCCTCCTCACGCATCGTTGCGGCCAGAAATCTTTCACGGCTCTGCTCTTTCTTGACTTTTCTCGACTGTCTCTCCTCTCGCACCCACTTTTCGTTGCATCTCCTTCATCTTCGCCTCTCTAATCTCCATCTGCACTTCCTTCTCCCCTCCGTTTGGTTCAGACGTTACACAGACGGTATACTTTTCTGTCAAAGGTGAGAGGCAGAACAGGACAGACAGATCACTCCTTTGTCTTTTTTTCCTCCCTCCATCCCCAGCTGCCATGATACTACTCAGTCTTTTTATCACTGGGTTGTGGCAGCTGCTGAATCCATCTTATCCCAGTGTGCTTACTAAACTGCAAGTTTATAGGGTTTCAGTCAATATATTACATTGACTAGGAGCTTGGTTGTTTTTCCTCATATCTCTTTGATTTTTTTTTAAAGGCATCTGCTCAAAGGCAGGTCTACAGGGGTGTTGACGTACAACTTCTGCTTCCTGGAAAGTCTCTCTAATTGGCAGTTAGAAAATTAAAGCTACTGTTTAGCTGATGAGAATTCTATTTTAGTAGCTTTCATAGTCTTGCAGAGCATATTCAGTAATTGGAAGCAAAGTACTTAATGCTTTAATGTTAAAACTGGCTTAAACCATTTTGTGGTAAAAGTCATTTTGTATAACTTGGCTTTTTATTGGATGGTGTATGATTAATACAATAGAGTAGAAGCTGCATTGTTAAAATGTACTTCAGCTATAAATCTTCACAGCTAATTTCTTGGCCTGTAATTGTCTTTATGAAAATTAATTTTGGCAACAAACTATTCTTTCTTTTATAGTTGTGCAGAGACTGCTGTGATGCCCTGCATTAAACAATATATTTATGCTCAAACAATATACCCTCGAGTTAGAGATAAAACCAGATGATATAGTACTACTGTAGGTTCAAATTAAATGGTAATTGATTAGGCTCATTAACATTGTTACTGTTTTCTTTTAAATAATGCTGTCATACTTCCTCATTTAAAATGTTGAACCTCCACCCACCACCTCTCTTTCAACCCTCAGCCCTGTCTTTCCATGCGGGCTGGTTTCATTATGTGCCAGAGTCTGTCAGCTTTTTAACTGTCCATCTCTTCCCTCTCATCCATCTCTACCATCTCTCTCAATCCCTTTTTCCATTTCCCCGTACGTTTGGTAGCATCCAGTCCCCGTCGCATCTCATTTCCTCCTCTCATTTGCTTTGATTCCCCAACCCAAACATCTGATACTTGGCCAGTCATCTTTCCCTGTCTTCTCTTCTTTCTCAAAGTCCAGCCATCCTAGCTCTCTGAGGGAAATGTGCTGCACTGATCCACCACTGACCACGGCAGGAATTGATTTGGGCGCCAACTTGGCACTTCCTTCATATGCGCTCAAGGGGTTGGTGGCCATCTCATTTAGACATATTTCTGTCAGCTTTACGTCAAATCCTCTTATCATTAAGATTCATTATTAAAAACATATTGTTGACCTGCTTGCAAAAAACTTCAATAACCTAACAATATTTTTTTTTAATGCAAGGTGTTGGTTAGGTGAAGACCTCTCTTAGTCCTTGACGTAGGACTTTCAGGACCTTCACTCAGGAGACCGGGGTTCATGTCCCGTGTGAAACCAAAAGTCAATGGTCACTTTTTGAAATTAAGCGACTTTTACGGGTTAATGTGAGATGCTGGTCGTTTCAGAAGCCGTTGCAGTTGAGTTTAGCACCTAAACGACTAGTTAAAAATATTGTGATTTGGTGTTAAACACCAGTCATCTTAAGTAGTACTCCCGCAACACAAAAACGTACTTCCTGGGTGAAAGTCTTGTACTTTTCCTGGGACACAAATTCTGCTCCCCCGCCCGAAAGCCCGGTGTTTTATGACCCACCCATCCACCCCGACCTCGACCCTACGCGGACCAGAGCGCTGTTATACAGTAGCAGTCAATGTGGTGCGTACAGCAATAAATATGTTGAATAGATACAGTACGAAGTATGAATCAGAATGGTCACATATGTTGTTTTGGGTACCTATTTTGAAAGTTAGATATGAGGATGGGTTGTCTCATTGTAACCCTCAGTAAGCAGGATCATTTCATAGGCTATCGTAGAATGATTTGCAATGCCGGCTGTATTTTCTTTTTCTTATGCAAAGCTTGTTTTGTTGTCAAATATACCTCCATGTCTTCGCTAATTTTATAATAATTTTGCACCTTATGGCTCTATTATGAAGAAAGATTGGATCAGACTTGCTATTGTAAGATACTCGGATAAGGATTGGGGGGAAAAATAATGTTCTTGTTGCCCTCAATTTGCCCCTTTCAATAAACTAAAACTATCAAGAAACATCATTTTAAAATTAGAAGCCTCAGAAGCCAGCAATTTCCATTAACAGCTACATCATTCCTTAGATGTAAAAGAAAGAAAAATAGGTCTCTTTGTATGACTTTGTTGTTCCATTGCTTTTCATAACACACAGATACATGTCCACCATGCCTCCTGCTTTTCCCTCATCCAGCTTAAACTGGCCTCGCTCTTTCTATTTCCCTAACTGCTGTTCCATCTTTTCTCTCCATGTTTTTATTGTCTTCTATGTCATGCAAGAGACAGACAGGGGAAGAGGAAAGTGAAACTACAATAGCAAGAGGAAGAGAGAAAAAACAAGTTAGAAAACAGGATGAGACAGGTGAAAGAGTGCGTGGGAGAGTGATGGTCTAGGGAAGTGTTTCTCAACGGGGGTGGTACAGCTCCTCATGTGGCTTTTAGAAGATAACCCTAACCCTAACCCTGGATGCAATATTTTGGAAATGGGTATGCTCAGGTGCTGGTGGGGGGGCGTTTGTTTTAAAGAAAGTTTACCTCAAAGATTCACAACAATACAAGTTTACAATATAACCTACTTGCAAAAAAATGTGGTCTGCAACATTAAAACCTGCCAGTTTATGCCACTGCGACTCGACGAGATGGTGTAGCGTAGCTCTTCTTCTCTTTTTTGTTTCTGTCAGCTTCGTTTGGCCCAGCTCCGGTAAGTGTAAGGGTAAGAGACCTGGATAATGGTTAGGGGGGCGCTGCCCCACAAAAGTTGAGAACCACTGGTCTAGGGGGACCAAAAATTCATAGCAGACTAAAAAAAAATTGAAAAATGGATGGAGCGTAGAGAGCATGGCAGCGATGGAGGAGGGTGGATAGAGAGATTTGAACAGGGAAGACTGAGGCGGTAGGACAAGCTCTAAATTGTCTGGAGGAGAAAATAGATGTACGAACGACATAGTGGGGAATCAGAGGAAAACCACAAGTCAAAGCCAAAGTATTAAGGTCTAGAGACAACCCTGTTAACACCAAACCAAAATCCTCACTCTTTGCATTAATCCACTTTAGCCTTTTAGCTTGTCAAAACAGGCGCTGTTTCAGGCATGTTTTCTAGTCATGTGAATCTTGATAGATATACTTTTATTTTAACCAATACAGCTGTCTACACCGGATGTGTAATTGTTTGCTTTTGACTTGCACTTTATACACGTAGTGACCTGAAACATATTTTATGTTCAAGTCTCGTTTCTCCCGTTTCACACAACTATCTTCTGTGATTGTGTATTGGGCACTGCCAAAATGCATGTTACCGCCACCCAGTACTGTTCCTGAATGCATCCTGTGGAGAAAAAAGCAGCTGCTGCGCTGCTGATGTTCTGCTTTAACTATGGCACCTGTGTACACACCGTGTTTGACTAAATGGTGTAAATCCAGTTCATTTTTCATAATGCTGCCAAGTGCCATTTCGTCCACCACTCTACATGCTCAGCAATCAGGAGTTGGAACAAACTTGTGCTATTGCTGCTGGCTGTGTAAAGATCATAAAGTGGACTTGTATAGGTTTAGTATTTTTTAAAGTATAAACAGAAATATGTCCTTTGCAGATCATAAAAATCAAAAGATTGTTACAAAAAATTATACTCAACAGTTTTTTTTATTATTAAAAGCAATATTAATGACAAATCAAGATGTTTTGCAAACATTAAGTGATTGTCTTTGTATCACAATTTTTATTTTATTGGCACTCAACATTGCACCCATAGAAACCATAGGCCTTGGTTGTTTTTATATATATATATATATATATATATATATATATATATATATATATATATATATATATATATATATATATATATATATATATATATATATATATATATATATATATATATATATCATTTTTTTATCATAAATTATTGATCCATAATATACATTAAACTTTGGGTTTCATTAAAGATTGTGAGAATATCGCACAACTAAGTGTAATTGCCACATGGCAGGCTGTTGTAGCCTTCATCAAATAAACTAAATGCTTATGCTCTGTAGTATCACCAAATTAGCTTTGGATAATTAGACACCTCGCCTAAATCCCACTTTAGCCCCTGGATATTGGCAACATTGTTACGCCCTCACGGCACAAAGCACATACCTTACCATATCCTTGGTTACTTGCTACTTGCTGCTTGTAACATATTAATTTCCCAATTTGGGATTAACCCTCCTGTTGTCCTTGGGTCAAATTTGACCCATTTTCAAAAAAGTTTCTATATCAGAAATTTGGGGTTTCTTTCCAACAAATTGTCAAAAAGAAATAACGTGGATGGTTATACAACGCTCTTCACAGGTAAAATAAATGATCAGGTCACTACTTTCATTGAATTTGGGCGTTTTATTCAATTCTATAGCATTTAAAGAAAATAATAGATGAAATAAGGTTGAAAAGAGCTTAAAAAACGTTGAAAAAAGGGACAAAAATCTTTAAAAACTTTGCGTATAATGATAAAAGTGTCGAAAAGACGACCAAAACCCAGAAAAACTAAAACGTGTATGCTAAATGGGAAGACAACACAAGGGTTAATAAAGTCAGTCTGTCTATCTGTCTATCTATCTATCTATCTATCTATCTATCTATCTGGGAGTTTCATAGGCTTGATTAATTCCAGCAATCAGTGATTGCCTTGCCAGCTAGTTTAAATATTTGACTTGCAAACACCATGCTGTATACTCTGTTTTGGAAGAACTCTCTGCTTTTAGAAGTTGATTACTGTTATTGAATTTGGTTTTCTTCCACCGTAGCTTCCAAATTGGATGCTGTGTGGCATCTGACATTTGGCATGTTGGAGCTTCCCCAGCTCTGACCGCGATCACGACTCAGGCTTGGCTTGACTTCTATATATGGATCAGCCCCTGCATATTATGGACTCAGCTCAGGCCAATTAGCTAGCTTAGTTGTTTCCTATGTAAAAATGTGACTGTGCTGTTAAAGTCAATTACAGCCCACTGTACCTCAAAATGTCAACTGAAGAAAGAAGTTGTTGCAATACTGGCTGGTATCGTTGACCTCATGCTCCTTTAATACCTGTGTCCTCTTTGACTAAACTGAATTCAGTAGGAGCTTTCACAATTAGTGATATCATTACAGACCAAAGGCAGCAGGCCAATTCAGACTATTTGCTTCCATTGGAACGTTCCAGCTTGAGCAGCATACTGTCACTGCTTTTTTTAAAAGAAAGGTGACAAAAACACAACGAAGCAAGGAATCTAAAACCAAAGAGAGTTTGCATGCATAGACATGGGTGTGTATAATCTTACCTGTGTGCACACATGCACCTTGGTATAATAGTATTTAGTAACACCTGGAGTGGCCACCAGCAAAGCAAGTAATCAGCACCTGCAGAAAAAAAGAGAAATTAATAGTTGGTGAGGTGGGAGTTGAAATAGATTACAGGCAGTGCTGAATAAATAAGTCTTGAGTTTAGACATAAATACTGGGACACTGCACCAAAGTTTGTCCTGCACATTCATCATGAAACTAAGAACTAAGTTTGACTTTAGACTTTATGTTCACATTCTGCACAATGATGTACGCTTTCTGCCTTCTTTACAGATTGGAAGGGAAGGGGACTGCAGATGTACAGAGGGAAGATGGATGAATGAATGTCAGCCATCCTCTGTTGGGGTTATCCGAGGAGGCAGCTGAAAAGGCCGGCCAGAGAAATGAGTTTAAGACACCAAGTCCTAAAACTCCCATCGGTCATGGTCCAACTATCTGCTTACAAAACAACCCAATAACCCAAATGGTATACAAATGTCAATGTTGTCACTTCATCAAAAATAGTGATATTAATATCTACTTTGGAAAGTTGATCGAAACACCAAGAAGAAGGCTTTCTCCTTTTTGAAGAATGGTGCACTGTTGCACAGGACATTTGGGGCCCTATCTTGCACACGGCGTGGCGCAGCGCAAAAAAAAAAGTTGCTAGTTTAATTTCCCGTCCAGCAGCCACATCGTTTAAATAGCAAATGTACATGGGCGTGCTGGTCTTACAGGGAGGTGTGTTCAGGTGAATTCTTGAAATCTTGAAGCAGCGGGAAGTGATCGTGCCATTAACCAACAAAAACCTGGTCTAAAGTCAATAACGCAGCATTTCATAGTTATTTTAACAGCAAGTAAAAAAGCACACTATGCTTGTTACACACACAGGGATGTGCAGCAGCACACAAACATGCAGACGATTAAAAATTAAAATATTACAATATGAAATAGTATTATGATATGATCTGCTCACACACTTTCACTTCACGGATGAGCAGATCAGTTTCTTCTCCTGAAAATCTCTCCTTCCTGCTTAGCAAATCCACCATCATAATAGCAATGCGCCAAGGGACAAACGCGCCTGGCTTTTAAAGGGAATGGGAGATGACCCTCTGATTGGTTTATTGCATGTTACGCCCAAAACACACCTATGAATTAATAAAGACACCAAGTACAACCCTTTTGAACCATGCGCCTGGTGCACAGACCGCTTTTTCTGACGTTAAACTAGCAACAGTGGATTTGTACACGCCCTAAACGCACCTGCTCCAAGTGATTCACGCCATCCGCTTAGATCATTAAAATAGGGCCCAATGTCTTTATTGCTTATGTAAGCAACAACAGCAGTTTATTTGGAAGAATACTTTGTTAAATTGAATATATTTTTTACTGTGCTTTGGCCCAGTGCCCAACTGCCCACAGGTTGAATATCGGCTGGCAAACTTTAAGGCAGTATAACGAAAGGAATACCAATCATAAGCAAATGATAGAAAGCTATAGTTGCACTGGGTAGCTCCTAAATATACTGTATGGAGATCACGCACATGTAGTTCAGGGGAAAGTGTTTTTTTTTAAAGATTGTTTATTGGGCTTTTTAGGCCTTTATTTGGACAGGACAGCTTAGACTTGCTCGATGGTGTTTAAAGCCCCCGATGTCTCCTTCCAGGCAGCGCTGCGAGTGTTGACTTCAAAGCACTCAACCCTAACCTTAACCCTTACCCTAAGCCCAACCATTGCCTAATCCTAGTGCCCAGAGACTTTGGGGGCTTAAAACACCTCTAAACCTTAGACTTGAAAAGGGAGAGAGAAGGGGAATGACATGCAGCAAAGGGCCGCAGGTCAGAGTCAAACCCGCAGCGTCGAGGAGTAAACCTCTATATATGGGCGCCCGCTCTACCATGTGAGCTAACCAGGCGCCCGGGGAAAGTGTTTTTAAGCCGATTGAAAACCTTCAGCTTTCTCTACACAAGATTGCCTCAGGACCACTTTAACCATGAGAAAATGTTTGAGGTAAGTCAAATTATTATGCCTTTAAAGGTAAAGGTACTTTATTTGTCACATAGACATACATGTAGCGAAATTCATTCTCTGCATTTAACCCATCCCTCAAGGGAGCAGTGGGCAGCCAATGACAGCGCCCGGGGACCAACTCCAGATCTGAGCCAGTGCCTTGATCAAGGGCACTGCCTGGAGAACCTAGTGAACCTAATACATGTTTTTGTGATATATATTTATCCCGTTTAGTAGCCTACTGGTAATCTATGCCAATGATGACACAGTCCAAAACAGCGCCACTGATTCTGTTTTTATTAAATAAACCACAGTGATGCAAAAGACAAGGTTTTTTTGGATAAAAAGGGAATGTATGCTGACACCAGATAAGCCATTTTTCATGCTCGGGAAAGCCTAAAACACCAAAGTCAACTGTGGGTAAACTGAAATCTGGACTGCTGCTGATTTCCATCTATTTCCCCCTGTGTTCTAAGGCATCCTGAGGAACTGTGCTTGTAAGTCAATCATGCTTAGCTTGAGTTACAAGAAATGGAATCAGATTGAGTTTGACTCACCCTCACTGCGGAAATGTCAAAGCAGACAGGATGACAGTTTCACAAACCATCTCTCCATTAAATGAGTGACTTGTGAGTCCATGTGACCTTTGTTTACAGGCCTCGAGTTAATGGCTGCTCTCCACAAAACCGCACCGGCACAGTGCCGGGACTGTGGGCAGAGTCTTCATTCCATCAATCTAAATTCTAAACATTAAAAGACATTTGCGGTTTGTGCCAACAGGACTTTCATCCCAGGGAGTTGAGTTTGCCTGCCAGGGAAAATGCGTACCTTGGTAATGTTTTAATCCAAACCATGATCTTTTTCCTAAACTTAACTACATATTCTGGTGCCTAAACTTAACTTTGTCACCGCATCACGCTCAAATTTTGTGGCCTAAACTCAACCGTAATGTCCACCGATGTGAACGGCAGCTCGCGGTGCTCTGTACCCCGCTCAAAGTCACCTATTCTCGGGTTAACTGAACCACCAACAACCGCTGATACGATGGAGCACCATACAGAGCACCGTAGCCGGCGTTGCAAAGCTCTGTAGTGGCCAAACACATCTACTAACTGCTGCTGAAACGACCGAGCTGTAAAGCTCTGTAACGGCTGAAACAGCTAGCAACTGCCACTCTGCATCATGGAGCTCACAGCCGGCAACATTTGACCAGCCAGCGGTCTACTAGTTTTGTACGATATCTTACGTTTTGGTGTGCATACATTTTCGTATAATATCATACAAACCCATTCATGAGGATGCGCTGATCCGTTACAACCCAGTGAGTATTTATTTACAGATTTAATGTTCAAAGGACATCTAGTTCAAACCAGGCTATAATTTAGTTTTTAAGTTTTTTAGATGTCTAGAATTTAAAGCAGCATTTCAATGATGTAGGGAATTATGTCTAAAATAAGGCCCTAAGGCCTGTCAAATCTGACTCCAATTTATTAATTCCCGTGTCTTCTTTCATCGGACTTAAGTTTACCAGAACACAAGGATCAATCTGAGACAAAGAGTTCAGTTAAGCAAATTGAACCCACATGTGTGTTGTGATTTAAATGCTGTACTCAGTAAATTTGCTTGACTGAACTCTTCGACCTATTGCCTTGGGTGATTCCTGCACTCCATTTCAGACGGTTTCCCCACCCTTGACTACTAAAAGTGGAAATGATCAAAATATTCTTAATTCAGTGACTTCATCTTACATAATTCTGTAAAGTTACAACACAGATCTGACTGTCTCGATTTAAGTTGCAGACTCTAAGTCAGTTAGTGGTGCTTGTTTGAACAGCTTTATTAATTTTCATTTCATATCTTTTTTTAAGACCCAGGAAATCAATTGAGAAAGACGCTCATTTTGAGTGATGCATAAATGAAGACATTGAAACAAACAATCAATAACAAACCACTTAAAATAGATATATAAAAAAAAGAAATTTCAGTCCAAACAGATTGATAGCGGACATTAGAGTTCTAAAGCGTCAAAGTGTTAAAAAAGGATTCACTTCAGTACAAAAATAGGCCTATATAACCATTGTTTCTTCGTCATAATTATTTATAAAGGATTTATGGCCTGTCAATACACTTTTGACAATAAGAAGCCCATCCAAAAGTGGCTAATTTGGTGTTTGTTAGTACACGGCTGTGGCACACCAGCTTCATTAAACAGTACTGCCACTTCCAGTTGGGGAGGAACATACCCAAACAATAAAGGTGAACATTTGCTCTTTGGTCAGGACCAAACGAAACAAAACTGTGATCAAAAAAATTTTTTTTATGAATTCGACATGACTTGGAGAGCTCCAGTATCAGTATGCCTTCTTATCATTCGTCTGTGTATCCCATTAGGATTCTGTCCCTGTAATCCCCAACTATCGTCACAGGTGGATGCTTCCTTCCACTTTTCACACAGAAACAAGATAAGAAGTTTGGGAGTGCCTCATCTCTATTTTCAAACACTCTCCTGACTCTTAAGTGCTCAGTGAACAATCAAGATCGTCCGCTGATAGCGTCGCCCCAGCCTGATTTATCTTGATTACCATCCAAAAGCTTGTTATTCCTAATGGGAGTTGGAATTAATTTGTATCCCCGTGTAGAGCAGAGCAGAGTGAAGCGGAGCAGGTTGGCTGGCTTTCAGATAAAGAAAAACTAAAAAAATCTTCAGAAGCTGAGATGGAGGAAGATGGTGTCAGGAAGAGAGAACCAGAGAGACTAAAAGGGAGACAGGAAAACAGAAAAGCGATTGAGATGGGTGACAGAGATTAGAGGGTGGCTATCAGAGAGGAGGCCGAGTGAGGAGCGACTCATTAAATTGCGTTGAACGGATTTGTCTCGTTCCCTCCATTTTGCTTTCTCCCTTTGCTGTGAGAAATGTTGTTTCTTGCTGCTACACGACTCCCTTCAAACCCTTCACATCAAGACTTGTTTGATATCTGACGGAGCAGCCCCCTCTCCATATATACCAGTCATATCTCATGTGCTTCTCAATGTCTCCCACTCCCCTCTCTCCCATTTAACATTTCCCACTCAGCTTTTATCACTTTTCTCCTAACATTTCTGTTTCTCGCCAATTTACCGTCTCTACCTGGCTCCCCTTCACACCAGCTTTCTCTGGTCTCTGGTCTCCCTTTTCCCTGAATGCCTCTTTCTATCAATTCCATTTAACGTATAATTTTAACTTGCATTACTGTGCTGTGTGTGTGTGTGTGTGTGTGTGCGTGTGTGTGCGTGTTAAAGCGATAGAGATGTTAAATGCAGAGCTCCCAGTGGTATTGCTGGATGTACTGTGTGAGAGTTTCCACTGGCGACAAATGATGCCTTTTTAAGTGTTCTTATTCATCTGCCGAGATTCATGAATTGACAGTGTGTGTGCTTGTTTGTACTTGTGTGTGTGTGTGTGTGTGTTCAAATTGAGAGGGACATAAACATGACTTTTACAGGAAATAAATTAAAATCAAAATGGAATCCTGAGTTTCTGATCAGATCATATCAGTCCTTTTCCTTCTCTTCTTTCTACTTAAAATGACCTCCTCAATCTTCATATGTCTTCCTGCCTCTCTTGATCTCATTTGACTCAATTTTAGAAGCATTAAGATCATTTGCATTTGAAATGTAAATAGATAGCAAAACATGTAATACCAAGTACACATAAAAGGGATTTGTTATTGTTACCTTTTGATCTGTGCGTACATCTTCTTCCTCGTTGTCTCTCTCTTTTTCCCCTTTCTCATCTTTACATCTCTTAATTGAATGAGGGAATGAATGAAAGAGGACCGGTATTTGTAGGATTACATTTAAAATAGGTTACGGTTTAAAAGAACACTGTTGTGATCTCTCTTTCGGTCGTCTCTTTCTCTCTGTAGACCTCATCACAGGCTGATTTACAAATGGTTTTTGTGAACTAAATTAGCAGCAGTTAAGCTTGTAGGATAGGAAACTAGCATTCATCTGGGTCTTATACCCAAAGACTAAGGTCATAGCAGATAAAGCAGAAGGAAGGTTATGAAGCCCTCTCAGACCAAAAATGGTGTACCATCTGTTTGTTGGTTGACATTGATTAGAGCCATTGGAAAGCTATTAACATGCAGGTCAAAGGTCAATGACAACCACACTGGGTTTCACCAGGTTGACAAATGGACATAAACCTAACAATAGGTAGCTAATAGCAGTAAAACCCAGAGCTGCTCATCAGCAATAACATTCGCTGATTGTTACATTGTCTTTGTACATCATCTGTGAATCGAGGACCCGTATCATTAAGACCATTGCTGCTCTCAAACAATGATTACTCAATGTATCTAACCCACACCATACCAGACGTGATCTCTCAGTTAGGTATTATCAGGTATTTATGCCGCTTAATGAATGCTTGTACCATGTGTGCACCACCAATCCTGCCAATTGTAATACAGTGTAAGACCAGAAGTCAAATACAGCAAAAGTATGTTCTAATTAGTCTTATTGGTGCATGCCATAGCGAAGGTTAACCAATTAACTAATTAGAGTGTGGGCTGGGATTTTCAAATGCCACAAATCTTAACATATCATGGGAATTTTGTCTTATCTGACAATCAGTAGATCCATTGTTTAAATAAAACACAGACCTATTAATGTGGAAAACTTGTACTTCAGGTCACTTAGATCAGAGACCTTCAACAGGGGGTCCGTGACCCTTAGGGGGTCCTCAGAGTTAGTGCAGGGGGGCCATCAAATTATTTTAAACAGTTTTTAAAAGTTTCTTTTTTTCTTCATTAAAATGTCTGAAAATATAAATATAATTAATATGTATCAAACATGTCAATAGCAAAGATAAATTAGCCTATTTGCAAAAAAACAATATATATTCACATATTGAAGATAAGCTTACTATAGATAAGCTAGCCACTATAGTAGCCTTCCAGTTAAGCTTAAAGATTCATTATGCCTTCCACATGTATGTTTAACGTTAACACATGATGTATAAATAATTACCATTTATTTTCATCTGTCTAGCCCAGTTTAATATGCAACTCAATTGTATACATTATATGCAGTAGGGGGTCCCTACTCTGTCTTCATATTATCTTAACCTCCAGACACACAGTTCCCTCACATACTATTGAAAAGGACTCTCAGGCCTATCAAAATACCAAACAATGGACAATGGACATTCCTTCTTGTCAATACTTTTTAACCAAAAAATGTTCTTCTTTTTATCCAGTGTGTGTTAGCATGTGCTCTGTGTAAACATAGCCTTGCAGTGGTTTTACCGGGCAGCTTCTTTGGAGTAGATGGAGTTCACTGCCCTCTTAAGAGAATCTTAGTGGTTCCCAGACGCCCAGCCAGTTTTTCCTTTCCAGCCACACCAGTTACAATCCCACATCTTAACTCTTGCCACCCAAAACCATGCAGTTAGGTGGCTTGCCCAGGACAGCAGCAATATGTGTTCCTTTGTAGGAACAGATGTCTTTGACGCTTTGGGTGAATTGGCCCACACTGCACTGTGTAATGGCAGCCATTTCCAGACGGAAAGTCTATTAAAAAAAGGCGAGCTGGCTGCTGCGAGACGCAAACGGACTCTTTAACCTGCCACCATCTGTCACTGCCTGGATCAGCAGAACAACCAACACCTTGGCCCCATAAACACTCTGATTATACTCTCTGTAATTAATGGTAGCAAAGCTTTAGTGACCAGTGGCAGGGAGCCAGTGAAGTCACAAGAGAGTCTGGAAAGTTACAAGAGAGATAATGTTGAGTACTTTGCTAAAACAAGGCACTTTAGAGAATGCACCAATAAAAGGGTAACTACCATTTATTTCAACCTGGACCCTATTTTCCTATGTTTTTGTGTATAAGTGACTGATAGTAACAACAATCTTTGAAATTGATCCAGTATTAAGCGTGAACGCTGTAACCGGCAGCCACAGACCGGACTGCAATGCAACCCTATGGGGCAAATGTTCAGCGTCAGTTTGGTCCACTAAAAGTGATGTGTGTCTATATATATATATATATATATATATATATATATATATATATAAGTGTCTGACAACATTATGGAAAGGATCCCTTCAGAGATAGACCTTTAAAACCTCTTTAAGACCTTTCTGTTTAACCAGAAACAGCTCTGAGGTCGCTAGCGCTAAACCCACCAGACTCCATTTAAAAAAGCAATACTTTTAGCGTGTGTAGAGCCATCATATTTTCACATGTCAATCGGTAAACTATGTGTTTATTTCAACCAAAACTAGAGTAGTGATGGTTGGAAAAGTGGAAAGACGACGCAAAACATCTTTTCGTAGTTTTATTTTGTTTCTGTCGACTTTGAATGAAGTGTATTTTATGATGTTTAAGATTTTGGGTAGGGTCCAATTCTATCGCTGTAAGTAATACAGACTAATGTGGATTCATAAGTGCTGATCACATGTTTGAAAATGTGTTTTTGAGGCAATTGTGTTAATTGTGATGTGCATGAAAAATGACATATTGCTACTCTTTTTAACCGCAGCTGCTCATTTATTGGTGACACATCACGCTGTTCCCAATGTTGTCTTTCTTATGATTTTGTATTAATATCCTTGGGTCTAATTTGGGCCGAGTTTGGATCCCTTTGAGATTCAGTCTCTATAAACAAACGTCACTGAAAACATCATCTGGTGGGGTAACAACCAAAGATGGAGCTAGATTGCCACACAACCACATTATACATGATAACTCATGTTGTGTAAGGAAAGCATTCGGTAGTAAGCAAGTACATAACAACCTTGGTTTGAAGATGATTAAAACCATGTCAAATCGAAATTCAGCAGTCTGCTGGATATTTATACCAGGCTGTGTGGAAGATGATGACACAGATTATCCCACGCCTTACGAGTGGAGGAACCCCGGGTTAACAAGACCCGCTTGCAGACTGTGGAGGAGTAATTTGGCTCTAAACCTAAGTGTGTGATTGAGCGAGGGTGAGGTTGCAGGGCAGCGTATACGAGAGAGATGCAAGGACCAGTTTGTACAGACGTTGATGAGATTTGTTAGATGTAATGGGAACCAGTGACCCAGTGAAACCATCACTGAGGGGCGGATCGATACCCAGTGGGACAAATGAAAGCAGTGTGTATTTGTATCTGTAATACGTTGCAACCTGTCAGCAAGACACTGAACCCCAAGTTGTTCTTAATGGGATAAGGTAGAAAGTTGCTAAATACATGCAGTCAATTTAAAAGCCATTTACAGCCAGTCTATACATCACCAATTCAACTTTGCCCTCCCTCTCTCTTCACTCCTTTCATCTCTGCTTCTTACGTCACATAGGTTTTTCTTCCACTTTCTCTCACTCTGTGTCCTCTTCTTTCTTTTCCACCACTTCATAACTCCAATCCATTATACCATCTCTGCTTTACTCTCCCTCCACCATTCTTTTTTCTAACAACCTCCATCGATAAGCCTCTAATCCCATCCTCTCCCTCCATCCCTCCCACCCTCTTCTCGCCCCCATCCCTTCTCCAGTCATGACTAAACCCCCTCTCCCCTCGCCTCCCTTCATTTTTCTTCCTTTCCTATAGCTTCTGTCCAGAACACGACTCGCATGACTCTCTGTCCTGAGGGAGCCGGCTCTGGAGACCTTGGGCCATATGCTACAAAAGGAGAGGAAAGGAGGAGGTAGAGGGGCGAGAGGAATAACAGAAATGTTGAAAGGAGGGATGGAAGAAGAGGAGAAAGCGGCTCCTTGCTCAGAGGAGGAAGAGATGGATTGAAGAACAGTGAGGAAAAATAAGAAAAACAATTATGAAAGAATGGCAAAATGTGGGAAGGAGAATTAAGTAATGAGAAAGATGCAGGAATGAATGGTGGAAGAAAAAGAGAAGAGGAAAACAAGGTTCCTTAAAGAGTAGTTGAAGAATTGAACGGGGGAGAAGATGGATAGAAATAGATAGAGGATATTGTTTGGGGAAAAAAGAAATGGGAAAGAGATCTGTCTGTCTCCACTTTTAACTTGTATCTTGGTTAATTGCACCAGTCAGGAGACAGCAAGTAAATATTGGAACTGTAGTGAAGTACACACACACACACACACACACACACACACACACACGCACTGTGTACGCTGAATTTTACACACTGAATATTCAGAGTTGTCAAATAATGTGATCATGCATAACCAGCAAAAGTGGCTCTGCTCTCACTCTACTTTTCTCCATGTTTCGTGTACTTCCTATGCTTCATCCTTCTCTCTGGAGCCACCTCTTCTTACACACATTGTATATCCATGCATAGCCTCGCTTTGCCAGACCCTCCTCCAAAGCGTGCTGAAGGAGGGTCTGACTGGGATGGGAGGAAAACATGCTCTAGTTTAATGGTATTTCAATCACAATCGTCATGGGCGGTGCTAAACTCCACACAGAGCCAAATACTTGTGCGAGAGAAAACTCAGATTGGACAGATAGTCTAGCTAGCTGTCTGGATTTACCCTGCAGAGATCTGAGGAGCAGTCAACAATAGTAATTATAAATCCACCAATCGCAATCGCATTGCCAGACCTTCCTTTCACAGCGCTGCAGAGGATGGTCTGGCTAGTCCACACAGCATTGCTCTGGTTTATTGGCATTTCTTTAAACCAATCACAATCGTCTTTAAACCAATCACAATTGTCTTAAGCGCTCGACGCTGCAAAAAAATTTTGGTGGAACGTTCAAAAGTGTGTCGTGCAACAGAAAACTCAGACCAGACAGCTAGCTGTCTGGATTTACCCTGCAGAGATCTGAGGAGCAGTCAACAATAGTAATTATAAATCCACCAAATTTAAAATTCCAACACAAAGAAATGGAAAATACATGCATCCGACGGAATTTCCTGCAGCACCTAAGCAATCCCGGAAGTGGAACACGAATGATCTAGACTAATCCATGCATTACTTATCAGCACTCCTGCTTACATTATCCATCACCCATGAACATAACCCTAAAGCTGCCAGTACGCTACGATCCAATACCTAGTCTAACCCTAACCTTAAATGAAATGCTGACTTTGTGAAGAGCTAATCATGAGAAAGGAAAATGTCAGAAGCAGAGGGAGTTTCAGAAGCGGATAGTGGAGATGCAGAATCCCTTCAAGAAGTACTTTCGGATGTCAGGAGACCAGTTTGATAGGTTACTAAAAATGCTTTAACTGTGATCCAACTGATCCCGCACAGCAGCTGATAGTAAATTGAGTGACACAAAGCTACACTGTTGTTGCTCACATATTCTCTGTATTTCTGCTACAGGTAAAGTTCATTCATAAATGCAGAGTTCAGCTCTTTGGAACATTCTGTTTGATGGAAAAACACAGAAAATCAAGATGACTGTAAGACAGTTAAAGGTGCAGTAGGCAAGACGTATAAAACTAACTTTCTGTCATATTTGCTGAAACTGACCCTATGTTCCAGTAGAACTACAGGAAGCAGGTCATTTAAAAAAAATCCTGAGAAGTTGTTGATGTTAAGTCCTGGATCTTCACAATCCTACCTACAGCACCTTTAACAATGGCCGTGCAGTTTGGGGATGGTCTGTAACATAATGGAAAAAACAACCTTAAAAGCTCACAACTCGCTGGTGCTCACAAAGATAGAAGTACAAAAGCATACCACTAAGACCCCATTAAAATATAAACTGAAACTTCTCTGTCCCGTTTAAACAAAACTCTGTCTAATTCTTTCATCCGTTGTCTTTCTCCTCCTCTGTCTCACACACACACACACACACACACACACACACACACACACACACACACACACACACACACACACACACACACACACACACACACACACACACACACACACACACACACACACACACACACACACACACACACACACAATTCCATTAGTTGTGCGAAAATCAGTTTAATCCCCGTTCCCCCTGCAGTCCAGAGAAGCACAGCTAGTCTTTCATCTCTTTAAAGAAGTCATTACCTCCGTCATATCGACATCAACATTTAAACGTGTGTGCACATACATGAACACATGCGTGTAGCCTACTCAAACTCCTAACAAATAAAATTAATGAGCCGAAACTCATAAACACATCCATAAACATGTGCACACATTGGCTGTGAACACCAGCTCACATTGTAGCCACACGCAGTGGCCTTGTTGCCTGGTAACAACACTGTTTTTTTT
Source organism: Perca schrenkii (assembly GCA_025617405.1). Classification (NCBI taxonomy): domain Eukaryota; kingdom Metazoa; phylum Chordata; class Actinopteri; order Perciformes; family Percidae; genus Perca; species Perca schrenkii. Next base: position 35,871,858 of record CM046788.1, read on the forward strand.
ATTTTTACGAAACTTATTTCTTTGAACAAAGTGATGCGAAGATGTGGAGATGTGTAAGAAAAGGAGGAGGAGTAGGAGGAAGAGAAGGGGAGGGACAAAGAGATAAATTAAAAACAATCATAAAATGAGACAGCAGCAGATGAACAGAATACAAACGATGGGTGAGTGAGCACTCCAAAGTTTTAAAAACTCATTATTGTGACAGAAAAACAGACTGAGGAGAAGCACAAAGCGAGTGCACTGACTGATGATGTAGACTTAAAAGAAGAAGAAAAAAAAGAAAGAAAGAAAGTCTTTTTTTCTCTCGTATTGACTTGTGATCTATTCCTGTGATGTGTGCACCAAGGTTATAATCGTTAACGAAAACGAACGAAATAATGAAAACTAGGTGGGAAAAAAAAACATTGTCGTTCAATGAAATGAAAATAAAAACGAGTTTTTACAAAAAAAAAACGATCACTAAACTAAAACTGTAATGTCTGTTTAATTAAAATAAAATAAAATGATCGAGTAAATTTCCTTAGTTTTCGTCTTTGTCAATGTCTTTCGTAGAGCAAATAACGTTATCTTTCCGACCATGACATTTCCCCTTAGACATGTATAGTTTCCGACTGGGAACCCAGAAATTCCGACATTCCACGTCAAATTGAACACAACATGTCCGTGATCCTCGCCTGGCATCATGGCGGTACCGAAAGTCAGAAGAAAGCGGCAGAGTCCTATTTGATTAGGACTGTGTCAGATAAAAGCAAGTGCCTCTCAGTGGAAGGTGGTAAAATATGTGGACAATTTATTAAAAGGGAAATTTGAAAGTATATTTGAGAAGCACAAACGAGGCTAACCAAGCTTACCTTACAACCCGATCTCAAGGCAGTTCGTGTAAATGTCCACGTTATTCTTAATCTATTGATACGTGTTCACGGAGACGTTTTTCTCGTTTTTTATATATATATATTTTTATATATATGCTTCCCATTTAAATACATTACTTGACATTTTCGTGTTGTCCGCCACGTAAAAACTGACAAAAACGTCTCCGTGAACGTATCAATAGATTCAAATAACGTCACATTTACACAAACTGCCATGAGACCGGGCTGTACCTTAACAAGGTAAAGGAGAACGCAAAGCCCCCTTTCCCCGAAATAGAAGCTAACCCCGGTACAGGGCATGGATGTATGGGGCCAGGGCCAGACAGCATGACTGAGACAACAGCAGGACAGAGAACACTACAGGAGGGCTTTCACCGGCGAACCGATAGCTGCTGGTTAGTAAATACGCATGAACACTAAAAGCGTGAGGAAGCGTGGGTTCATGTGTCGATTGATACTGGGATGTCTACACAACTGTGGGAGTCAATTGACTTCAAAAAGTTTGCTACTTTACTCGAACCAAAGTTCAAAACACCTGTTCACGTATGTCTTCTTTAGTCTGTTGGCTGTTAGGTCACTTACATTTTGCACTTACTGCCGCGTCTTGTGTAGACTGTTAACTGGTTTTTATGACCATATGTAGGCTACATTTTATGTACTGATGTTATTGTTGAATACATTGTGAATACATATTTCTAAAACTGTATGATGTTTTTGTTGCGTTATTTTTACACAATACTTTTTCTGACCTTTTTGAATCCCCCGACAAATAACCCATATTACAAAAAAAAGACTAAAACTAACACTACAACTAATTAAAATAAACTGAATTTGAAAACAAAAAAGTCAGAATGAAAAAAATGATAAAAAAAACTATAATAACCTTGGTGTGCACAAAGAGAAGTGTCACTTTCAGATATTGACACACTGCCATTTAAAGCTGTTTCAACAGAAATCGTTATGGCTGACATTTTCTATTCAGCTCAGATTTTGAATTAATGGTTATGGAGTAGCGAAATTGAAATAAACTCTTAAACAGCACTTTGAATTGATGAGGACTGTTGGAAAAAAAATCCTCAAAGTCTCAAATAGGATACCCACACACACACACACACACACCTAAGAATAGAGAGTAATTGGTTGAATTTGCCCAAAAATTGTTGTTTGGCAACTGACTTTGATTAATTCGTCACCGACGTCAATTCAGTGGTTCTATATCAATTTGGTTCTGCCAATTTCTCACACACACACACACACACACACACACACAACTATTTTTAATGGATGAAAATCACACAAACACACCAGCATTTAAAGTGTTCAACTCATTATTTAACTTCACAAACACCCCATGGGAGAAATTAAACTGCACCTGCTTTAGTCCTGACCTTTACTCAATCAATTCCACACACACATTAACTTGGCCCTCTGTGTCTATACATTTGAAGCCTAACACATTAATTAATTATTCTTAAGAGCCAACCTGGGAGCCCGAGGGCAGGTGCCCTCTCCACAGCCCTAAAGTCGTTTCCCATTGTGACCCCGTTACTCTCGAGGCCAGTGCTCTTTTATTGGTTTAGAGCTTCCAGCCTCACTAATTGGCTATTTGGCACGACAGATGACTTTTCATTTATTTCGACGGGTGGTAATTGGAAGTCTTTGGGAAGCAACAGCTCACAAGCTCAACAAGGAATATCGAAAAGAGGAGAACAATGAGGGGAGACAATTCTAATTATGCGGTTGGTGTTACTCTAAAGGTCACCGGTTTGATCCCTCAGACTGGTTAGGGGGTGTGTATGGGGAAGATTGGAGAGGTAACTAATGTCTCTTTTTGCAGATGCGATTAAAGTGCTACTTATAAAAAGTTTTGAATCCCTTGGTGCTTCATTGTTGTTCACTCACAATTACAGCGGTCTTTTGAAAATTCCTCTCCATTCGTAGTTCAAGTATTTTCGGTAATTCCAAAATCCAATGATTCTGATACCGAGTGTAATGGTGCTGACGCACCAAGCAGATGGCAAAGAACTAGGGACGACGAAGGCTGACTGTGCCGTTGCTTCAAGTCGCCTGTGTCTTGGCCAAAATGTTTTCCTTCAACCCACCACAAAAACTAATGTCAAAGGCCAACAAGGAAATAACTCTCCATGCCAACAGGTGGCGTTAATCTGTTCGTCATTCAAAAAGGGAAACCGAATATACAAACCTTTGTGATGACAGATACAAGATAACAGCGTTTGCCTGAATCAGCCAGCATTCTCTCTGCTTCACTGCCTGCAACAGCTGATGCTAAATTATAATAAAATAATGTCTAAAAAAAATTATTTCTGGGAGACACTTGAGGGATTGGAGAGAAATACCATCTGAAAATATGAAACCGTAATATCTTCATGAAATATCTTTTTAATAAACTTTCTGCACACTTACAAAGTTCTCAATGCTTCGGTTTACATGTAGGGACCCTCATTGTGCTACCATGGAAGTGTAGTGCTATTTTGAGCCTTGTTAGTGGTATAAAATAGCGATTTATTTTTACTCTACCAGTGCCCCAAAGACTAGCGCTAATCAGTGGTTTGCGCTAGCTTGTTTCAAGTTAGAGACACGTTCAATTAGCATGAAAACATATCCCAGAGAACGGTCGACTCTGTACACATGTGTTATTAACCCCTAGGTTCATTTTGCGCCGGAATTGTCCTTTAAGTAGATGCTGTGAACTACTTTAGAGCAGCTTACAATGAGGACAACAAGAGAATCTGCTTAAATTATTTTACTGCCAACATCAATCATTGAGATGTACAGCGGTCAGAAACCCAACATCCTGGCAAGAGATGGAACAAATACTCCTGTTGTTCCCGTGACATATTCATCCATGACTAATTTATTGTTGAAATGGATATGTGTTAAGAGGACAAGAGAAGACCAGGTGTAGGTCATTGAAACGGTTGTGGAGAAGATGATTAATTAAGGAGTGTAAATGTGAATGGTAAGAAAATGTTCAGTCTTACTTTCAAGGCAAATTGTAAATATATGCTTTAACATAACAACTGATTCTCACTAACTAGAATCTGGGAAATGTTTCTCATGCACATTTATTTAAAATTGTAGGTCTTTACTCCTTTAGTTAGTTTTTTTCTGGCCTGGTTAGAGCAAAGCTATTTGAATTTGAAATGATGCAGTTCTGCTGGGTTCATCAGAATAAATCCTCCAGCAGCTGCATGTCAAGTGGCTTGGATAAGAATGAACACCTCCATGGTACTCTGCTGATTGACCTCTTCAGGTTGGCAGTTAGATGATTTCCCAAATTAAGTAGCTCAGGGTCCACAAATTAGGTTACAATGGATAAGTAAATCCACAGATAGATTGGTGCAGCATCTGCACTGATGCCAGAGTTGTACCATACTGTTGTGAAGTACTGTGGTGAACCTATCCCCAATGATCATGAGCTTTGGGCAGGCCCGGATTATCCATAAGGGCACTTGGGCCAGTGCCCAGGGGCACCAACCATTCACAACCAGTGGGGGGGGCACCACATGACACAAGCTTTAACAATATTTTCCGTAAATTGTTATATTACTCACTTGAAAATGTTGAAAGATCATACATTACTCGTTTATGAACACTAACTTCACAATAATAATAATAATAATAATAATAATAATAATAATAATAATAAATTCTAAATGAATCAATATTACATGACCACTATCACTCCCCCTCCCCCAATCTGTCAGAGTTGAGTTGGTCCACAGGTACGCGCAAATGTATCATTTGGGGGGGGGGGGTTAACAATAATCAAAAGTGGCCAATTTAACCCTCCACAAATGTTATCATAATAATGAATGTAAAATATTAGACCGGTACACTTTGAGGTATAGGGCCCAGGGGCACCACATTGTCTTAATACGGGCCTGGCTTTGGGTAACAATGGAGGCTCATCCTTACAGGGTAAAGAGTCTGGACATCCGTAAGGAGCTGCTCCTTTGCATTGAAAGGAGGCAGTTGATGTGGTTTGGTTTCTCCTGGATGTTTTCTAGGCACGTATAACTGGGAGGAGGCATCAGTATAGACCCACAACATACTGCAGGGACCATATATCCCATCTCAACGCATTCTCATGAACGGGTCCGTATGATATAGTACGAAAATGTATGCACACCAAAACGTAAGATATGCTACAAAACTAGGAGACTGCCGGCTGGTCCCTTGACGCCAGCTACAGTGGCCGGCTATGAGCTCCATGAAGCCGAGCGGCAGTTGCTCCGCATGGTGCTCCGTCATATCAGCGGTAGTTCGTGGTTCCGTTAAATTAAGCTTAGCGTTAGTTCATGCAGGACACAGAAGTCATATGACCGCTGATTGAATTATCATTCCTATCAGACACACACCAATCACAGCCATTCTCACATCAAGGCGGTCCTTTTTAAATGTGACTCCCTCCTCACTGGTCCCTGCTACACATGACGCTACTTCACTCACTGCTGCTGCTGGCAACGCTTTGCCTCCATCATTCCAGCCTCCACCTTCCTAGTTGAGTGTCCTAACATTACTCAAAGTTTAAAATAGTTTAACATCTTTCATTAGGCTCACTCTTCTTCTTTTTTTACCCACGGGGGTTTCTGTATGGTGCTCCCTGTTTCAGCTTAGCATGCTGCTTGGCTGGTCCAGGGAGCATTATCAAGAGCAGAGCCATCAGCGCCAAGCATAACAGTTTTTCTATTTATTGCAGTGAATGGATAAATCTATGACGAGAGTGTTCCTGACTGAACCCGAAAATAGGTGACTTTGAGCCGTGTACAGAGCACCGCGAGCTGCCGGTCTTTTTGGCAGACATTGCGGTTACATTGCGGTTACATTTTGACGACAAAAGGTGAGCGTTAGGCACCATAACAAGTTTAGGAAAAATCTCCTGGTTTAGATTAAAACACTCGCAAGGAACATGCATTTCCTGGGTGAAAGTCTTGTTTTCCCAAGCAAGCAAACTCCGCTCCCTGGCTTGAAAGTCCTGTGTTTTATGATTTAGCCATCCACCCCCACCTCCTGCGGAATGCGACGAATTGCAGTGCTTAACTTTGCGTAGCTTTTTGATGGCATAGGAACAACTTTGGTTCCCCCAGGAAACCGCCGGCTGCCGCTGTGACTAGGACCCAGATCAGGGTCAGAAAGTAGATGTATGCATGGATGGAGGGCTGTGTCCACATGCAACAGAACTGCTGTCCAGTTAATCGAGAATGGGAACTAGAACTAGCCTGTAATTTTTAACCAAATAAAATACATCACAATTCACTTTTAGTAGAGACATTGCTGAGAGAAAAGCAAAATGTGCTACATTTTAAAATAAAACAGCTAGAGGACAAAAAGGAAACTTAATCACAGCAAATGCAAATACGGACACACTTCTCAACAAAGATATGCAAATCCATGCACACTGAAAAACACACATATATATATACACACATAGATGCACACGCATAGACACACATTCACGCTGTAAAAGATAAGCTATGTACACGCTATGATACAATCCTTTTTGAGGGACTTAAACTTTCTCATTACATGTATACATCCGGATTTTGTTCCAGGCGGCAAGATGATGTTTTTTAGTGAGAAAGAGAGAAAGATAAAAGGAGACGGTAAAGAAAGCAAGAGAGGGTAGGCAAAGATAGAAATAAGGAGAGAGAAAAAGAGGGAGTAGTGAGAAAGAGAGAGACAGAGGTGAGATGAAGGTGATGAAAGAAAGGAAGCGAGGATGGGAGTGCCAAAAACTAGGTAGCCATTCACACAATGAACAGGAGTGGAGTGTGTGTGTGTGTGTGTGTGTGTGTGTGTGTGTGTGTGTGTGTGTGTGTGTGTGTGTGTGTGTGTGTGTGTGTGTGTGTGGGTGTGGGTGTGGGTGTGTGTGGGTGTGTCACTGTGACATACAAAGGAGATTGGAAGGGAATCAAGCATATGGCAGGTGCAGCATAAGGGGAATAATAATGGACTCGCAAACTTGGGACACGCATAGAAACACAAATGCAAACTGTACAGCTGCTTGCTGAAACACAATAAGTCAGACTGATATCAAAGATGCGCCATCATGCAGGGCAACAAACAATCTTTGTTTACTGTATACCGTGAGGAGATGAAAACGTGGTCTCGCTCAGCAGATCACAAAGCAAGAAATGCTGATTTGGGATCATTCAGAACCTGCTGAGTTCATGCATTCTGACACAAAAATGGATAACACAAGTCTCTAAATGTCTTTGTCCATGTGGGATTCTCTTTCTATTGAGCTGTTGGATAATTCAGATGTCTGAGTTGATAGTTTTCTTGGCCTGTTTATGTTGTCTGTGCTGTATTTGTTGTTGTAACACAGTTTTTAATGCTGCGCTCTTGGTGCCAGGTCTCTTATGAAAAAAGTGTTTTTAATCTCAAAGAGACTTTAAATAAGTTTAAATAAAGACAGGACGCCTAATGACAGCATGATGATTTGTTTTTCAGTGGTGGATTGCATCTTGTGTCTTGTGATTCAAGGGATTATGGGTAGAAACTGATACCAAGTGTGGTGCTTGAACAGTGGGAAGAGGACCAAACGGTCAGTTCACATGGCAAAGTTTGAATATTTCTACTGAACAAGTAAGAGTCTGGGTAAAGAGGCTAAATGCCAATTGGCACCATGAGTCATTTTTATAAGAGGTACGCAGATGATCTTAGTTTGAAGGAGGTCAAACAGTTATTGAATTTCATGTGGTTCAATGTTTCTGAAAATTAATGAAAATCCAACCATCCATCCTGCTGACTGCCAGGATTAAACTGCCATGATGTTTTGACATTCTTCTTTGACGAGACACACACACACACACACACACACACACACACAAGAAGAACAATTATGACAGAATGGCAAAATGTGGGAAGGAGAATTAAGTAATGAGAAAGATGCAGGAATGAATAGTGGAAGAAAAAGAGAAGAGGAAAACAAGGCTCCTTAAAGAGTAGTTGAAGAATTGAACGGGGGAGAAGATGGATAGAAATAGATAAAACAATGGAGGATATTGTTTGGGGGAAAAAAGAAATGAGAAAGAGATCTGTCTGTCTGTCTCCACTTCCAACTTGGTTAATTTGCTGTCTTGCACAAGTCAGGAGTTAGCAAGTAAATATTGGAACTGTAATGAAGTACGCACACGCACACACACACACCTTATGACTCAAAGACCTTTTGCACCACGTCACAGAGGTAGTTGCTATGGAAACTGTGATGCTGGCACCAGACGTGTGTTTCCATAGTTCCAGTCCCAACCCACTCCTTTGTGGACACTGACATTCACCCAGTGAGTGTAAATCAAAACATATCATATATACTGTATAATGACATTTTGACATTTCAAAATGTTTTCATGGACTATGCTCAGAAACTAGATATCCAGAAATCAGGCTTCAGAGAGGCCAAGCTACGTCTAAACATATAACACAGAGGGACAGGCTGCCTTCACTCTGCCATCTTGGCTTGGCCTTACAAACTGATGCATGGGCTGTGCTCGAATACTCAATTTTGCTTAGGAAGGTTCCTAACGGAGTGAAATGACCCGGTATTAGTTAAGTGGCTGCCATGATAAGAGCCGGTCGAATTGTCTAAGTGATAAGGAAAGGTGCAATGCTTCCTTTGTTATCTCCTTTAGTATAGGATACACTGGACCATCCTTTACGAAAGGAAAGGAGATAGTGGCGTCCCACAAGTCCTTGCGGCAGCATCATTTAAAACTTTAGAATTTTATTTTCTGTGAGACATTGCAACATATCTAATAATAATAATGATGATAATGTACTTTAGGAAACCGTTTGAGTGGTTTAATAAAGCAGTTAATGGGAGAACTTTACTCTCATCTTTGACGCGTAAAATGACAGTGAGCATGCATACAGAACTGTGACTGAATGGATCGCTGAATCCAAAGTTACACCGCGCAACAGACATTAGTTTATTTTTTAACCCAGAGCAGCATCCTAAACAAGTTCACCCGTTCCCCAGTGAATTCACCTTCACATCTTTCCTTGACCTCATGTTGTTTACCCTCGGGGTTAAGGGAAAGTGGTTAGTAAAAGACATGTTATTTTTTTTTTAACTTTTGGACCGCCGCCATGGACTTTGAATGGTACAGGCCGGAAAAGTCCCATGAAACATGCTATTGAGTTGCATTATGGGAAATGTAGGATCCAGTATTGTTTGCGCTTTATGCACACTAGGAAATACAATTCATTATCTCTCAGCCTCTGCTGGAACAATTATGATCATTCTTTTGAGAAGTGAAATACTAAATTGAAGTAACCCTCTAAAAAAGCAACAACCCCCCCCAAAAAATGAGACTTCGTAAACAAAAAACAAGTAAACCTAGGGCAGGAAGCAGACACGAGGCAACTCAGTTGCAACTACCTGACCCGATGTAAAGTACTTTTGGAACAATGCAGGTCTGCAATGACACAGGTCTTACTGTTTGGGGGAGGAGTATGCATTATGTATGTTGAAATGATTGTTTTGGAATTTGTTTTGGAATTTGGTAGTGTGACAAACCTGAAATTCATGAAGGTAAACACAACTTATAGGTATTCTGTTTATCATATAAAGCAACGGGCGTTGCTTAAACTATGACATGATGCTGACTGAGTCTATCATTACTACTTACATACTAAAAAAAAAGATAAGTGAGACCAATTTACTCCTAATTTTATCATGAATCATATACCTAGATGGTGTGCAGATATGATTTCAAGGCTACAAAACCAGACAAATCACTTGTTTGTTTCTCATGTGCAATTACCACGACGACGCACCTTTGTTCAAATGTTTCACAGCTACAGCTACCTACTGACTTTCTCTTTAAGATGTTCTGGGTAATTTGTGCAACAATATTCAAATTCATTTACATTGTTTCTATCGCCTGCCGATGCATTTCATTGCTAACATGTCTTTGATCTCCTCTGCTACTTGTAAAGTAGTCTGTACGTGGGATGTCGGTGCATTTTCTCATGTAGACATGCTCACATTAAAAGAAATCTCCGTCACTCTAGGGGCTTATGGGAATCTGCATCCACTTCTTGACTAAATGGGATCCAGAGGTTTCACTGAAGTGATTAACCATTGAAGGTTAATGTATTTGGGATAACAAGATGGCTTTTTGACAGGTTCCAATGGAGTCAAGTGTAATTTAAAACAAAAGATGACGGTAAGTGTCTTATGAGAAAAAGGACAAATTATGTATTTTCGCCATATGTTTTCTAGAGGAACCTAATGCTCAGCAAAACACCCTTGTTTAAATTATAGCACGAGGGCACCTGGGTAGCTCACCTGGTAGAGCAGACGCCCACATGTAGAGGTTTACTCCTTGACACAGCGGCTGCAGGTTCAACTCCACCCTGCGGCTCTTTGCTGTATGTCATTTCTCCTCTCTCTCCCCTTTCATGTCTCTAGCTGCTCTAGCGGTACTATACAAATAAAGGCCTAAAATGCCCAATAAATAATCTTGGGAGCCTGACTGGTACAGTACAACTCCAGTCTTCTACTGTTGGATGCCACACAGCTCTGCTGGGACAATTAGGGAGCACTGCCTGTTTGTTATACATAATTTAATTTCTTATGCTCCAAAAGTTGGGGCAAAAAAACATTTAGTAACCAGGTTCTCTCTGAAGCTTTTTAACTTATGGCATTTTGTAACTTGGCTCACATTGGCACCAGATTGTTCATTTAAAAAAAAAAAAAAAAAAGTTTACCATCACAAACATCAGCGTCAATGCAAACTATGTTACATCATGCGATAACATCCAACATTTTTTTTTTGGAAACAGAATATTAGATGCTTCTCTGTCATTGTTTTAATGGTATTACTTCAACCATTTCTGTTTTGATCTATCCCATCCGTTATATTCAGTCTCACCTGCAGGCCACGTTAACGCCTTAGACTCTCACCGTGACAAACATAATGTGACCCAATTCAACTAGGTGCATTAACTTGCAGTAAATAGGGTAAATAGCGTCCACATTGGAACGTAAATGTACCTGACAACACTGAATGATACATAAACTGCATGCATAGGGCAAAAGCTTTTAAATCCAGAGACAAATGGAGCAATCAGTCCAAGGTTTATTTTAACAGTGCAGTAGCTACAGTTCAGTGTAGTACCAACGAGTATCGAATTATTGCCAAAGCACACTTTTAGTCCCACCCACAAACAAACAGTCATTCATAAGAGCAATATCAGACCTTTGAATCGCTTGAGAAAATTTGAATTGTGTGTGTTGATCTGGTCTGGAACCAGACTAAAACTGGAGGTTTATGCAGGAACCTCGGGATTCATCGGTCCAATGAACTCCAGATTGAAGGCAAAGACTAAATTGCAGAGCTGTACCATTTTTTGTGAGCGATATGAGCTGTGTGTCTTTGCTGCACAAATCTAAAGGGAGACGTATTGAGCTAATAAGGCATAGTATGGTGATTTAAACGAAGACTCCTGTGGCTCCCAGGCTAATTATCCAGGTCTCAGTATGTCTAAACCTTTCATTTTCCTCTCCGTCAAACACTCTTCTGGCCATATTCCCTTATAACCTAAGTCTTTTTTTTTTCCATTTGCCTGTTGCCTCTGTGTGACTGCTTTCCTCTTATTTCATTCTTTGCTTTTGCTCTAAAATCTCCTTCAAATACTTTCTTCTCTACCTCTCTCTAGTATATACGTTTGTTTTGCCTATTATGCCTCTCAGGGACTGTAGCAATTTCATTTGAGTTGAAGGTGCGTCTGAAATGGCTCTGTTACCATGCAGGCTGAAGGACTGCAGTTTCCTGCTGCTGACTCTTCTTTGGTGACTCCAACTCAGACTCTGTCTCAAACACCAGGGAACTGACACGTGACTCGGACTCAACAGTTGGTGACTCAACTACAACACTGCCGGCAACTAAACTATGGTTGTTATAAGATTTGGGGATTTTATTATGAAAATGTTAATGTACTGTAGATAACTAATGTTGGACAAGACACAAACTCCGAACACAATAGTGTCAGAAGCATAGCCTATATACACATTCACCACCCGGACCTCCACATTGCTTCTTTTTCACTACATGAATGTCACTTTATTTTAATTTGTAGGCCACAGGGCTGGACAAACATAAGCAGCACTAAGCTGGTTTCTAAGCTGGTTCCAGGTCAATAAACATTCACTTATCTATTGTGTAAGATTCAAAACTCAACATTTTCGGTCTTTCCTGCTTCCCCCCCCCCGCCCCCGTTTTTACCTCTCCAATTCTCAATCCATCATCCTCCCACTCTCCCTGGCCGAATTTCATCACCCTTATTTGATAGCTCCTCGACTCCTCGTTCCTCGGCTGAACCGGAAGTTGTTCTGTCCCTACTCGGTGAAGGCCATCTCAAAGTTCTTATTTCTGCCCCGAGGAGCAAGCATCGAGGAGGGATAATCGAGGAGCTATAAGGGAGGATACAACAGAGCAGACTTCCCGGGAGCCATGCAGCTGAAGGAGTTGCTACCTCCACCCAAACAGCTGACAAATTCATGTGACGCTTCAGAGGAACGAACGTCTCTTCCCTCTAAAACACATTTGCTCGTTGCCTCTCTCCTCCCATGATTTCCTCGAAAGGAAGGGAGGCAAATGGAGGCTTCGAGGAGGCAATTTAAGTCTTTCTCTGTTCATGTTCCCAGAATCCTTAGCTCCTTCCTTCCTCCACGCCTGGCCACTCCCTGTGGTCCCCATTACAGAGAACGGATGATGTTCATCTGCCGGCAGCAGAGGTCATGAGCTTTTAATCCTTGGAGCCACAATCAAAACACACACACACACACACACACACACACACACACACACACACACACACACACACACACACACACACACACACACACACACACACACACACACACACACACACACACACACACACACACACACACACACACACACACACACACACACACACACACACACACACACACACGCATCTGTTTGATCTGTTCAGATTCAAATCTCCTAAACATGCTTTATCTCATTTTTGATTTCTATGCACAGATCCTTTCCAGTGTTTGAACCTGCCAGTGGATTCCATTATCCATTCATCTATTAATCCAACATATCCTATCAGCAACTCTTAACGTTTTTGTCTGATATCAGAGTATGCTGAAGGAATACACCATTTCCCAACAGAAGCAGAGCAGATGTCACCAATATTTGATGTTCCCATGGACTAAAATGTATAGGTTTCCTCCTGCAAATGGACACTTACCACCATAAAAGTCTACTTTGGATTTTGAATGTTCAGAAAATACTTTCAGTTATAGAAAGCAAATATGAAGGGGAAGAAATCCTAAAAAATGAGCTGCTGATTTTGCACCATTTAGTGAGTCAAAAAATGTGTATCACACATATTTGTAATCATTTTTAATCATGATACACACGTTCTGGCTTTGTACTGACTCAAAAGCTTTAGGTCTTGCCTGTGTGTGTGTATGTGTGTGTGTGTGTGTATGTGTGTAATGAAAATAGGGAGCTTCATTAATACTGGTCATTAAGGCCCTAAGGGCTGAGCCAGCAAGAACACACCACTGGGCTAAATGAGACACCAAATGGAAACACTCTCTCTTTTGCTATTGTAATGTCTCTCTCCCTCTCACTCCCCTTCTGTCCATTTATCTCTGTCCTTCTCCCTGCACTTTTTCCATCACTTGGGCTGTTTGTTTTTTCCATGCAAGATGGAATTAGCGCAGAGAGTGGAAAGGGAGAAGGGGAAGGGAGAGATAATAGAAACATGGGAAGAGGATGATAATGAAGAGGAGGAAGATTGGGGCGGGGAGGGGAAGCAGATAAAAGGATGAAAGAAGAGACGCGAATGGAGAAACTCAAGAACAGATGAGAGAAAATAACCGAGGAGGTGAGAGAAAAGGATGGAAAAGGAGAGAGAAACCAATACGACAACAGCAAAGCAGAGGGCAACGTAAAAATTTAATTTATTACATCCTCTCCAGACGTTTTTACTTTTTGTATTCATCAGCTTCACATGTTCACACTACAAAAGTTAAAGTTAAAGACTGGTAAAGTGAGGACTAATGGAAAATATTGATGTGTTTCAGTGTTGGGGGTTAAATTATGGAATGACCTTAATGATGAGTTGAAAATGTGTACATCTCTGTTGAGTTTCAAAAAAAGCTTTAAAATCTAAAATAATTAAAGGTTATGAAGTCATTTGATTAAAATTACTCGGATTGTACTCAACTATTTAGTTTCATTTAGTTTTTTGGATTCTAGGGTATTATAAGATAGGCAGAAATAAGCAGTGGCTTCAGCCTATTCCTTTTTGGTTAGCTACGGTGGCAAATTGTGGGAAATAATTGTTTCTTTCATGTATGTTAACCAAAATAAAATTTAATTCTCATCAAGTTGATTTTGATTGGCGAGTCATAATGTTTTGAGATATGATGGTTTATCCTTTAAAGCTATAGTGCGCAACTATTTTATATTTTTGATGAACATCTGTTACATTCAAGCCATTGCCAAATGAGTTGATACAGAGCTTATTAAGCCTATCAACTCCACAAAACTCTCTCAGTATGGCTATGTTTACAAAATGGTGCCATCTGGCGACTTTCGCCCGATGAAGCGCGAGCGATGCGTTTTACGTCACCGCTGAGAAAAAAAATCAACAGCAGCGATCAGCTTTGGAGACAAAGAGGACATAACAACTTATAAATCCTCTGTTTCCTCCTTGGCTACTAGCAACTGGTGGGGGAGGGGGGTGGGGGTGGTCCACGACCACCGAAGGCTTGCGTTATGTGCACAGTTTTGTTGTCATTACTTAGAATTCCTCAGGAGGGGGGGGCAGAAAATATGCACTATAGCTTTACTTATACATCACTCAGCAGTGCAACAAGTATTTGTTCACTGTTAATCCTCTGACGTTCACTTTAAATTACAGCTTATTATTATTATATTTATGACCTGTTATAAAATAACATTTCAGTGCAGATTCACAGTTTGAAAGGTTAGTTGAGTACAGTCATGATTTTGTGCCAAATCTTCTGTCACAAGAAAGGAAATTATTTTATGGTTTGAGAGTTATTTGACAGAGTTGGAATGAAAAGCCAACAGAGAAAGACATCACAAGATGACATCATTTGTCTGTGCCTTCCAAAACTTAACAAATCACTGTTGATAAAATGAATCCGTTTTAATTATCTAACAATGCGATAAGGTTTGGCACAAAAAGCGACTTGGTTACGTTAAGGGAAAGGTCGTGGTTTGGGTTAAAATAAGTATTACTTTATGGGTTCCGTTGCTGTGGTTACAGTAATAACCATGTGGTTAATGTTGGCGGATGATTATGGTGATGTTTAAAAAGAGAAAAAAAATTAGACTGAAGGTTGGTTGGAAACAAAATGCGGTCTCTTGTGCTAAAGTACGAGGTTTTTTTTTTTACCCAATTGTCCACCCCAAAATCTTCCTTATATGGACTTTGTCCTGAAGTTAGAAGCGCAAGCAAAACTTGTTTGGTAGTGAACACATTTGTTGAGTTTAATTCTCCATTTCTTGCTACAAACTTGCTTTTTGTATCCCTTTATCCTTTATTTGCTGCTGCAATATCTCAGTTTCCATATGGAAAAGTTTTCTTTGAACTTTCTTCTTGGGAAGAGGTGGACTGGCAGAGGGCTGAGGCACTGGGTCTGGTCTTCGGAGGCAGGAAGGAGGAAAAATGAAAGAAGAGGAGATGACAGGACTGAGGAAATACTTTGGTCCCAGCGAGAGCAGAAGACAGACGAGAGTGGGGGATAAACAGAGGAAGATGATAGAGGAGGGCCTGGCCTTTGGGGAGTAGTGTAATCTAAAAGCAAGAGACCAGGCCCGGGAAGGGCAAACTGATGAAATCTGACAGAAAGAAGGAGGAAGGAGGAAGAGGGAGATCATAAGAGGAAGACAAATTGGTGATTGATCATTAAAAAAGGCATGGTTGGGTGTTTTGGTGTTTTTCTTTTCCTCTTTCTGATAGAGTTCTCTAAGGAAAGTGTTTTTGTGAATTTCCTCATCATTTTTCTCTCATCTTCTTGATCCCCTCTCACACACACTGGGTGTGCTCCTCTTAGCATTTCTTTTCTTTTCCAACCAGCAGCAAAATAGTGGTAAAGGTTTTGGGTCTTTATCAGACCCTTTGGCAACGCTGAGCGGGCTGATTTCTGCTTCTCTAAAGATTGCATTAGACTATGAGACTGTTCAAACCAAAATGCTGCGATGGCTGCTCAGAATTGAAAAATTGAAGTCGTATCAGATGATAGGGCTAAAATAGCACATTACTGAAATCCCTAGCATCTTGAAATTTGGAAACCCTCACAAGTACAAAGGAGGAATACAATACAACAATACAAAACTTAAGAGAAGATTGCGTCGGGGTCCTGAAGGGAGCTGTATGTTGCAAGTGCTGGCATGAGCATTGGCATATCAGTAATCAAGTAGTCTATACCCACGACGTTCCACTTCCGGGATTGCTGCTGCCGGATTTCACTCTTTTCGGCCGGATGTCCATTTCCTTCCGCTTTCTTTGTGTTGGAATTTTAAATTCCAGTCGATTTATGAGGACTGTGGTTAACTGCTCCTCAGGTCTCTGCAATCAGGGCTCTCTTAATCCAGAGAGCAAGCTAGACTATCTGTCCAATCTGAGTTTTCTGTTGCCTGACAAACAACTTTCACAACTTGAAAGTTCAAGTTTCACCAAAACAAGTTCCTTCCCGTGGCTATTTTGCAGAGGCACCGTTGCTCCGTCCGGCGCTTAGCATCGCCCATGACGATTTGGATTGGTTTAAAGAAATTCCAGTAACCTACAGCACGTTCTTCTCCCATCCCGGAATGCTGTGTGTGGACTAGCCCAGAGTGTCAGGGTATTGTGGCCACAGTGCACCTGCGTGGACATGATTTAATGTCATGAGTCAGCTGGTTGCCAAACAGCTGGTGAATCAGCCAGTGACTGTGAAGCATGGAAGAAGATCTAATGCCCATCAGCTAATCCAAGCTGTTTTTTGCTTTAAGTTTGCTCCAACTTAACAGGTGGATCTTATTTCATTATATTTCCTTGAATTTGATGTTAATAGTTGATTTTGACTTTGTAGGCAAACTTTTTGGTGATCCCACCATGGTGACTCAAAAGTATCTACAGTATTCCAAGTTACAGTTTGTACAGTATTCCAAGTTACGGTTTGTGTCCACATTGGCATTTTTTTTTCACGGCAGGGATCGCCCGCTCCCCAGCATCGCACGCAAGTGGGCTTGCCACTAGCGGTTATTAGTTTCTCTTCACTGACCG
Organism: Perca schrenkii; assembly: GCA_025617405.1. Taxonomy (NCBI): domain Eukaryota; kingdom Metazoa; phylum Chordata; class Actinopteri; order Perciformes; family Percidae; genus Perca; species Perca schrenkii. The sequence goes on from CM046788.1 coordinate 35,889,044, forward strand.
CTGACAAGCAAAGAAAACAGGCTACACCCTCCTACAACCCAGATGGCTGCATCTGATTAGACGAACGCTTCACGTGGGGCTGTCCGCTCCCGTTTTTCAAAACAGACCAAAGTGGCGGCTCGTTTTCAGAAACACATTTCCTAAAATAAGAGATTTCCAAACATAGTGAGAAAAAAGGTTCAGTTGGTGAATCGGTCTTGATTTCAGATCGATACCGGTAAGTTTAAAAGATTTTTGTGAGTTTTTGAGAGGCGGTGAGTCGAGGTGCCCGCTCCTCATTTGCATGAAGTAGCCTGGATTTAACTTTATGCAAATGAGGGGCAGGCGACTCGACACCCCACTTCGCCAAAGTCCCCACGATGCTACCAGAATGCCAGAAATAGCTGTTGCTACTAAAGCAGTGTGAAAGAATGGATCCATCATGTTTAAAAGCAAATAGATTTCATGAACTGGTTCATATGTTCACTAGTTTTTGTTTGATTTCAACTTGTAACTTGTCAACTTGTCAAAATTTTTGTTTTTTTCTTCACTCTCTCTTACCGTCCAAAACAAACTTCCATTTGGTTGTTTACAAGGTAACATTTTCTGAATCGATCAGCAGGTTTAACGAACTGTATAAATGTGACCTAGCCTTTATGGACATGGAGGTTTTCCTCAAATATTGCTCCATTTATGAATGTTTGATGGTTGCATAATCCAATTTGTACAATATTGCAATTTGTATTTAAATGTCAGTTGTTATACAGTGGGTTACGAGCTGTATGAATTACAATATACAGTACCCACTTGTGCTATCATTCCGTGTATGACAGCAGGAGATATGGAAGGTTATTTTATTAGATTAGACTATTGATCCCAAATTGGGAAATTTCAGTGCTACAGCAGCAAAATATCAGACACACAGTACACAAACAGAATATACAAGGAATAATAAATAGGATAGAATACAAAAACAAAGACTAAAAAAATAAAGATAAATACAGGATAGAATATACAAATGTATATACCAGGCATGCAAACACGTCAGGGGTAAAAAAAGGTGAGAAGGATACAGCGGACCCCTGACCCTCTAGGGGGGTAAAAATTGTGTACATTTTAAAGTTAAACGCATCAACCTGCTGCACTTTGAGAGCAAAATGAAGAGGCTAGAGGCCTGTAGTATGAATCAAGATCAACATGCCCTGGATTTATCTCAGGTACCAGGCTTCACCTAACAACCGGGGTCCCGCATAACCTGTCACGACGCTGGTTCACAACTAGTTCAATCAACCCAGGGTTTCCCAATCCAGCGACGCGCGTGTTCACGTAAAAGAGGCGGTGTATGCGCAGCATGACCAACCGCAAACATCTACCAGAGCCACATATTTTACATAAGAGCAAACTATAATTATACATGAATATGAAGAACACAGACACAGTTATGTGTAAATCATAACGCTATAATTTTTTTGTTTTTCAGTGTTGTGATGTATATGACTCTTATCTAACGCTCAGTGATGAAGTGTTTAAAAGTTGTATTGCCCGTGATTGGAATGGTTTCTTTTAGCGGCCAGAGTTTTATGGAGTTTTAATCACCACATTTCTGCTGTTTTGCTGAGAGATACAGAACCTTGTTAAAGAACACATAACTTCAAAAGTTAAGTTTCTCCAACTCTCCATCTGCCACACAGTCTGCAGGCCAGAAAGTCAGCATGTCAGACAGTGAGCTGGTCCAGCTACAAGGGATAAACACACACACACACACACACACACACACACACACACACACACACACACACACACACACACACACACACACACACACACACACACACACACACACACACACACACACACACACACACACACACACACACACACACACACACACACACACACACACACACACACACACACACACACACACACACACACACACACACACACACACACACACACAATCCAGTGTTTGTTATGTTGTAGCCGGTAGACTGCGCCTGGTGCACCCAGAGACCCACAGTCCATATTAGATCTGGATGGTTGATCGTCCTCACCAATTTACTCGACATTTCTCTTCCTCTCACTCATCCCCCTTTTCCTGCCTCCATCTCTGTTAACCTTTATCCCTCTTCTCCCTCATATATTTTCACCGTGACCATTTCCAGCCCCTCATCCTTTCCCGGCAAGCAGACAGTAACCTGCGGGCGGAGGACAATCTCAGCACGACCAATCAGGTGGCAGAAAAAATGGCAGAATATAACATTGTGACACAATGAAATTCAAATGAAATCAGAAGTTTTGAGACAATATTACATTTACGATAAGACATTTACTGTATGTCTGCCTTGATCATATTGTGTGCATGAAGAGAGTAAATCAGAGAAATTCAAGGCATTATAGTCTGAAAGGCTTTTGTCCACTTAATTTGTTTCTAGCTTATTTAATGACAGGCAATTACATTTGAGTTAACTGTGTCTCCAGTTTTTAAACATTAAGTGATTGCATAAAATGAATGGCTTGACCATTTATGGTTATTAAGCCACAGGAGTTCATCCTATAAATGTATTGCTTACATGCTTTAGACGATGAGTCATGCACTAATCAAGCAGGAGCTTTGTACCGTCATTACAGAATGTAACTGGTTAATTTTATAAACTGCATATGATAACGTGAGATAAGTGAAAAACTTTCTATGTCCTATTAGGTTCATTAGTTTGGATAGGTAGCATAATGTATTTGTGCTTTACTATGATAATGTTGATTTGTTGGATGTGGAATCCTGAAACTTATGGATTGAAGTGTGTGATCAACTGAAAGATTTATTAATTAAGTTCTGGAGTGCAGTCTGTTTGTGCAGAGATATCTTTGAGAGCTTGCACCAGACTTAAAAAAGCGAGAATTACACTTTTCTATCCAAGCTCATATTTTTTCTTTTTGTCTATCAAATCTCTTTCTTTGCCACGACTCAATTCTTAGTGAGAATATGTGCAGATAATTCGCATAGGTGTCATTGCATCTTCCCGTATAGAAAATACAATTTCCAACAGTGCTGGGAAAATTCCAAATGGGAGTAAAGAATACCTTGGATTTATTATTCAGAGAAGAAGTTTCAGTTAGGGAGCATCAGGTTGTGCAGCCTTACCCCATTTACCACCAGGTGCGTATGTGCTGCGTTCCGGTTTTGTTCCGTCCTCCGCCACACGCCATTCCATACCGGAAGCGTCTCAGAAGGGGAGCGTCTTGCTGCCCGACTCTCAGATTTGATTGGCTCTACAAGTACTTTACAGAACAATCATGTGTTTATTAAGTTAGTATCTACTTTCCACTCCAGGCACTCCTGTGATTAAACTCCATGCCTTCTCCTTATAAAAAAGATCTGTGATGCTTTTTTTTTAAGGTTTTTCCACCCCCAAGATGAATCTTGTCGTCCGTGGTGATGTAAAGGAGACGTACAGTATACAATATTGGGGGGTGTCCTTTGGACTACATAGTCCTGCTGTTTCACCTCCTGCCCGGCTGTCAGAATGCCCTGCGGCTCGTGTGAAAATAGTGCAAAGTCAATTCACGCACGCTTCTGGACGCGCGGTGGCACAGTTGGTGGAATAGCAAGCATTGACTTAAATGGCCGCAATTGCTCGCGGGGCACACAATACGCCCGGAACGCAGCACAGACGTGCCCGGTGGGAAATAAGGGTTACACACAAATCTACTACACAATTTTTTTGCCTTTGGAGTCCGATCAGTCAAATATAGAGCCATAGAGACATGAAGAGACTACTTCTTGGACCCTGAGCAATCCATAGCTTGCTACCTTTGACGAGTTTCATGGTAAACATAGGTGATCAGGAAGGAGGTGCCAGAAACCGAATCCACTGTTCCACCTCACAGCACCAACATCATAAGCTCACACCCGTAAACACACAGTTTTATGAATGGAACCGACACCATTCTTTTTAAATTAATGATCTTTTTTTATTACCATTTAGAGAGTGTGGGTGTGCAGCATACGTGCAGAGGGTGAAGTCAAATGATTACAGTTTCCCTTTTCCATGTTAACAGCTGGATACGCTTTTATCATTCATGGCGCGTCCCTGAGGCTGTTTGTTTTTCACTACTGGGGATATTCATCTGTATGGTCGGAATGATATTGTGAAGTCTGATCCCGTCATAATGCTAAAGTCAGTCAAACATGAGCGAGCAAGAAAAAAAAAAAAAAAGAGCCTGACAAACGATGATGTTTTAATTAAGCAGACACATGCACGTCTATGAAGTGGGAAAATCATTTGCCTATTATTTACAGCGTATGATTGTTTCACCTATAAAGCTGGTTTCCTAAAGATGTCAGTAGGTCGGATTTCTGAGAGACAAATGAATACAAAACATGGTTCATTTTAAATCCAATGACTCCTAAGCAGGGTGCGATTTGTGAAAACAGCAGAGGGGGGAATTAAATCCCCTATTTCAATACCATGGGTATAGTGCCACGCGAATAGCAATGCCAAAACACTTATTTATGAACTTCAATATTCAATGGAAAATAATCTCAAAATGAAATAGCACAACATGGTGTCCACATAAAACACAGCGCTTTCAAGCCGGAGAGCGGAATTCATTTTGCACCGAAAACAAAATATGTTCACCCAGGAAACACTCGTTCCTTCCTCGGGAGTGTTTTAACCACGATCTATTTCCTAAACTTAACTATTACTTTTTGGTGCCTAAACTTAACCGTCATCAGCGCATGACGCTCATTTTTCCTGGCTAAATTCAACCACCACGGCCCCTGAAAGGACTGTCATCTGGAGGTGCCTGTAGCCGGCTCACAGTCACCTATTGGTGGCTAAACAACTGCTGCTGGTAGCTGCTCTGATTTTTATCATTCTGTGGCGCTATGCCTTCACTTTAGAGCACTTTACTTAGTTTAAAGTACTTATATTTTAGGTATATAATATTTGGTCTATTGGTGAAGTAGCATTGACGACTTTCAGGAGGGGGTACATTTTGTCCCCACTGGGGATAAGATAAAATAAAATAAACAGCAGAGGCAGGGATATGTAGACCAGAAAGGGGGTAATCCCATGCATCCCCCCCCCGGAAAAATCGCACCCTGCTCCTAAGCACAAAAAAATGCCTGCAAATTCATCTTATACTCTACTGAAGCGTACCATTTCTCTGAGTTGGGACTAAAATACAGAATGTTAACAGCCAGGATATTTCCAGTCCAGTCCACGGTCACTGGGCCTACAGTATACTGAGAATGCTAAAGCAACAATGTAGGAAATGTTATAAGATTGTTGAAGGCAAAGCCAATGCTAATTTCTTAAATGGTATGTGACTGGCTGTGGTTGGGTTACATTACTGTTCAGCTGCACCTAACTTTCCCAAACACGAAGGTCACATTTTTCTGATAGGTAAAATTGAAAACACTTCATGAAGTCATCTCATTAGCTGTATCTGAGCTGTGCAGTCAATTTGTTCAAGGAAAAATATTTGTTGCAACTCCAATGCACTGGAAAAGAAATTACTACTAATTTGCAAAACGTGTCTGTGCTTTTGAGGGCTACATGTGCGTAGCAAATAATCAATTTGTAGCAAACATTATTTAAATAAGCAGCTCACGAGTTTCTTCTGCAGTACGTTGCCCCAAGAAGATTTGGAGTTTCTTTGTACTCTTGGGAGGTAACAGTCATAAACAAAATTTAACCATGGAAATGACACTTGGTATTCTGCTCCACAGATGTTCATCTACAGCTGGGGGGAAAATATATAAGTTTACATGCAGACCACTCAGCCACTCAAGTGGATAAATATTACCCAGTCTAGTGTTACCCAGTTTTTTTATGCAAAGGTTATCCCACATTACAGTTTCTGCAATTTCCTTCATGCCGCTCTTATACACAGTAAATCCACTCATTGTTTACTTAAAGTTAAAAACTCAAAAAAGGGAAACCAGTGTGTCTCCATTCCACAAAACACCCAAATGCATGCTACAGTTCTCTTACACTGTGGGGTTGAAAATCAATGTTTCTGTTCCTTTCACCCTGGCACACGTCACACTCACGTTTATTAAAAGTAGGCTACCAGATTATACTGTGAATGCATACATATTTAATATGGGTGCATTCAGTGTGTGATGACCCTCTAGTGTCTGTGCCCTACTTGTTTTCCCCATTGTCTTATTAAATGGTGAGCAGTGTAACTGGACCCAGAGTGCCATGCACTGTTCACCCATTTTGTTTCATTGTCCTTCTGCTTTACAACATCCACATCCGTTTATGTACGCCACTGATTTCCATCATTGATTTTGTTCCAAGCATTAGGTCTTGTAAAGGAATATAATTTAAAAGAATTTTCCACATCTCTGTTTTTATTCTAAAGGCTTGTTCTGTTGTTTACAGGACAAGTGCCCTGAAATGTATTTTCTCATTCTGAAAGTTCCTGACATGGTCTAGAGTATAATTACAATTTAAGGGCAGTTCTAAGAAGTGTCTGTTCACTGTTAATGGCATATTACTATAATCCCTGTAACAGCATGCTACAGTAGGCTAGCAAATAAATAGTTGGTATACTACAGTTATCAATAAGCAATAAAATATGACCGTCTTCAGGATCCTTCACTTTGTTCTATGTAAGCCGCTACTGTATCTTTTCTTTATATTTTTAATAATGTATCAGTGATGAAGTATTTGAGTCCTGGACTCTGACTCAAGTCTCAATTCTCTGGACTTGTGACTCGACTTGGACTTGCGGACTGAGGACTTATGGACTTAGGATTTATGAAATTGGACTCGAAGCATTCATGAAATAGGACTCCGAAGTTAGCTGGAGTTTCTGACTACTTTTATGTGTAATAGGCACTGATTGAGTACTCGAATCCCAGACTTGAGTCGACAGACATTCTCTGGACCTGTGACTCGACTTGACGCAGGTAATCGTGACCAGATGTCTTCTTTGGTTACTCGAACTTGAACACTGGGGGCTCGAGACTTGACTCTGACTTGACAGTTGGCGATTTCTTTTTGTATTGTTACTTCTATGTTCTCCATGTGTGCAAAATATTCAAATAAGTATACTTGTATTATCTGCATTTACGAATAATTCTGTATTTTACCCAGGTAATTCATTTACATGTCCAATAGTCATTTCCCCACAGAAATCCATACTTTTGTATGATTTTTGATGAAATATACTGCATCTGTTGACGTTTCATGTGATTGGTCATTAAAAAAAAACACTGCTCTCTCATGTGAAGATGATCTTGTTGAAATAAATCTGCTACTGGAGTCAGTTGACAACCATCTGTGCGATATCAGTCAACTTGGATCATCACTGTTGGCTTTAGCGAAGCCAGATAACTCAAAAACACAGCCTGACTGTGACAGCCTGTCGGGCCTCTAGCGGTATCAGTCCCACACTCGTTGAGCTACACAACAATATGCCTAACAATGTATCAAACATAGCACAGATATTTTATTTACACTTACAGCTTTGTCTTTTCCCTCCGCCACCTGTTTTCCCCCCTCAACTTCTCTCAACAGATTGAGTAGTTTAAATATCTGCTCACCAGATGTTAAACTGGCGGCTAATTCAACTCTAAAAACAGAAACGTTCAAAACTGCAAACCTGTTGTCTCGGTAAGATAAAGTGTATTCCTCATGCACAGTTTGACACATTGGTTAATAGTAATTCATTTAAAACATTGGCCTCCGGCTGATACACTTAAATATGTAAATCTGTGCACGCATGAAAGTGTCCTTGTGGATGTATAAACACATGTAGCTATATCTCTACTAACCACTGTCTCTCGGTCTCAGACATGCCAACGCCTCCAGCCCTTTTAATGATTCTGCTGAGGTGATAAGTGCGATTTGTCATTTTACAGATGCAAGATTCTTCCCTAAAGCACTGCAAGAGTGCCTTCACTAGTTCTCACACAGACCATCTGAACACACACACACACACACACACACACACACACACACACACACACACACACACACACACACACACACACACACACACACACACACACACACACACACACACACACACACACACACACACACACACACACACACAATGAATTTTCTGATTCTGATTCTGATTCTGACACACACACACAACACGCATCTCCATCAACCCCAGCCTCCACGCATCGTGCCACGGGGAGGCTGGTTGGGTGTCTGGTATGTCCGTATGCAATCGCTCTCGCTCTCTCTAGGGCAACCATGACAAGAAAAGTCTGCTGCTTGTTAGATGGATGGCAGTGACCCTCAAGGAGGAGGCGGCAACTCGAGTAAAGAAAAATAGAGTGAAAAACTCGAGAATCCGCAAGAGAGAAATGAGCAGCGGAAAGAAGAGACATAAAAAACAGAATGCAGAACTGTCAAGAAAGATATAGGGGGACCAGGTTTGGCATTTTTAATCTGAGAATAAGATTGGGGAAATGGGAGAGAGGAGAGTAAGGAAATACACTACCATGCCTAATTTTATGGTGGTCCACCAATAAAAAAAAGTGGCTGACTTCAGCAAAATCCACCTACAATTGTTTTGAACTGCCTGAACTATGTCCATATACCTCTGCAGAACTTTGCATTTTGGTAAATTCTGACTGCATTCTGGAAATGAAGACATTGTTACCCATAATAATTTCAGATGTTACTTATTCCATTCCGTGATTTGACTGATACTTTAATATGCTTTTTTGTGTATGTGGACAGACGGCAGGAAGTACAGAAGCTAGTAGCCCACGCAAAGAGCACAAGATTAATATAAAAACAAAGATGATCCTCAACATCAGGTAAAAGAACATCCACACACACTTAATCACCAGGGAGAGGAGGGAAAGGATAGAAGAAAAGTGTAACACCTCCCGGGCGCGAGATGGAGAGAAAACAGGAGACCAGAAAGGAGAAAAGGAGAGGAGAGGGTAAGAAAAATGACAGCAGTGTGAAATGAGGTTCAGAGACAGCAGGAAACTGAACAAGACAAGATGAAGAAAAAAGGTGAGGAGAAGAAAGGTGAGAAAATAAAGAGATTGAGAAGGAGTATTGAGAGGCAAGGATGGAGAGAGTGACTAAGAAGAGCAGGAATTTGAAGGTCAAAAAAAAAGAAAAAAAAAGACATGTAACCAATTCTTGTTTTTTCCAATACCGCTGCTAAAACAATACTTTTAAATAGGTGCTGGTGCCTTAACAGTGCCTAATCCGATACTTAAAAAAAAAAAGAAAAAACAAATACATTAAATAACGGCTTGTTTATTGCTAAGGCCATATGGTCTAAACTAAATGATTCATTAAAAAATGTAATAAGTTATTTCAACAGTAAATTACAGTTAAAGGAAAAAAACAAACACTAGATGGAAAAAGGGGATTTTACAATAACTTTGAATTACCAGTTTCAAGTAAACGCACAAACGCACCATCTGTTGTTTACCCAACAACAGCAGCTGCACACTGTTATAAGTCCCAGTGTTGGAATCCCCTACAGTGAAATACAGCCAGACTTTACACCATTTAGCTGTCAGCACATTAATCGTGTTTAAGCCAGTAGGCTAACGTTACCTGCTGCCAAGTGTAATATAAACTTGCGTCCCATGCAGCGATGCTTCCGTTACATCTACGTCCGTTTTGGAGCATCAGAGAGCAGTATAGGCATTTAAGTGGCACCGAAATGAGGCACCAAAATCTGTGTTGCTATTCATTTTGGTGGTTACCTAATGTTTTGGCACCCAACACTACTTGCAATATTTTTTTAAACTGTTCTTTTGGGAACAGAGCTTCCTGGCTTCACACTACAGCATAATCCAAAAAAAAAAACTGTAGAGAAAGCAATGTGTGCTATAGATCTTTTTCACGGCATAGTGGCATGTCATAGTAGTAAAAGCACAGGTGTATCCAAAACCATTACTGATGGCTGCATTGCTCTGATCTGGCACTTTGATCAATAGCCACACTGATTATTAATAAGGTATATACAGTATATCATTAACAGACAGCCATTAAAAACTGGCCAGAAGCTGTGCTTCTTTAATAATGTGCAAGACACAGAATGGAACAGGGGAGAAAGAAAGGGAGGAGCATTTCGGGAACAGCCAGGGAGCCATTACATGTTCTTGTCAAGAGAGTCTGACTTTAGGTAATGAGATGCGGTATATCACAGCAAACACAAGCACGCTAAGCAAAGGGTCACACCAAGTCCCATACACAGAAACTCAAAAAAAAAAAAACGTCACTGACTGAGTTGCCACGGTAAATGAAGCTGTCGGTGTCCCGGACACCAACGAACCATGAACGGTAAAACAACAGTCTGCTTAGATGAGGATTCCAAAACTGAAGGGGTTAGAAGGCTCCTGAGCAAGCAGCGAAAACAAGAGGATACTCCTCTGGGAGAGGCAGAGAAGAGAGAGGCAGAGAGAGAGATGAGGAGGTAGACTGGGGACAAATTACAGAGAGGAAAGAAATAAATGAGAAAAAAGGATGGAGAAAAGGTATGACAGAGTTGAGGAAGAAAGTCAGGAAGGGGAGAAGAAAAAAGACTAGGTTGACCAGCAAAAAGACAGGGAAGGAAGAGAAGAAAGGGTTGTTTTGAAGATGACAACTCCCTAGCCTGTTTTTTTTTTTGTTTTTTTGGGGGGGGGACAGTCCCAAGTGTACAAGGACTCCTAGGGAGGCTTCAGAAAAAGATATTGTACGGTGTTTCCACATGGGAGGCTGTAAAAGGGCACAACTGCCATAAAGTGACAGAGGAGACAAGGTGGAAGATAAAAAATGAAAAGTGAGGGAGTGGGGGGGTGGCTGAGAAGAGTTAACTTTGATAAAAAATTACGGAGGCAAGATCTCCTCAAGGATAATGTGTCCATCTCTGTTAAATGATTTCGGTCATTTCTTTGGAATGAGATTCATCTCACAAACCACATGTGGCTTCTTCCTCTTCTGCTCTACTCATTTGCTCTCAATAACCCCAAAGCTAATCAATACTCTCCTCGCTCTGCATTTCATATTTTATTTAAAGCTTGTCACATTTGTAGACATCAACTGTAGGCGCTGCTGTTGCTGCGTGACTGCTTATTCTTCAGCTTTGTTCCATTTCTCATTTGTCACCTTAAATGTTCAGTATATCCAGTCGCGCTTCCGTTTATTCCTGATAAGGCGGTTTGTTTTATTTTGCAACTTTATATTGCCTAATTTTGGCATGTTAGTTGTTGCACTCGTTCAGCTAGCAACATACTGTTAGGAATAGCTGTTACTGCTGTAATTGGGCAATTAGAGATGTGTTATTTTCCATTGTATCTATTTTATAGTGCTAAGCTGCATTTGTTTATCAGTTTCTCTCATCACCACCATCCTCTAACGTGGCCCTGCTTTCACTCTCCACTGCCTTTAATAGAGATAGTTTTGGTGAGTGGAGTCTATTTCTCTCTTTCTATTCCTCTATGGCTGTCACCGTCTTCTCCTTTTCTGGCATTTCAATACACATATTTTCTATGTGTATATCTTCTCATTTCCATCTCTTTTACACTCAATCATTCCCTCTCTATTTCTTCCCTTTCCCAACCTCTACATCCCCTGTGACAGAGCAAACCCTTTAATAATATACAAGCTCCTCCGTCTCTCCTGGCAGTGGCGGCAGATTCCTACAGGATTCAATCATGGCCGCACTAATGAGATTAGCATGGCTAATGCACACGGCTCTCCCTCCCTCCTTACCGCCTTACCTCCATCCCAACAGGCGCTCCACGCGGCACGAGGGTACCCAGGATGTGTGGATCGATTGCAGGGTGGCTGAACTGTAGCCTCCCTGGGTCCACCTGGACCTCGCCACAGGGGGACCGAGGAGAAGGGAACATCCCAGGTGAAGGGGCAGCATGTGAGCTAGCCAAGCAAGCTGAGCTTTCTGATGAAATTATGACGTGTGTGTGTGTGTGTGTGTGTGTGTGTGTGTGTGTGTGTGTGTGTGTGTGTGTGTGTGTGTGTGTGTGTGTGTGTGTGTGTGTGTGTGTGTGTGTGTGTGTGTGTGTGTGTGTGTGTGTGTGTGTGTGTGAAAGATGCATGGGGAGTATTTGGCAGCCTTTCACAGCCTCTTTCTGTGTTCAAAAAGCCATGGTTGAACCGGGCACTCCAGACTGTTAGAATGGGGAGGAAGAGTGGGGAGGGGAGAAACAATTGGATGGATTGAGGGATGCAGGGATGAAGAGGTGATGAAACAGATTAGTGCAACCTCCTGGGGGCTTATCGTTGAGCTTGCCTATGCGAATCCCGGACACCACAATTCTCCAAACTGTTTTTTTTAAAGCAGAGGCACACACAAAATTGGCGGTTTATGCTTTAAGCAACTGCTTTTATTCAGCGTGACTTGCAACAATTGCAACAGTAGATTATCTTAAAAGTGATGCATCGCCATCATTAGAAGCAGCCGATGATAAATGCAGGAGTCTAACCAATACACACACACACATATATATGGACTAACACAGATATTCAAAAGGCAGAGAGAGCAAGTTCTGTCCAGCTTTTATCCTGTGTCCTTAAGTTTTATTGAAATCTAAAGCGTATTCCAATGAAGTGGATGCAATCCTTCACTGCTTTGATTGATTTCTTAGTCAAATTAGCTGATTTGTTAATCTATCAGTGAACTGAAGATGCATTACCCGAAAGTCTAAGACTTCCATTCAACTTAAAGGAATATCACTCAAAGATCCTTCAGATATGTTATGCCACTCAAAAAAAAAGGTTCCTACTGCTATTAGTATCATTTAACTTGAGTCAAACAGTGGTACTTAAGGACTCATGAATCTACATTTGGGTGAGTTAAGATGCACGTACTCAAAATGTTAGTCTTGCATTGCCAGGCCTTCCTCCACAGCGCTGCGGAGGAAGGTAGACCACACAGCATTCCGGGATGGAAGAAAAAAAACGTGCTCTGGTTTATTAGCATTTCTTTAAAGCAATCACAATCGTCTTGGCCGGCGCTAAGCACTGGACGCAATAACAGTGCGTCTGCAAAATGGCCTCGGGAAGGAACTTGTTTTGGTAAAACACGTTCGTTCAGAAGTTGTTTTAGTCGTGCGACAGAAAACTCAGACTGGACAGATAGTCTAGCTGCCTGTCTGGATTGATCTGAGGAGCGGTTAACCATAGTCCTCATAAATCCACCGGACTTTAGAATGGCAACACAAAGAAAGAGGAAGTTGACGAACATCCGGCTGAAAATATGGTACATCCCGTGGATCTTCCGGCGGCAACGGAGCGATCCACTAAATAAATCGTCGACTATATAGACTACTCAGAATGAGGCCAAATGACAAATGGAAAAGTAGAAAAAACGAAAAGCGACTGCTTAACAAAGTGCATTTGTACACACACTCAAAGTCATTTCTCCCCAAATACAGCGGAGAAGTCAGACTGAGCTATCACCATGGTGATCAGGAAGATGTGAAGTGAACAGCAAGGCTTTGAGAGGTGATCTTGACTCCACACACACACACACACACACACACACACACACACACACACACACACACTCTCTTTTACACATGCTATACTATAATCACAGTACTCTCACACCAACACAGACTACCCTAAAGTACTCTCTCATACAAAACAGTCCCCATAAACCGTCACTTTTTCTCGCTCTCAAACACCAATACACTGAGAATACCAAGGACATTTTCTCTAAACACACACACACACACACACACACACACACACATATTCAGACTTTCACACCAAAGCCACCTTGGGACCACCCATGGACAGACCTTGACATGAACATACTTCACCACGAAAATCCACTGTTTAGCCTACAGTCTGGACAGTATCGACAGACAGACAGACAGACAGACAGACAGACGGACGGACGGACGGACTGACAGACGGATGTGTTGTGCTGCTCAAGGGTGAACACTGAGTAAACTAACCTCTGGCTCCGGGAGGATAAACTTAATCAAGTCACGTCAGGATCACACCAGACGCTGCATACTAAAAAGATGGGGCAGATCTCACTTGTCTTCCCTGCAGCTCACAAATGCCTGAGGTGGGCAGTGGGGGCGTTTTCATATCCTTTACTTAAGTAGAAGTACTAAGACCACACTGTAAAAAAAATACTCTATACTCAAATAATACTAAACTAATACTTTACAAGTAAAAGTCCTGCATTGAAAAGGTTCCTTAAGTTAAAGTATCATCAGAACAATGTACTTAAAAAGTATTAAAAGTGAAAGTGGAAACGATCCAAACAGTTCTGTGTTTAATCGGCTAATCGTTTCACCTGGACTTGTAGGTTATATTGTTGGGTAGTTTACTTTGTGATAAAAAAACATTTTATTTCATAAACGACAGGTTTTGTGTGCAAAAAATCTTAATTTGTAAAGTAACTAGTAATTTCACCTGTCAACTTAATGTAGTGGAGTAAAAAGTACAATATTTATGTCTGGAATGTAGTGAAGTAGAAGTAGAAAGTGCCATGAAAAGAAAAGACACAAGTAAAGTACCTCAAATTTGTACTTAAGTACAGTACTTAAAGAAATGCACTTAGTTCCATTCCACCACTGGAGGTGCGTGACTTTATTAACCATTTCTGAAGGAGGAAAATTGACTGATTTAGTTTTTTATATAAATCAATTTCTCCACAAGAAATTTCAGAGAATGTATTGCCTGCACCAGATGTCTGTGACATAAAGTAGTCTCATCCAAGTTAATGACAGTAAATCTTGGCCTTCATCAGGATAATGACCAACATTATAATGGTACATGTTATAAAATTCATAAGATACATTAAACACCCAAATGCCTCATGTGCTTTATCCAAAATGACTCTCTGGTGTATGATGATAGTTAGTACCAACAAGCTGAAGACGCATCTTAATGAATTGTACTGCTATAGAATCACAGACATTAAAAATATTTTTAGAAAATCACATTTCAGTATGTTTTACCACTTAAACCGGGTGTCACAAATCAGCACAACTCAAAACAGATTGATTTATAAATGTAATTCAGTTGTAGATCAAAAATTGTTGCATACAGAGGTGCAGTAAATGTAGAGATACAATGGGATGTGTATGTACAGTAAGCTGCATGCAGCAAATTATGCAGAAGTTTTAAAAACATTAAAATCGATTCATATGTTTCCAAGCAAGCTGGTATAAGCTCCACCGCTGGCTTCATTACAGTCCCTAGCTGAAAGGTGCTATGATTTCAGTTCTGCAGAGCGCATAATTTAACACAGAGAATACAATGGAAAAAAATAAATACAGGCTCCCCATTTAAAAAAAATAAAAAAATCGGCAGGACAATACTCTAGTCTTTTCAAAGTGCGCTGCTCAGCCAACATAACAACCCGGGAAGGTTTTAGTCACAGCACAACATTTCTAAGAGACAGAGCTGCTCAGGATGAAAAATCTCATTGACCGGGATGAAACCCCAACGAATGGAGTTTAAAGCGTTTTATAGCCGAATGGCAAGCACAGCTCTGTGCAACAACGAGAGAGTAGCTAGTATTGTAAAGCCCTCTAGTACTAAAGTAAATGTTAAAAGATGTCAAAAGATTTAAGTGATTCCTTTCAAATTTAAGTCAAGATTGAACTACTCATTCATGGCTTTCTGGGAAATCTGAGCTCATATGTTGTAATGTGCACTGATTTTCAACCCTTGAAAGTTACTGTTTTTGTCCCCAAACATGTAAAAAAAAAAAAATCATCCATTTTTGTAGACAGCAACAGCAGTTGAATGCCTATTACATTAGGAAGGTACCCATTAAAAGTCCCACTTAAAAAGTAGGCTCCTGTTCAGGCTTTTAGAGTAAAGTAATGTAGCTCTGATGGCCCAAGGCCTCACAAGTTAAAAAGAGCCAGCAATGATAATATGGTACACAGTTTCACCCCATTCTGTTAAATACACACCATTGTCATCATTCATTTATTGTGCAGTCAGCCACATGCCAAACAATTCAGGCAAACAAAAGTGCACAGTACATTGTTTAAATTCATAATCTACATGTTGATTTCCTTTTGGCTTTAGATGTGGTTTTCCCCTTGTGTGTAATTTGGTTTGGCCAAGCCAGTATATATGTTGAGTTCATATCCTGTTTTGTTGCTATTTTTGAGTAAAGTTATATTCTGTTGACCTCTTTTATAGGTCTAGATATTAAGTTCTTGGTTTGTATCATTTTGTATCTTTTGGGTGAATTAAAAACCCTCTTTTTCGACAAAAACTCCTCTTCTCCTCACTGCTTGGACCCTGTCAGTGATCATCATTCTCAAGTTACAACCAGTGCCTAGCCATTTCTGCAAACTGAAATTCCAACCATGAACCTCACATGA
Organism: Perca schrenkii; assembly: GCA_025617405.1. Classification (NCBI taxonomy): domain Eukaryota; kingdom Metazoa; phylum Chordata; class Actinopteri; order Perciformes; family Percidae; genus Perca; species Perca schrenkii. The sequence goes on from CM046788.1 coordinate 35,905,344, forward strand.
ATTAGTGTTTTTGCATCAACAGAAAATGAGAAAATGATTAAGCACAAGATTCATTCAAACCAGCCATACTGCAGGTGCTTACTGCATAAACCTTGAGATCATTGTACTTTCTGGGAAAACCAATGAAGCAGATGATCGGTATCAAGTGATCAACAAAGAGAGTTTAAATGTGCAGCTGGCCATGTTGGTATGAAAAAACATCATTCTAAGTACTTAAGCTGCAGATATCCTCAACTTCGATGCATGTTTGATCAGGTTTAGGTTCCTTATTAAACTTCTGCTGGTTGCTGCCATGTCCTCAACAAAAAGTGATACACATTTCAGTGTTTTGAGGAGACTTGAAATGTATCTCAGAGCAACACAGTCGCAAGCCATCTCGATCCATTACCACCAAAACAGAAGAAAAAAAAAAATATATACACATACATACAAGTTTGGACACACCTTCTCATTCAATGTGTTTCTTTATTTCCATGACTATTTACATTGTAGATTCTCACTGAAGGCATCAAAACTATGAATGAACACATATGGAATTATGTACTTAACAAAAAAGTGTGAAATAACTGAAAACATGTCTTATATTTTAGATTCTTCAAAGTAGCCACCCTTTGCTTTTTTTGATAACTCTGCAAACCCTTGGTGTTCTCTCAATGAGCTTCAATGGAATGGAAATGGTTTTCACTTCACAGGTGTGCTTTGTCAGGGTTAATTAGTAGAATTATTTTCCTTATTAATAAAAAAGCAAATGGTGGCTACTTTGAAGAATCTAAAATATAAGACATGTTTTCAGTTATTTCAGATGTTGTTTATTCATAGTTTTGATGCCTTCAGTGAGAATCTACAATGTAAATAGTCATGAAAACAAAAAGGAAACGCATTGAATGAGAAGGTGTGTCCAAACTTTTGGCCTGGCAGAATAGATCTCTGGTTAAAATAGAGTCTTACACACCAAAAACTGCTCATATAAATGTTTTCTCTCTCAAAAGGGTCTTTGAAATGACCATTATGAGCCTAAAGGAGTGTGTGGGTGGATGGATTGAGTGTTAACTGTTTGTATTATCTGGTTTCACTTTTAACTCAATTTGAGCAATTTAAACTGCAATTTGGCATTTACCGTTTAACTCCAAACTTTGCTGATGGTCTTTACTTTCATTGTTTTTTTTTAAACAACAACAAAAACTTTCATGGTGAATAATAACATTTCAAATTCAAAGTCCATCACCATGTGCAGACAGAGGAGGCAACTGGTATTGGGGTCATCTGTGGTTAGGTTTATCACCAAAAGGTGAAAGAACAAGTGTTGGGCCTTGGGCAAGATAAGATATATGGTATGCACATGTTCTCACATTGTGAAAAACTTTGTAAAAATGATTTGTGCAAATCGGTGTGTCAAATATTCATGCTTATGCCAATCACCTTGCGGTTTGAAAAGCTAAAGAAAATGGATGCTTTGTCAGGCTGCTCAGCATGTTACAAATATTGGCTGAAACAATAACACAGCTATAAGCTAATTTAAAATGTTAAAATGGATAGATCAAATGTGTTGTCAAAGTGGATGGGATATTAATGTCAGTGTGTAATTTTGAGGTGATTATTATGTATAGAAATACACTTGAAATAATTAGAATCCTTGTGCAATGATTTTGGCTTGTGTTGGAGTTAAGTGCTAATCAGTAACTCCAAAAAGATAGTTAAGGATAGTGCAACTTAATGACAAACCAACAAATCCAGCCCAGTTTCCCCCTTGCAGAACTAGGACAGGGCCCACATTTGCGATGAAGTATATTAACCCAGTAACGTCTTCAAAACAAGAACACTTTCAGCTGTACAGCAGGATACCAAAAGTGGGACAAAATCGCAGAGGTTGCGCAACCAAAACTAAAATAACTACAGTATATGGGTTGATGCAAAAACATGATACAGGCATTGCTGTAGTTTCCTGTAAATGTTAGCAGATTTCATCATCATGCATCATGAAAGCACATAACTTCAACTTGAGCCAAAGCCGTCCATCCGTTGCCAACAACATGACAGATCCAGGAAATATATCACGCCTAATAAGTCTTCCCCAGCTTCTTCTCCCTAAACACAGTCCAGCACACCTTCCCAAAATCTCATGCTAGTCATGTATATGGATTAGCACCTGCTGCTATGGCAACAGACACCCCGCTTTGCCAGCCAGGCTAGTTTGGCCAGAATTGGTCATAAGAAAACCTTCACATACTGCTGCTTTCCCCACTGAAATGCCACTGGGTAATATCAAGTGCTCTTTGTGAAAAGAGCTTCAGTGGGCGAGCCGTCAGCTAAGGCTTGCTGGTCTGTCAAACCCAACCCAAAGCACTGGACTTATTAGAAACTCCCATGGCTCAGTAGAATTGAATACAAGTCAAAATGACAGCTGATCTACACTAGAATGTATGGAGTTTTCATTTTGCAGAGAACGATGCAACTGACTCACTCACCTCTACTTTAGTAGATTAACTGAACTCCAAAGAGAGGGAGGGTAGGAGGTCCAGCTCGTTGGAGGACGGGCTGGGTAGAGCGTCGGCTGAGCCTCCTGGGTCTGGATGGTTCTTCGGATGGATCAAGAAATTGTCCTTTTTAATGATGAGTCTTCAGCTATATCAAATGTTAAAAATGGCGGTGTAGTCGGTGGTCTACACGGTGTGTGTTGTGGTCCAATTGGATCGGATTTGTCTTTGTCCACTCAGGCAGGGAAACAGATGTTATCCCAGCAAATGGTTCTTTCCTCACAGGCCAAAGCAAGAACTCTCAGAGCTAAAGGAGAGAAGGAGAAAAGAGACGGGAAGGAGGTTACACTTGAGTCGGAGAAACATGCAGGGAGAGAGAGACAGTAAGGGTGGAAGCTGGAGATAAAGATCAAATCAATGGAAAGCGTAAATTAACCAGACAGCCTTGATTAGGTGTGCATACCAAATGCCCTTTTCCTGATTGAAAAATTGTGTTTGGTCAAAGGCTACCTAATATTTATTAGCAAAAAATTCAATATCAGATTATAAGCAGATCGTGTCTGATTATATATGCAGGTACAGTATCTGTGTTTGACCGATAAACAGACGGAGAAGACAACTTCACCTTCGATATAAGTTCAAAGTCTCCATTTTAAGCAGAAACAAAGATGAGACTCCCCTCATTTAATATATTATGTTCACCAACATAGGCAGCTTTTTTAACTATTGACAGTAAAAAAGAAGCACTAATATTATAATAATATAATAACCAAATAAGAAAAAAAATCTCAATAAGTGGACATGACAAGTGTCCCCAACCCTACTCCAACCCCTAACCCTAACACACTGAACAACAGGTAGACTAGGATTACAGTCAACACCCTCAGATAATGTAGCCTATGTACACAAGCAATTCTTGCAACTACACCAAAACATAAAAAGGACATCCATTGAAATAGGTTTCCCTTGCACATTTGTATCTGCAATTTGTGGAAACACCAAATTTGGCTGAGATGTTGGTCGAAGGACAGTCTCTAAAAAAGCAACTGGTCCAGATGGAACTGCAACTGCTGATCTGTTGAGATGCACAAATGATAACTATAATCAGCCCTTCTTATTTCAAATTTACTCCCACCTTTTAGCCCAAAGACCTGAGGAACATATCTCAATTCACAGGCAACAATGGAACAAAGGAAGAAAGGGATAACCACCGGCTCATTTCACACAAACACACCCCACACACAAACATTTGCTGTGCAAGAAAGAAAGTACTTGGCCCACTCAAATGTCAGAGCACACTGACACGGGTCAGCTCCAACTCATCTAACATTAAAGGGGCGGGGCCACTGCAGCATTTGAGAGATATTAAGTGGTATCAAAAAAGAACGGAGCAGACTATTTTTTCACCCATCTCCATGTAAATCTTAAAGGTTAGATGAGAGAGGGTCGCAGGAAGCGTGCATCTGGGAAAAAAAAAAAAGAGATAGGAAGGGATAAAAGGGTGATCAACTTGGCGGAAGGAAAGATTAATAAAGTTAGAAACAGAAGGGTAACTGACTATAACCTCACGAAAAGGGTGGTCTTGAGTGTATGTGTGGAGGTGGCAGGGCGGAAGGGGGCAAATAAAAATAAAATGTGTAAAGTGAGGAAGAGAAAAATCTGACTTAATGTCCTTGGTTTAACTGAAAACACGGAATAAATGTGCTTTGAATAAAAAGGAACTGAACAAACATCAAGGCCCAGGCTCTGGACGAAGTGTAATAAACGGAGGGGGATTTAAAGAAGCCAATAATAAGTGAGAGAAGATATAGAAGAGACAGACAGTGAAGATTCACGGCAAAATAAATGGGTGAAAATTATGTTTTGATCCACTGATGTGCCCAACAGTAAGTTTAAGGCCATAATCTATCAACGGACAGAGCAGGAAATGATGATATAAAGACCAGTAAGGGAGGGTGGACAGTGAAGGACATGAGGGGAAAAAAGTAAATGGAGTCCTGGGATGAATGAAGAGAATTTAGAAGTGAGGGCAGCCTGTTAGGCTGACTAAAATGAAGATGGATCCACATAGAGAGCTATTAAATAATTCACCAACAAGAGATGAGGCATTAAGCCCACATGTGTGCAACATAAGGATGGTCTGTGAAAAATCCAAATGACAGCAACAAGGAGGAGTGGAAGTTGTTGTGAGCTGCACCCGGAGAATGAGAGCGGATTATTGTTTGATTACAATTGAAATTCAGTTTTTATACAATTGTTCCAAAGTCCCTGCTGGTTTCCGTATGCTCTTTTTAACTGTCAGCAAAATCAGATCAAAGCAAATCACTGGCTTTTTTAACACATTCGTAATTGGCGGTTACGTGGCTCAGAGTGGTAGCATCTAAACTTCTAAAACCTGATAGTTAACTAGCATTATGCAAGTTGAATCCTCATGGACTTGGTGACACATAGCCTGTGAGACAAAGGGGGAAAATCCCTTTGGTCCAATTACCCAATCTTGACATATTTTTTCCCGGTGAAGTGTGGAAATGTTTTGCTGGGTGCATTAATCTGTGAAATATGGTTACCTTGGGAATTCATAGTAATCTGACTACAGTATGTGCTCCCTATCATAATGAAAACAAACATTTGAAATTTCAATCTGAAAGATTTCATACACAATAACATGTTAAAGACGTTTTAACATTTTTCAATATATCTCATGATGTATTTATTTTTTGACTATGAATTTTTTGTTGTTTAGCAGTAAACACCAACAATCTACATGTTTAATTACTGGCTGCACAAAGCTTGTGTTGTATTTCCGTATAGTATAATATAATTTTGTATAATTCCTGAGATCTGGGAACACAGGGGACATCGCGACAACGTCCAACGCAGCAAGACAAACAAGCAGTCTGAAAAATGTAGCAAGAATTTTAACCAAATTAAGAAAAACTGGCAAAAGAAAATATAGTCATTTCAATGTCCACACATTATTTTAATGTGAATACATCATACAGCTGGTGGTGCTAATTGGTTTATGTCACATTACATTTTTCCTTGTTTTATATAAAGTTAATGTTCTCTGTGCATTGTCCCGGTTCAATTAAAGAAACATCCATACATCTGTGTTAGGCCATAACTTAAATAATGCTGAGAGGCCTAAATGTACTTTTATTTATCAAGTAACAATGGGCTGGAGTGGGTAAACCCAGCCCGATCTGCCGGCAATTTGATTTCGGCCTGCAGCTCAGGCTGGAAACCTGTACGTTTATCTATCCTGCGTCTGTTGCAATTTTGCAGGGACCAATCACAAACTGGCTTATCCACCTGGCGCGCTATTGGCCGGTTTAACACGATGACGATAGAGAAGCGACCTTCTTGTTTACATTCAACATAGCAGCCACCGAAGCGCAGCAACCCGTCGATGCCACCATGGTTGATGCCGCTGTCGCTGCTACATCACTCGGATCGTTGGTCTCATTGGTTGAAGGACTATCCAATTGCGTACAGAGTCATTTGAACTATGCCCGTTGACCACGCCTCTTGTGCGGTAGAAAATACAGAGCAGACTCCCCAGACTGATGTTCAATATTAAAAGCTTGAGCTTGGTCTGGTGATAGCCAGACTAACAATGGGCCAAATAAAGTTTATGTCCGCTCACACTCTCTGTTGCGCACTGGGGAGTTTAGTATCAAGGCTGTGTGATGTGTATAAAGTATAAATTGAAGGAAAGAGATCAGTCTTATGTGATTTGTGAACAAGCATGTGATCTCAAAATAAAACAGAATAATGGGAGACCTTGTCCTTACTTAATCTTCTGCTGTGAATATTAATGGGGAGAATTGTACTCCACACGCTCCTAACCTCTCATTCAACGGTAAAAAACTTTGTGTGTGCACAACTACAGCAAGTCAAAGTTCTTTACATAATTGATGTTTATAATGGACTCTGTTGGTAATAATCTAACATTTAACCCTCATGTTCAAAATACGTTTGGGCTGATCCAACTACTCAGGTTTCTGCCCCCATCAAAGATCTCAGCAGTTAACTCAGTGAGTAGTTGATTTGTCTATGTTGACGACGATTCATTTAAAAAGGTCCCATGGCATGAACATTTCACTTTATGAGGTTTTTTAACATTAATATGAGTTCCCCCAGCCTGTCTATGGTCCCCCAGTGGCTAGAAATGGTGATAGGTGTAAACCGAGCCCTGGATTTCCTGCTCTACCTTTGAGAAAAGGAAAGCTCAGATGGGCCGTTTTGGAATCTGCTTGTTATGAGGTCATAACAAGCAAGGTTACCTCCCCTTTCTCTGCTTTGGCCGCCCAGAGAATTTGGCCAACCCATGAAAGAGAGACATCATGGCTTTCAAACGAGAAAAGTGGCAGTTGGTCAAGGCCACACCCCCACCCTCCACCTTGCCCCTCCCACTCTCCTCAATAGCTTCAGACACAGAAATGGCACATACTAAGGAAAGCTCATTGTGGGACCGGCTCTAGTAGCTGTAGTTCTGCACCAAGGCTGAATTTCGGGAAAGAGACTTCAGATACAGTATTAGGGGACCACTAAGGTCTATAGAAAAGCATCCAAAAAGCACCATGTCATGGGACCTTTAAGGGATTGCTGCGGTGCCACCGGAAGGTCCGCGGGATGTCCCTGACCTTCTGCTATCTTTGTGTTGGCATTCTCAACTCCGGTGGACAGGTGAGGACTATGGTTGACTGCTCCTCAGATCTCTGCAGGGTAAATCCAGACAGCTAGCTAGACTATCTGTCCAATCGGAGTTTTCTGTTGAACGACTAAATCAACTTTTTAACGAACACATGTTCCACCAATACAGGTTCCTTCCCAAAGCTATTTTGCAGAGGCACCGTTATTAGCACCGAACAAGCCAATTGTAATTGGTCTAAAGAATTTCCAATAAACCAGAGAACGTTATTCTCTCATCCTGGAGTGCTGTGTGACCTAGCCAGACTAGTACAAGGTTAATATACCCACTAAGAATATTGTCCAAAACTACAAATACAAGAGCCAGGCACTGTAGTAGTAAACCAGAATGATCCACTCCCATCTCCCTTGAGTTAATTTAGTGGAGAGAATAAAATGAAACCTGCTATAGAGTGAAGGAAGCTGGAGGAGGAGAAGAGGAAGAGGGACGGAGTAAGGAAGACTGAGAGAGCCGAAAAAAGCTGGTAGGGTAGAGATTTGGCAACGAGTGGAGGAGGTAGACGGACTGTGAAAAATGTGGCAGAGGAAGAGGACAAACGCACACTTTAATGCACACAAATACAGCATGGGCTCGCACGCAAATGCAGGTAGGGAAGGAGAATGACAGCATTAACAGAAAAGAAGCGATGCTTTGAGGACGAGGAGAAGAGCTAAGCTTTAAAAGGTGAAGGAGGATCAAACGCAGATCCACACAGAAGGGAGCTCGGTGGGGAGGGTTGAGTGGGTGACTGCATGTATCCCATTAGTATGTTGTCCTTGGCAACCATAAAGTCTCTTTTCTCTCCCTTTTCTACTTTTTCTCCATAGCGTACTGCAAGACAAATCATATCTCTTTAATGCACATCATAACTGCCTTCTGCTCCTCCCCGCTGCCCCGGACTCTCTCTCCCTCTTTCATCTACGCCCGAGTCGTGCAGCTTTTCTTCACTGTTCTCGTCTCTCGTCTCAAGACTCTTTCCTCCTAATGACCATTTCTTCTTGTTTTTCTCTGCTCCTGCACCCTCTCCTCCCCATCCTGTTTCACTCGTTTTTTCTGACTTAAAAAGAAAAGAAAAGAAAAAAAGTTCACTCTCTTCTCTTTCCCCCGCTTATACCATCCAATGTCCTGTTGTCTTTGTTTGAGTGGGTGTGTGGATGACATTCGGATGACTGCCACGCAGCAAGAACCCACTGTTACTGCCACTACCCACAGTGCACCACTCTAACCCGCCTGTTGAAATTCCTTTAGCTCGACAGCCCCATGCTTGCCGATTGGTTTATCATTTGGGACAACACATGTTACCGAGAGCATACACAAATTCAGGCGCAACATACCCTGGTCTTTTTTTCTTAACACCCAAATCGATGACAAACTTGATTACAGACAAACACACGTGCTTACACAAACATCACGGGGGAAAATCTGCTCTGGAAAAGTCGATTAAACATGTTCTCCTCTGAGAAAGACACTTAATCTAGGCAATGGCTCCAGTGGAAATGTTCGCTTGCCATTTGTGAATGAGCAAGCATGCTTAGTCAGCCCTGTCTGAATAAATATAAGCTGAATCACAACTCATATGCAATGTAAGACCATTCCTAAATTCACATCATCTGCAGCGCTACAGCAGCATCCATCCATCCAATAAACAGCAAACAAATTCTGTCATGGCCCGACGCTGTCCACAACACCGGCTGTCCTTCCAGCAGAACAGCTCTAAGAGCTTTAAGAACTAATATCAGAAAAATAATTAGTCTGTTCAATGGACAAAAATAATGGGTAAATTAGAAGCAAGCAGGGTGAAATAGGTGTTTTTTACAGAGAAAAAAAATACTCTCAGATGACAGTGGCACATTTTTTTTTATAAAATGCTGACTTCAAGCTTTAATTTAAAAGTTGTCACATCCATACTGGCAGAAAATAGTCCACCAATTTCAGAACAATGCAGAAGGACAATTGTCCTTAAAGGGGTGATAGAATGATTATATAGAGTATTTCACACTGTTCCTTATGGTCTCCTAATGGGATATGTAACATTTGTTGGGCTGAAAATGGTTTGGTTGATATTTTATTGGCCCTTATGCATCCCTGTGTTTTGGCTCTATTTGAAACAAGAGCTTTTCTTCCAAATATGGTATGCTCGTGAATATTTAGATGAACTGCGCGCTGATTGGTTGAGCGAATTGCCATAGGCAGACCTTAGAGATGCGCGCTGATTGGTTGAGCGAATCCCCAATACACAACCATTAGAGAAGCGACAGAATCTCATATTCCAGACACTGCAATGTTTCATTACCAAATTCACTTCTGAGACTTTTTTTTATGTGAGAAATCAACTATATAAAGCTCAAATATGGGCCGTTTTACGAAAATTGATGGCTAATTGCAAATATGGTAAGACTGTGTGTCGGACTTCAGCGGCGGTGCTGCTGCCTCGCCGCACGGCCTGCCTTCCTTCACAGACCCCCGGCCTGCTGTGAGCTCCGTTAGGCTGGCAGCCCTGACAGAGCTCCAGGGCCTGCAGCTCCCCTCTTCCTGCTAGCTAAATGGCCCGTTGTGTGAGAGTGAGAGCGCGGTCAGAGAGCTTGTTACACCAGCAATCTCTTACCACATGTTACACACAATGTCACGCCACTTAGCTATACAACATCTAAATGTCTTATAAAGCTTACAACGGTGTCCGATTTCAAGTTAATATTTGTGAAGCTTAGCTAGGTGTTTCGTTAGCTGCGACTGTCCCTTCAATCCTATCTATGTGTAGCTACAAATCACGGCTAGTTAGCTTCATTTTTGGTCGTAATTCGAGTATATTTACAGTTAGAATTTCGTCACGCCACTTACACATCTAACTAAATGTCTTATAAAGCTAACTACGATGTCCGATTTCAAGTTAATGAATATTTGTGAACAGTGGGGGATTTGTTAGCTATGACTGTCCCCTTCAATCCTAGCTATGTGTAGCTAGCTACAAATCACGGATAGTTAGCTTCATTTTTGGCGTAATTTCTGTATATTTAGAGTTTGAATTTCATCACGCCACTTATACAAGATCTCCCTAAAGGTCTTATAAAGCTAACAACGGTGTCCGATTTCAAGTTAATATTTGTGAAGTTTAGCTAGGTGTTTCGTTAGCTGCGACTGTCCCTTCAATCCCATCTATGCGTAGCTACAAATCACGGCTAGTTAGCTTCATTTTTGGTCGTAATTCGAGTATATTTACAGTTAGAATTTCGTCACGCCACTTACACATCTAACTAAATGTCTTATAAAGCTAACTACGATGTCCGATTTCAAGTTAATGAATATTTGTGAACAGTGGGGGATTTGTTAGCTATGACTGTCCCTTCAATCCTAGCTGTGTGTAGCTACAAATCACGGCTAGTTAGCTTCATTTTTGGTCGTAATTCGAGTATATTTAGCTACAGTTTTTAATTACATTTCATCACGCCACTTACACATCTAAATAAATGTCTTATAAAGCTAACTACGATGTCCGATTTCAAGTTAATGAATATTTGTGAATTTCAGAGGAATTCTAGGAGCTAGCTCTCATTGTTAGAGCTACATCCAGCCGCAGGCTCTATCAATGAGACTCGCGGACAAGCGGCGTTTATTTCCCCAATTGTTTGTTTAAATAACTCAACACATTATAATTACACACATTAAAATATTAACTGGAACCTGTGGTAACAGATTGCTGGTGCAACAAGCTCGCTGACCGTGCTCTCACTCACACACACCGGGCATTTAGCTAGCAGGAAGAGGGGAGCTGGCCTGCAGGCCCTGGAGCTCTGTCAGAGCACCAGCGTGTAGTAATCCATTATCCAAAGCTGGTGACTTTGCGCAGTGATGGAGTGCTGTCGGCTGCAAGCCGTAACGGAGCTCCAAGTTCCTCAGAGCAGGCCGGGGTGTGTGAAGGAAGGCCGGTCGGGCGGCGAGGCAACAACACAGGCAGCACCGGTGCTGAACTCCGACACACAGTCGGACAACATTTGCAATTAACCATCCATTTTCATAAAACGGCCCATATTTGAGCTTTACATAGTTGATTTCTCGCATAAAAAAGTTTCAGAAGTGAATTTTGTAATGGAATAGCAGAGATCTGCGTGACCTAGCTAGATTCAGAAGACTACCTGATCTCAGGTCAGTTGTGTAGCCTATGTAAATGTTGGGGCGTGACTGTTCTCTTAAGGTTCCGGATTTTGAGCTGCCTACGCAGGCAACTCAGCTTTGTTGGGATTCGCCCGTTTTCAGTGGCAGTTTCAAAATATGAGATTTTCATAGCAAAGGGGTGTCAATGGGACTTTGAGCTTCTATGTATGTCCTATTTACCCACCGAACTGTCGTTATTCAACTATGACAGGGTAAAATCGGTTTTGCATTCTATCACCCCTTTAACAAGTTAACCAATGAGCCTTTTAAGGACAAACAGTGAAGCAGTCTTTACTGGCCTTCACTTCAACTCAATGTATTTTGTTTGCTGACCAGACTGAGGGTAAAAAGCCCCTGATACAAGCAGTAAGGGGGTGTCGGGGAAGTGTCTGGGCAGCAAATACAGTTGCTAGCATCATAAACAGCAATAGTCAAGTTAGGTTATGAAATGCACCGACCAATCAGGTGACGACTGTTCACATGACAGTTAAATGTAGCTGTCTTTACAGTTAAATTTAGCTGAGAAAAGGTGACTGTGAGCGGAGAAAAGGGCACCGTGAGTTACGGTCATTTCAGCAGCCGTTACAGTTAAGTTTAGCCAACAAAAAGGTGACTGTTCTGCAGCAACGGCACCACAATGACTAGTTAAGATTAGAAAAAAGATTTTGGGAAAGGCCTGTGTTTTAGGACCCTCTCTTAACTTTACTAGTTGTTGAAAATCTTAAACTCCTTCTTCAATAGGAGGTGCAGGGCCATTCAAAGAGTCTTTGTTTCTAATAGTTTCCTAAGAATGGAAGAAAGATCTACATGAATGCAGTTATCTTGAGCACTGAGCATTTATTCCGGTGGATCAATTGTCTTTAAGTCATTAATTGAGCACTGAAAACATCACTGTGTATGATAACTGTCCTTTATCTGAGTTGTTTCGACATTGCAAATTAAAAGCACATGCGTTAATGTTGCATTATGAGCCTTGTATTATCGTAACGGCCCCTGGGTTCTGCCACTGGAGCGCATCTTAGGATCATTAAGCCACTGTTGATTGTGTTTGGAAAAGAGGGAATAATTATCATTTGTGGATTAAACACAGAAATGGCAATGCCTACCACACCATATTCATAGAACTACTCCCTTGGTGCCATTGAAATTTCCCAAGTACACATATTCATTTGTCTACTGCACCCAGGCTCATCATATATCCCCTGATAGAATTTGCACAGCACATCTAAATGAGCCAAGTCGCCTCGCATCAACCCCTTCCCCTTCCGCCGCGCCACCCCCTCCATAAAAAACAAACTTCAACCCAACGCCATTAACCACCACACCATCACTGCCTATTTAGCTCTGGCTCATAATCATGCTGTCGGATCAGCCGCCGACGGCCAGTTTTGATAGTGATTAAGGAACAAATAGAAACCCTGGAGAAGATGGTGGGAGATTTGTGCCCCTGTATAGACGGAGAGATGGAGTAGAGAGCGAGGCTGAGGAGGCTGGCAGGGGTGAGGGGAAGGCACACGCACAGCCATCAAAACAGATGACTCAACAGTATAAAAAGAAGGATTTAATGCATCCAACGCACCCCTAATGTTGAGAAAGATGTAAAGTGGGAGGGAAGCATGCAAGGAGAAGAATGAGGTTTTATTCTGAGCCTGTTTGGTAATGCATTTTGGAACAGAACAAGAGAACGAGACAGAGCCTATGTGCAAGACAGGGATTAAAAAAATACAGTACAAAAGCAAAGACAGGACAGGCCTCTCGCATATTTCTAACCATCCATTTCACTTTGAACCAGTCATTTTTCTCCCCTCTTCGCTTCCCTGTTGATGTTTGCCTCCTCTTTCTATTACCTCAAAAGGAATAAGGTCCCAACTCATGAAACCAAGGAGATTACCAGCATGCTCGCTGTGAATTCACCACCACTTCTCACTCCACTTGGCTTGCTCCTATTGTCGCTCCATTTCATTCCTCCTTGTTTTCCATCTACAGCTTTTCCCTTCTCTTTCTTGCTCTCTTTTAAGCTATGTTGGTGGAAAGCCAGTCTCCGTTCAAAGATTCAAAAAAAATTGCCTCAGCCACAAGACGGTCAACATACTATAAAATTCACCAGTCTTCTCTCCACTTCTTGTTCTTCTCTTTCGTTTCCATATACTGTAGAATCTCACTCAATAAAGCAATTAACACTTTGCTGCATACAATCATACATCTCTGATGTCATTAAGAAACCCTGTTTCTACCTCTAGCACCTTGAGAGCTAGAAATCATAAAATGTTGAAATCCCAACTAAATCAATCCCAAGAGAAAAACTGGATTAACAAGACCCTGCCAGAGTTCTGTGATTAAATGAGGTTTGTTTGAGTGTTCGCTCGCATTGATCCAAACTGACCATCGGGAGGTTATGACCCATCCTTAATTGATCCTGACAATGCACTATGTTTAATCAATGGCTGAGATCAATCTGACAGTGGCGAACAATAGTTGGGCATGTGTGACTGTGACTTACCATTGTTTATTTTAGCTAATATGCAGAGGTGTCAAGTAACGAAGTACGAATACTTCGTTACCTTACTTAAGTAGAAATTTTGGGTATCTATACTTTACTGGAGTAATTATTTTACAGCATACTTTTTACTTCTACTCCTTACTTTTTCACGCAATTATCTGTACTTTCTACTCCTTACATTTTAAAAATAGCTTCGTTACTCATATTTCAGTTCGGCTTGTTTTCATTCCAGCTCGTCAGTCATCATTCAAAAAAAACACACAAAAAAACCTATCCAGATCGCTCCATCCGGAGAGAGTGAATTTGATTGTGGTTGGATGATAAGTATAAACATAGCTATTCCGACACCCTATTGGTTTGTACGCGATCCATCGCACCTGCACAGATCCGGTGCTAATACGCCACTGGTGCCTTAACGACCGTTATCTACCGGACTGAATAGCAACACGGATTTCGGTGCCTAATTTCGGTGCCACTTAAATGCCTGCGCGATGCTCCGAAAACGGACGTTAGAGGGAACTGAACATCGCCGCACGGGACGCTAGACAACACTACAGTTGGAAGCAGGTTAGCCTAGCGTTAGCTTGAAGATGGAGTAAACACGGTAAAATGCTGAGAGCTAAACGGTGTAAAAGTGTGTCTGTATTTCACTGGAGAGGAGTCTAACACCAGACTGTAGCTGCCGTTGTCTGAAAAACACAGAAGAGATGTAGCCTACGTGTCACCTTTTTCAGCCCTTCTGAGTTTGCAGGTATGATTTTAATAACATTAATAACATTATTATAGTCATATGATTTTGTCCCCGCGTTTTAGAGTTAAGCTGTTGTCCTTAATGGCATTTCCCCCCCTTACATCAGGGGTCTTGTACGTTTTTTAAGCCAAGGACCCCTTAACTTAAAGTGAGATGTAGCAGGGACACCCTACTTATTGTATGAAATTAAGTTGCATATTAAACTGGGCCTACAATAACTGTTAGGGTAACCTAAAGCCTTCTTACATACCTTTTTTTCATAAGCTATTAAAATATTAATTGGCATGATTTTATAAATCATATTTTAATGTTACATATGTGGCACAGTAAATCTAAGATTAACTGTATCTGTGGGCTGATATCTTAGTGACTACCTTACCTATAGGCCAGTAAGCCTATCATCAGTGGGAATTTATATTTGCTAATAATATGTTGGAATTATGTTAAGGCTGTTTTTATTTTTTTTAAAGACTCAAAAATGTACAATAATTTGGAGGCCCCTCTGCAATGACTCTGAGGACCCCATTGAAGATATCTGCCTTACATTACTTTTACTTTTATAATTTAAGTAGTTTTGAAACCAGTACTTTTACACTTTTACTTAAGTAAAAAGCTTGAGTTGATACTTCAACTTCTACAAAAGTATTTTCAAACCCTAGTATCTATACTTCTACTTGAGTAATGAATGTGAATACTTTTGACACCTCTGCTAATATGGTTGTGGTTAGTTCATGCAGCATATTCGTGGACAGCTTCAATAATGCGGTTTATGTTGGTCTACAGTGCAGTCAGTTTTAGTATTCTAGGTTTTATGTTAGCTAAGTCTTACCAAGATACTATCTTTTTACTCTAATACAGCACATTTTTAAATAAAAGTGTTTATTCAAATACTGGCATCTCTCAAACAATAGCAATTTTACTGACTGGGTTATTACTTTGTTATTACTTTTATTCTGCATATTCTAAGAAGGATCATTTGAGTTTACATCAAAAGCAGACAGCGTTCATTCAATTAAAATGGAAGCAGATTAGAAAACAGAGGTGTCCGACTAAAATATGGTAAAATATACAACACAGGGGAAATTAGAAATAAAGGACTGTCTATACAGTAATTATCCCTCATATGCACACACAAAGGACACTTTGACTTGAGGACACACCACTGGGCCTGCTCTACTACCTGAGCTACAGCAAACCCGAGAAATACAAGCCTATTTCAAATCAAGGCCGGATTCTGTGCAGTTGAGGACTTTACTCAAGTATTCATAGAGATGGGAAACAGACAAATGCCAATTATGGCAGACAAACAATTTTAAAAAGAACACCTGAAGGTTTTCAATAAAAAAAGTAAATTCATATAGACTTTACCTGATTTGAAAACATTTACTTTGTCTGGCATCTCTCTCACAGGCGTGTTTTGCAGTGTAGCCAGAGCATCATAAAAAAAGCAGACTTCTTCACTCTGTACAATTATTCAATCAATTCCTTCCTAAGCACTTGTTCATATCAGCACAGCTTTATTTTTTGTTTTCCTCCCCTGAGCAGCAACCTGCCACTGCCTTTATAGGGCTCTCAATTAGTCCCTGGTCCGCCACACTACGTTCCAGCGGTGAGTCTACAAAACATTACTAACCTCACCAAAACCTGGACAAAGCTAGACACAGTTTGTTCTCATTTACACAAATAAAGAACACTTCATGGACGTACACAACTCGCTCCAATTACCCCTCAAATGCATTAACCAAACACATGAAAAAAAAATACACACAGGAAACCCCCATGACTTGGTTCTGTCCCAAGATGTCAGTGATGACATCATCAATACCAGAAATACACCAGTAACTCTGAGTGGCTTTTCCCCAAACATTCCTGCATGGTGGACCAAACAAAGCAACAAAGAAAAGGTGAATATGAAGAAACAGACAATGAACTGTTCAAACTTGAAACTTAATAAATCTAACTTAAACTAAACTGTGGTTGTGGAATTGCTTTAAATTAAACCAGTGCTTGATGCAAGAATATAATAATTTGAACGCAAAAAAACTTGGGATAGTATATCCTGAAAGATTACCCAACCCAATGATAAAATGATAGCAAACTGAAATTGAATGCCATATGAAAACAACTGGAGCAATGTATAAAATGAATGTGGACAAATGTACACAAGCACCAAGGGACAAGAGGTGAGTGCAGGGAAGCTCACCCACTTTGTCATAAGGTGTCCTCGTCATGCTAGCTAGCAATACCATGCTAACATAACAATAGATGTTTAACTACTGTTATATGGTCTATACTAGAGATTGCGAGATGAAGTCTCATCTTGTCCAGCAAATTGCTTCGCAAAAGGGTTCATTTCTCGAGGCTTCATTTGCTCACAATACCACTGTTGGTCAAAGAGTGTAAAACAGATATAAATTTAGCACAAAAAGTAAGGACATTTGTTTTTGGTAGATTATTTCTCTGTGGTAACAATACTTTTTGTCAATAAATACTGTTGGAAAGCCTGTTTAGTTCCCTTCCAAATGGTGCCCGATTTGTAAGGAACATGCATTTGTGGGATGAGCAGCAGCGCTGAGTATGTACCCCCATGAAAAATTTGCCAAATCTTCTCTGCCAATGCCAAACAGCTTATTCTGCCATTGACTCATTTGGTGGATTGGATGATTCACGTTTGAAGAAACAAGACATATTGGCAATTTAACAATTTATTCATGACGCATGCCTTTGGTGTGGTAGACCCGGGTTTGATTCCTGCTGCGATACATCAACCAATGTGTCCCTGAGCAAGACACTTAACCCCTAGTTGCTCCAGAGGCGTGCGACCTCTGACATATGTAGCAATTGTAAGTCGCTTTGGATAAAAGCGTCAGCTAAATGACATGTAATGTAATGTAATGTAAAAAATCAACATAACTGTACAATAAATGGATAAGCTTGAGAGGAATGTGGCTATCAAATGTGTGTAAATCCATCCTTTTGGTCATGACATAATAGCAGGAGGGGTAGGCTATTCAGATGGGAGTAAATGTGCTTGTGTAGATCATGGATGTGTCATAAAACCGTGTGGATTTGAAACACTTCATAAACCAGTCACGTGGAAAGGACGGAAAGCAAGGTTTTGGATATTTTCAATGACATAATATCTCTAAAACGATAAAAGCCTCGATACGCTATTAACGGATTTCTCGACACATGCTCCGAAGCCTCGGCACAGAACGTAACATCACTAGTCAATAGGTTGAAAGACTTAAGGCAGTCATTTGTTTAGTATTAATGATGAACATGTAAACAGGACTAGCGAGCATAATTGCATCATTTTGTTTAATTATTTGCAGCTGTAGCTCTTAGCCCGTCAGAGCTCAGGCTCCCAGTCCACACATTAAAGAAATACGCTTCATAGCTTCAATTTAGCTTCAATTTAGCTTCAAAGATAGACTCAACTATGAACTGACTCCTGTTCAGTGCTTGACATAACTGTAACATAGATGTTTTATCTCAAATAACAAAGTGAATTAGTGTCTTCCTCAAATATTGAACTACTTCTTTAACTTACTGCAGAGGACAAAAGTGAACAGGTAAACGGGACTCTTTCTTTTTGGTTCATAGAGGTAAGAAAGTATGACAATAACTTTCTTACCTTCAAGGAAACTGCCTACACAGGCACTGCATACACACATTAACCTAGAGGTGTGCCAAACAGGCATAATGAGTATGTACTTTGCATTTCGCTGCTGGGGACTAATCAAACATGGTGGAGAGCAGACTCTAAAATTCGCCCCAAAATTTACTTACTTTTAATTGCTCTCATATATGCAATTAATTAGTCTCTGCAAGTGGATGCTGGATCAGATTTTGCTCAGAGTTGACGGCATCAAGGTTACCTTTGGGCATGTTCACTGTAAAGTATTTTGGGTGGAAGTTTCCATCAAAGGGGTTTGCCAATTAAATGTATATGCATGCTTGCTCTCAGTCACACACACACACACACACACACAAACCTAATATAAAGACTGAAGCCACACAACATGGATTAATGAAGAATGAACCAAATGGGGTACATTATTATAAGCGGGAAACGATAAAATAAAATGGATTTCTGCAAATGACAAATAAGTCACTTTATATCACAGCATGTTTTGTGTCTTCACTAATTGAGCTAAAATAGATGGATACATGGCTTTTTTTCTGTTTTATTAGTCTTGTAGTTGTTTTCTTTTTCTCGTAAATCACCATTGCATGGTTGCTAGCCAATTAGGGCTGCTGCCTGGGGTGGGAGTTGGCATGGAAACCCTTCACGACAGGCCAAGGTGTCAGTAGGGGGCAGGATATGGTGGGCGATCAGAATACAAATACTGCAGCGTACGAAGACAACAACAAAAACATCAACCTAAACAGAGTCAAAAAGCATATGGCAGCCCTTGCAGCGCGGTGTAGGTGGGACACATACAGGAGCTCACGACAGACTTTGGAGGTGGAAGCAGAAGGAACTTAAAGACCCCTCCCTTTCCCTTTACCAACATACTACACAAATTAGTTTTTCAAGCAAAAGCGATGAGTGGTGAATTGATTTTATTATGGGATTTCAAAACATGATGTATTAGTTTAATATGAGACTTATGTCTGTAATTACATACTGTAGGTCACCAATCTGTTCTGGTCTCATCTATGTAAAAGGTTATTTGTTTCAATTAAAGGGCACTGTAACCTCTGCCAGTGACCTGCCAATACTGCAATTCTTGTTGCTGATAGAAGTCAGCTACCAATTTGAACTGAGGATTTTAAATCCCAGTTGTTCCAGAGTGCCCAGTAGGAAACAATGCACTACTGGAGTTGTTCTGGGCAGGTACCAGCTCTGATTGTGCAACTGCATTTACAGTGTATGTGAATGTGGAGCAGGTTTGATAGAAAAATGCAGTAAGATGTTAAGATACAAGATACTTGGCCTTTTTAAATATACAGTAGGCTATGTTTTTATTTAGTACTGAAACATTTAGGTCTTCAATTACAGGTGCAGTACAGCATAACAGTGAATGTAAAGATTTCCTGGATTTTGCTGAAAAAGAGCATGTACTGTAGGTCACCCAACCTCCCATGAATAAATACAGATTAAATAAAGGTAAGGCTATTATATCTGTAAAAGAAAAACCTTTCATACATTATGTATACAGATTTGAATGGATCTTGTAAATGTAAGAACATGTTTTGTATGGTCAAAACACTAAGCTCAGCAGCTTAGTTTAGCTTTTTAAAGTTTTGAAATATTACTCAATCTCCTTATATCTCGTATGTCTAATCCGTGCAAAAAATAAAGTGTACAGTGGATAATTAGCTGTTCTTCGGCGAGTAATGTGCCAGGCTATGGTTGCTTCCAACATATTAGTTAGCTTTAAAAGTGCTGGTAGTTGATTTTGTAACCGTTTGATAGGGCTGTTTCCCCCTGTTTCCACGCTTTGGAATATAGGTTTACATAACTGCTGACTCCAGCTTCTAATCTATCGTACTGTATAGATAGGAGAGTCGTATTCATTTTCTCATTGATCTCACCGGTAGAAAGCTAATAAGCATATACCATATTTTTAAGTCTAAATCATCTACAATGCTTTTGTTGAATGTATTCAGCCCCCTCTCTGCCTGCAGTGCTTATTGTGTGGGATAGATTAATCTATGGCATTTGGGATTGAAATACAATACCAATTATTTCCAGTTTCTTATGTGTACAGTTACATCTCCATGGACTATAAATGCACACACACACACACACACACTCACACACCTCTACCCATTGTCACCCCGGGCGTCATTTTCATACAGTTGTTTTGATGCATTCACAATGCTTCATTTGCATAATACTCATTTAAAAGAATGATTGTTTGCTGATTGGCCAGAGCACTCTTCCGCCTGTTTAATCATTCATCTGGATGACCTGCTCTTAATGGGGTTGGCTCACCCAATGATACGCTTAGCTGCTCGTAACGGCGGCCCACACCCGTTATCCAATCAGTAAACTGGTTGTGAGTCAGTTCCGCTATCTGGGGACATATGGAAGATGTGTTCCAATCACTTGAGCTATCATCACTCAGCATGAGGGATCTGTAACAGAAAGGTAGTGCAGCAAGTGGGCATTATCAGCCAGCAGCGGCAGGTTTTAGTTTACTTCTTCATTACGTCTTCCCAAATTCACTAAGGGATGCACATTTTCTTTCTTTCTCTCTCTCTCTTTCTCTCACACACACACACACACACACACACACACACACACACATTTAATATGATTTAAATCAGCAGATTAGTCAATATATAAGCTGCAGTTATATTATATTGCCTTTAGTTGTTTAGTGCAGGTAAAAATAGACTTTGTACAGTCGGTTATTTCAGCTATAAGCAATATCAGTCTGAAGATTCTTTCTTGCCTCACCATATATTCACATGAAACACATGTTATGAGTGTGACATTGGTTGCTGTGGCAACTTACATGGTAACCAGGCAGCTAATAAGACATAATTCTGTTTGCCTATGTTTATTTTTTCATATACTTTTATACTACTAGGAAAATGTTTCAGTTAGTGCAGCTGCGTCAATAGCCATTATACAAAAGTCATTACACCCCCGAAGGAGCTGTTTGCTGTGATTGTAGAGGGGCTCCATTACTGCCGACAGTTGTTATTTGTCACACCATTTTTACCCATAATCACAACGAATGATGCCTTGTTGGGGTTTATTGTTCGCTACTGACTGATTATTTAGCCATGTGTTCCTGAGGAGTCTGAAACATAATTCCTCTGTGTCAAATGAATCACTACTGAGATCTTTTGACAACCACATAATATATAATATGTTAAAAGACAAAGTCCCAGTTTATAGCCTTGTAATATTGACCAGGGTTACAAACTCCTTCTGCAGCTGTACCCCATCATACAGTGGATTTCATACAGTACCAGTTGGCGATGAAGAGAAGTTTAATTTAACCACTCTTGGCATACAACACCAGAAAGATTCAATTCCCCCCTCAGGTTTTTTAATATATATACTCACCTAAAGAATTATTAGGAACACCTGTTCAATTTCTCGTTAATGCAATTATTTAATCAACCAATCACACGGCAGCTGCTTCAATGCATGTAGTGGTGTTGTCCTGGTCAAGAAAATCTCCTGAACTCCAAACTGAATGTCAGAATGGGAAAGAAAGGTGATCTAAGCAACTTTGAGCGTGGCATGGTTGTTGGTGCCAGACGGACTGGTCTGAGTATTTCACAGTCTGTTCAGTTACTGGGATTTTCACGCACAACCATTTCTAGGGTTTACAAAGAATGGTCTGAAAAAGGACAAACATCCAGTATGCGGCAGTCCTGTGGGCAAAAATGCCTTGTTGATGCTAGAGGTCAGAGGAAAATGGGCCGAATGATTGAAGCTGATAGAAGATCAACTTTGACTCAAATAACCACTCGTTATGACCGAGGTATGCGGCAAAGAATTTGTGAAGCCACAACACGCAGAACGTTGAGGCGGATGGGCTACACCAGCAGAAGAACCCAACGGGTACCACTCATCTCCACTAAAAATAGGAAAACAAGGCTACAATTTGCACAAGCTCACCAAAATTGGACAGTTGAAGACTGGAAAAATGTTGCCTGGTACTGATGAGTCTCGATTTCTGTTGAGACATTCAGATGGTAGAGTCAGATTTGGCATCAGAGTAGCAACAGAATAAGAACATGGATCCATCATGCATTGTTACCACTGGGCAGGGTGATGGTGGTGGTGTAATGGTGTGGGGGATGCTATCCTATCAATATGGGCCAACATTTGTAAAGAATGCTTCCAGCACTGTGTTGAATCAATGCAACAAATAATTAAGGCAGTTCTGAAGGCTAAAGGGGGGGGGTGTCAAACACGGTATTGGTATGGTGTTCCTAATAATCCTTTAGGTGAGTATATTGATACATTACACTCAGATAGCGCCTTTAATATCACCCTGGACACCTCCAATTTTATATAAGAGTCAGTCAACTGGATTTGGATGGGTTCTGGGGATTGACAGAAACGTTCTGTATGGGGGGTGAAATTGGAGCCGTGCTATCATAAATGGGCTTAATCCACTCGTCCTCTTAGGTCAGCCACATAACGGACAGCCACATAACGGACAGATAGTAGTTCATGGTGGATTCACTTTTTTATGTTTCCTTCTTAACAAGTTGATTGATTCACACAAGATTTACCACTGAACTGCAGTGCAGCCGTTGCAATACTCCTATGGTTTAACTCTGCTTGGAGTTAATTATACTGTACTTAGTTCCTGGATTAATTTGACTTGTCTTGGTCATGCAGGAGCAACATAACTGCATCCTGTTTTACCCTGTTTCTGTTTATTGTTTTTGATTCAAAGTTATGCTGAAAATCAATGATGTAATGCTGCGGTAGCTACAGCTGCTGAGTTTATTTTATGACTTTAGAGTCAATCACAATGCACCTACATGTTGTGTATTATAGGTAATTGTTATGGTATTGTGTGTTCTTTTTTGCTGTTGCTCTTATATTGTTCTGTTTTTCTATGTTGCATTTGTTCACATTATGTTGTCATGAGCTGTGTTATGTTAATAGCTTTTTTTTGGACAATTTGTTTACAGTGAATCAAAAGGTTACACACTTGCTGAATTAATGTTAATACCACCAATAATTTGCTGTTCATGTGTAACAAGTGGTGCTTGCTGAGAGACGCATCTTACATGTGAATAAATTTCATTTAGAGGTACTTTTTCATAAAGAAAATGAGCATTTATAGCAAATGGTGATACATTAACTTCCCCTTAACAAACACATACGGGAACATTAGATGTTAAAGTTTACAATATAAAAATCGTCCACGCATAAAGAGCAGGTTGGAGTGATGGAGGGAGATGCAGGAACGCTGGCATGAGTGCATCTGTAGAGCTGTAACCCTGTATATCGATGAATATGATTTGATAGTCAGCCAATCAGAAGATGTATGAGCCACTAATGATGAAGCATAAATGAAAAAGCTAATAAGCTGATGCAAGTGAGACTGCCGCAATAATAATTTAAAGGGGTACTCAAAGCATCAGAGCCTGAGTTAGCCTGACTTTTCGTCTTTAATTAGACCTTCTAAGGGCCCTCTTCTTTCAATCTCCACACTTCCAGTTTGTGATGCAGGCGTTCTGTTGAAAAGTTTAAGACTCTAACCCATGCTGAGATAACCCTGATGACATCACTACAACATCATCATTGCTATTTTTTCAGCCTCATCAAAGCTCTGCGTAGAGCCACATGATACAGCTGCTTTTACACGCAGAGTGTAGTGAGAAGATAAAATTACCCCCAAAACGTATATACATTTTTGTTTCTAGAAATGCATGTATTCAATGTATTGACTACAACAGTTTATTTACTGAAAATGCCATCACGTAATGCAATAACAAAAATGAAAACTAAAGTTAAACTATTTTACCTCAGACTGTCAACAAATGGCTGCCATAATTAAATAGGTTGGATCTGTTTCAGAGGGACAAAAGGAAATTTGTACGTATTTTAGGAAAGCTGCAGGCTGTGACTGGTAAAACTGATTACTTTCCACTTTAGTTTGACTACTACTCCTGCGCGTCAGTATAAGATATTTGTTATTATCGATGGGTCATTGCAGAGCATGATAGCCCCTGTGCTGTGTAACAATGTATTGCATTACATTGCATCACACTGCTGGCCGCTCGCTCTGCAGAGCCACAGAGTCCTTGACGGCATGCTGGGTAAACACTGCTGTCACCCACCGAGTGTGGACTCTCGCCGGAGCAAACACACGTTACTACAAGACAGGGACAGTTAATCGGCGAATTTCTTCTCTGTTTGAGACTTTTCTGCCACACTGCATCACACTTGAAGAAAATGGAGGCAAGCAGTTAGTGTGAAGAAGGTGAGAGATCTGCCTTTGACCGTCACATAAATAGTACCATGAAAGCCCCCAAAATAACACAAAAGTATCAGTGAACCAACCGTTCTATTCTTGTATACTTCCTACCGCAGCATTTCTGTCCTGTGTTCCTACACACATACACACACATTCTCCGCTTACGTATAAAAAGAATTGTCTCACACACAAGGACAAACTGGCACACACACACACACACACACACACACACACACCTAGGGAGACAGAGGAGAGCGCCAAAGGAAAAGCCATTTGTTTTATGTGTGTCTCTTTCTTTGTCAGTGGCCACACATGGGTGGGTGTACTTGTGCTTATTGAAAGTCACTGTCATCAGCTAAATGTAAATCATATATACACATATGTGTCTATATGCATGTGTGCAGTACTGGGCCCCAGGGGAAAGTGTCAGCATGTGTGTGTGTGTGTGTGTGTGTGTGTGTGTGTGTGTGTGTGTGTGTGTGTGTATATGTGTGTGTATGTGTGTAGGGGCAGAGCATATGCTGACTCCATTATGTAGGCCTGCATGCATGAGGTGGTGACAAAGTATCAAGCGGTTGGAAGTGATGGCGTGCGTAGGGGTTTACAGAAGTGTGCTTTGAATGAGTTTTTTAGTCCCTGTGGAGTTAAAACACCTGTCCTTAGTCCTGAAGGTGCTGCAGCAGGAGACTCTTTAAACTGGACTGTCATGACAGCTCACTCTCTTGTTTCCCGGACTGTACTACTGTAATAAATCTGGGCAAGATGCACCCGAAAACTGAGCAGTTTTTGAGTATGTAGCGACTGAGGCTTGGAAAGCTGAATAGAAATTTAAATTAAAAGGGTGTATTCTTGGAAAACAGTATCCAACTTTCTTAAAGGAGTACTCCACTGCATATCTAGCTTTTGAGCATTAAAAACTCACGGCAACAAACATGGCAGAGAAGTAGACGATGCTGCAGGGGCAGTTTAAGAAGTTTTTACAGTCGTTTCTGTATAATTAGATGTATTTTTTTTGCTTTGACTGTCGGTTTCCATTGGAATCCATTGTAACTGCTGTGAATCTATGCCGACTACAGCTGCCATTGGGCATGTTTCTAGACTAAATGCATGCAAAACAGATCCATAGAGAGATAGAAACTTATTGCTCTACTTTGGGGTGTACTTTGGAGGGAAAAGTGTGTGTGTGTGTGTGTGTGTGTGTGTGTGTGTGTGTGTGTGTGTGTGTGTGTGTGAGTGTGAGTGTGTGTGTGTGTGTGAGAGAGGTAGTATAAATCACACGGGACAGAGACAGAGTGAGGACCACAGAGAAGTGGGAGTTGAGGTTGGAATTAAAAAAGAAAGAATGCAGTGTCCCTCCTTACCTTATGGTACAACACAGAGATTTAGGAGGATTATAGCAGCCACAAAAAACACACCAATGATGACACTGGCATTTATTGGTGCCCAAATGCGATTCATCACCTAAGCTGTGTACGCCTTCTCACCACATGACAGTTCACTGACCTTCGGCTAAACCAGAAAGACCCATCCAGCCACCGTAACAATCAGCCAACAACAGACAGTTTGTCCTCTCGGCCCTGGCATGACAAACATGCCAGGAGGCTGCAGCCAATGAGTCAACACACTGTGACCGACTAGACCGGTGGGCAATATGGACAACACTGGCACTGTTTGTAGTGGATCTTCCAACAGTTTCAAAACAGGCTCAGGGGTCAGGCGAGGTCTGTTACAGCAGCTCACAATAATGCAAATACATCTTAATTGAATCAAATGAATTATATATTTGTTGCAAAAATGCATCAGTACAGAATGTGTTCATCTAGTGATGGCTTTTAAAATAATTATGCTAAGCGTTAGTTCATGCAGGACAAGGAAGTCATACGCCTGCTAAATATATCATTTCTACAGAAACACACAGTGTTGCCACAGTTACTTTGAAAAAGTTTACATTTTACTTGATTTTAAAAGTAACAAAGTTAGATTACAAGTTACTTTATTAGTTACGTTCAGCAACTGCCGACAACACCCCTACAGCCTCAACATAAAAATGACAACCGGTTTACTGTGAGGCAGCTCGGCATTACCAGTAGTAGGGATTTTGTTTATTATGGCACGAAAAAGAGCGAGTCAGCCGTGTTTAAGGGCAGCATTTCCGCTACAACATAGGCCTAGGCTACTGCCCGACCAACTTCTTCAACTCTCCCCCACTTACTGGTTTTGCACCGAAGTCCAGCTTTTGTTGTTTGGGTGGTGGGGGACCTCCTGCTCTGCTTCGCACCACCTGCTGGGACTTTCTCTGTAAGTTTGACTGCAGCGCTGCGACTCCAAATGTTTCTTCAAATGTGTCCTAGTCGCCACCAGCACAGAGTAAACAACGAACCTTAATATTGCCGTCTTTAGCTGACACAAACTCTAAATAGTGACTGTATTTCCAGCTAGAAAACACGCATCTTTCTCCTCCCTCCGTTGTTGTTTACGTTTGTGTCGCTGCGTGGTACACGTGAACTGTCCACATGCTGAAAAAGTAATTTGTCGCATACGTGACTTCACTCCCCGAGACGCAAGAAGAAAACAAAAATATATATTTTTACTAAGGAAAATGACAAATAGTAACGCACAGTGACTTGGATAAGTAACTTTAATCTGATTACTGGTTTGGAAATAGTAACGCGTTAGATTACTCGTTACTGAAAAAAGTGCTAAGATTAGAGTGGCATCACTGGACACAGACGTGGCATCACTGGACACACATTAGTTGCAGCCATTCTCACATCAAGGTGGTCCTGTTAAATGTAGTCTCGCTTTGCCAGACCCTTCTCCAAAGCGCACTGAAGGCACGCGGCACCGGAGCAATCCTGGAAGTGGAACGTCAAGGATATAGACTATTTTAAAGGGCAACTATTATACAGCATTTTAAAAAAAAACACTTTAATTTTCTCATACTGCCCATTGGTGCTGCACCTGTATTCACCCTCTGTATGGGTGCTGAACCTGTATTCACCCTCTGTATGAGACGCTCTGTAGGAGCGCCTGTCTCTTTAATCCCTCCTCCAGAAAAAGCCCAGTCTGCTCTGATTGGCCAGCGCACTTCCTGGAATATCCGGAGCCTCCGCTCCGTGTTTCACTAATTGAAGCTGGAGCTACTGCAACGGAGTATATAGCAGGACTTTGTACCGCAGATAAGGCTTCTGAACCAAACACTACCCAATCTGAAATGTTTCAGCAGTAATGCGACCCGGAATTGGGGAGAATTTAACAACATTGGCCACATTTTTTACTGCCGTTAGCCATGTAGCTACTTTAGTTAGCAGTTGACACTAATAGAATATAGAAACAATTTATACAGTCAAAAATCACAAATAAAGGCTTTTAAACCAAATACTACTAACAGAAAATGTTTCAGGAGTGATGTGACCCGGAACTGGGGATAATTTAATGACACTGGCAGCCAAGGTGACATTGTTCACTGCAGTTAGCATGTAGTTACATGGGACAATGTTAACACCGCAGTAGCTTAAAAAAAATAAAAGACACTCCAGTCCTGCCAGATGACCAATCATAGTAGGCCGGCTTAGAGTTGCTTAAGACTTAGCTGAGAGTAGAAAGAACTGTTGAAACCGGAGTGTTCAGAATAGTTGGAAATCTGAACGTTTTAGCTCACAAGTACCCCTTTTCCACCAAGGCAGAGCTGGTGCTGGTTCGGAGCCAGAGCCTAGTTTCAAATCGGTTCTTTGTTTTTCGACCACCAAAGCACCAGCTCCGAACCAGTAAAAGTTGTTCTTAAGTAGCACCAAATCATTGCTGGGCCAGAAGTAAGAACCGCTTACGTCAGCGGCTGGGGCCGGGGTTACCGTGACCAACAAGACGAACAGAAACTTGTTACCGCCATTTTTGACAACAACAACAGCAGTGGTCAGAGGAGGAAACAAGCTGCTTTCTTGCACTATAAAGGCGAGCCGCGCGAACACGTTGGATCCGCCAAGTTTGGATGCCGATGTAGGTCCGCAAAGCCATGAACATCAATAGCAAAGCAACGTCCGCCATTGTTGATGGTGTGTTTGTGTAACGTTGCTGGGAAAGGTGAGACGTATACAGTGACATAAGATCTGGCTCTGTGCTGGCTCTTTAGCCTGTGGAAAAGCAGGCATAACTGTATATATTTGTTGCAATAAAGGGTTAAATCTATGACGAGTGTTCCTGACTGAAATATGCTTTATTAGCAAAGCTTTAATGTGATTACAGCAGGGCTGTGGTCAAGTCCACCTCTGTCGGGTCCAAGACAAGTCCAAGACCAGGACTACTTGAAACTGAGTTAAGACCGAGTCCAAAGAGGTTTGAGTCCAAGTCAAGACAGAGTCCAAACAAGAGACAGTCAAGACCGAGACAGAAAAAAAAAGAATACTCTTCAAGACCACTTACTTGACTGTTCATAATTTATGTGATGCAAGAGACAGTATGTCTTCTATTTTAAGATGATCATTTTGCTCTATTATTATTTGTAATGATAAAAAAAGCAAGTGCAGAGTACAACATGTAGGATCAAATTTGGCCATACTATTTTACTTTAAGTATAACAAAGTCACATAAGGCTGAAGTGCAACGTCACATTTTAGATGTTGAGTCTTTTTATTCTGGTGTAACGAGAACGTTCAGTTCAGTACAGTCAGAATAACAAGCAACACAGGTGTTACTAAGAAAACTGACATGTTCCCATTTTTGAACGTATTATTTGTCTTGAAGAATATATAGTACAAAGTGCTCGCTGACAAAATAAAAAACGATTGATGCCTGATGAGTGATGTATATGATGCAGCCAGGTGTATACCAGGCGACCAATGCCAATGCACGGTCTAGATGGATTTTGAATTAAACAAACACCTGATTCTGAACAGTGCGCTTCAACAATTCGTTTGTTTTGAGGGAGGAAGTAACTTTAGAAAAAAAGCATACGGTGCTAGACTCGGTCGAGACCAACTAAAAAATTTGTTGAGTCCAATGGCTGAGTCCGAGACAAGTTTGAGTCCAAATACCAACGAGTCCAAGACAAGTCCGAGGCAATAGAAAAATGTTGACTCAAGTACTACAGCTCTGATTTACAGAATATCTGTAATAGTGTATTGTAAATTACTTTTTAGACGCGACTAACTTATCAGACAATGTCATTTTTAAACCTTGTGTATTAATTAATTATATATTTTTTCTAAATATTCACACAGCTGGTTTATAGATTGTTATCGCTATATGGCCACACAAATGATCCTCAGTGGGTAACTCCTTTAAATGATAATGAATTATGAATGTTAATTTATCTGTTTTTTCTTTTCATTGTGTTTTATTTACTTACGTATTAACATGTGGGATAATGTGAGGTTCATCATTTCTGTAAAATATTTTCTACATCAGCTTATTGACTGTTGTAGATATTATTCCATATAACTGCATTAACTATTACTCAAAAAAATAATTGAATTTACTTCCTGATACGATGTGCTTGTCTCCCTAAACTTGAATTCCTCTATTGGTAAAACTGATGGTGGTGACTGGAAGAAAAGAACCACTGAATAAAAAAAATTGTAAATCGCCCTCATTAAAGTAAATAGAACGGTGATTTCAGTTGGTATTTAAATCCCATTGTCTGCTATCAGTGCTAGAGGTCCACACTCTGGCAACATTGCTCATATGAAATCAATAAATGTTTCTAAATGAAACAAGGTGTAACTTAAATTGGATTGATCTGAAGAAAGTTGGCAAGAACGGAAGTGAACTGCCCTGAAATGAACTGCGATGGCCAATGTTACTGTCACCGTTTACAGTGTGTCCACTGCAGAGAAGGGTAATATACTGCTGCCACTGTGAGGTCCTGTACTGCTGTCATCTCATAAATCACGTGTGTGTGTGTGTGTGCGTGTGTGTGTGTGTGTGTGTGTGTGTGTGTGTGTGTGTGTGTGTGTGCGTGCGTGCGTGCGTGTGTCCGTATGTGTGGACCAAGAGTTACTTGGTTAATGGATGATTTAGATGAAGATGGATTTAGGAAGACTGCTCAGATTGTAATGTGTATTAAACAAGGGTCCTTACAATTACATATAAACACATCTGTAGGTATGTGAAGACACCTTTGTTAATGGAAACACATAAAGTACCATTACCTTATAACTGTGAGGAGTTACTTTTAATCCATGAACAAATAAGTGTTGTCCTGTAAATGTCCATGTGATAAACTTTACACTAGCAAAACAACTCTCCCTGAAACAATGAATCATTGAACACAAAAGCACTGTGAATACTCCATTTCCCTTATAACTTCAAACACAACTCATCTTGTAGTATATCTTCAGTATGTAGAGAACCATTATCCCATTTTTCTTTCATAAATGTCATATATTATATATATTTTATGACAGCATAAACCCCCGCTGTTTTACTTTTATCCACTGTATTGCAGCTTATTTTGTCAAGTGGCATTTCACCGTGAGTTTTGTATTTTTCTTTTTAGAGACTGCCATTCACCTATTTGCTGGTTCTACACTGCAGCCCGTCAATATTTTTTTCCCAGAAGACTTTGCTGTCATCACATGTTCCAGTGACCCAGGTGTTTAGTATCAGGACATTTGGTTGTCAATGACTACTGTTCACTGGCTTCCTTTTGATGCGCGTATGGTCTTTGATGAAAAACTCAATAACTGAGATTGCACACATTGTAGAGTACAGATGTCAGGATTTCTCATGCCAGCAAGATGCATTTTTCAAATAGTTTATGAGATATGATTAAACTTTAAAATTGATGAAGTTGAGCAAAATTGTTTAAGCTCTGAGTGGTTTGATTCATGAAAACACCTGCTATCCTAATACTCAATAAACCAAGCAGCAGCCACTGACCCCGACTTTACTGCTGACTGTAAGGAAAGAAAAAGCATCACACAGGAGATGGATGTGTCTCAGAGATGGATGAACTTGTGGCAGTATCTTTATACACCTTGGTTACACAAGGTTGTAAACATTATTGCCCAATAGGAAGAGTGAGGTCAGTGCATCTGACAAGAGTTTAACAGAACACCAATAACTCTGTGGAGGCCACCATCAAGTCGATAAAAGTATTTGTTTTGGTCTGTTCCATTTTCTACAACTGCTTACTCTTCTATTGAATAAACTCATGACCTGAAGACCCGCTGGAGTTATAAATAAACTAGTATGAAAAGATTTTGTGTTCGTTATATAATTGTTATTAAAATTAAAAAGAAAATGCATTTACTCATGTTAAGGTACCCTACTCAAAGGGGCTGTACTCAACATTCAGAACAAGCAGCAAATAAATATTTGCTATGTAAAGATATAGTGGAGTAATGTATTTCAAAAAAATCAATCAAAAATCCCAAAATATGTTTTCTTACTGATCTCCAGTGGTATCTAGCACTACATACAGTTTGTTGGTTTTGAACCACTCAGTACAATGGTGAATGGAATTTAATTTGTGGTGCTCACAACATCTACTTCCAAAAACATTGTCCCCGACACGCTGGAGAACATACTGGGAACATTTATAATAGGTAGGCCTACTATTCATTCAGTAGAAGCTGGCGTTTTTTGTAATTTGGGATAATTTACCTTTTCACCTGTTCAAATCCACCTCAATTTGTTTGATTTTAGCCTATTTGTTGTAACCAAATGGAAAAGCATATACGAGAAGAACTGCAAGGCCAAAATGCCTGTATGTATGTGTGAAACTCAACATCTTGTAGTTTCTGGAAATGTGCTGTTTTAGTATGTATGTAAAACGCAACCCACACTACATCAGTTCAAACATAGATCAAAAACGTTTGTTTGGTCCTAAGTAATATTTGAATAACAATAACTAGAACATGCTTTATGCCACATATTGCAAAACACCACACATTCTACATCTCGTCAATAATATAATAATAACACACAGTTCCAGACCTCTAGGCATAACCTTATGGGAGCTGGGGAATGTTTAGTTTGTGGTGTCACTGGTGTCCTCAAACCTCTCCAAATGGCCAAACTATGCCAATATCTATAGCACACTAGAACTAGATAGGGCACTCGGATAGCATAGGCCTCCGCCAAGGCATCCCCTATCTTCAACTTTAACTTTTGTGTAAAAAAGCTATTTTCTCAAATAAACAGATTGACACTTATACCCATACAAATCATCCCAATGTCCCAACAGTCCTATTGTGTTTGATATAACATTGCATAGCCTAATGTCACAAGACAAAGGTTTCAACTCCAACCGAGGGGACTTTTAATGCTTAGCAACTAGTTTTCTTCTTCGAGCAAAGTCAAGAAATATCTCAGAGAATCACCAGAGCCGTAAAACTATCTTCCTCAGTGTCACAGCTTCCTTACATATAAGCATTGGGGCCCCACAGCAGCTCAAAGTAAGGTCTCTGCTGCATGAAGCAAATCTGAGAAAAACAAAGACTCAAATTTTTTTTTAAAAGGCTTTCATGGCAGGGCCAAAAAACCGAGTCTACTGCCAGACTGATGACACGTCCGATACTGGCAGCCAGATAAAAAATTGATAGGGCCGGAAAGAGATGGAAAATGCGAGAACAGAGGGTTGAAAAAACAAAGGAATAATCAAGGAGTGGTGTGATACAGAGGGGAGGAGGGCAGTGGGGAGCGAGGGACATGAAAAACTGAAGGGATAAACAAGGGGGTGAGGATCGAAGAGATGATGATTGGTGAGGACGGTGTAGCATTAGGCGTAAAAAGGGTGGCTGGATTATTGAGTTTTGTCAGGCAGACATGACCTGAGTGTCCAAACAAGACATGTAAATTTGTCTCTGAAGAAGTTTTTTTTTTTCCGCTCTCCTGCTCACAGTACAAAGCTGTGTGCATCTTTAGTAACAGGGAGAACAAGAGGTTTAAGGGAGCAAGGAGTGCTGGATGGTTCTTGTTGCTGTGCTACTCAAAGACGCAAGCAGCTAGGTAGCGTCATAGTGAGAGAAAAGGAAAGGTTAATGGTACTGGAAATAATAGAAATGGGCAAGAAAGAGTTTATATGTCAATCAGGAGATGAATGGAAGGTTTTATGGTCTCATCTGAGAGATCCATCTTCAGTAAGTAATGCTACGACAATGTATGTATGTATGAAGCCACAATCATGAGGCTCAAAATGTAGCTTGGAGGAAACAGACCTGTAACAAGCCTATCAATTTAAAGTGAAATAAAAAGTCATTTTCAAAGTAGTGTGATTGTATCTTTGTATATACTGTACTTAGCAGCAGTCTGTATTGGGATATGCAGCTGGATAAGAAAAGAAAAAAAAGCATCCAACTGCACACAAAATACTACTGGAATGCTATCGGCCTGCCAAAATCTGGAGGTGGTCTTGGCATTGTCATAGTTACCCAGTCAGGTGTAAGGTTTGGCTACATTCTTAAGAGAAAATATGTCACCTAACTTTATCTCGTCCTCTTCCTGCTGTCTCAAGCCAAATTGGCAAATCTTTAAAAACTAAGTCCTAACTTTAAAAGGGCCAGTTTAATTTTGTGCCTTCATGCAAACAGGAAGTCCTGCATGTGTGCCAGAGTGGCGTTAGTGCTTTTCAATGCTCCAATCAGACTTTCTCCAGGGTTCATATGTCCTGTAATCTGTTCAAAAGATATCTCCAAATCCAACTTTCTCCGTATCTCTTCCCACCTCCTCATAGTCTTCCTCTTCTTTGAACTTCTTGACATCTTCCTGCACCTTGTTGATGCATATTTTGTTTACCGTGCTAATCTAGCGTCTCATCGTCATTAAGCCAGAGTTGTGCTGATTATAATGGTGTCGTAATTAGCTGATTAGCAATAGAGAGAGCTTGTTAAGGATGCTAGCCAGACGAGAGGACACTTGATTAGATAATTATAATCGTGTGTGTGTTTGAATACTGATACAAGTTATAATGCCACTACAAGAATCTATTAACACTCTTAAGATGAAGCCATTATAGCGGTACAATTGCTGTTATGCCACTTTTTATTTTTTTATTTATTTTTTTATATTATGTTTAGTGTTTTTTTATGTTCTCGATTTCATTTGTCTAATTTATTTAACATATTTGTCTTCATTCTTTTTTTCCCCTTTTATATTTTAGGGTAAAAGGTTGTTTTTTTTCCGAGCTTGTTGAGTTTCTATTTTCGCACCCACACAGTTCCTTTGGTTTCTTGTGTCTCATTTTCAGTTCATCATTTGTTTGCACAAGAAAACTAAACTTAATCCCTAAAACATATCCATCCAAACACATTACGTATGTGGCCTAGAACTACATCAAATAAGGATGCATGCTTGCTGTGCGATTTCCCGGCAGAATTGTCTCCAGATTTGTTTCTTCTCTCTGTTAAGACTGCATCAACAAAACCTGAACCTACTGTATGGTTTACAGCAAGAACTGTCTTCCGCTCTAGGCTTATTATTGTAAAGATATGTAAGTAATCATTTTTGTGAAACTGGTGTCCATAGAATTACAAGGTGTTTAATTAACTATATATTTTAGCTATTAACTGCTAGAGTGTGGTTGATTCTGCTTC
The DNA here is from genome assembly GCA_025617405.1 of Perca schrenkii. Taxonomy (NCBI): domain Eukaryota; kingdom Metazoa; phylum Chordata; class Actinopteri; order Perciformes; family Percidae; genus Perca; species Perca schrenkii. The sequence continues at coordinate 35,940,360 of CM046788.1, forward strand.
ATATATTTCTTTTGAATTTACTGTATTTACAGTTAATTGTCTTTGAGTCTAACAAGTGTTGGCATTGGTGAAAGAATGTTGAAGGAGAAAGAATTTAGAAAGTAGATGCTGTCTGCTCTTGACCTTTCCTGCTCAGGGTAGTGTTAATCTTTATTACAGTTATTCAGTTTCTTTCTCTAATTTTTCTTATCCTTGTGCATACTTCCATTCCAGCAGCTGCGATGTAGAATGAAAAGGTTTAGATTTCCTTTTTTTTAAGAATGATTAAGTGACTTTTAAGAGAATATTCACCAAACATTTGTTATTTAAATTTACAGTAAAGGGCTTTCACACCCAGACAGGTGTTTTCAAATACCATGATTAGACCTCCATTCATGTGGAAATTGTCTTGAGCTGGAAATGACCTGATGTCACCAAACTCTATTTACCAATAAGAATAAAACAAGTAGAGGGAACTACAATAATCTAGATGGGAGAAAATGAACGTGCAAATTAATAGTAGATTTGTAGAAGACTGATGTTTGCGATATTTCTTTGCTAAATAAAACAGAACTGAGAGCTTGGTAACATTATGGTCAAGAGTCATATTCTGGTCAAAGTAGACACCAGATCAAAAGAATTTGTGTTTTGCCATTGTTTAAGTGGAGAAAATTAAGAGACATCCAGTCTTTGGTGTGAGATAAGCAATCAAGGAGGCGAGGACAGTTGATTGAGGTTATTGGGTTTGGCAGAGAAATATATTTGTGTGTTATCAGCATAACAGTGATATGAAACGTCTTGAAAGTGATTGAGCAAATGACCCAGAGGAAGCACTGACAATGAGAAGAGTACTAGTCCAAGGACCAGCACCTGAGGAACTCTGCACAGCAGGTGAGTTGAGGAGGTAGGATACATGATTGTATCCCAAAGACACACAATCTAAAACCTGTACGACATGAACCCTTGAAGAAGTGAAGAGGCTTCTCTCCCATTAGGTTGTACATTATTTGTGAAAGTCTCAAGCCTACCAGTTGGAATTTAAGTAATATCGTTCCTGTTGCTTTGGTCTCGGCTGAAAACCATTATTCATCCGCTGCAAGTAACAGCCATCAAGTTTTTTTCATCAGGAAACAAAAGGAGCAATTTCCATGAACCATAGCCTCCCACTCTGCATTCATAATGATGGATTATGGTATCAGATTGATGAGGATGGCTGTCTGAAGGGAATTTAGAGGCATTTCAAACTAAATGGGATCCTGTGAGCAGCTGACGGTGTTTTGATTTTGGAACAGACTGTTCGCCCAGATGCATTCTGGTGCCACTTTCTGTGTCCATTTAGGAGAGACGCCATGATAACCTCAATTGCTAATTTTGACTATTTGATGCCTGAAGTTGTAATATAGTGTATCCTATAGTTAACAAATATATATCACTGGGTTGCATCAATCTTCATTCAGTCATACTCCAGCACTGACAAGGCATTGTTAAGATAACTCTGTCTCTTTATCTTTGATTGCCATCTCTTTGATTGTTATATTTAAATTGTGATTTCCTATAGATCTTTACTAAGAAAATACAGATTTTTTTCAAATGAGCATATTATTCCTAATTTTATGCCACCACTCAATCACAACATCTCATAGTTAAAGAGAACAACTTGTTAGAACTTCTAGTAATGGATTATAAAGATGTGCCAATACCCTCTAAAAAGTTTTTTTTAAATGGTTACAAAACTTACAAAGACTTGAGTTGGAAATGGTATTTTTTAATTTAGATTTTCAAAAATATTTTTGTAATATTAATAGTTGTATTATTTGTTCAGTTTTGTCTTTATATAAAATAACCCAGAATAAATAAATAAATTACATTTGTTGAAAATCCTTGGGATAAAAAACTATTTTTTCCACACTCAGTTGATATGTTTCTTTATACTGCATTTAGTGTATCATGTGCTGTGTTTATTATGCATATACACATTAAGAATCATTTACCGGCAGAGATTCATCTATACTAGTCCAACCCACACACACATGTGCACACACACTGCCACATTACCCTGAGAGATGAAAAGCCAATATCACCCAGAGGGGATTCTTTGAACCCTGTGAAGCCCCCCAGAGCTGATGTGGAATCACTTCCACATCATGTTGTCCTGACCTCACCAATTAGCGAGAACATTTTAAAAATGACCTATCGGTGAGAGGATAGGGGAACGCAATCTTTCTGACTGGGACAATTAATTTCAGGGAGCACCCACTGGACCAGAGAAATGACCCTGAGATACAACCGCTCATACACATTATGGCTGTGCAGTAGGCCTATATACATACATGTTTACTCATAAAGTATGGCAATATGTTTAAAAAAAAACTTCAACCATTGTGCATGTGTAAACATCATCAGAGAAACTGGAACTTTACGTTACGCTGTTTTTAAGCCTCATGCAGCATGTATGCACACACACACACACACACACACACACACACACACACACAGCATGTATGCACACACACACACACACACACACACATACACACACACAGATATATAGAACTCCCCCTGCTGCAGGGGTTTGAATCTGAACACAGGCAAAAGAAAGAAAACAACACATCTATGTGAATCAGGATCTCAGTGCGTTGTTTCACTATTCATCGTGGGTCTACCTACCTTGCCACCTGACATTACCATGCATCTTGCGTGCCTACATCTGATAGATCTTAGGCTTAACCCAGAATTAAAATGCAGCCCTGCCATACCCCTCGAAATCCGACTGCTCTTTTTCTCCCCAAAACACACATTGCCATGCATATGGCTACTTCTCCCCTTGGCAGTAAACACTTTTTCTCACCATGCGTTGAGAAAGCAGCTTGCCTGATGGGTGGCTCCCTTCTGTGGAGATGAGTTACTCTGATTGCATTTTATGCATTTTTCTGCTGTAAAAAAGTTGGCCAACGGGCAAATAATTAACTCTTTGCTTGACATGACCCATGACATGGTGCTCTTTGGATTCTTTTAAATAGGCCTTAGTGGTCCCCTAATACTGTATCTGAAGTCTCTTTCCCGAAATTCAGCCTTGGTGCAGAATTACAGCCACTAGAGCCGGTCCCACAATGAGCTTTCCTTAGGATGTGCCATTTCTGTGTCTGTAGCTATTGAGGAGGAGAGGGGGGGGGCAAGGTGGAGGCTGGAGGTGTGGCCTTGACCTACTGCCACTTTGCTCGTTTGAAAGCCATGATGTCTCTCTCTCTCTCATGGGTGGGCCAAATTCTCTGGGCGGGCAAAGCAGAGAAAGGGGAGGTAACCTTGCTCCTTATGACCTCATAAGGAGAAGATTCCAGATTGGCCCATCTGAGCTTTCATTTTCTCAAAGGCAGAGCAGGATACCCAGGGCTCGATTTACACCAGGGCTCGGTTTACACCTATCGCCATTTCTAGCCACTGGGGGACCATAGGCAGGCTGGGGGAACTCATAATAATGTTAAAAAACCTCATAAAGTGAAATTGTCATGCCATGGGATCTTTAAAATGTAGACAGGCACTATTTAGACAGCATGAGTTATTTTCTTAGATACAATAAATTCCTTTTATACATGATTCCTATTTCCTGTATCCTAAAAATCATGGTTCCCATACAACGAACCTGCATTCTCCATTATGTTTGGAGGGCTCGTCTAAGGCTATATTTAGATGGAAACTATCTGAAGAGAAAACGCGAAAGTGGCGTTGCATTCTCACTTTTTATTCTGCGCTTATACGAGCGTTTTGGGGGGGAAATCTGCATGCATATGGTGACGCAAAAGTGTGTGAAATTCGATGTAGTATGCACACCGGGCGGCTAGGTGGTAGTGTGAAGCACTGCCATACAACACCACCAAGTCTGCGCGCCTGCATAGAACCTTCTCTCCCTAGTAGCCCCAAACCAAACCATGGCGAAGCGAATAACAAAAGCTGACAATTTTGTCTGGACAGACGAGGAGGTGGAGTTATTGCTCCAAACAATGCACACACACGGCAAACACACAGACACACGCAGCACACACACGCGGCACACACACATGGTGCGCACACACACACACACACGGCACACTCGCACAGTGCATTTTTACCCTTTAGACTGGAACTGGTGGAGCATTTTTAAGATTTCCATTCTGGGGGTTTCACTTTTTTTTTAAGCCCCAAAAACGCAGTCGCTATCTAAACAAAAGAAAAAATATTTTGTCGTTTTCACTTTCTTCAGATTGTTTCCATCTAAACATAGCCTAAGTCTTAACATGCAAACGATTGGGAAAAAAAACGTTCTAAATGTCCGAAAATGTTCTTACTTCCCAGTTAGAAAACTCAGTCCCCACAAAGATAGAAGTATAGGAAACACTCACACACATTCACACAACCAAGTCCATACTCACACATCCATACTACACAAACACCAAAAAACACACCTGCAACCGGCAACACACACAAAGAGGCGCACACACAAACACACAACTGCATACAGTACAAACCAAAGACAATTACAGAACCAAAGACAGTCAGAGTTCCAAACGCACAAATAAAAAAGACACGCATCACATCTGTGTGCAGTTTGAGTGAGAACAAACCCCCCTTTTTAAAAAAAGTGCTGGTTCTTGTGTTTTTAATGCAACTTATGAAAAGCAGCAGCAGCCAGCAGACAGACTTAAATATTTATTTGTGGGGTTTGGAGCCAGATGAGCTCTGACTGCATAAACAGATTAGCTGCCACTCTCTGCAAACATGATAATGTCCATATACTGTACATAAACACACACACACACACACACACACACTCCCTCTGCCCCCTTCCATCTCTCTCTCTCTCTCTCTCTCTCTCTTATATAAGCCTATGTTGCTCTGCCAGACGGCTCCATTGGGCGACAGACACAGCATAAGGCAAACCCAGGCTGTTCTTTCCAAATATTTGACCGTGTCATTACTCATTTTCTCTGTTTTGTGTGTGTGTGTGTGTGTGTGTCGCTATTTGCCTTCCTCGCCTATCATCCTCTGATGTCATTCAGCTCCGTTCATCAAAACCAACATTCCCTTCTCCTGCTCTCCCTCATCTTCTTGCAATCTGCAGTACGCCTCTCTGTCTTTATCCATTCCCCCATCTATCCATCTCTTCCTTTCATTCTCACCATCTTTATTCCTCCCTTTCTTGCAGTCCATCTATCCATCCATCCATCCCCCTTCTCCTGTCTCATTCCTTTCCACTACTCCTTTCCTCTTCATCACCATATCTCTCTTTCCCTCCCCCTTTTATCTCAGCCACAGCTGTGTCTACTAGCTTCGTGATTTGACATAGTAATCGCCACACTGCTGCTTTCTAGTCCCAGAGGGCAACGGCGCCACACGACCGTGGCAGAAACCGAGGCCAGGCAGGCGTTGGGGTTGCAGGGCTTGTGTCCAGAGGTTCGCCATGTTTTTCTTTTTTTTTTTTACAATTAAGTCGAAGAGGTTGGACAAATGCCATGCCATGCCAATATGTTTTCATTACCTACAGAATGTTTCTTTGTGTGTAAATGTATTATCAAAAACACCCCTCTGGGCTCATGAAAGAGACATTGTCACTCTTCTTATTTTAATTTTTTGGATTTTAATCATAATCATTGTGTGTGTAGCACACTTACTGTGATTTTGCAATTTCTGGTAATGATCTGAGAGCTGGAAATTATTTGAGAAGATGACAAGTTTAAATTAAGTCTTTGGGTAACACTTTACTTGAAGGTATCAACATAATCGTGACACGACATTGTCATGAATGTGTCATAAACATAAACAAGTCATAAATGTTTTTGACTTCTGTCATTAAGTGTCATTCGGTTTTCGTCATGACAAGTTTTCATTGTTTGGGTTGTCTTGATTATGACAACTTGACATTAATCAAAGTGACATTACCAGAACTTGGATCTTGGTCATGACAAGTTGACATAAAATTAGTTTGGGATGTCTTTGTAATGACAACTTGACATAATGTCATCCTCTTTACTGTCAAGTTGTCTTAATAAGGACACTCCAAAGAAATTTAACATCAAGTTGTCATGACAAATACATCTTCTAGTAATGCTGGTAAATGTCAAGTTGTCATTACAAAGACATCCCAAACAAATTTAATGCCAACTTGTCATGACCAAGACAACTTCTGGTAATGTCACTTTGATTAATGTCAAGTTGTCATAATAAAGACAACCCAAACAATGTCAACTTGTCATGACAAAACCCGAATGACACTTAATGACAGAAGTCATAAACATTTATTTTATAATTTTTTTATTTTATTTTACCTTTATTTAACCAGGAAGAGACTCATTGAGATTAAAAATCTCTTTTTTCAAGAGTGTCCTGGTCAAGATAGGCAGCAGTACAACCACACATACAGTACATACAAACACAAAATACACAAAAACACTAGAAATATAAAACAACTGAAACAGCAAGTCCTTCAAAGTCAACCACAATCCTAAGCACATCAGGAAATACATCTACAGCCAGATGTGGCTGCCTCCAAGTCAATCAACATCCTCTTAAAAGCGACCAATGAGAACAGCTCAGTAAGTTTCATGGATTTCTGTAACTTGTTCCAAACTTAAAGGCCTTTTTCCCCTGCTCAGTTCTAACCTTTGGAACAGACAGAAGGAAAAGATCCTGGGAACGAAGATTGTAAGTCCTGGTACAATTTACACTGATATAGGTCAGAAGGTAGGATAGAAGGAGACCTAAAATAGCCTTGTATATAAAGATTTTCCAGTGTTGAAGTCTCTGTGTTGATAGAGAAGGCCATCCAACACGTTCATACAGTTCACAATGGTGAGTGAGGGCTTTCATACCAGTGATGAACCTCAGAGATCCATGGTATACAGTGTCCAGTGCATATAAACTTTGAGATGAAGCATGCATGTATAAAACATCACCATAGTCAAGTACAGACCTGTACCTGTACCTAGTCAAGTACAGACCTGTACCTGTACCTCTCTTATCAAAAAGGCAAAATCAGAATATTATTTATCAGTTACAAGTGAAAACCTCAATAATCCACAGAAATTCTGGAAAGTCATCAAGTCTCTCTCGGTGATTAAAAGTAATGAAGCCCTCCCAAAATTTGTCTTAAAAAACTCTCTCCCAGTTTACGATAGAGTTGATGTCTTGAATTGCTTTAATGAGCATTTTGTATCAGTTGGTTCTCTGTCCGAGTCGACAGGAGCAGTTGCTGTTACTCCATGCATTGACCCCCCAGTGTTTGCTGGAGAGCCTTTTAATTTTGTTTTTTTTACTGTGCAGCAGGTGCACGGAGCTCTTAGATTAGAGCGTTAGATCACAGAAAACCTCCTGGACCAGATTTAATAGAGCCTTACTTTTTGAAAAAGGCGGCTGATTTTGTTGCAGAGCCCCTTACGATTCTTTTTAATTTGTCAATTCAACAAAATGAAATACCATCAGTTTGGAAGTCAGCTTTTGTTACTCCCTTGTTTAAAGGAGGTGATCCAGCAGTTTTAACTAACTATCGGCCTATATCTAATCTGTGTGTTTTGTCAAAAATTTTAGAATCCCTTGTTTCAGACCAAATAAAAGAGTTTTTATACTCAAATGAACTCCTTTCAAAACTGCAATCAGGCTTCAGGAAAAAGCACAGTACAGTTACTGCTGTTACAAAAGTAATTAATGACATACTTGTCGCTCTTGATAGAAAACAATTCTGTGCATCACTTTTTCTTGATCTGTCGAAAGCTTTTGACACAGTGGACCATGCTGTTCTAAAGCATAGGCTTCTTTGTCTGGGATTGTCTGATTGTGTAGTTTTCTGGTTCATGAATTATCTGAGTGACAGGACTCAGTGCATTAAATGTGATTGTTTATGTTCTGCATTAGTGAAGGTCCAAAAGGGGGTGCCACAAGGCTCAATATTAGGTCCTCTCTTGTTTATTATGTATATAAATGAGTTAGGCCAAAACGTGTCGGATGCTAATATGCATTTCTATGCTGATGACACGATTATTTATTGTTTTGGATCATCCCCAGCTAAAGCGGTTGAGTCTTTGCAGAAAGCTTTTGATGCGGTTCAACACACGCTTATGCAGCTTAAGCTGGCTCTCAATGCTGATAAGACCAAAATGATGCTGTTTAGAAATACTAAGAAGGTTTCTCAAGCTCCTCCTCCTGTGTTCACTTTGTCTGGAAATGTTATAGAGTTGGTTCATTCTTATAAGTACCTTGGTATTTGGCTTGATGATGCTCTCACTTTTAAGCCTCATATAGACAACCTTGTGAAGAAACTCAAACTTAAACTGTCCTTTTTCTTTCGAAATAAATTTTGTTTTTCTTTTAAAGCAAAACAGCAGCTAGTCACTGCAACATTTTTATCTGTTTTAGATTATGGAGACCTGGTGTATAGGACCGCTTCAGTACAGTGTCTGCATAAGATTGACACTGTTTATCATGCGTCTCTGAGATTTATTACGAATTGTAAAAACTTGACCCATCATTGTGAATTATATTCCAGAGTGGGATGGCCATCGTTGTCCAACAGGAGATCAGGGCATTGGCATATTTTCATCTATAAGGCCATGCTTGGTCTGTTGCCAGCGTATATCTGTAGTTTAATTACATGGAGAAATGTTGGTTCTTATTCATTGCGATCAAATGATCACTTGCTGCTCTTTGTTCCATTTGCCCGTACAGAAGTGGGAAAAAGGGCTTTTGTCTACTCCGCTCCTTCTGCATGGAACTATTTGCAAAAAGACTTGAAATTATCTGAACTTATTTCCTTAAATGCTTTTAAGTCCAGATTGAGAGAACCTGAAATTACCTGTTCAAATTGTAAATGAATCTAATTATTTGTGTTGTATAACTTTTAAACATTTGTAATTGATTGTGTTTTTGCTGCCTCTTGGCCAGGACTCCCTTAAAACAGAGGTTTTTAACCTCAATGGGACTTTCCTGGTTAAATAAAGGTTAAATAAAATAAAATAAAAAAACAGACATAAAAGTGGCAGCGACCAGCCTCTGTCTAGATTTGAATGAAAGGCAGGATTTGATTCTGAAATAAAACCCTAGTTTAAGTTTTAATCTTTTTGCTAGCTGCTGAGATTCATCAATTAAAATACCAAGATATCTGTACTTATTCAATGTTTGTACCTTGGGAAGTGAGGATTGAAGGCAGAGTTGATTTAGATTTCGAATTTGAAAAAAGCATGACATTAGTTTTTTCTGCATTTAAAACAAATTTAATTCACAAAGATTCTGTTGAAGCGTGTTAAAAGCAAGTTGTAACTGGGAGAGGGCCTGGTCTGCAGTGGGTGCAGAGCAATACAGTACAGTGTCATCAGCATAAAAATAAAATTTTGCATTAGACACGATCAATGTTATTGATATAGAGGATGAATAGCAGTGGCCTCAAAACTGACCTCTGCGGCACGCCTTTTGTTATTTTGAGATAGAGAGAAGTGCTGCCCTCCGCCTGCACACACTGAGTTCTGTTTGTAAGGTAATTAATAAACAAGCCGACAGTCTGTTCACAAAGCCCAGCCCTATACAGTCTCTGTTTAAGCACTATGTTTATTATGTTCATGACACGTTCATGACAGTGTCATGTCATAGTTATGACAGGGTCATGTCACGATAATGTTGATACCTTCAAGTAAAGTGTTACCAATCTTTGTCTCTTAGCCCCCCAGGAGCCAATCAGTGTGCTCTTGATTTAATGCAACCAACTGATGCTTGATATCAGTGTCCTCCAGCTCCAAAATACTGATGCTATCTGCACCTGAACATCATTCTATCAGCATTAAAGATCTGTTTTACCTCAGTGTGGTGATGTTTCAAGTCGGGAGTTATTACAATACAATTGTGTGGTTTTGGCCACCGGCCACATATTGAGTAAATGCCAATATCTCATGTATGCATTATAAAGTAAACTTTAAAAATTTTAAAACTGCTGATTCTGCCACAGTCAGTACTGGGACTATGGTGGATAGCAAAGTGAGGTGTGGCTTGCTTTTTTGTTTTTATATAATTTAAATTTCATAAAAAGTGTCTCAATGTAACAATCCTGAGGGATTGGGATACTGCATGATGGACATGCATATATCATTTCTGGATGAGTACACATATTTTAGGTCTACATGAAGTTGTGGTTGACTGGGGCCTCATTTCTAAAACTGTGGCAAATTTGCGTCAGAAGTGGCGTACAGACGAAACATAGGATTTGAGTACGCACAGAAATATTCGGATTTATAAAACCGTGGGCATGCACGTCCTACGCCGGATTCCCCTTATAAATCACAATCAACGCTAAATGTGGCGCAGCTGTGGCGGCTTCATCTCACGCCCATAGTTGCCCTTGAATAGTCAGTGAAACGCCCCAAATTAATATTCACCCATACCGACATCATGCGCACAGAGGAAAACAAAGCAAAAGACTTTCACTCAATGTGAAGTTGTAGTTCTTGTTAGAGGGGTGTAAAAGAGGAAAATATGTTTGGTGGGCACAGTGTAAGCATTGCCAAAAAAGCTGTAGAGTGACAACATGTTGCAGGCGCAGTTAATGCCACATCCTCAGAGGTCGGACCGTGGACCAAATTAAAAAGAAATGGTCTGATATTAAAGTTGATGCAAAAAAATGCCTAGCGCTACACAGAGAAAGTGTTTCTGCCACGGGATGCCGGAGCTGACCCCTCTTGAAGTGGGACAGGTGTTGGCGCAACACCGGCACGGCGTGGTTTCTCCAAGTGCTCCTCTGTAATACTGGGCCCAAAACAGCACAGAGATCCAACAGGACAGCTGGAGACAGTCAGAACCGGCTCTGAGGCTCTCTCGTCCTCGTATGCCAGCAAGTCTTCTTGCTGTCGGTCTTCATTTGCCACATAACCATTGTGCGTCATTACGCATGGCAAGCCTTTTTATACCCATGAGAATAAATTCCATAACATGCCAATATAATTACAGAACATTTGTTCTTTTTTTCCGTAAATATATCTAGTTTTTCACCGAAGATTGATCAAACAGGTGTTTGTGTAGTATATTGATTGCAAGAATGGCTTTGTGAATTCTTCATATCATCAATGAGAGGCAATATTTCGATTTATTTTACACAATGGTCTCAGTTTCACGTGACAAAGTGAACTGCAGCAGAGTTCTCACTCCAAACTTGTAAAATACGGACGTTTGGACAGTGGCTGTCAGCGTCTGAAGCGACGAAAAAAGCGCCCTTCAGCGTGTTTGTATAACATACCGGGGAGAGCAGCAGCTACACAGGGTTTAGCGAGTAGTATGTAAGGCTGAAATTCTGCGTAGGGAGGTTGGTTGGGGTGGCGGATGGGTCAAACACAGGAGACCAAGGAACCGCGGAGACCGCGTGTTTCCTAAAGTCGCGTTCTTCTTTAAACGTCCCATTATTCCCGCGTGTCACAGAAACGTAAGCCCACCCATGACCTTTTCCTAAACTAAACCGTCCCATTCCTGCGTGTCACGGACTTTTTCCTTAACATAACTGCGTCAAAAGGGACGCCAATAGTCCCGACCAAGCACGTTTAGTTAAAGCGCGTTATATGATGCTAAGGGAGACTTTTAGCGTCAATAACAACGACAAAGGCACCTGACCAAGCGTCCGTATTTTACGAGATAGGAGTGAGAATGTGTTGCAACCTGTTCTTGTGGCAACATATTTGCAAAAACTACTATCTGCCTTCTATTCTGTATCTGCACGGTTATGAAGATTTGATTAGATTTTTTTTTTAGTAATATATTTTAGAATTGTAACTACAAACATTTTCACAGTAATACAAGGACAATTTGCTCAGTATTTTTGGCAGTGGACTACTAAATGGATAACAGTTGTACAAGGCGATAAATATAATGCTTCTTTAGCCATCCATTTCAATAAAGAATCTCCTTCAACTTATCTGATTAAATAATTGTTGAATAGCAGTTCAAGTACATTTTAAGGCTGGGGTTAGCTTGAAACAAACTAGTTTTTAAAAAGCTTCATCAGACCACATCTAAGGCAAAAGGGTTTCATATTTAATCTGCAATTCTATAATTATTTCTTCTCCATCCCTTTCTCTTTCCCACCTTCCATTGCTTCATTTCTTTCCTCTTCACTTTTCCAAGCTCCTGTTTTCTTCTCTCTCACTTTTTTTTTTTTAACCATGCTGCTCCGCTTCCATCTCCCACCTCAAGTCGCTCTCTCTGGAGTTTATATCCCAATCTGTCATCCTCTCCTCTCCCTTTCTATCTCTCTCCATCTCTACTTCCTCATTCCGTTACACTCGGCAGATTTCTCAATCTCGAGCCCCATCTTAAATCTCAGACCTCATCTTCTCTGTCTGTCTTTCTCCTTTTCCGCTTCCCCAGCACTCTTCCTCATCTCTCGTCGCTGCCATTTCCTCTTTTCGTCTGTTTGCCACCTATATTCCTAGACATACATATTTATATTCTCAACCTCTCTTACATATTCAGCCCGTTTCCATTTATCTTTCTCTCTCTCTCTCTCTACCTCTTTGGTTCCAGTATTTAATGCGTGAATAATCCATGTCGGTCTAATCCTTTTAGCTATTCTCCCCTGTGGCCTAATGAGCCTATAGCGCTGCTGCACTGTCTCTCTCTCTCTCTCTCTCTCTCTCTCTCTCTCTCTCTCTCTCTCTCGCACAACCATACACACACACATACACACACACACACACACACACACACACATGCACATGAGCTATCAGTATGCTTAAGAACATTAATAACACCTTAACAGGATTTATCTCTCCTCTTGGTTCCTCTACATCCCCTCCTCCTTTGGTCTGATCTGTCTCTTCGCTCCCCTCAGCCAATCACCGCTCTCCTCATCCCTTATTTAATCACACTAATATCTCATTTTAATGACATAATTGGTATAGAGTCTTTACCAGAAATAACATTTGCTAAGTGGTTTAGAGGCAAACTCTTGTGACAAATCTCCTATGAGTAAGCACAGTTGGCGCCATAGTGGGTGTCCACTGAAGACTTGGCTAAGTAATTGTAAAAAAACATGTATACAGTATGTACTGTAGTTCAAAATGCAAAAGAACGAAGGGATATGGACGTTTAAAAAGCAGTTTGAATAGTAAAAATCCATTCAGCCACTGTGGAGATATCAATGTCTAAATGATGTCTGAAAACTGTCTTGCCCACAAATTTGAGTAACAATAACATAGGCGATAAATTGTGGGTGGGTTATTTTAAACATATTGACCCGGGGAAACATATATTGAACATTTCACCTCAGAAAAAAAGCATTACTGTGAATATAAAAGCCTTTGAAAGGTCTCCTAGTGAGTCATATTAAGATGATATTGAGCTGGGGAACATAGGGCCCAGGGAACATTGATACGCTCTACTAACGCACAGTGGTGCTTTAAGCTAAATGCTAATGTCAGCATGCTAATATGCTCAAATTGACAAGCTAACATGCCGTTGTTAAGCGGTATAATGTTTACCATGTTCACCAAGTTGCTAATTAGAAATTCACAAAGTACAGCTGAGGCTGAATATCGTTTCTTGCAGGCATTTGCTCATAAACTAAAGTATAGAATAAGAAGAATAGAATAATAATATAGAGGTTTATAGAGAATAATAGAGAACAATAACAATATCTGCAGGAAATTCCATGGGAAACTCATTAGTGGTCAGAATATTCCACAAAAAACATAATGGTGGCACAAGGGGAAAAGTTGGATATTTGACTTTCAGTCCCTCCTTTCTGTCATGTCTAGCTCCTGTAGTCAAGTTAATGTTTTCTATTTATTTTATTAGTTCTGTTTGTTTTGTCACTTCCTGTTTTATTTTGATACTCACCGTCTCGTCTGGTTTCAGGTCAGTTTACTTCCTGGACTTTGTCTGTCTTCCCGCCGTGTGTGATTACGTTCCCCCGCCACAGTGGCCCAATCCCAAAGTGAGCCCTGAGGACTAAGGACTAAGAACTCACAGACTTAAGTGATCTCAGGTACTAAGTGAGCGAGTGTGTGAGGCCACATAGGCTCGGATAGTTATAAATGGGATTGGGACAGCGCTTCACGAGATCACATGTTACCTTGGCGACGTTTAATAACAAAGATGTTGCTGACACTTGCCGGTTTGGGAATTTTCCTTTTAAGTTTGTTGCTTTCCACACGGCCGAGGCCCAGGAGACGGCTGCCTGATTCCAAACTCTTGTTTTACAAGCTGGACAACAGGTTGGTCCGCTCTGTGGTCGCGTGTCGTGCTGTTGTTTACCTTTGTAATTTCCGGATTTCCCTATCGTCTCCGCGGTAAACGTCACAACGCTTTGAACTGTGGGTAATTCCCTTTGGTGAAGTCTGCATCGATGCAGACTCACGGAAAGGGCTCGGTAAGTGTGTACTCAAACCCTCACGCCCTTTGAAATTCCACATTGGGACAACCCTAAGCCCTTACAAATTTCGCGAGAACGCGCACCAAAGTCCGTGAGTCTGTGAGTCCGGACATTGGGATTGGGCCAATGTGTTTCACCTGTGTCTGGTTACCTCCCCCATCCTTGTGTATATAACCCCACCTGTTACTTACCTCTGTGCGAGATCGCCTTGTTCCTTTGTGAAGCATTTTCCCCTGTATTCCTGAATTCCCTTGTTTTGACATCAGCCTGTTTTGGGATTTCCCTTTTACCTATTGTTCTGGATACTGTCGCCTGTGAGTTGTGCTTGTTCCAAATAAACCTGTTTGGATTGAATTACCTGAGAATCGTGCTTCTATGGGTCCATCTCCTTGTGTGCGTGATCCTTTCCAAAACAGTGGATCCCATGATGGAACTTAACAGGATCTTTTGTATGATAATTTTTTTCCTGGATAATACTGTCCTTCGATCTCCGTACAACAACTTTGTAACAAACCTTTTTTTTGAAATCCTACTCTCACTCTTAGCTCTGTTAGAGTGGATACCTTGAGAAAGGTCAGCTCCGCTCAACTGTCGGGGACAGGCTAACGAGCTAATTTCAGTAAATCAGCTGATGTTAATTTACAATTAGCTTCTACTAGATATGTGAGCTTATTTACAAATCAGATAATCTTATAAAGAGCGCTACTTAACTTGAGAGATATGCTAATTAGAGTAGCTATTGATAAAGCATTCTCCAAATTTAGATAGTCCAATTGGACTTTTGATGCATTTAGTCCTTCAATAATTTAATAAGGTAGCCCAAGCTACGTTTCACAGGCACAACACAAAATACATACTCTGTATAGAAAATTGATTTTTACACACCAACAAAAACATTCAAACCAGATGGTGTTTCTAAATAATTTAGTTCGGAATCATTTTTAATACAGCAGTATGGGCATATGAGATAATATCGTAATCATGAGTTTGTGTGTGTGTGTAAGAGTGCATACATTAAAACATGCAGTCTATATAAACAATATGAATGTTTAAGTGGTGTTTGGTGAACAGTTATGTCTTCTGTGTGTGTGTTGTGTCATGTGGGGGTCAGCCTCGCTCTTTCTCTTACTCACTCTCCCTCTCTACTCTTCCACGTTCTCTATTGTCCTCAGAGTGCCGTCCCCTCGTCTGCAGACACCGCTGCAGGTTTGCTGTTTACTCTCTCCATCTCTATTCGTCTCTCTCTGTCCTCTAATCAGTCTCTTTCATCACCCCCCCCCCTCCTCCCCAACGTCTCCCCTTCACCTTGTCCATCTCGTCTCCCCTTTGTCATCGACCTCGTTCCCCCTCTCCATCATTCTGTCTGTGCTTCCATCTGCTCAATGGCTCCCCAGCACCAGGCGTGCCGACGCTCATCTGACAGCTATATGAATTTTACACACTCGCCGAGTACAATTATGTTCCGCTAATTAGCTGAAATGGCAGCAAGGTGCCACAGCACTGGCACTTTATGACCTTTGATAACAGACTACCAGAGTCTATGAAACTTGGGTTTGTTTAAAAATCAGAATGGGGAATCCAATACGGCTGCTTGAAAAGAAATATTTAAATACAGATGGTTTAAAGCATTCTTTTATGCTTTCTCCAATTGTTCTGAAAAGCATGGGATGTAAACTTTAAATTTGAACCCCAATTAAAATATATCATTGTTTTTTTTTTTTTTAAAGCTGCTCCACCTTGATTACCGCAGCTTATACCCATATATCCCATTGGTGATATCCCCCTATGTTTGAGAACCTTTGATTTTAACAAACGGTGCAAGCTGAAGGAACTCTTTCAACTAAAGAGCACAGCTGTGTGGCCTACGTATATTACAGGATTTTACACTTACTGCTGTCAAGTTTCCTCTCAGGTATTGTTTAATGGATTTCATTTCCTGAATCTGAATGTAGCAGCAAAAATTCTTATTTACTGAGTAGAGTTGGGCGTATGATATTCTTTGAAAACCTATGCACAACAATTTGTATGATATCTTACCAAATGGCGGTGACCACCGGTCAAGCGACAAAGTTTAACCGACCAATCACATAACAGTAAAGTCTAGCGGCTGTGACAGATAAGTTTAGTCACAAAAAGTTGAGTGTCATACAGGTAAGTTTATGCACCAAAATGACTAGTTACGATTAGAATAAAGCCTACTCCGCTTGAAAGCCCTTTGTTTTAGGACCCATCCAGCCCAACCTCCTCCCTATGCGGATCATCACGGTCTTTTACTGTGCATTACTTTTCGTGCTTATGTATGAATTATTCATATTCACACCTTTTCAGTCAGATTAAGCCTTTGTACGTGGAATTAAACCAAAGCCATTTTTGAACTGGAACACTATCAAGTTTGGTAAGCCTATGGTCTTATTTATTAAGATTTACACCCGCACAAACTCATCTTCTTTATCAGGTTTGTGTTGTTGTTTTTTTGTTTTTGAAGTTTGATCACATTTGGTTGAAAACTTAAAGCAACAGCCCTACAGGTGGCTACTGTTTTTACATACTGATTGGCTGACAGAAGAATGTGACGTTATCTTGGTCCGACTAAGTTCGTCCCTCCCAACAAACCAGTGAGAAGAGCACAGAAAAACAACACAGACAGAAACCTCTCAATTAAAATAGCCATGCAGGATGCCAATCACTCATAACACGATCCTGATTGGGTCAATAGGGTTTCCGGGCCTTTATAGAAGGCATGTTTCCCATTCTTGTATGTATGTATGTATGTATGTATGGCAGTGCTCAGTAGCCAAAGGTATAGGATTGCAGGAGAAGTGAGCAAGTCCCAGGTGCGCACCCGGATGAAGCACCATAGTACTGAGAAAGCTTACATACTCAGCAACCACTCCAAAATAGCAGGGTTAAAAACAACACCTGGCTCTCTGTTGTGCTGTCACACTCAGCTGAGCACCTTATTGTTGTCTAGGCTAGACTAGACTGAATATTGGAGGAGAGACAGGCCGAAAGGACTGCATGTCTTCTGGGTTATCAGGTAGACAACGCCCATCACAGATGGCGTGTTAAATTCTGCCCAAATCCTTCAAAACAATTCCATCCATGAAGCAATGCGAGGACGAGGATCACGCAACTTAGCTAAACATATAAATGAACCTTGTTAACCAGGAGCAGCACATTGCGTCGCTCACGCTCACAAACCATCCACTTAGACCATTCAAACAAATTGCATCTGACTGATTAATAGGACATTGAAAGGTGTCAGAATACGTGTCCAAACCTGGCGCGAGTGGCCCCTTTTTGAAAGATGTGTTGTTTTATTTAATAAACAGGTCGGTTGGAGCATGTCAATTATTTCTGGGCACTGGAAGAGATGGAAGGGAGGGGGGGATAAAGCACGAGAGGAGCAATCTGTAGAGGAAACAGTGGGTGTGAATGTCAGAGTATGTGTGTGTGTGTGTGTGTGTGTGTGTGTGTGTGTGTGTGTGTGTGTGTGTGTCTACGCGATTGGTGATTGCAGAGGCCCTAATGCATTAGCCGTAACGAACACGAGGGAAATCAAGAAATTACAACTCGCTCTAAACATCGCATCAAGAATATGCCGGCAGGTTTGCAGTCTGTCCAATTACACAGCTGAGAAATAATATTCATTTTTCAGCCTATTCAGTAACTTGCATTGTGGAAGCCGGTAAGTGAGAAATTATTCAGAACTGGAATTAGACAACAGGAGGTTTAGACCGCTATCTCTGAAGCCACATGTAGCCTGCTGGCCTGAGATCAAGTCCCCGCACTACCTTTTCTCTGGCGTCTTCTCCTAAGCCCTGTGCTGTAAACCGTCCCACACTTTCAATGAAGAAAGGATCCCAGTGGGAGTGGACCACAATGCTGTTTGAAAAACCCTAAGCGTGTTACATTCAATTCCAAGAGTTCATTCATTATTCACCCTTATAATTGTGTCTTAGTGTTCTACTCATCCTTTTATTGCTGAAGATATGCAAGTGTAAACTCAATTCCAGCCTCTCTGTCAGAACCTCTAATGCCTCCGAGGCAAAACACACAATGTTACAGAGATAAAGGCTGCTGCTGCTGCTGTGGGCCGATGCCGCTGCGACACTCACAACACAACATCAAGAATTCAGCATCAAAGAGCAGCGGAGCACTAGCCAACACACACACAGCTCGACCCAGAGATCCCACCCTGGTCAATCACACTGTGTTAGACTCAATCAGAGCAAACATACTGGGTTGAATACTGTCATCCGTAATGCTGCTGTCTATGTAAATAGGAAGAGGCTTACAGTAACAAAACAAGAGGGCTGTTTGATGTGAAGCCTATACTATTGGCTGTCGATGGCAATGTCTCTTAAACCAACATTTTTAGTTTTTGCAATACTGTTTGTGTACGGATTAAAAAATCTTCCCCACTGATTTTTTTCAGTATCTGCTGTATCTCACCTGTCGCCAAGAAGCGCAGCGTTATCATCAGCCCTCCCGCTGGTGAAATGCTGTCTCGATAGTCAGGCGGCTGTTTCCCTCTGTCTCCAGTCTAAGCTAGGTTAATCAGCTACTGGCCCAAGCTCCTTAACACTGCTTGGTAACAGATGATCTTGTATTAGAGTTAAAAGGTAAGCTAAAATATGTTTCTAAAAAAAAACATTTTAGCCAATAAAAAGCCAATACAGTGACATAATCTTGATTCATATCTGATCAGAGCTGCTTTTTAGTTTTTTCAGCCTCAGTTTTTTTCAAAGCGTAAACTGCACAGGGTGACTGTTACAATAATGCACACTAAATAGAGCTTGGTCCATTGTGTAAATAGTTTTATCTGAAGTCACTGGCAGGATGAAAACCTGCCACAACAAACAGTAACATTACATAACATAACATAATATGTTAACCTGAACTACAGCATGTCATTGACAATTTTATTAAATAAATGTATATTAAAACAGCGTCACAAACACCAAAATTGGTTAATTTGCACTTACGTTATATAAGAAGCTCTGAGCTGAAGCTAACGGTACCATTACCTTAGCATTGATAACCCAACTCCACCACATTAGCAGGTGGAAACAGGTTAAAACACTTAATACATTTTAATAATCTATTTTTACAGTCTATGTTTGTATAGGAAAAAGTTTTTAGTTAGCCCGCTAGCTTGGTTAGCAAGGTGCAATTGTAATTCCCTCTAAGGAAAAAGCAGGCTTAAAACTAAATGTAACATTACTTACCAGAAAATTATAAAGCTGACTCCTTGAGTGTCTTGTACTTCAACCGAACGCTGAATCGAAATTTATTCGAATTGACTGATATCTGATGTGAAACTCTCCATCACATAATCCCAGTTTGGTTAAAGCAGCAGTAGTGAGACAGTTTCTCGCTTAGGGAGAGGTTGTTATAGACAGACTGTAGTTGGGAGTTCATGGACGGATGGGTGCTGCACCCTGCACTGTCAATTACCAGCGCTGTCTACAGCCAGAACCTTGCTTGGCAGCGTCAGTGTGTGTGTGTTCGGGGGTGTGCATGCAAATGTGTGAGTCTTCTCCTTTAGGGCCAAGCTTATATTTGCCAATTTTTTCTGTCTCTGCCACCATCCATCAGCTTCTCCTCCCAACAGCCGACTGGGCCACCATTTTGATTTGAGGAAAAAGCCTGTGAAAATAAGGCCTGCCTTCTTCTCTCAGAGTGTGCCGCAAATCAGGTCGATAAAGGCCTTAGCTTAGTATTAATGGTGCAGAAAATTAAATTAAGGCCAACGTTGGGAGAGAGAAATGTCTAAGTGGAGAACAGGAGTAACGTAGGGAGGAGAATGGGTAAATATGAGGAGAGGAGCAGAAAGATGCAGGGAAGAGATAGAGTTATGAGAAGATGAGGAAGAGCATGCTCATAGTTAAATTAGAATTGAATGAAGAAGTAAGAGGCGGAAGGAACGGGGGGAGTTGGCCGGAGGTAGCAAGAGGTAGGGCAGTGGGGGGAGAAATGTGGGGAGGCAATTTTAGGAAGAAGATGGTAATTGTCCAGCTTGCCTCGATAACAAGGCCTATTTCATTTTCCCTCCACAAACTCATACTGTTAATGGGATTTCTGCTCTCTGCCCCTGCTGTCATAAACACACACACACACACACACACACACACACACACACACACATGCACACACACACATGCACACACACAGAATGACAAACAAAAATGGTCTCAATTTCACACATATACAAATGTCTCTCTCCAGTGAACTCTCAGTCTTTATTCAGATAGCTGCTAATCACAGTGTTTTTTTCTCTTTCATACATACAAACACACACACACAAATTCACAAAAACAAGAAGGGAAATGAGGACGTGGTGTGCAACTTTTCATTTTTTACCTTGACATCTGGCCAGCATTATTCTTTACTTTCGAGCCAATACACCATGTCAAAATGAACCGAACTGAAATAGAACCAGAGATTTTATGGTGTTGCATCCTGTTATATTGCTCGCAGCTTTTTAGATTACACAATGTCCTCTAAAAAAGCTCAGTGCCGCAACTCAAACCATGGAATCAGACGTTTATCATCAGCACCATGGATAAGAAAGGAAACACTTTAACACTGCAGATGCTCTTGGTGAAACAGGTGTGTACAAGTGTGTGTGTGTGTGTGTGTGTGTGTGTGTGTGTGAGAGAGAGAGAGAGAGAGAGAGAGAGAAAGTGAAGAAAAGAGAAGTGGCATATTGCAGATGCAGAAAACAAATTACAAATGCAGTCATGTAGCGTCTGAAGGTGCGCTTTCATCGGTTTTGCAGATCAACCGATCTATAAAGACCCGAGCTCATGCATGCTGATGATGCCAGATTGTATGTGTGTGTATCTGAAGCTAAATGGATGTGTGTGAAATTTAGATTATTTTTATTTCAAGCAAAGGTAGGTAGGAAATGTTCCGGCCCATTGCACAAAATGATAACCTAGCATCCTCGATATGGTGTTTTATGATCGATAGCAGTGACTCAGCAGGAGTCATGGAAAAGAAAACACTCACAGTTTTTTTCTCAGTCGCTTTGATACATTTCTGGATTCATTCTTAACATTTGCAAATCAGTAAGTCGATTTTTCAAAACAATTATTAAAAAGAGCACCTGCAAAAGCCTGTAACTTGCTCAAAGTAAATCGGTATGTCAATGAACATGTCAGTGCCATCCGAATGTCAAGTATGGTATGTTGGGGAGGCAGCACTAGGAAGAGGGATGCTGGATGACTGGACAGGCTGGTGAGAAAAGCTGGCTCTGTGGTTGGCATGGATCTGGAGTCACTGACATCAGTTGTGGATAAGAGGACCCTGAGCAGACTGCTCTCTATAATGGACAATGACTGCCACCCCCTGCACACCACTTTCTCCAAGCAGAAGAGCATGTTCAGTAGTAGGCTCCTCTCTCTGTCTTGCAAAACAGACAGGCTGCGTAGGCCCTTTGTCCCTAGGGCCATTAAGCTCTTCAATGCTACACAGAAGGGGAGAAGTGTTTAAGTCTGCTCTGCACACTGCCCTTTGTAACATCTGGGTGCCTTTATACATCCATGTAAACTACCCTGGACTGGACTGATTGGCACTGTTTGACTCCCTTACTGGCTATATTAGCCATCTGCCCATTTCGCTAGCTTGCCTGTATGGTCAATACACCACGCTGTCTTTTTATCTGACAGTTTTCAACTTTAACTTAAACTATTCTTCAAGTCTTTACTATTGTCTATGTATAGATAAGTAATGATTATTCTATTTTTGATATATTATATTGCCTGTTGTACTTGAATAGATCTAGAATTTGCACTGACACTATCTTGCACTATGATACCATTGCACCTTTCTTCATTTTTTTCCACACCGCTCCTTTAAACATGCTACAACCAAACTTTACTGTAAGGGCACACTATTGATATCTTCCTTTGTATTTTTGTAGTATGTGTGCGTGGATGTCATACAGTATGTCTGTGTTCCTATGTGTATGTATGTTGTGTATAAGCTATTGGACACCTTAATTTCCTTTGGGATAAATAAAGTATCGCTATCTATCTATCTATCTATCTATCTATCTATCTATCTATCTATCTATCTATCTATCTATCTATCTATCTATCTATCTATCTATCTATCTATCTATCTATCTATCTATTTATCTAAGTCCTTGTGTCATTGTTCACAAATTAGATGCTTAGTTTTGTCAAAAAGCTTAGTCGTGTTGTCAATATGAAATTGTACTCTTTAGGTATTTTCTGATACACTATGGCTACATTTTTGATGAGAAAGATTGAAAATGCACAAGGCTGCACTTCTTCTGTATGGAATTCATACATTTCAACAGTAGAAAGTCACACATTCCTTTATGTGAGATTAGGATTGCGAGAGCTTGGACAGGATTCACATTTATGCTCCTATTTTTGGTTTTTCAACAAATTACAGTGTCATTGCGAAAGATAAACACAAACCTATTTATAGAACACAGAAAAAAAATAAACTGTGTCAACATAGAAAAGGTTACCACAGGAAAGGCTTCTTTCTGTACAATCACAATGGTATGGGCTCCTTACGTTCCAGTCTGTCAGGCAAATGTTTCACACAATCCCCCGCATTAGTGGAAGTCAAGATTCACCTGAGAGCAATTTATTAATTCTGGACAAATTTACAACAACGATCTGTAAGAACAATTGGAATGTACTCTATGGAAAACTTGCTTGGCCAATTATGACAATGAGTTTTGCAACCATTTTTTAGGGGGTAAGACAATTCAACAGACATCCAGTATATTATATTTTGATCAACATCACATAAGCAATTGATCATGTAAAAATCAGCAGACAATTGTGATGCATGTAAAAAAGCAATTGCAATTTCACCAAAACAATGATAAACTGCTTTTATCTTGTTCACAAGTGACTAGATCATGTGAAGGTTGAACAAGCAGTTTTGGAGAGTTTCAATTGTGATCCGAGAAATGTACTAAAGCGACTGAGAAACACTTTAATGAAATGTAGAAACGCTCCCCATCTCATCCTCTACACATGGTCCGCTCAGCATTGGAATAAAGTGCAAAGAAAATCAGCCACAAAGGCTCAAAGGCCTCATGCTGAAATGAGAAAGAAAATAAACAAATCACTTTTCCGGTGTAGTATAGCAGTATAAAACTAAGATTTAAGGTCCTGTCCTGCTTGAATCTCCACTTAGTAAACACATACATGGAGTTTGAACTTACAGAGCTGGCTGTGTGGCCATGTATTGTAAAGACAGCTTTTTATTGACATCTCTGTGACTGTGGCCTTCCAGTCCATTTTGTCACGGCTGTAAAGACAACTTACACCTTCATACTGTTATTACTACAAGGGGTTTAATGGCCTCCGCATATCCCCAGCGTAGCTACAAGCAACGTTAAACTGAGAAGAAGTTAAGTCCATAATAACTCAAAACACCTGTGTGGGTGTCAAGGGGCCTTTGCAGCAGTGAAACCCGTTTCCATGGTGTGAAACACAAAAATGCCAAAGTGGTATTCTCTCTGCAGCGCAGTCAAGGACAGAATCCAACCAACCAGCTCGTGTTTGTTTGCTGTTTGAAATGTCACCACCTGCTGCTATGCGTATGCATACACACAAACTCACACATACACAGCCACACAGGGGGTGGAAGCATCATGAATACCTGCATAATTTAATACAATTCAATGTAGCAGCCCTGCAGTACTTTAGTACTTTTGTGACTATGTCAGGGAACTTTCTATTAACGCAATCATTCAGTATGAATATTAGGAGTTTAGAAATGAATCATTGCATCAATGCATTGCGATGCCGACCTAGACGATTCTTTATCGATGCAGTGACAGACCATAATCGATTGTTGCCTACTGATGTTACTTGTTGATTTTCTGGTCGTTTTCGCCTGTTGTCGGTTGTCTGTGTTGTTCAGACTCCGCTACATTCGGGAAGTGTCTCTTTTAAGGGCAGATACAATAAAAAGGGGAGTTCATACATATCTGACTGCTTTAATTTGTCGATGAAAACCATGTGTAGCAATATATAATAATTTTGAGGAGGTCACGCATCGTGAAGCATCGGGATATCAAATAGATTTGAATCGTTGACAGGATAATTGTAATCGAATCGTGAGACCAGTGAAGATTCACACCCCTAATGAATATTCACACATAGCTTTGTATATAGTTGGCATACAGAGAGATAGGTTTTAATCCTTGTACCCAGTCTTTGGACTAGACATGGTTCATTGCAGTTTCTTGGTTGTGAGAGTTTACTTTGAGTGTGACAGAGGGCCGAAGAAGGGGAACTCTGGTATACACATTGGTGTTCACATTAGCTGTGTTCGAAACCGTTCCCTGTCATGGAAATATTGCGCTATATAGTGCGTTAGCTATGTTGTGGTGTTCGAATTCTCCGTGGTAAAATTTGTTCACTATATAGTCCACTATAAAATACCCACAATGCATAGCTAATTTGAGTGCACATACGATGTACACTACATTTTACTCATGAAGACCACAATGCAACGCGGCCGTGTTTTCCCCAAGGAGAAGACAAAGCAGAAGCAACCTTGAAAACTGAAAAGGAAAAATGGAGCGGGCTTTCGTTTTCTAAACAGTGGAAATGTTAACCTTTAACTCCAGAGCACTCCGTTTGTTTCAGGGGACATATTAAAAGTATTTTTCTTTCGGTTTGTTCACATGATGCTGGGCGCATCCGCCTCCGTCACACAGATAACATCTGCTGACGCTACGGTATTTTCAGTGTTCGTTCCTTATATAGTTCACTATTTAATAAACAATATATAGGGTATAGTGAGTGAGTGAATGAGGGAACAGTTTCAAACCCAGCTATTGAAAGCTGATTGTAAGCACAGAGGGAGTACTGTTCACGAGCATGAAAGTGCTGCTATTGTGTCAAAGAAAAACATAATGATTATAGATATTTGCCTCAAGGGTGTGAGAGAACTGACGGATCACATATGAAAATGTAAATCTCTAGCTGCTAACGCACCAGATCCAAATGAAATGCATACATTTAGAGTTCCTTCTCTCTTCATATGTGAGGGTAAAGTGTTATGCTCTCTACTGAAACAGTAGGGCAGCAATTGCAGTCCCCTCTTCCTGCATCAACGCTGCAATACAACTGGTAGAAATACACTGTCAAACTATAATTTACCCTGTCAAACCATCCAGATGACAGATCATTCATAGAGCTTTGTAGTTCTCCAAACAGCTATTAATACTGTCCTACCCAGTTATTTGATTTTTATAAAAAGCTGTATGCTAAAACACCCGTTTCCTAAAAGCATAAATTAAGGGTGTTATTTAACCAATGAAATGTTTAATTAATTCATATGTTTCACATAATCCATTCATCTTGACTCATAACATTTTAGAAGCTTGTGAAAAATGTCACTTATCACAAGTTCAACTGAGTGTAAGATGACATTTTCAATCAATTGATGAACCGACAGAGATTTGCAAAATCCAAAGATATTCAATTTACAGTGATATAAAACAAAACACATCACATTCTCACATTATAGAAACTGAAAGAATGTGACATTTTTTCTTAAATTACTAAAACAATTATTTGATTTAAAATCTCTGGGCCCCTACTGACCCATTATTCCTCCCACTTTTTGTGCATTGAACGCTGCTTGTCAATATCAAGTACAGAGCACACAGAAGACTACACTTTAGAGTTTCATTATAGTATTTTTCCTAGAGATCCATAACAAACCAGCACTCCTACGCTGGATACGTAGGTTTGCTTCATGTCAGTTCATTTGCAATTTCAATAGACACAAATTAATAAAGCAATATTCTCCATTGAAGCACAATATCAACTAAAGTAATGAAGCTATTAAAAAGTGATTTTAGGGAGAAGGCTCTTCTCGAAGACAAGTTCTTATGAATTCATTTTAATTGCGTCTGTTGTGCACTTTCACAAATCAACCTTAACTTCAGGAAGGGGTATTGTGGATTTCCTTTTTGATACACAGGTTTCAGTCTACAACATCATTTACTTTCTGTTTTTCAACCGTCACACAAACTTCACGGTCGCAACCATTTCAAAATGCCGCCCCTTCCTGAGCTTCAGAGACCGATGTGCACACTGATATTTCAATAATTACCTCAGAGAACCTTACCGACAGCTTGTAAGCAACCTAATCTGAACCACAGGACATGGGCGCCTGTAAACGCAGCGCCAAATGCACTTGTTGACCTGCTCGGCGGCATACTGAATGGCAGGGATCAGGGGGCTTTATTCTCAGTGTAGCTTAATGGATACTGCCTCGGTTAGGAGTTCAATTTTCATCTGTGGCCACCCACATTCAAAATATATATGCAGCTGTGAAATTGGAAAAAGCTTTGGACCAAATCAGAGACAAGACAGAAAATACCCTCAAGCATCAGTGCCACAGAAAATCTACAGGATACCAACTACACCCCAAGCAGTAAATTCCACTGATATATGTGTATGGAACCTAGATTTACTGCAAAGTCTGTAGTCACACCACTGACTGAGCAGTGCTATTGGTTTGTTTATTGCCACCTGTCAGTTTGTTCTCTCCGGGCTGCAACAAAAACATATTTTGTGCTACTTGTTCCTGCTAGCCAGGACTTACAGTATGATGCTGCTTATGGGATAGTACTATAACCAGCAGTGAACTTCTGTAGTTGAAGAAAGTCACCTTTATTTAAAAGATTGCTTACAACAAATAGGTCTAAAATGTGAAAACCCTGCAAATTTAATGTTGATGTGCATTTTGTTATTTAAAAAAGCTGATAACGGAATCTATCTAAAGCTGCTCTAATCAAAGGTTTTACATTTAAAAAGGGGATAAAATGACAGTGTACTGTGATAGGTGGCATTAGTGGTTACAAGAGTTATCACCCTCTGCAGTTCCCCTCAGCTGGACAGAGCTTTTATAACATATTTTAACTCATTGTTTTAGTTTTCTGTCTTGCCACTGTACTGTTTGGGCTCAGTCTCTCAACTCTTTTGATGAACCCAATGCAAGCTCAACACCAAATAGTGTAAAAGTAAGTGACTGGTAGGGCTGTGCAGTTAATCAAACTTTAATTGTGATTGTGATTTCTGCGATCCCAAAAACAGAGTGATCGAGAAAAACTTTTATTTTGCACATGATGTTTTGCAAGTCAACTCTTACAGTATTTTGTCCTGTGTTCTGAATGGAGAGAAAAAAGCTAAAACGTGAAAAGTATTAGGGGGAAATTTCACAGTTCAAGGTGTTTTCACTGTTGATTTGTTTCACTGGTTGTTGTTTTTTTATGTCTTTCCAAAAGTCAATGAGTAATCGTGTTAAATAATCGTGAATATGATTCTTTCCATAATCGAGCAGCTCTACACAGTAGTGGAGATTTAGCAGCTAAAGAGCCATATATCTTTCTCAGGAGTTAGTAGAGACCAAAACAAAGCTAATATTGGCTGAATATTGGACCTACATTCATCAAGTGGCCACAAACAAGATGAAAAATAAATGCTAATCTTGTTCCTTCTTGCTGCATAAGAAACCTTTTGCTGACATATTTGCCATCATAACCTTATAGGTTAATATGTTAATGTTAAGTTTGCAGCTAGTTTTGCAGCCCCCAAGTGGCATGACAATCAATCAATGCAACATTAAGTGCTTTGCCTTGCCTTTCATTTAATCAAAACGATCAATAACAAATAACCAAGAGCAAAAAGGGGCCAATTTATGCAATGATATTCAACTGTAAATACATCACCAATATAAATAAGGATATATATTATGTATTAGGATTTAAATTAACGGCTTGGCGATCCTGAGAAAACCACATCATTATTTCTATAAAAACCTAAATATTGATTATGTGCACAGTGAGCAAGCAGTTACAGGCCTAAAATAAAACATATAAAACTACTTGACAATCCCCCAAATCCCTTGTCTTTCATTCCTTCAGAGGCCTCGGAGACCAAGAGCCAGACAGGGGGATGGCTGTCAGACTGAACCCCAGGGGAAGTCTTCACGCTGTTGCAGAACTTGGCTGGGTCACCCCCTTGCCTCCACCATTATTCCTGCGAGGCCTCTGCGAGGAATGTCGCAGCTTCTAATGGGCACAGATGGCGCTGTGTCACGAGCCAAGTAATGTGTGAGTATCTGGTTTCACTGTTACATTCCTTCAAAGGCACACAGTCAATCGCATGACAGCACAAATGCTAATGTGCCCATGAACAGACAAACTGTATTCCTGGACATGCTTTCATAATTAGACCTTTTTTATGAACTGGCTCAGACGGAAGAGGAAGAAGGACTGAGAGCTGCACGTGAAAAGGTCAAAAATTTTATTATTTATTAAATGAATTTATTTACAGAAACAAGTCAATGATGTGTGACCAATCTGTTAAAGCAGTGATGCATGTAGAATAGCGCATGAAGATGTTGGATTCTGAAAGAAAAGACAAAACAAACCCAGGGGACCAAGGGGCTGAGAGAAGGCTGAACTAACCAGCTTTACAGGCTTTCCACCGCCTCTCTAATGATCTGCAGGAAAAAAAGCAGGCCAGGTAGAGTCTACACACTTTAAATGTTGCACTCCCACAACCTTGAAATCAGAGTCTAGAGTTCTTTTCTGCTCCCAAAAAAGCTATTTTGAGTGTTAGAGCTCTTACGCTGCATCCCATACCTACCTTTGCCCTCGTCCCTGTCACGTTTGTGAGTGTCTGTGTAGTGTTATCTGTTTTATTTTGTAGTATTCTGTTTTCTCCCTAGTCTTTTCTTGTTTTACTTCCTGCCTTGTGTTTTCCCGCCTTTGGGATTGTCTGCCCAGCCCTAATGTGTTTCACCTGTTCCTAGCCCTTGTGTCACCTGTCTCTTGTTTCCTTGTTACCTCTTGTATTTCAGACTCATCTCATGAAGTGGCATATGTATGACACGCCAATTCGTATGCCATTTAGGCACGTTATCAAGACGCATAATCGCTTTTTAGTGTGTTTATCAACGCAATTCGCCCGCCATTGACCTACATTACGAGTGAATTTTCGCCATAGCAAGTAGTATAAAGGGACGTAGGTCTGCATAAGGAGGTTGGTTGGGGTGGCGGATGGACTTTCACCCAGGACAGCCGGGATCGCGTCCCGTGTGTGCTGTTTTTCAGCCATTTTTAATTTTTGTTTTTGGTTATTTCTTTTTAAGCCTTCCCCAATGTTTCTTTCCTAAACCCAACCGTTTATTGTTTTCCTAAGTGTGTTTTTGTCGTCATTTTCCGTGTTTTTGTGTTTTATGTGGCTTGTAATAAATGGGTCCAATAGTTACTCTGGTTACTATGGGGCGAAAGCATCGGTCATTATCTAAGTTCACGTTCACTTCTCCCATTGGAATCAATACACTCACGACCTGCAGCTAGTTTCCTAAAGAGGCGTGGCAGTGGCGAAACCCACGTGACACAGATACTCAGAGTTGGGGTTTCCAGCCGTTTCCAGCAGCCTTCAGGCTGAACAGGAAGTGACAGAAACACTGCGGTCCGATTCCGATTTAATAAAATTTTATCAGACCCATTTATCAGCTCCTAGACAGTCTCCAGTTGTTTTAATTATAACAGAGAAGCTGTCAAAATGCTCTACATGTGATCTGTTGCTGATTTTAATTAACAGCCCACTGTAGATGATCCGTAATCTGAACATATTTAGTCTCTCTGACTTCTAAACGCAACTACCAGCCACACAACATGTGGTTTGTACGGAATAAGCCTTTAAATCAGACACATATGATAAAAATCCCTGCAATTCAAAACAAAAGAAAGTTTATATAAAACATCATCATGAGTCGATTCTGAACCAATCAGCTGTTGGATCAGCTGAGAGGCTGGCGTTGCCCAGCATGCCCTGGGTCTTGCAGTCGGTGAAAAGCAACTGCGCTGCCTGCATCTCAGAACTGCGGCCGCCTTGATCTCGTGAGGTTATCGTTAACCGGCATGCATTGGGCGGTGATCGCCGGTGATCGATTCTGTGCAGACCTGGCTCATCTCGAACGAGCCTAGTGAAACGTGGAGCCATGACTGCCAATTTCCTCTAGAAGTCACATCTATTGAAAAACTTAAATATCCTCTTGATTTTGGAAGGAGCTTTGGACCCATCCTTCGTCAGATATGGAACCAAATCTAAAACGGGAAAGGGAGTATAAGATGCTGTGTGTGTGTGTGTGTGTGTGTGTGTGTGTGTGTGTGTGTGTGTGTGTGTGTGTGTGTGTGTGTGTGTGTGTGTGAACCGTTCTGTCACTCTACATCTACCTGCCTGCCAGATGCCTACTAACAAGGACCTAGCTCCTTGCAGGCTAATACTCTACCTGCCTATCATACACAAGCCCACACACACACACACACACACACACACACACACACACACACACACACACACACATACGCACACATGCACAGCATACAAACTAGGCAACGGCTTGGCTGCTTTCACAGACCGGTGCAGGACTGACTAATCAGTGTGACTCACACATCTCTGTGTACCTGAGACCTGGCCTCATGCTTAATGCAGGATGTCAGGAAGTACACACACACACACACACACACACACACACACACAGTAGCACGGAGGTGAAACCTACTCTGTATTCAGTGTGTGCACTTGACATCGTGTCACTAACGTTGTCCGTCTGTGGCTCTGAATTTGTCTGTATCCATTATGTACCTGAGATAAGCCCATGACAGCTCAGTGTGTTGGGGGTTGTTGTTGTTGTGTTAGTGTGCACGCTGAGGTGTTGTCCCTGTCAAAATAGTGTAATTGTTAGATAACAGCTAGTATCCCCCTCTAAGAAGGAAAGATGAATCAAATGAACAGAGAGGAGCAAGAAAGAGAAGCAAGACAAAGAAAGGAAGAGAAGCAAATACAAATGGAGAGAGTGGAAGTGGGGCTTTACCAAAAGTAAATGATGTCCCTTCTTTGCCAAAGAAATGCCCTTTATTAATTGCCAGATAGTTATAGTTCATGTGTCTTTGATAATGTTTAAGCAGAATATTTCTTCCTGTGGGTGAAAATATCTGCAAAGCTCACTGAGAGTCAACATACCAGTCTGTGTGCTCAGCCACTTTCAGCTACTTTCACTGCTCCATATTGTAGATTCCCAACAGCTCTTATGGATATCCCCATGTAAAGCCTCAATGCTACCTGCACAGCACGAAACGGTTGAGAGCCGAAGCAAACAAGTGACTGGTGAAGACAATTGAGCACCTAGCAGTTACCACCCAGCTAGGTATAGTGAATAAAATGCCGGCAGATGTGGGACTTTGACAGATGCTGAGAAAGAAGATGGAATGTTCACTTTGTATTGCTTCTACCTCATGTATGGATGTAAGGATGCTGGTTAAAAAGTAAAAAAAATAAAAAGATCATTAATTGGAAAGCATTACCCATTTACCAAAACTTTAACTGACCTCTTCATGCCTGAAAAGTACACACATCGGAACACAAGTTGGGTCGAGACGAATTCCTGCAAAATGTATTCTGACTATTTTACTTAGAACCATCTGGGACATAGTTTAAGCCAGTTGAGTGGTTGAGTTAAATCAAATTCTGAACTCAATGTGAGCAAAACTCAGGATGTGAAACCTGACAAACAAAAGCTACTAATGGAAAAAAAACAACAATTACTAACCCCTAAGTAAGATCTCTACGTAACCGCACGTCATCAGAATATTTAAAG
Source organism: Perca schrenkii (assembly GCA_025617405.1). Taxonomy (NCBI): domain Eukaryota; kingdom Metazoa; phylum Chordata; class Actinopteri; order Perciformes; family Percidae; genus Perca; species Perca schrenkii. The sequence goes on from CM046788.1 coordinate 35,972,404, forward strand.
GTCCCATGACATGACAGCTGGGAGGAGGCCTCGGGGAAGACCCAGGACTAGGTGGAGGGATTATATCTCCAACCCGGCCTGGGAACGCCTCGGGATCCCCCAGTCAGAGCTGGTTAATGTTGCTCGGGAAAGGGAAGTTTGGGGTCTCCTGCTGGAGCTGCACCCCCCGCGACCCGACACCGGATAAGCGGACGAAGATGGATGGATGACATGGTGCTCTTTGGATGCTTTTATATCAGTCCCCTAATACTGTATCTGAAGTCTCTTTTATATAGACCTTAGTGGTCAGTATATACAGTATTAGTGGTCCCCTAATTCTGTATCTGAAATCTCTTTTATATAGACCTTAGTGGTCCCCTAATACTGTATCTGAAGTCTCTTTCCTGAAATTCAGCCTTGGTGCAGAATTACAGCCACTAGAGCCAGTCCCACGATGAGCTTTCCTTAGTATGTGCCATTTCTGTGTCTGTAGCTATTGAGGAGGAGAGAGGGGGGGGTGTGGCCTTGACCAACTGCCACTTTGCTCGTTTGAAAGCCATGATGTCTCGCTCTCATGGGTGGATGGTAACCTTGCTCCTTATGACCTCATAAGGAGCAAGATTCCAGATCGGCCCATCTGAGCTTTCATTTTCTCAAAGGTAGAGCAGGATACCCAAGGCTCGGTTTACACCTATCACCATTTCTAGCCACTGGGGGACCATAGGCAGGCTGGGGGAACGCATATTGTTGTTAAAAAAAATCTCATAAAGTGAAATTTTCATGCCATGGGACCTTTAACATCAAACAAACAAATTATATTTGATATAAACTAATAGCACATTAAGCACTGTTGCTGTAAGATTGATTTGATCATAGTGCACTTACTGTAGTGCCGAAAATGTAAGGCTGCATTTGAAAAAAGTCGAGGTAAAGCTCCACCAGTCTTTGTCATATGGTGGAACTACAGCACAGAGCAGCATCCAAATCCCTGTTAATTCACCATATGTCTATATTCTCCCTCTGTGTCTCACGAACACTCCACCCGATATGAAAAGATTATCTTTTTTATTTTTTATTTATCACAGATTTTCCTACTAGAGCTGTCAGCAGGACTGAAATAACCACACCACTGTATGGACATTTACTCATTTTACTTCAGATGGGAAGTCACATATTGGATCCTTGCTGATCCTTGTTGAAGCAATGAGAAATATTTAGCATAGTCTTCTTTCAAATGCCAAGTGCGGCTTCAGCACAGCCCAAAGCTTCACTCCACTCTGTTGGTTTTCACGTAGGCATCTTTGGCAGGTACAGATGAGTTAGCAGACCAATAACAAAGTGTTTAGCACTGAATATTTAGCAAGCCGCACACTGCTGAGCACACGCTCCTGCTGAATATCAATCTGGGAGCAACAAATTTGGATTTGGATATTTATTTTCTGTGTGTGTGTGTGTGTGTGTGTGTGTGTGTGTGTGTTTGTGTACTTTCACTTCATATAGACTGAAAGGCACAGTTGCAAAGAATACAGAATTTCACTTAAGTGCTTACGTAAAGCCCAGCTCACCCATCACACACACACACACACACACACGCACACACACACAAACACACACACACACATTCCAAGAAAGCAAAATGGCTGCATACATGAAGTTCTAGTCCCTTAACCAAACGACTCGCACAGCATACACACATTAACATAGACACACACGCACCCAGAGGCACACTTCAGCTGCCAGCTACATCTGCCAGAGCACGAGGCTTGCCTCAGCCAGGAAATCACACATAGCTATGGTTTATTTATATCTGTGACTTGGCAAGGACTCACATACAGATTGAACTGGATCATACAGCCATGCATACTCACTTATAAACGCAAACACACACATATGCAAGCACACACAAACACACACACAGAGTTTCAGTCACACGCTCACTTGGAAATGCTTAAACAAAAGGGAAGCAAACAAAAAAAGTAAAAAAGTCTGAGACAAAGCCACAATTTCATGTACTGTCTAAGGTATTCTTCCTGCTCATTTTCAAAACAAATGCATGGGAGCATTTACTTTTTAGACGTTTTACTGATGCATTCATCCACAATGTTTTTGAATATTGTGGAATTGAAAACAAGATCTATTCTAAAATGTCCTTAACAGGAATGTCATAACAGCAGCACATATAACACAGAACACTACTTTATAAAACAGTAATGACTTTTTTGTAATTCAATTCAATTTTAGAGTAGATAAAAATCAAGAATCACCTAAGCAGAAAGTAAACAGAAAGTAAATTAAATTAGAGATCACATTTTTTAAATAACACTCAGTATGTCATATAATACATATTCAACAATGGCTAACAAATGTATAATGTATATTTAAATTTGTAGTTGCTATAAAGAGCTAAAACTTGCAAATAAACCTAATTGTTGTTCTTAAGTAGTAGCATTTTTTTTTTTTACAGCGGGCGTTTTACAGCAGGCTTTCATGCCTTCCCTGTTCACGCTCTGACTGGCCACATCTGTGGCTGCTTGTCTCGTGTCGGAGAGATTGTCGCTTGATTTCAGCACCATGGACAGATGTCTGCCAAGCTGAGCTCATCTGGCCGTGAAGATTTTCAGCACCTTGGACAAAGACACATTCACACTCAGCTGTGAATGCTCCAGTTTGCTGGGAAACTTTTCAGAACATCAGCCTTCATTTATTCATAGTCTCTTCCAACTTATTCTTTCTTCTGTCTTTAAAGGTCCCGGGTAGCTACAGGCTATTTGTTGAAATGCAGAGGGACACTTTGGACAGGCCACCAGTCCATCACCGTGCTAACGCAGACATGCAAACATTCACAGTCATCGCTGTGGGCAGTTAGAAGTCTCAAGTCCACCTGAGCTGAAGAGTGTTTGGACTATGGGTGGAAACTAGGGCGTCAACAAGCATAATATAAAGGCTTGGGAATTTTGACCTGTGTTACCGACTGATTGGCTTTTAAATGGGTTGTGTCAGGCCCAAAATTGCCTCATATCACCTGGCTCTGAGGCTCTTAAATTGGGATTTATCCTCAGAAATTGCCAGACTTTTCTAACATCCTGTCCACTGTTATTCACTCTTTATATACATTCTAGACAATATTTTCTTGGTTCTAGAGCAAAATAAAAAGATTTGTCCTAACCAATCCAGTCTTTCGGTAAACCTTCTAGAAACTGGCAGCCAGGCTAACAGCTCACTAGTATAAAACATTCATAAAAATGTGACTAAATATCTCCCTCCATGTGTTTTAAAAAAAGAATTACAGAGTGACATAAAAAAAAACGGAGACTTCTAAACTGAATCTGTTTGACCATGAAACAGTCCCCAGCGGGCTGAAAACCTCCCACAAACCAATGTCAAATCGCCCATTTTTCGCAAACATGCCAGCTTGCTGACTTTATTTAACTCTTTATTCTGTGCATGTATTTCCTATGTGTTAAGTTTTAACACCGCAAAGGAGCTACTTGACCAATTACAGTACACTGTACGAAATGACAAAATAATTGAAAAGACAAAGAAACTGTTGTGCCTAGCCAACCTTGTGCTCAGTTGCGACGGATTAAATTACGGGAAAAGGCTTACACCTGTAGACAAAGCTCAACAGTAAGCCCAAGTCAAATAGCCTTGGGCCGTTTCTTTCTTTTTTTCTTTTTTCTTTTTCATTTTTGTTTTCTTTTTTTCCCCTCTCCAGCAGCATTGTGTTCCGAGCACAGATCTGCTGCTGGCTTCAGCTTGTCCTGATCCTTGTTCAGCACCACGGACAGCCCCACAAAAAAATCTAATAAACTCCAGTGGCCTCCTGCCGTTTCAATACAATTCAATGCTTCACTCGTCTGCTACATAACAAACACACCTGACCCTGTCTTCTTTCTATGAGGAACCCATTTGCACAATTTCCTTTTGTGTTGCGGTCTACTTTGTGTGTGTGAGAGGAAATTAAAGGGGTGGGTAAGTGCTGTGTGAGACACTCTCCGAGTATTTATCTCATCTGCCTTATTGAATTTAATTTTGTTCTAACTATTCTGCCCTTCGAGGCGATGCCAATGTTGTCAGATGAAATTCCCACAGTCATTTAAAAGCATCCAGTCCATGTGGTGGAGACAGAAAACAAAACCCTGCTGTCAGCTGCAGTTTAAAGTAATGCTTGTTTTTTATGTCACTACATTGAGAGAACACAGGTGAAAGAAGCGGTTACATTGGTCTAAACTATGTGTCACTATGGGAGCAGATGAGATTTACAGCTGCTGTGAGATCACACACAGGTGTGAAGTGACTCATTTTCCACCCATCCATTATCTGTAACTGCTGATCCTACTCAGGGTCGCAGGGAGGCTGGAGCCGATCCCAGCTGACATTAGGCAAAGGCGGCTACACCCTGGACTGGTCGCCAGTCAATCACAGGGCAAGACACATAGACACAGCCAGCCATTCAGACCTATGGGCGTGTGGTAATTCAAGACAAAGACATAACAGTCTTTGGACTGCGGAAGAAAGCCGGAGAACCCGGAGAAAAGCCACACTAACACACACTAACCAAACATACAAACTCAGAAGGGTAGCCAAGACTCATTTTACCCTTTACTATTCACTTTACAGTATTTGCACATATATTTGTAACCACGTTCATGCATTATTTTGAGTGTTTAATCGTGTGACTGATTCCATAACCTTGGTGTTGCTAACGCAGTTTGTATATCTCAGGTGTAACGTTTTGTTTTATGTATAAAATAAACCAACCTTAAAGCACAACGTGGTTCTCACACACTGTAAATGTTGGATGACGTTCAGCCTCCACTGATCACTGTTGTCAGGGTTGATTGCCACTTGGCTTTCCCTCAGGCTCACTGATAGACTATTTTGCGGACTATTATGCCCACTGATCAGCTAAATCACTGATTGGCACCTGGAGGAACAATATGTGGTGGAATATCACGAAAACAGAGACAGTTTCCTGATTGCCAAAAAACTGTGATGAAGCCTCTCCCAGTATATAGGCTACTGTGGATTTTAGCAAACAAAGAGTGGAAGACCGCCGAATGAACTGCAATCAGGAAAAGGATTCGGTATATTTGTTTTTGTGTGTGTGTGTGTGTGTGTGTGTGTGTGTGTGTGTGTGTGAGTGCCTGCCTGCCTGCCAGCCTGCATGCGTGCGTGTCTGTGTGCCTGCGTGCCTGCGTGCAGGAAGGAGAGATTTTCAAGAGAAGAAACTGATCCGCTTGTGCGTGAAGTGAAAGCTCGGAAAACAGAAAAAAAACATTGGATAAATGCAATGTGATTAAAAATCCACATAAATGCACCTTTAAATAAACAACTGAGCTTTCTTACCAGCTGCTGCGCATCCCTGTGTGCGTGCGCTGTGCACGAGCCTAGGCGTATTTTACTAATGCGCTGTTAAAATAACAATGAAATGCTGCGTTACTGACTTTAGACCAGGTATTTGTTGGTCAATGGTGCGATCACTTTCCGCTGCCTCAAGATAGCAATACGCCAAGAATGCACCTGAACACACCATCCTGTAAGACCCATGGGCGCACAGATGGGCGCAGGTGCACTTGCTATTTAAACGACGTGGGCACTGGACGGGAAATCGACAACTGCGTTGGCCTTAAACTAGCAAAGACACTTGCGTGGGGCTTTGTGCTGTGCTGTGCCGGGTGCAACATAGGGCCCCTCTAAATTGCTCTTAAAAAAAAGCAATAAGTTTAATGTTGTTCAGGTGTGGGAGCGGGCTAGGTATGATGCATGTTTGGGTCTCTGTGTCACGCCCACACACATCTCAGCCTCTGGTGGCGGCCATGTCTATCACATTCCCAGCAGGTTTTAACACTGTGACTGTTAACTGTTGGTAAATGTGTGAACACTGCATAGCAACAATGTTTTGTGTGTCAAAGTGTCAGTAAATATGTGAGCAAAAAGGAGAAAAGCAGTCATCACTTGGAGCCCAACTGCTGCAGTCCCAGCCGCTAAAGCAGGCATCTTGGCTGGTTGAGAAAAGAGAAAAGCAGAAGAAACCAGCACCATTTTGTGTTTAGCAATAGATTAACACGCAGTAGTACTCAACTAATTCAGCTCACAGCTAGGAACCTGAGAAAATGGTAAAATCCATAAACCGACTCTCAACATGGCATCAGGAGATCCATATCAAAGCCGGCATGAATAAATCTAATCTAATCTCTTTACAATTTCAGAGTTTTTCTTTCGTGAATTAAAACTTTACGCAGTTTAGTAAGTTCAATTAGCCTTGTGCAATATGCTGCTGATGCTACTTTTCAAAAAGTACTGGATGTCTATAAGGAAGAAAAAAAAAATCATTCATGTCAAATCTGATAATAAAAAAAAACCTGGTTAAAAGAAAACAAAGAAAAGATAATGTGCATGCATCTGAAGGAAAGTTGTATTGAAAACAGCAAAGCAATTTATATTTCTTTCCCCCCACACACATTAAGAGGAATTCATTTTCATTTTCTAGCTCAAGGACGCTGGTATGTAGAGCCAGGCATCATTGTCATCCCAACGGTTAATGGCTGACCCTCTCTACCAACTGAGCTACAGGTAAATGTTCACCTTTTTACGAATGGAGGACGTTTAGGACTCAATAATGATATATAAAGAAAGAGGTTTAAATGGGAAAGCTACAATGAGTTTTATATAATAGTCACTACCTTTTTTATGTCAATACATTTCTTAAAATTCTTTAAGATTCAAAGGACATTCTCAACTCATCTTTAGCTCTCACACACCCTCTTCCTTCTCGATTGACAGCTCCGTCAGATAAATTTCACTATAAAAAGCCGTTTTCATTCTCATGTGTCAGTTCCCAGTGGAGGACAGACTTCAGCTTATTTTTGGATGATTGATTTGGCTTTTAAGTAAATGACAGGAGACTGTTTTGGTCTGATAAACACTCCACGCTCATTCTTGACAAGTAGCTGGAATGAAAGCAAGGCTCCACACCTTTGAAATTGGAGACAAAACAACGTGAAGACAAACCCAGTGAGCTAAAAATGGGGTTTAAAAAATAAATAAATTGTGCATTTGCAACAGAAAATGACGCATGGAACAATTGAGGACGCAGGAATTTGTGCCGATGAGATGACTATCCTGCTGAGTCAGCAGACACAGAAAAGCAACTAGAATTTGTACACACAGGTTTGCACAGTTAGACAATAGCCATACTGTATGTATACACACACTACACACACACTGCAGCACACCGTGGCAAAGCTGCCATTCAACGCTTATCTTGACAAATAAAATAACTGTCAATATCTCTGCAGAAAAACTCTCTCTCTCTCTCTCTCTCTCTCACACACACACACACACACACACACAATATTACACACATACACAGAGTCAATACTGGAGCCATTGTATTTTAAACTACACTGTCATGGCTTAAGCCTGTCAGTCTTCATAACAACCTTTCTATTTCTCTCTCTCTCTCTCTCTCTCACACACATACACACACACACACGGTGTCAATAAACCTAATTGCTGTCTGTCTCACTTAAGCTGTCACTAAGCCTTTGACCTCCTCCTGTCATGAATACACCCTTTTTCCCGCCATCTCTTATGTACACACACAGAAACACACACACACACACACAGACACACACACACTCACTCAAACTCACCTCCTCTACACTCTCCCCCTGCCCATCTATTCATCCAATGCGATCTGTCATTGATGTCAATCATCCGCTATCGCAACTTCCTTTTTTAAATTCTTCGCATTCTTGTTTTCCCTCCATCACTCTCAGCTTTACTGTATATACAGCATCTCCAACTTTCTCTGTCACTCTCTCGCTCTCTTATTTCACCATTCACTCAACTCTCTCGCTCTCTGCTTTCAGCTGAATGCCTCAATGAAAGAGAAATAGGGTATGCGACAAAGATGAATGCTGCAGAGAGCATATCAATTTACTCATACTGGCTCACTAGTTTCTTAAGGTACACTTAACTGGTTTTGTGTTGCTGCGCCTCCGTTGGCCTTGAGAGTTGCATGAATGTATCCTGACAATATTCTACAAGACGTTTGTTGCAATGTGCAATGTGGATTGCCATAAATGCTTTGGCTGAACAGTGATGCTGCATTAGCCATTTCTCTCTTATCCCAACGATGGCGATAGGGTTGAGGACCAGGGTTGTTTAGGCAACTGGGCCAATGAAACTTACTGCAATGTTCTTTGTAGCATGGTGCACGTATCATGCTGAGGGTGTCCAACCAAGCCATGCCTTTGAAACATTCTTTCATTGGGTATCGGGCGCCCAAAACACTAACCTGACTCCGCCAGATGGATTGCTTCGCATTTGCTCGGCATATCCATCTGGGAACTTTCCGTTGGAGAACTTTTTGGAAGGGGCGAAAATACTGGTTAGCTGATTGGATAAACCATCTGTCTATCACCTATGTTGGTGAAAGACGGGCCAAATCAACCAATCAGATCCACGAAGCGTATGAAAATACAACCACAAGCCCGCCCCTGCTGCTGCAGGCAAAGCATAGCTCGTTAGCTCAGCAAGCAAGCAACATGTCGGTAAAGGATATTTGCCGTTTGTGTAACGAGAATTTAGGAATAAAAGACAACATTTCAGGTTCCCGGACCATATTCCAAAAGAAGGATCCAAGAGAAAAAAAGCATTAGTGAGCGGCTAACAGAATTAGGGCTACCGCTGTCTGAAAATTCTGGTTAGCTGATTGGATAAACTATCTGTCTATCAACACCTAACCCGCCTCAAAACCAACGCTGATTGGCCCGGTCGTTTGGCAAACGGCTCCAAATTTTCTCTATCTAAAGATGCCAGACTGATCTGCGAGTGGTAAACTGGAGCTCGCGAGATCAGGACGGTCTCACGAGGCTACCAAAACACTCGGGAATGCTGAAAAAGAATAAGGTTGTATGTGGCCGGGTTGGTTCAGTGGTAGAGCAGGTGCACATATATTTAGAGGTTTATGCCTCGATGCAGAGGTCCAGGGTTCGAATCCGACCTGTGACAATTTCCTGCATGTCTTCCCCCTTTCTCACCTATCTGTCCTGTCAAAAATTAAAGGCGGAAAAGCCCAAAAAATAATCTTAAAAAAAAAAAGAATAAGCTTGTATGATGTGTTGTCTGACTGCGGGGGTGGGCAAGTGCTTAAATGTGTTCTGAATGGCCACACTCAAAGGCGGGGTGAGAAGCCTGCCATCATCAACAGTGCATACTTTTGAACAACCTTTCGTAGAATCGTGTTGCACTTGGTTGCAGAACCGTCACATGGGTTGTGCCTCGCGCCACTGGGGGGCTTTGAGCCTCTGGGTGCCTCGCGCCTCTGGGTGCCTCGCGCTTTTGGGGGCCTCGCGCCTGCCTGGTTTGCAATCAAACAGTTATTTTTTTTGTCTTTATTTTTTCATGCCTGTTCTTGACTCGATGTGGTCTAAAATGAAATTCCAATTTGTCAAAGAATCCAAAAAATATTTCTTTTCATTTGTAATGTCATGGTGTTACCATGGTTACGTTAGCGCTGCCTGCAAGAGTGCGAGACGGGAGAATGTCAGCTACACGACACTGGTAACACTGGACTACAAAGACTTTATTGCTGTGTTTGCAGGCATGAAGGCAAGGAACTTGACTTTTACTTTATCCAGCATGCAGCACGATAAGTCGGACGCTATATAAAGCTATAGAAAGAATATAAAGTGACATGCAGCTGAGCTGCCATGCCATAGGTCAGACGGCCTATTATTCTAACAGCTAAATAGTCCGTCATCTCTCTTAACACCAAGATACAAATACAACCATCTCTGTAGCAATGCCTTTCATCCTATCTCTTTTGGCACGTATTTCAGCAACATTTAAAAGCTCTAACTCTGCTTACTTTCTTAACTCCCCACATCAGTAGGCGTGGTTTTTTGGATTGTTGGTTTCACAAAGTTACAGAAATTCGTCAAGACACAGTCCCCCCTAATTCCAACATTGGAAAATTGTGGAGGTGGGGGTTTCAGACACAGTTTGACAATTAAATTCCCATCCTGGCCTGTACTGTTGATGCCAAACAGGATACTTCATGGACTCTCTCTGATCCTTTTATGATGACTTCACTCCTCAGTGGTCAAGTTTTGACACTCAATGCCGACCCATATTCTTGATCTTTGCTGACAACAGCAGCTTTAGCTGTTGTAACCTATTCAAGACGTTCAATAAATGGTGCAATGGTCTGAGATCTAATGCTGAATTTAGAGCCTGGTTTTGTCCCCTCTCTAAACCATCAAACCCACAAGATGTTATCCTCCTTAGAATCAGAAAACACAGTTTTTTGCTTTTTGCATCATTTTCAGAAAACCATTCAGTTGGTTCTCGATATAACAGGTGCTCTATAATAGGCATGTCAATTGGCAATTATCATGCCATGTTCAAAGTAGGTCAAGCTTCACTTGTTTTGCCTGTTTGAACACTACTGAACACTAACAGATGCTCTGCCTAATATAAATCAAACACCACAGTCACATAATATCTGACTTTATAAACTGCCAATTGTTATCTTCCCATGTAGAAATCTAATTGGATTTTACGCTAAAGCTTCAACTCTTCATATTCCAAAACTGTCTCCTAAAAAGCGCAAGGTTAGCACTGTGGACAGGCAAACTAGGACTCACCAACATTAGATCTTTCACCTCTTTCATCCCTTTTGTTGCTGTCAGTATAAAGCAACACAGATCTGTCAGGGCCTGACAAGACTTCCTGGTAATGAAGTCTTCAAACTTCACACTGCACCAGCAAAAGGGTGAGAACATTTGGGCCACAATGTTACTATTAAAGCCTTACAACTCAGCATTGCACCACTCATTTCTTAATCAAAAAGTGCTGTCCTATATCTTGTTCTTCAGAGTTTCTGTTGTTGATGAAGTTTCACTTTGTTTTGCTGTTCATGCTAAAAGTTGTTCTATTTATTCAAAAAGGCAGTTGAAATGATAAAACATTATATGACTAGGGTACATGCTGCATCCCCACTGTGTTCCATTAGTCGTTAATAGTGAGCAACATTGAGAATCGCAGGCTATTCATTACTTTTAGATTGGGCATGACATCAGGCGCCAACGTGAGCACATTAATGATAAATGTCAATGTGCCTGAGTTAGTCAACCACGGTGACTACCTTTCTCTGCAGAGAATATAATCACATAGGGCCCCAACCTCTAAAAGGCAATCTCAGCGCTAAGCCGATCTTTGTCTGCTAAATTATAATGGCGGAGATGTTTCTGCAGCAGAGATGTATCGAAAAGCATGTTCAGACTGGCTAAGACACCTGCTGAGCTTAGGTGGAGCCATGCACAGATCAGAGAGATGAATGGCTTTGGTAAAATACCCATGGCTGCTCACACACACACACACACACACACACACACACACACACACACACACACAGAGAGAAAGAGATTAAAAAGAAAGGAAAGGATAGGAATTACATTTACATTTTGAGGCTGTTGGGTTTGATGAGCAGGGTTTTAGGCTCTTTTCCCACCATGATCAACTTCGTAAGTTTAGAAAATTAGCCTACTGAGCCTCATTAACACACACACACACACACATACACACACACAGAAGTTATGGTATGCCAGGTTGATTGTACCTGGGAGCTTTGAATGTACCACAACAAAGAGCAGGACCATTTGGGAAATCAATGAGGATGACTTACTTACAGTTCATAACGGAAGTAATTCGCTCATTCACACACATACTGTACACGTTCGCAAACACAGTCATAACAGGCACATAAACAGCGTCCCTTCCGTTGCTTTCTTCTCCAGTAAAAAGGCAGAGCAAAAACTTTCCTCTATCCCTGCGTGCTTTCACCCTGAGCTACCCGCCGACTGAATTAAACTGAGAGAGAGAGAGAAGGTGAGATGTGAATTACACAGCGTCACCTGTCAAGGTCACTTAAACTTAACAGCTAACTGCTTTCCAAAGAGTGTATTTTTCTCAAAAAGATTGGTTTCTTATGAATTCTCTCTCTGCTTTACTGAGACCTGTCATGGTGCCTTTGTGTGTGTGTGAGAGAGAGTGTGTGACTGCCGGTTATTTCAAGCTACCTCTTCTATGGCCGTTAAAAGAAATAAGAAGTCCCTCAGGTAAAGAATCATTTTAGTATATTTTAATTTTAAAATGCTCAAATCTTCTTCTTTAAGTTTAATTTGTGTCAGCACACACGTATTTAGGCAACGGTGTGCTTCCTACTTTGTGGCAAGAATTCAAGGAAAGCCCTTTCCTGTTTTATCATGAAAATGCCCCTGCGCACAAAGCCATACAGAAATGGTTTTCCCAGTTTGGTGTAGAACATGACTGGCCTACAAAGAGCCCTGACCTAACACCCATCCAACACCTGTGGGACAAACTGAAACGCTGACTGCGAGCCTGGCCTTATTGCCCAACATCAGTGCCTGACCTATATAATGTTTGTGTTGCTCACTTGGTGTAAATCCCGGCAGCCTGGTTCCAAAATCCTGAGGAACGCCTTCCCAGTAGAGGGGTGACTGTTATGTAAGGGATAATGTAGAGCTGTTTCAAGGCATTCTGCAAGTCCTGCATCACCCTGTCAGGGTTCTAATTCACAATAATGAAATGAACGGCTCGCTCTACATTATCCCTCTTATTACATGCCTTATTACACAGCTACTCATACAGAGGTTCTCCGCTCATAATGCCGGGCCCCAGTCGGGACAGTTAACTTTACCGCTGATGAGCACCGCTCTCTGACGGAAGTCAGGTCGCCCCAATGAGTGAGCTAAACATGGAGCTAAGGCCGGTTACACACTGCACGCGTCGCGCGAGCGTGTCAGCCGCATGGCGTGTCCGTTTATATTTCGGCTCCCATGTTAACAGGTTAGAGCTTACACACTGCCGGCGTGAGACGCGCGTCTCAGGCGCGGCTCGAGACGCGCCTGAGACGCGTGCCTGCTAGAAATAGAACCAACGCCTTTGTTTATATGTCATTTAGACACAAATGCATATTAATAAAAGACATCTTGATGTTTGAAAGTCTAGGTTTTGACATCAATGTAGATATAAATGTAATACAAAATTTCAGAGAACATATTTTCAAATGTTGCACTGGTCATACAGAACGAAATATTCTGTAACATATTTTGCAGTCAATACTGCCGATGTTGTCTTGCTTTAATCAAATCAGTAGGCTATATATAAAGGGTAGTAGGATAGGCTACGATAACAACGTGAGTGACGGTCCAACATCGGATAGGCTGTATAGGCTCTTTACAGCTACACAGACAGCCCACTTACCCATTTTTCAGAGTTTGAATCTGTCGGCACTATGTCCCGAGATCAGCTCTCCCTGTACCCAGCAGCAGGAGCAGCGCCGCGTCAGACTCGCTTCTGGTGTGTAGGACACAGAAAAATCCACGCAGCTGAGACGCAACAGAAACGCCACGCTCGCAAGACGCGTGCAGTGTGTAACCGGCCTTAGTAATGCTCTGTTTGCACTGTTGCAATTAGCACTGTAAGCGATTCCTGTTCCCTTCCTGATCAGCGGGATGAGCTCCGTATGAGCACAAATATTTATTTAAAAATGTTTATTATTAATAAAAATGGTCCGCCAGGGTCTATTACAACTCCGTCCATGGCAACGGTCTGTTATACTTAGCAACGGTCGGTTATACAGAAATAACAATCAGAATGCAGTATTAAACAATGCCGTGTTATAAAGTAGTAGTGTTTTGGAATGAGATGTTAAAAAAATCCATCGGTGTAATCTTTAGATATCAACATATATTTGAACATGGAGTTGACCCTTAGCGTTCCCTTTACCCAACCCATCTAGGCTGCTATATTGCTGTTTTGTTTTTCCTTGTTTCATATAACAAATGTTATTAGTGTGTATATTTTGTCTTAAAACTAACCACGTATGGTTATATCGGTTATATATATATTTTAACATTTATTAATAATTTGTTTTTTTGTTTTGTTTTTTTCATCGTGTTTTATCCTGTTTTATATAGCAGATGTTAATAATGTTTATCTTATGTCCTGTTATTGTAATTTATATCTGCCAAATGGGACTACAGATGGGGGGCGGGTTGCCCTCTATTGGTGCCCTTAAGTATATATCTTTCTCTTAACAACATTGATTAACGAAATAAAAAATGAAATAAAACCCTGGTGAAATAAAACCCTCATTAAAACAAATGAACATGGCGCCCCTCCACCGCCCTCCATATGTAGAAAAATTAAAATATTACATGTGTATTGGGGATGGGGGGGCGACGACAATGCCATCGTTAAGGTTGCGTTGCATTGCAAGGCAATGGGCACACTCGATCAAGCTAACGTTAGTTAGAATATCAATTCTAAAAATGTGAAGGTCCAAACTGGCGCACAGGGACAAAAACGAAGAAAAGAGGAGGAGGAGAAGAAAGCCCAGTATAGAGGTATCTATTTTCATCTCAGACACTAGTTCTAAAGTTGAATCAAAAACATTTTTTGTGTGACTGTTAATGGTTGACCTTTCATTGCTGGTAGAAGCTAGCTAGTGAGCTTGCTTGGTAAATGGAGCTAGCTAGCCTGATCAAAACATATTCCAGAATGTTTGACAGATGACCAATATTTGGAAGCACGTTCTCACGTGTCGCCATATATCCAAGCAGTATCACTAGTGATAAACATACAGAATAAGTGGAACAGACTGACACAAGTTGACACGTAGCTACCTTTGTCACACATAGATAGATAGATTTGGATAAACACTTTGGTTGTGGGCTGTCGTTTACATAGCTTAATCCACAAGCTGTCTTTCACAAGCAACAGAATCGTTTTTAAAAAAGGAAAATAAAAACCTAGTGTTAGCCTTGTTAGCCAAACTGCTTTAAGGAGTAGCCTAGCTAGTGTTTTCTTCTCTCTTCTAATTTAACATTTGTCTAGCCTTCCAGCTAGGTAAACATTCAAAGTAATCAGAGAAAACATAGTGATGGTGCTACGAGGTGGAAAGCTGTGGCATGCTTGGGAGACGTCAGGCTATTGAAAGATTTTGCTGACAAATTCTATTCCATCTTAATGTAGAATCTGCTACGTATGCATTCCACATAATACATTGCCTGGATTGTATTTACGGTAAATTACGGTAATGTAAATAGTAGATACATGTGAATAGCCTACACGTAGTAAATGCAGTGGTGTTGGTGATGAGTGGTGTTATGTTATGCTAATATTATTTGGTATTTTAAAATGTCCAGATGCACTCCAGAAATGTTTTGCAGAGACCCTCACCTCCTGAAGAAAGCTCAGCTGATCCCTCAGGTTCACCTCTGTCTGAACCTTGTAAGTTTGTTTATTTATTAAAATTATTGGTGGTAGTAATATTATTAGTTTTAGTAGTAGAAGTAGTAGTGGGCTATAAATGCATATTGATAAAGCCATAATCATCCTTCATAGTTCAAGATTATGTCAATACACGTAAAATATGACTTCACACTTTCATTCATTGTAAAACTACAACTGTCAACCTCAGAGAGAAAATCTGTCAGTGTTTTGCCTATTGCCATCATGTATCTGTATTAAAAGATTAACATCAATTGTATGTATTTGCCTTCAGGTGAAAGAGCAACAGACTCAACCGGCCCTGCTTCTACACTACAGCCTGCAGACACCTCATCCTCAACAAGTTCTGATATCCATGAGTCCGTCAGGAGAGAACCTATTGATCCTGCTGACTGGCCAACCCTGTCTGTCACGGTGAGGACTGAATTAGTCAGTAGAGGACCATATAATACCAATCCAGATTTCACCTTTCCCAAACGACAGGACGGACAAAGGATACATCTTATTTTCATTTCTTTTGCAGGGTAAGCGCAGAATGTATAAATGAGGGGCACATTAAAGCCACATGGCTAATTCAGTTGTT
The DNA here is from genome assembly GCA_025617405.1 of Perca schrenkii. Classification (NCBI taxonomy): domain Eukaryota; kingdom Metazoa; phylum Chordata; class Actinopteri; order Perciformes; family Percidae; genus Perca; species Perca schrenkii. Next base: position 35,988,296 of record CM046788.1, read on the forward strand.
GTTGGAGTTTGTAAAGTTCCAAAGTTACTAAAAATATAAATGGTCTGTACCTATAATGTATATCAGAATGATTACATGAAATGGATGTGGTTTAAAGTGGCCCTAGGTAGTAGGTTGTGGGGGGGGGGTGCAAATCTCAGTGTCGCCTAGGACAGCCAATGGACTATAGCCGGCCCTGCATCTAGGGATTCATTTCCTGGAATAATTTTCAAAGACCTTCACGGTGGATTCATGAGCTTGTTGTTTTCAATCTGACAAATTAATTATTAATCTAACCAGCTAACTAGCTAATCAACCAACAAGCTAACCAATTTGTAAATAGAGGTACATAATCATAATAACACTCTCCCCTTTCCCCACAAACATAGCATGTTGACTCTACTGTTACTGCAGATATTGCCCAACATCAGAGCATACAGATGGTACAGCAACATAAATTAACAAACATACACACATACACACACAAACACACACAGACACACACACAAACGTGTTTTGGTCAATATTAAGGACACTCGGTAACCACAAGAACATACAATATTCTTTGTGAAGACTTGCAATGATTATCTGTAGGCTTATCCTAACCATAATCACTCCATATCTCACAAAATCTTTTCACTAACCTCATCCTAAGCGTGATGCTAGCGTGTGTCAACGGGTAAATGCCCCCATTAGGTGGTTAGTACAACATACAAATATACAATGCCTCTCTTTCTTACCATTACCATATTCATAGGTTACCACAGGTAAGGTCAAAACAAGAGCAAGGCAATGCAGCTGCATCTCCACCTGTTTCTTATGATTGACAATAAGCATGAGACTGAGGACCGTTTTTGTCTGTAAAACATGTCTCGTACAGTATGTGACACAGGATCCACTCTTAGTATAGGAACACTGGGTCTCTGAGGCCACAGGCCCCAGTGGAGCAGCATGTGTCTATCCATAATTACGCCCAGTATGTTCAGAAGATGCAAGACATCAACACCCTAAATAATTTGGATAGAATATACCACAACACGTTCAGTGGCTTGCCAGAAAATGTCGAATTCAAGCTTACATGGTTCTTAGATTTGATGAAATGAAAGTTTAATGATCCCTGTTGGGAAATTGGGCCACTACTGCAGCAAAAGAAGAAGAAAAAAAAATGCACAGGGCAACACATTAAATTGAGATCACAGTAGTTGTGAAAAATGCTGTACAATACAATCAAATTAAGATGAACAACTCTTATAGACTTCCATCTTGTATCTCATTACACACAAGGCTTCTCACCTGCTTCCTGTCCCAAGTCAAACGCTGGAGGTAGTCATGATCTATTTATATAAATGGCTTCAAATGTAGATACATCGCTCGGTACAGTAGATATGAGAACGATAATATGCTCCTTTAGATTTTTGAAGTGTTTGACAGGTAATTAGTTACAATCTTTTCAGGTATGCCTGCAGGCTTAATAGTATCTGTCTGAATTAGAGTGAGAAGCAGCAAAGGAAATGGTCCCCAAGTTATCTTCAC